>CM065708.1:11453407-11470907 GCA_017654935.2 Phymorhynchus buccinoides | reverse complement strand
GGTGAATACTCTCTTTCTAATTAACTCCCCTCCCGCTCCGCCAAAGTTGATTACGATACCAACCATCTAGCAGTGCGTGAGTCAGAACCAAATGATGCTTTGTTTGTCTCACTTTGGTTCTGACCCACGCACTGCCAGGTGATTGGCATCGTAATCAACTTGGGCAGAGCGGGAGTTCATTAGAAAGAGAGTACTCACCCTTTGTTCAATTTCGTTATCTCTTCTCTTGGCCTCACTATTTCATTCTTAGATTTTTAGTTACTTGAAAATGGGCTGGGCCCAAAATATTGTGACTTGTTTTGTTTTTGTTTATAGTATTACATCTTTCTTTCTTTTTGGGGGGGAGGGTCAATTTGACTGTTTTAATTTTGTTGTTAATGAATATTGATAACCCAACAGCCGTCCGTGAACGTTTCTTTCAAGAATCGTATTTTACGGTCTATAAGGGGATACATTTTCCCTAGACTGAGACCCCTGCGCCTTACGAGTGTTCAAAGTTCAGGGATGTGAGAGTGCCCCAAACAAAAAAGCGTAGCCGATGGTATCGTCAAAGTACTCAAACAAAACTTTTGCCTCTGACATCAAATTTTTCGCAGCTCGCCTACACTGATCTTACTGTCCGTTGCAGTTTCATCCATCCAAGCCCTGTCAAATTTGTGCTGGCATTCTTTGTCCATCTCCTCTATGGTGTGATCAATAATTTTAATGGCTTTGAAAACATCAAAATCCTCCTTCGAAATCATAGCCGAACATATAAAAATGACGCATTGCCATTAGTAACTGGCCAACCACAGAGAAGCTTATAAAATTCAGTAAAGGGACTGTACTCATGCTACAACTGCTTTCATTTTCACTGTGTGTGCACGCAAAGAAAGGCTACCTAACTTGACAATCTCTCTCTCCAAATAGAAAAAGCGCGCTTACGCGTAGCTCTCACATCCCTGAAAGTAAGGCAAACAATTGGAAGGAAAAACCCACCGGTATACGACACTAAAAAGGGCGGTGCTAGCATACGTAACAAGCAAAATGTGTGTGTGTGTGTGTGTGTGTGTGTGTGTGTGTGTGAGAGAGAAAGAGAGCACTGAACATTGAACAATTTTAATGAATAGGCAGTTGGCCCATCTGAATTCTGAGTCAAATTTGGGGGGGGGAGTGCTTATAAGACCGTTTAGAGACCATATTAAAGATTGTCCTTAATAAATATGAAAGATAAGATGTTAGAGAACACGAAAATACCCATAACTCAAATTTGACCCCCCCAAAATGAGATTTTGTTTTTGGGGTTTTTGGGGGGGTCAAATTCGACTGTTTAAATTTTTTTGTTAATGAATATTGATAACCCAGCAACCGTGAACGTTTCTTTCAAGAATCGTATTTTACGGACTACTAGGCACATATAAGCCGCACCAGTTTATAAGCCTCAGAGAGAATTGTATGTGCACAAACCAACACAAACATAGAAATTCTCCTATCAGAGCTCGAGTATTTGATGTTCTCAGACACTATTAACATGAGATAATTTGAATCTATTGATTACCAAAACCAGCTCCGAGTCTAAAGAAGCCCAAAGTAGGCTGAAGAATGTGGCCAGAAACAGATTTAATCATACAGATAAAAAATGTAGAATGGAAAAAATCCACAGATAAGCCGCATCAGTCTATAAGCCGCATGGGCCAAAGTTGAGGGGAAACAAAGCAGCTTATAGTCCGCACTTTATGGTACTTCTTTTCCGAAAAGCTTAACACATGTTAATACCTTTATATCATTATATGCATAAATTAAAATGAAGCACAAAAGTCAACGATACAATAAAACGCACACATCCACGTACATTGTACGTGCTTATAAATATTTCGTCGAGTGTATATTCATGCTAATAAAAAGAAACCCCAACCAGAATTGGCACTGGGAAGGTGGCTAAAATCGTTCTTAAACATGAAAAACAAAGTAAAAAAACACAACACCATAATAACTGCTGCCTATCAATACATACAAAAATTTCTTTATGAAAAAAAAAAGTATATATTATACTAAAAGAAAAATGTCTACAGTTAATAAAAAAATTCATTCAGAGAACCAAGATTCTGAATATCCCGTAAATTTGTGTACGTAAAATGCACTAAAGGTAAAAACTGATTTTCTAAAATTGAAAATTGATTCAAAATAGAGGGGGAGAGAGAGAGAGAGAGAGAGAGAGGGGGAGAGGGAGAGGGAGAGAGGGAGAGAGGGAGAGAGAGAGAGAGAGAGAGGGAGAGAGAGAGGGAGAGAGAGAGAGAGGGAGAGGGAGAGAGAGAGAGAGGGAGAGGGAGAGAGAGGGAGAGGGAGAGAGAGAGAGACAGAGAGAGAGACAGAGAGACAGTCAGAGATCATACCCGTTCACAAAAAAAGAAGAGATTTCACACAAAAAGTTATCAACTGATCACTAACTAATCAGCACGAATCGCTAAATCAGATCAATAATTTAACGTCCAGATCATGATCTAATCACATAATCATTTACAATTATTCACAGTGAAATTCAGATCGTCCGTGTAAGCAAATCGGGGGGAAAGACAGGAGACAGGCTAGCTGGTTATGACAAAACAACAAAACGAAGGACGGTGGTAGAGTGATTAAGACGTTCGCCTGCCAAATTCAATGCGTGACTGCAGCGTGAGTGACCCCGGGTTCGAATCCCGGCCTCCTCACCCTTTCTTTCTACTTCCGACAGGAAAATCGAACTGAACGTCGAGTCCTTCCATCGACGGCTATAAAAAAAATGAAGAAACCATCAAACACAAATAAAATCATCAAAACAGCAAGAAGAATCTTGAAGGTCTTGGTTCTGTAACTTGAGGTAGTGTTTTCTAAAAAATAATAAAACCCAAAATGTTTCAAAATAAACGAGACTTGGGCTGTTGTTGTTATCCTTGTTGGACTAATATAAGAATTGTGCTTGTATTTGGAACCATGATCCCCCCCCTCCCCGCCTCCCTTCACACACCATAGCACCCCCCCCCCCCCCCCCCCCCCCCCCCCCCCACCCCCCCATGATCAAATTAAAAAGAGAATCTTTCGAACGTTTTGCAAAGCTTTTGTACATGTATTATTAGTAGTTAATAGAAAATTCAGTGTTCCCACAGATCTCTAAAAGCAAAATTCAAGGACTTTTCCAGGACCGAGCCGGTAAATTTCAAGGACTTAAAATTCTGCTTGTAAGGGTAATATTAATAAGCAGTAATGTAGGAGGTGTGCCAATGTCAAACTAATCTGACGATTTGAAAGTAAAAAAAAATAACTGCACACCAAAAATGCAGTAGAATGGTCGTCTGCTGTCGCAATATCGGGTGGTCAAAAGTTTGAATTAAAAATAAAATATATATATATATTTTAACTTTTTAATTTTACTGAACATATGTGATGGTGCATGGGAAAAACCTACACAAGTCACTCAGAATGATTTGAGCAAAAGCCAAAAATGGTCAACAACCCCCAAAATATCAATTTTCTATTTAGGGCATATTTATGTCTATTTTTATTAATTCTACCAGTATCCACAACATGAAAGACAATATTGAATGATTTCTTTGTTTATTTGATTGTTTTCTAAATCAAGTCAATGGAAACAAAGAGGCAAAATTGTATCTTCTATGCCCGATTTCTGCATATGATCCATTTCGAATGCCAAACTTCAAATAATTATAAAATAAAAACTAGACTAGATAACTCAATTCAGTTTTCTGAATCTTTGCTCCATCATGAAAAATTAAAATCTCAATTTATGCCAAATTCCATTATGTCTGGTTTTCCCATGCAGCGTCACATATTTTCAAAGAGATCAAGTTTGGGTTTTGCTAGCTTGAAGGTTGAGAATCTGGTCAGCAGAATAAGAAAATTCCAGGAACTTTAGGGCCGGTACCATTTTCCCAGCACTTTTCAAGCCCTGGAAAAGGCCTAGCTAGTTTTCCAGGACTTTTCAAGCTTTCAAGGACTTGTGGGAACCCTGAAGTATACATGTAAGCAACCGATTCCCATAAGTACACCCTTCTTTAATAAATTTAAAAAAAAAAAAAAAAAAATTTTTTTACTAGTACACATACATATATTTCAACAGTTCTGAAGACAGTTTGTAATATCAATTTTCTTAAAGCTGCTTTCCAAAGAGAACAAAACAACAAATGATATCCTTAAGTTCTGTCTCGAATTTGAAACTGACCATTTAAAGTTGAAACTGGCCATTTAAAGTTGAAACTGGCCATTTAAAGAAATCGAGATTCAGAAAACACTGGACTACTAAATGACTTTGTAATTGGGGACACGTTAACTATACGACAAAGTATAACCAAAGACTGTACAGGGGAAGATAAACATCCGGTCTCTTTTCCCTATATGAGTAGTGAGGACAGAAACACTGGTTATGTCCCTTTGAAACGTGACACATTTTACACATCGATAGGCCAGTTGAATTCTCCGTTCAAGTTCCAGTCCGAGTTTTTGGATAGCCTCCACTGTGAATGGTGTACACGTCCGCACTAACGATAACTCTATCAGCCCGGTTCGCCGAGCTCTTAAGTAATCCATCTGACCCTTTTAGAATATCTTTGGTATAACTAGTGAAATTTAGTTTTACGTCTTCTCGACCTAAGTCATATGAGACATTACTTTAAATTTAGTTGGAGCAGGCATAACTAAAACATGGGGGGGGGGGGGGGGGGGGGGGGGGGGGGGGGGGGGGGGGGGGGGGGGGGGGGGGGGGGGGGGGGGGGGGGGGGGGGGGGGGGGGGGGGGGGGGGGGTAAATTGAGAAACAATAAATAACAGAAACAATAACAACATCATAAGAAACAAAATATGCGCACTAACCTTTTTTTTTTTTAAACCAAAAAAAACTTCCATGCCCGCTTCACCTTCAAAAGCGATCAAATATGTCGTAGAAAATTCAATAAATAATCCGATCATTTAATTTAACACAAAGAGAACGAATCTCTCAAATGCGTCAAGTCAAGCTAACGAATGCTGTCGTAAAGTCGTGTAAAAACAAAGGTCAGTAATAAAGTGTCCAATCAAAAAAAACACAAACAAAAAAAAAAAACCCAGGATTGATGCCCCTAATTAATTAATGCTAAAAATAGCAAGTCAAAACAACACCCACTTTTTTGTTTGGTAAAAAATACATACATACACTGAACCTGTACAAATTAATCGTTAATTTTTGATCTGTACAAAGCAGTTTGATATTTAATCAAATGCAAGAAAAATTCTGATATAAAAAATGTCATTCGTTGGTTAAAAAAAAATTCTGATTTAAATTAAAAAAAAAAAAAAAAATTCTGATTTAAATTTAAAAAAATTAAAAAACGTAAGGGAAAAAGATATGCCAAACTGCCCTTGATATTTTTTAGTTCAATACATAGCGATAGAGCAACGGACATTTCGTTTCAATTCGTTATTCATATTATTCAACCATTTTGCATCCAAAACACAACCTGTATAATAATATATATTTACAGTGATAATAATGATAATAATAAAACAACAAACAAAAACTATCTCTACAAGTTTTCACACAGATCGACTGCTAAACTATGCCAACATTATTTTTAACTGGTCTTTTGGCAAACAGCCATAATATTGATATCAATTATAATATAATCGATTACTAAAAATTGGCAGTGAAAATCGTAATGAGAAACGCATTCAAACCGTATAGTCAGGGATTCCCCTGCAACCTATGCCCTCACCCCCCCCCCCCCCCCCTCTATTTACCCCCCCCCCCCCCCCCCCCCCCCCCCCCCCCCCCCCCCCCCCACCTAACAGGGGTTGCGATTATGTTCATATTCTGATCGCTTCTCGGCCTTTTGGCTAAGACAGTGATTCAGGAACATAAATTTTTGTTTATACCCTGGTTGGTTTGTTCAGCCCGTCGTACATGGCGAAAGCCGATACGCGACGTTAAACTGAACTTCCATCCCCCACCTAGCAAACACCGCAAAAAGCACTCTCGTCCGTTCCCGTCGCAATAATATTTGCATATCATATGCATACAGTTATATAATATTATGTACACTCGGTCACACTCCATAACTCCACACAAAGTGCCACTCCAAAAACAAACAAAAAGGCAAAAACTCCCTGAAACTCGGTCTCTTACTTCAAATAGTTGTGACAGTGCATGGGAAAAACAGACATAACAGAATGAAATCAAATCTATACATCTGTATCGTTAAGAATTTGGGACTTTCCTGGAGTAGCACTGCCTCCGGGCATTGCCTCCGGGATGGTTCCCACCATCTTTATATCTACTGATGTCCCACATGTGTCTGTTTCAGCCGGAGGACGTTAAACGAATTTTCATTCATGAAATAAATTTGTTGATAGTCGCTCACTCGCATCCTGGTTTATCTCTTCGATGCTATGGTTGCTATGGTTTGTCCTTCTCAGTCGAGTTTTGTGTAATGTCATTTCCTTTCACTACTCATTCGTGAAGAAAACAACCTTGGGCTTTGTAATGTCATTTCCTTTCACTACTCATTCGTGAAGAAAACAACGTTGTGCTTTGTAATGTCATTTCCTTTTACTACTCATTCGTGAAGAAAACAACGTTGGGCTTTGTAATGTCATTCACTACTCATTCGTGAAGAAAACAACGTTGGGCTTTGTAATGTCATTCACTACTCATTCCTGAAGAAAACAACGTTGGGCTTTGTAATGTCATTCACTACTCATTCCTGAAGAAAACAACGTTGGGCTTTGTAATGTCATTCACTACTCATTCGTGAAGAAAACAACGTTGGGTTTTGTAATGTCATTTCCTTTCACTACTCATTCGTGAAGAAAACAACGTTGGGCTTTGTAATGTCATTTCCTTTCACTACTCCTGAAGAAAACAACGTTGGGCTTTGTAATGTCATTCACTACTCATTCGTGAAGAAAACAACGTTGGGCTTTGTAATGTCATTTCCTTTCACTACTCCTGAAGAAAACAACGTTGGGCTTTGTAATGGCATTCACTACTCATTCGTGAAGAAAACAACGTTGGGCTTTGTAATGTCATTTCCTTTCACTACTCATTCGTGAAGAAAACAACGTTGGGTTTTGTAATGTCATTTCCTTTCACTACTCATTCGTGAAGAAAACAACGTTGGGCTTTGTAATGTCATTTCCTTTCACTACTCCTGAAGAAAACAACGTTGGGCTTTGTAATGTCATTCACTACTCATTCGTGAAGAAAACAACGTTGGGCTTTGTAATGTCATTTCCTTTCACTACTCCTGAAGAAAACAACGTTGGGCTTTGTAATGGCATTCACTACTCATTCGTGAAGAAAACAACGTTGGGCTTTGTAATGTCATTTCCTTTCACTACTCCTGAAGAAAACAACGTTGGGCTTTGTAATGTCATTCACTACTCATTCGTGAAGAAAACAACGTTGGGCTTTGTAATGTCATTTCCTTTCACTACTCCTGAAGAAAACAACGTTGGGCTTTGTAATGTCATTCACTACTCATTCGTGAAGAAAACAACGTTGGGCTTTGTAATGTCATTTCCTTTCACTACTCATTCGTGAAGAAAACAACGTTGGGCTTTGTAATGTCATTCACTACTCATTCGTGAAGAAAACAACGTTGGGCTTTGTAATGTCATTCACTACTCATTCCTGAAGAAAACAACGTTGGGCTTTGTAATGTCATTCACTACTCATTCGTGAAGAAAACAACGTTGGGTTTTGTAATGTCATTTCCTTTCACTACTCATTCGTGAAGAAAACAACGTTGGGCTTTGTAATGTCATTTCCTTTCACTACTCCTGAAGAAAACAACGTTGGGCTTTGTAATGTCATTTCCTTTTCACTACTCCTGAAGAAAACAACGTTGGGCTTTGTAATGTCATTTCCTTTCACTACTCCTGAAGAAAACAACGTTGGGCTTTGTAATGGCATTCACTACTCATTCGTGAAGAAAACAACGTTGGGCTTTGTAATGTCATTTCCTTTCACTACTCATTCGTGAAGAAAACAACGTTGGGCTTTGTAATGTCATTTCCTTTCACTACTCATTCGTGAAGAAAACAACGTTGGGCTTTGTAATGTCATTTCCTTTCACTACTCATTCGTGAAGAAAACAACGTTGGGCTTTGTAATGTCATTCACTACTCATTCGTGAAGAAAACAACGTTGGGCTTTGTAATGTCATTTCCTTTCACTACTCATTCGTGAAGAAAACAACGTTGGGCTTTGTAATGTCATTCACTACTCATTCGTGAAGAAAACAACGTTGGGCTTTGTAATGTCATTCACTACTCATTCGTGAAGAAAACAACGTTGTGCTTTGTAATGTCATTTCCTTTCACTACTCATTCGTGAAGAAAACAACGTTGGGCTTTGTAATGTCATTCACTACTCATTCGTGAAGAAAACAACGTTGGGCTTTGTAATGTCATTTCCTTTCACTACTCATTCGTGAAGAAAACAACGTTGGGCTTTGTAATGTCATTCACTACTCATTCGTGAAGAAAACAACGTTGGGCTTTGTAATGTCATTTCCTTTCACTACTCCTGAAGAAAACAACGTTGGGTTTTGAAAGCTTGAAAAAATGGTGTTCGTGTGTTTACTTTGAGAAATAATAGAAATTTTGGCTCAAATTGAGATTTTTCTTTTACAAGATGGAGCGAAGATTCCTAGTCTACAACACACGTACAAAACAAAATTGAGTCATTTCGACCAGTTTTGATTTTATAGCCATTCGAAGTTTGACATTCGAGAGAGATCGTTTGCAGAAATCGGACATAGAAGAAGGCTTTTGCTTAAAGCTGGAATTCCATATGCGCTATTTTCGCTGGCTTAAATCGCCCGCTACTTTCGACAGCGACGAAAAATGTTGCTTGCAATTCCATTGACGCTACAATCGCCGGCGATTTTCGATGGCGCTATTCAAACATCGCGCTAAAAATCCCGATCGCGCCTTCGGAACTGCAAGCAAAGTTTTTCACGAGTACCACATGTTTCTCCACGGTTTTGGAAGCCATGCTGGCTGAACAATCGCGTGATGATTTTGCTCCGTCCACTTTCAGACTATTTTCGACAGCGACAAAAATATTTTTTCGCTTCACCAAGCGATAAAATAAAATCGCGAGCGATTTTCGACTGACTGGTCGCGCTTATGAGTGTACAGAATAAGGGATTGTTGGTGGCGATAAATTGTAACCGCGGGCGATTATGGATGTCGATTTTCGCCTTTAAAATCGCGCATATGGAATTCTGGCTTAAGTTAATCAAATAAACAAAGAAATCGTTCAAAATTGTCTTTCATGTTGTGGATACTGAGTAGAATACATAACAAAAATATGCCCTAAATTTAAAAATAATAAAAATTTGGGCGGTGGGGTTGTTGACTGTTTTTGGCTTTGGCTCAAAAATGTTATGAGAGGTCGGGGCTTTTTCCATGCACCATCACAATCATAATTATTAATTATTAAAAAACACGCCAGCATCACAGCTTCCTCCTAACTCTCCCAAACACCATGACGGTCTTGGGAGATTTGATTTGAAACGGTGCCTGGCAAAACCTTTTAGGGCAAGGGGAAAAGTGGAAAATGGAACAAAAAAACAAAACAAAATTATCAGCACCAAGACCAGCAACTCTCCATCTAGTGGGTAAGAGTTATCTCCCCTGTACACTGGGGTGGGGTTGGGGCGCTTCCTGCATCGAGTCAGGAAGTTTGTCGATACATTTATTTAAAAAAACTGTTCAATCACGCAAATCATGGATATACTAGACTGTACATCTTCTTGACACGAAACCCTGCATAGAATTCAGTTCAAATTTACAATAAGGGTACTTTAGTAGAAAAGAAAAAAAATGATAAAAGTTAATTTACAAAGTTTCTTACTAAGTCTGTATAACGGAGCAAATGCATTATTTTCTGGAAATATTTTGGGGATTGTTCACCTACTTCTCTCATGAAGTAGACTGTAGTCAAGGGGTGCAGTGCCTTTAAAGGTGATCAGGTGGAATATTCCTTTCAAAATGAACAAGAAAAACCATCCAAAACTGGGGGAAAGCATATTTTAAAGCTGAAAATGTCTTCCGAATTATGGCAATTCTACATTCATTTTTCTCTGAATTCAGAGAATTCGCTGAAGATTATCATGCCTGGTCTAATAATTATAATTCTAACACATCTTTACGTTATAAATACAACCCCTTTAATCGTCAGCTAAAAAAGTCGTAATTTTAGCGAGGAAAAAGAATGACGGACAATTTTTTTTTTTCAAGCACAGCATATCAAACTGAAATAGCGTAAAGTCAGACCAGAAAGGACTGATTGAAATTACCGTAAAACGCTAATATTCATGCAAATAACGACAAGTCTTGTGAACCTTGATATGAATGCCATTTTGCCAACAACAAAAAAATATATTGACAAAAGTTTTAACTTAAAAGGATAACATTGATGATATGAACGCCCGATACTGGTGAGTGATATATATTATAATAATTGAAATTATTTAACAAATACTTTGTAAAGTAAAATTACTGTTGTGGTATAGAATTATAACAGCATAAGCAGATAATGACATTCCAATAACATGCCCGTTATGTTGATTATGATATGAATGCGTATTTTTTTTTAAATGTGACCCAGCACCACGAAAGGGACATTAAGTCGCTGGGTTAAATTCTCACAACAGGCTTCGAAAGTCAAAAATCTCATTTTTTGTCAATTTTGAGTTATGGGTATTTTTGTGTTCTCTAACATCTTATCTTTCATATTTATAAAGGAAAATCTTTAATATGGTCCCTAAATGGTCTTATAAGTGTTTTGAAACGAGTAGGTCAATGCATTTTCTTCAGCTAGGCTAGATTTTAAACAGCGTTTTCTCAAAATGGCCGACGCCCTCCCTACTAACTTTAAATGCTCATAACTCTGGAACGGAAAAAAAAAAAAAAAAATGTTTTTATGCAGAACGTCCATAAGGACCTACAGTCAATTGGACGCAAATCTCACCCTCACAACGGAAAAAAGATACAAGAATGGTTCTTGTATCATTAGAAAGAGAATCGTGTGCAGTTTTTCAAATGTATAATTTTCTCAGAATGGTCAGTTTGACACTTAATGTCCCTTTCATGGTAGCTGTGTCACATATTATATAAACACTAAAGTTAAATGTGAAGAACGTGACGATGTGAACAAATAAAATGGCCGCACGTCAATGAACATGCAAGTTTAATTACTTCACCAATCAACTGGCTAACTGTACAATACTGGAGAGTCCTGCTCTCTCTTCGTGTCTTCAGTTTGCTCCATTTTAGATTGAACACCCTTTTTCATGGCTAGTTTTCAGGTTTTTTAAACACCTTTTCAGTGATGTCCCGAGGCCCCGGTCATAGGACATTGACCTATTAAAATTGACAATGTCCTAAGACTGTGTTCTCCCCAGTCGGAACAAAATGTCCGATGAAATTTTTAACACTGGCACGCTTTGTCTTACTGATTTCTGCAAGAGCCAGGGCATTGCCCTATTGATTTCTCTTGTCCTATCACTTTTCGATCCTCGGTAAGTGCTACATGAACGCTTTTTTCTATCTTACACCTTGCTTTTTATCGCTCGAGAATCTTTTTGTTGTGGCACTGGTGAAGGAAAAACCAACAAGCTTAACAGATGCATAGATGCGTATCACTGGCAAGATAAATTTTCTCCGAGTTCCACTCACTGACATCACTTCTTATCCAAACTTCAAAGGATCTTCTCAAGGGGCCACGCTCTAATTATCGGATGCAAAAACGCTCTGAAAAACGCCACAGCATGGTTTCAGAATATCGATAAGCACAGACTGCGAACTGTATCGCCATTACCTCCCTTTTGTGTCACATTCTTCAAAACAAATTGAGCACTCGCACATTTAATGATTTGCCAAAAATCTGAAATCTACCAGCCATCTGTCTCACCCCCTGGACGCCATTTCTTCGAGATCATACATCCTAGGTGCGACGTCAAGCAAAGTGATCTTGAGGAATTCTTTGGATGACGTCACTGCTTCATAGTTCTGGCGAACGTGATTTCACGGGAGAGCAGACAACGGTTCTAGTAGTAACTCCACAGTGCATTTTTCTTTGCAAATTATGACAAATCGGCTCAATTTATTTTGAAGAACGCGACACAAAAGGTAGATAACAGCCACAGATTTTCCAGTCTGATCCTATTCTATGTTGTAATAAAGCAATGCTCAGACGTTTTTTTGCAAAGCGTTTTGGCATCCGAATGGGGGTGGGGGTGGGGAATCCCCCTTTAACCCCTTGACTGCCAGAGAAAATGAAAGAAAAAATCATTGGGCAAATCATGACATGAAAAAGACAACTGATAGAGCCAATCTGAGAAAATGGTCTGGGGATATAACTCTCTCGATTATGTTATAGAGCAAAAGCCAGCATATCAGGGTTATTCCTTTTCATCTGATGACATCATCAGTGATGTCATCAGGTCAGTACGTAATACGTTGGTGGCAGTCAAGGAGTTAAGAAGTAAAGGCATACATGTTACGCTAATACGGTCTGTCACACACACACACGTACGCACACGCACACGCACACGCACACACACACACAGCAGTTTTTAACAGTATCTGAGGCAACACCAAAACGTTTCTCTCTTTCTCTCTCTCGGTCTCTCCCTTTCCGTCTCTGTCTCTCTCTCAGTCTCACTCTCTCTTCCACTCTCCGTCTCTCTCACGCCGAAAGAATCATATCTTCATATCTTGTATTTTTGTTGTAATAACAAATCCGAAGCTATGACTCTCTCGTCATATTCCCGTAAACCTACCAAATCTTCGCCACTCAGAAAGAAACCCCTCATTTTGTGCAGCCCAAACATTCAAGCTGAACAGTATTAATACAATACTTGCAATATACTATTGTAGTGTACTTACAATACTGGCCCACAATTTTGGAAATTGACTCCCTCGTTTTCTCGTAATCAGGGGTCGTATGACCCCCATGATGCTTCAAAACAACCTGAAGCTTTGTACAAGTATGTGTCTTAAGAAATAAACCCCCCCCCCCCCCCCCCCCCCCCCCCCCCCCCCCCCCCCCTATGTTTTTTGTCACATGATAAGGAAAAAAACAAAGATGACTAATGCTTTCCAAAAAACCTGTGCCTGAGAAAGAAAAAAAAATTCAGTGTTCATACAAAACAAAGTATTTTTCTTTTAAAACATAAAAAAACCTGAACGTTTGTCGCAAAAAAACAACAACAACAACCTTAATCCTTCTCTTTGAGAAAGAAATCCCATTTTACACAGTGGTTACTATTATTATTATTATTAATATTATCATTATACAAGTACGTTTCCTTCGTCATACCTCCCTCAAACACTTGACCACAAACAAAAAAGACACAAGGTTATATATATATATATATATACACGGAGGGAAGTATAAATCGGTCACTTGTCACTTTTAATTCAGTCACAGCCCGACAAGGGGTATGGGTGGGTAAGAAGGTTGCGTTCGAATCTTTCTCCTTTTTTTATATATTCAAACGCTAAGTTGGTTGGTGGGGGTTTTTTTCTGCCCCCTCTCACACAGACCCGTTTTTCGTCTGTCTCCACGCATGTACAGGTACGTTCAGGGGCGAAAGTTTCTCTCTCCGTCTCTCTATGTCAACACGCCACACATTTTTGTTCATTTCAAATTCGTGAACTCCGACACAACCTGTCTGGTGGGGCGGTCATCTCTTCCCGACCGACAAGCTTTGTTGGTTTCAGAATCTTCACGACAAGTTTTGTTCGTTTCAGAATCGTGACCTCCCGACTACTATTACTACTACAGTGGAACCTCCCTTATAAGACCTTCAAAAATCATCCAAAATAAGATACTTATCTGCATTATTAAAAATTCGGGACTTTACTGGTGTCGCACTGCCTCCGGGCATTGCCTCCAGGATCGTTCCCACCATCCTTGTATCTACTAATGTCCCATATATGTCTGTTCCATACCGGAGGACATTCAACAGATTTTCACCATCCAAAATGAGGTCTTATAAAAGGAGGGGTCTTATAAGGGAGGTGATTTTAATACTTACAAAGAAGGGCAATGTCTCAGGGAAGTAGGTCTTATGTGGGAGGGAGTCTTATAATGGGAGGTCTTATAAGGGAGGTTCCACTGTACTTCCACTACAAAGATTTAATCTATGTCTTGCGATTCTTCCGAGTCTTCCCCAAAACGTTTCCGTTCATTTCGATATCACGTACTCCCAGGGACCCCCATTTGAGGGTCTATAAAGTACTAAACGACCCTCTAAAAGAATGTGCAGGGGGTCCCAGGGATGCACAAGAAAAATTCTTTTTAGCATTCGCAATGCTACTGGGACCCTCTATCCCGCCTCTAGGACCCTCTATATTATAAGTGAAGGAGTCCCTGGGACCCCTAGTTTTGCGAGACGATTGGGAGCCCTGACTCCACACTACAAAGGTTTAACCTGCACGTCTTGTGACTCTTCTGAATATTCCCAAATTTTTCCGTTTTCGTTCATTTCAAAGAATTAATCTGTCTTGCCATTCTTCGAGTCTTTCCCACACTTTCCGTTCATTTCGAAACCATGTACTCCACTACCACATTTTTTTAAACCTATACGTCTTGTGACTCTTCGAATCTTCCCCAAAACGTTTGCGTTCATTTCGAAATCACGTACTACACTACAAAGAGTGAATCTGTCTCCTGACTTTTCGAGTCTTTCCCCATGCTTTCCGTTCATTTCGAAATCATGTACTCCACCACACCAAAAAAAAAATTAAATCTATACGTCTTGTGACTTTTCGAGTCTTTCCCCATGCTTTCCGTTCATTTAGAAATCACGTACTCCACTACAAAAGGGTTTAGTTTGTCACGTGACTTCCCGAGTCTTTTTTCTCCACCAGTCTACCACCCCGTTCATTTTCGAAAAAATCACGTACTCCACCACCAACAAAACCTCCACCTCGTCGAAACCACCACCACCACAATCGAAGCGGCAGCAGCTCCCCACAACAAACCACCTGGTGCCCGCACCACTGAACCACCGCTGTCGGGCTTCTTCGTCGTGGGCGGCTTGTACGGGGGCCACCCAGGACGACGGGTTTTGCCACCAGGGGGCCAGGATGTGACGCCATCTGGAGTGTTATCGATGCGGATATCGTCATCGTCGCCGTCTTCGTCGTCGTCGGGGAACCAGCCTCCGGAGCCGGAGCCGCTGCTGCTGCTCTCGTCGATGTCTTTGTTGTTTCCGGGGCCGCGGCCCCGTCCCTTGTTGCCTCCCTTGTTGCCTCTTCCTTCGTCTCCGCCGGCGATGACAACATGGCCGCCTCCGCTGCCCGAACCGCTGTGGTCGGCTTCGATTTCTGTTTTTGCGTGTGCGTTTAAAAAAACGAAAAAAACAAATGAAAATAATGAACGTTAATAATAATCATAAAGAAATACTTCTGCCTTGACTTAATTAAGGCTGTGTTGGATCAATTGACATAAGCTAGAACACCAAGGCTACATCAAAATGCTGTCATGTTCTGCATATCTATGCGGGGATTGTCTTTAGCCATGGCAATGTCCTTGCATAACATCATCAGTATCCAAAGTCTGAAAGTCCGAAGTCGGAGTGAGTGTGTCTGCCCACGTGGCGAGGTAATAAAAAAAACAGTCACACACCGTAATGTTCTCATCCCTAGCTGGTGCGTTTGTACCATAGTGTTCAAGTGCTTCGGCTGTTGGGATGATCCCTGGAGTCTTTTAGCCAGGGTAAGCCAATAACAACAACTCCCTGCTTCCCCCAAATATGGTCCCATGCTCCCTCCCTCCCTCCCTCCCTCATACCTGTGTCGATCCAGTCGACGTTCTCCCCGATGTAGGCGGAGTTGAGTCTGGAAGTGACGAGACGTTAATCAGATGACCTACCCCCATTTGTCCTCCCCCTGCCTCCCCTACACCTCCCCCCTCCTCCCAAATACAGCCCCCCCCCCCCCCCTTTCCTCTACACACCTGTGTCAATCCAGTCGACGTCCTCCCCGATGTAGGCGGAGTTGAGCTTGGAAGTGATGAGCCTGAGCTGGATGACCTGTCGGGTGAAGAGGGCGTTGGCCTTGGACACGTCCACCTCCACCTCGGGGTTGTTGATCTGGTTCATCATCCCGTCCTTCTGCACCGCGGGGATGTACCTGAACCGAATCAAGACACCATCAATATTTTATCCATGTACATGTATACACCGTCCTTCTGCTCCACAGGGAAGTACCTGAACTGAATCAAGACACTATCGGTATTTTATCCATGTACATGTATACACCATCCTTCTGCACTGCGGGGATGTACCTGAACCGAATCAAGACACCATCAGTATTTTATCCATGTACATGTATACACCATCCTTCTGCACTGCAGGCATGTACCTGAACCGAATCAAGACACCATCAGTATTTTATCCATGTACATGTATACACCGTCCTTCTGCACTGCGGGGATGTACTTGAATCGAATCAAAAAGCACCATTGGCATTTTTTTAATATAGTCGTCTTCTTCTTCTTTTTCTTCTACATTCCCAGGCCATCAGGCCACAATGGGCATTCCATATTCCAGTTTTCACTGGTCTCCTCGCTGCGTTCAGCCGACACATTCCGATTTCGGAGGAGCTCAAAGGAGAAAACTATTTGGAAGAATTTTTTTTTTGGGGGAAAAAAGGCAGTAGGAGAATGGGCCCAAAAAAAGTCAGCAAGATAGTAGAAGACACCAAGCAAAGGGAAAAGGCAGAGTCAAAGAGAGAGACAGATTAGAGGGAGTTACTACAAGCACAGAGCTTCCAGAAGGTGGGGGAACTATTTGTACGGAAGACCCCCCCGGTATCCCCACGGGGAGGTATATTATACAGTCAAACCTCAGTATGTCGAGACTGCCTGCCCCCTGTTGCGGTTCCCAGGGACAAACTGCTTCAAAATAAAAACCAGGGCCTGTATTCACGTTGAGATAGCATGAGACTTAGCATCATGCTAAGTCTCATGCTATCTAGAAGCTCTTCATGTTGAGATAGCATGAGAAAGTCCTAGCTCTTAAATCCTATAGGACTTTTGGAAGAGCTTCTAAGTTAGCATGATGCTAAGTCTCATGCTATCTCAACGTGAATACAGGCCCTGGGACACAGACTTATTTCCAGGGACAAACATCATGATGTCTTGCATCATGAAAATGTACTTCGTGATCTGGCAAAATTTCTGGAACTATGGATTTAAAAAAAAAACTTTTTTTTAATGTTTTCCGTTGCCAATGTGTTTCTGTAGTCAAGATCCCTTGGAGTTCAATAACCTATGTGTAATAGGTCTTCTTACGTCAATTAAAAGGACGCAGGTTTTGGCACAAAACTACAGTCATTGCTTACAAAACACACATGTTTTCACTGGTCTCCCCACTGCATTCAGCTGACACATTCCGATTTCGGAGGAACTCAAAGGAGGAAATTATTTGGAAGATTTGTGGTTGGTTTTTTTTGTAAAGGCAGGAGGAGGA
>CM065708.1:11433407-11448407 GCA_017654935.2 Phymorhynchus buccinoides | reverse complement strand
TTTTACACAAATTTTATTTCATTTAATATATTTTTTTGAGGTACTTAGTTTTGTTTTTTGGCCCGATTAAAGGATTTAAACTGACCGCACCAATTTTAAAAGGACCTTTGACCATTTGAAAGGAATCCTTGCTGATATAAAGGACTTAACAGGCCTTTTGATGACCGATCAATTTCACAGCACTGAAAAGCACCTGAAAGGACCCCACGAACCATGGGGGATAACTACTTTTTCGAAAGTGCATGCGTTGCTTCAACCGAAACAATCACTAACGTAAGCTTTGAAAGTAGACAAACACATCGCAGGCCACTTGGCAGTGACTGTCTTTGCATTTGGTGGGAGTGAAGTGTGATGTACTGGGCGATTGCATTCGCCCACGGTGCTAGAAGAGTTAAATATCGTGCATATGGAGAAATCCGGCTTTAAAAAAGTCACTCACTTTCTCCTTGATGTCCCGCACCAGGCGGTCCAGGCTGGTGCCAGCGGCGGTGGTGGGTCGCGCCCGGGGCTTGGAGGAGAAGTCGAAATCGTAGATGTTCACGTTGTCCGCGCTGCGCTTCTTCCGAGCGAATCGCGGCTGGCCGCAGCCCGAGAAAATCTGGTGGTGGGGGGGGAAAACATTTTATAGAATATACATGAGTGATGACATAGCGTGTACATCTAAATAATAATAATAATTAATAATGCTTATATAGCGCATAATCTTGTAAGCAACTCAATGTGCTTTTCACTCACCATTCGTACAAACATTTCTAACAGACTGGTTCACGTATCCTCACCCCATACATCTCTATGAAAATGAATACATTAGAGAATGCATTGCATATAATCATAACACAACACACTAACACCCACCTCCCAAGGTGTAGTTTTATTCATTAAACCAGCAAACAATGTTCACCAAAAATTAGTACATTAATAAAAAACGAGGGGTGAATGCCAGAACTGTCTATCTGTGTTCTTTATTCCTTTTGAGATAGACCGCTCTGGCAGGCACCCCTCGTGTAGTATAATCAAGAATTAGAGAGCATTCTTTTCAATTCTGAAGAGCAGTAGAATACTACTAGAAAAGAGTGGACTAAACAGGTCTGATATTGTTGTCCGAGTTTCCCACAGACCTTCTTGGACACATGAGGCCCGTTCTCCTGTAGGTTCATGATGGTGATCTTCGCTGATCTTCGCATCAATGAGGTCCACCACCACCACCACCACCGACTTCTGTTAACCTCCCAACCACGTATACTGTTGTCTAAGCTTCACACGGGTCCACGACAATTACACCTAGGAGCAATGGTCAAGGGGCAATTGTTGGGGAGCAAATGTCGAGGAGCAATTATTATCAAGGAGCAACTGTCAGTACCCCGCTTCCCACAGACCTTTTTGGAGACCTGGGGCCCGTTCTCCTGCAAGTTCATGATGGCGTCGCTGATCTTCACGTCAATGGGGTCCACCACCGACTCGATGTTGAAAGGCCCTTCCAGCTTCTTGGCCAGGTTCTTCAGGGCATCTGTGACACACAGAGAGAGAGACAGAGAGAGAGAGAGAGAGAGAGAGATGAACACTATGTTTAATTTCTGTAGGCCATTAGGTATACGCGTTTAGGTAACCTCGCTTAGGTATTAATAACTAAATATATTTTATTTATGATATTATTGTAATCTTTAGATAGGCAAAACATGCATTGTACACAGAAAACTTAAGCACGTGTTCACACAAACACACACACACGCGCGCGCTGTTAATTTCAACTAGCAAAGTTAGTTCATTAATATGTTCGTCAGACAGTCGAGTATGAACGTCGAACATGTTGTTTGACTTTGAGTAGTGAGAAAAGAGATGAGAGACTTTTCCTCACTACTCACACAACACGTCAGGGCTCCCAGGGACCCCCATTTGGGGGTCTATGAAGCACTAAAATTCTACAGGACCCTCTAAAAGAATGTGCAAGCGGTCCCATGGATGCACTAGAAAAATTATTTTTAGCATTCGCAATGCCACTGGGACCCTCTATCCCGCCTCTAGGACCCTCTATAATGTTAAGTGAAGAAGTCCCTGGGACCCCTAATTTTGCGGGACGATTGGGAGCCCTGCACGTTCATTCACACTTTCCTTAAATTCCTGTCTCACTCCAACAAATCTTACCACAGACACTCGCAATTTCATTCAACACACTCTTTGCCTTTCGACACTCACAAACTACCGTACCGACCGACCAATGCAGGAGACTAAAACCGATTCAGTAAAGACTAAAACCGATTCAAGAAAGACTCAAACCAATTCAGTAAAGACTAAAACCGATTCAAGAAAGACTCAAACCAATTCAGTAAAGACTAAAACCGATTCAAGATAGCACAACCTACCGATGTACTTGTTCCACACAGCATTCAGCTCGGCGTGGTGAGCCAAACAGCCTTTCATGGTGTTCAGGCAAAAGTTGTTACTGTCTCTCTCTCTCCCTCTCTCTCTCTCTACACCGGGTAGAGGCAGCAAGATAGATCTAGGCCTATTCTTTTTTGTCAATAAAACTACTCTTCTTCTTCTTAGGCGATCACATCTCCTCTCTCTCTCTTTCTCCCCTCCCCCCCCCCCCCTCTCTCTCCACCCTACCAATATACTCGTTCCACACAGCATTCAGCTCTGCGTGGTGAGCCAAACAGCCTTTCATGGTGTTGAGGCAAAAGGTGTTACTGTCTCTCTCTCCCTCTCTCTCTCCCCCTCTCTCTCTCTCCTTACCAATATACTCGTTCCAGAAAGCATTCAGCTCTGCGTGGTGAGCCAAACAGCCTTTCATGGTGTTGAGGCAAAAGTTGTTACTTTCTCTCTCTCCCTCTCTCTCTTTCTCCACCGTACCTAAATACTCCCTCCCCTCCCCTCTCTCTCTCTTTCTCCCTTTCTCTCTCTCTCTCTCTCTCCCTCTCTCTCTCTCCTTACCATACAAATATCCATGTCAATTTCGTTTAACTTTATTGATGGCGAATACTAATGAGAGAACAGTACGTAATCTAACTCTGTATTTGTACAAAGCTTTCCGGTTAAGAGAGACAATTATGTCCTAGTTAGTAATTGTTTGCTAGTATATGCTTGTGCTCCAAAGCGATATGTTGTCGTTCTCAAGTGCTATAATCCACTGATGTATAAATATTGTTAATTATTGCCCCTTATTCATATGGGGCCTTGGCCTTTGAATGACTAAACCATTCGACTTCGACTTCTCCTTACCAATGTACTCGTTCCAGACAGCATTCAGCTCGGTGTGGTGAGCCAGACAGCCTTTCATGGTGTTGAGGCAGAAGTTGCTGCAGGGCTTGGTCTGGGTCAGCCCTCGGCACACGGGGCAGTGCACCATCTTCATGAATCCACGAATGCATGACTCTGTCGGCGGAATCTGTCATGGTAATAATAATAAGAATCATATAGTAAAAAGCCAACTGTCCGTGTGTGTGTGTGTGTGTGTGTGTCTGTTCCCCCGTCATTAAAGCTCCTCTCTCTTTATCTTCTCTCTCTTGCCATTAGGTCTGTTTCTGCTATATTTATGTTATCTGTGTGTGTTCGCGTTGTAAAACTTGTATTGCGTTTGTGTTTGAATGCGCTTTGAATGCTAACGTGTGTGTGCGCTTTGATTTGATTTCTATCAAGATTCAGCGCCGTATAAATACTGTATGTTGTTGTTGTTGTTGTTGTCTGAAACACGAAACGGGCCTTATAACTCCGCCGTTTTTCAACCGAATCGCTTCAAATTTGCTGTGAGCCCTAACGGGGCGATGGCAACGGCAACCGAGGCGGCCGTATCATTTGCGCGGTTTCGCAAATGCGCGAAACGCGCATCCGCCGGCCTCTTGGCGCCTGTATCTCCGGTGTTTCTGGACCGATTGCCTTCGAATTTGGCAGGAAGATGACCGGGGACGGTGACTATCCGTGTACCAAACCGGAAGCGAATCGGTTCAGAAACACGCGCGCTATACGACTCCGCCGTTTCTTAACCGAATCGCTTCAAATTTGCTGTACTCAGCGTTACCAGTACTTGGCGTTACCGTTACTAGGCGTTACTGGTACTCGGCGTTGCGCTAGTAATCATAATAACTAGAGGGCTTATGTTTGCCTTTGAGAGCAAACATCACAGGATTCTACCCTCAAGTTATTTAATATTAAAATGTGGCCAAATTGGACAGTTTAAAAAAAACAAAAAAAATTGCTGTCCCATCTTCTGGGCCGCACAGTGGCGTTGCTCCCACGCCGCTCATTCCGATTCCCAATTCGCAGCCACACCTCCCGCCTCCAAATTGGACAATTTTTGTCCCCACTTCTGGTTCGAATTTATGCACGAAAGTATTGCAATGTTACTTTTTAGTAATAAATACTAAAAATATGAGTGTGTGTCTGTGTGTGTGTGTGTGTGTGAGTGTGTGTGTGTGTGTGTGTGTGTGTGTATGTGTGTGTGTGTGTGTACACGCGCGCATGCACGTGCGTGTGTGTATGTGGGCGCGCTCGTCATGCTGCAGTTATGCACCTAACTAAAAAATAGTTAGGTCCAGCATGTCCATCTTGAACTGGAGAAATTCTTTGCAAGTCTTCAACAAAAAAAAGGCTGGAGAATGGAACAGTAAGCCAGATGACAGTAAGCAAAGGGAAAAGGCAGAGTCAAAGAGAGGGACAGAATTAGAGGAAGTTACAAGCACAGAACTTCCAGAAGGTGGGGGAACTATTTGTACAAAAGATCCCCGGTATCCCCAAGGGGGATCTGCTAATCTGAAAAACTGGGCTGAGATACGTAAATGATTGACCTCCATGATGTTTAGGATGACGTCGCGGACGATAGCCAGCCCCTGGACAAATATCCCAGCAACAACAAAGGACACTTTTTGATCTGCTAATCTGGGTGAAATTTGAGGATGGCATCATGACCTATGGCCAGACCCTGGAATAAAGAGCTATTCTAGAAAAATGGGCTGAAATGACGGACCTCCATGATGCTTAGAGAATGACGTCATGTCCGATAGCCAATCTCTTGACAAAATATCCCAGCAACAACAAAGGACACTTTTTGATCTGCTAATCTGCAAAATGGGGTGAAATTTGAGGATGGCATCATGACCCTATGGCCAGATCCTGGAAATAAAGAGCTATTCTGGAAAATGGGCTGAAAATACTGACCTGGTTTAAAATAAATAAATCTTTAATATTTCCAAACAACACATATTACAGAAAGCAACAGAGAACATCAACAGTTACTGACCTCCATGATGCTTAGGATAACATCGCGCCCGATGGCCAGCCCCTGGACAAAGGTCCTGGCAGTGACAGACCTGTTTACCCCCTACACAAGTCTTGAGTAGTCTGGACAGCATAAATGAGTAGTTTTGGTGTGAAATGAGTAGTCCTCTTCATTAAACCATCAAACAATGTTCACTGAAAATGAGGAATTAGAGCATTATTTTCAATTTTGAAGAGTAGTAGAGGTCCAACTTGAGTAGAATACTACTTGAAAAGAGTAAACAGGTCTGCTTGAGCGATGAAGGCCACCTTGATCTGCTAATCTGAAAAACTGGGCTGAGATATATAAATGACTGACCTCCATGATGTTCAGGATGACGTCGCGTCCGATGGCCAGCCCCTGGACAAAGGTCCTGGCCGCGATGAAGGCCACCTTGATCTGCTAATCTGGAAAACTGGGCTGAGATATGTAAATGACTGACCTCCATGATGTTCAGGATGACGTCGCGTCCGATGGCCAGCCCCTGGACAAAGGTCCTGGCCGCGATGAAGGCCACCTTGATCTGCTAATCTGGCACGCTGAGATATGTAAATGACTGACCTCCATGATGTTCAGGATGACGTCGCGTCCGATGGCCAGCCCCTGGACAAAGGTCCTGGCCGCGATGAAGGCCACCTTGATCTGCGATGAGAGCTTGTCCGGCACCTCCCCGAAGGGCTTCAGGTCGTTCATGCGCTCCGTCACGCACGTGAGGTAATCGTCGTCAAACTCATACTGCCCGTTCAGCAGCTCAAACATCTGAGAACACAATTATGATAACGAGGGTGAACACTCTCTTTCTAATTAACTCTCCTCCACCAATACTGCAGATGGATTTTGTTTTCTACCCAGGTTTTTTTTCTTTTTGGCTGAAATATGGGTGAGTTATCTCACGCAGTCAACATTGAAGATTATCGTAATTGTAGAATGAAATAGTGAGGCCAAGAGAGGAGATAACGAAATTGAACAAAGGGTGAATACTCTCTTTCTAATTAACTCCCCTCCACCAAAGTTGAACTTGGCGAACTTGGCACATTCTTTTGTGAGAATGATGCTTAGCTTGGCGCAGATGCGTCATGCTGCCATTGTTATGCGCCTAACTAAGAAATAGTTAGGCCCAGCAAGTCCGACTTCGGCTGGAGGAGGAAATGTTTTTGAAAGCGTTTCGTGAAAAAAAGGCAGGAGAATGGACGCGAGCGAAAATGGAGTTTTACGTCCTCTCGGTCTGAACCAGACACATATGGGACATTTGTAAATACAAATATGGTGGGAACAATACTGGAGGTAATGCCCGGAGGCAGTACGAAACCAGTAAAGTCCCGATTTTTTAAAATTAATACTTCAAAAGCTTCTCGCAGGAGAATGGACCAGTAAAAGGCAGAAAGATAGTAGATGACAGCAAGCAAAGACTTTGGTTCTGACCCACGCACTGCTAGGTGATTGGTGTTGTAATCAATCAATGTTGGTGGAGGGAATTAATTAGAAAGAGAGTATTCACCCTTTGTTCAATTTCGTAATCTCCTCTCTTGGCATCACTATTTCATTCCACAGTTATGATAATCTTCAATGTTGACTGCGTCAGATAACTCGTTATCAAGGGGAGATAACCAAGATTTAACACGAGTGAGCCAAAAAGGGATCAGGGGACATAATTACAGTCATTTTCGGACTATAAGGCGATATATTTTTTTCTCTCCAATTTCGACCTATGCGCCTTGTAAACGAGTGCGCCCTATTAGTGAACAAAATCGTAAGAAGAGAGGCAACGATTGCCGTGCTCAGTACAGTCTACTGTGAGTCTAGACATGGAAAGTCGTCACGAGTCGCTGATACGACAAATACTCGCGTTAAAATGCTTCAAAATCCCTATTATCATCCTGAGATACCGTCAAACAGATGCCATAACCCTTCATTGGATGTAAAAAGCATCGTTGTAGAGCTTAAAATGCCATAATATCTACTAGTTTTCGCGAAGAATTGTCCAAACACATCAACAAGAAGTGACACAAACGGAAGTTTAATGATTTGAAAGGGGAGCCAACTCTCGTTTATGACAGCAGTAACGGCGGTCAGCAAGCCTTCACCGAACGCGTACGGGCTTGAAAGTTTGAATTTATTTTGTGAGGTGCCTTATAAACGAGGGCGCCTTTTAGTTTATTTTTAATTTTTTCAGATTTGTCTTGAAAATTACCCTATTCGCCTTAGGCCGGGTTCACATTAGATGCGTAAGTTCTGTACGGAAAATCCAACATAAGTGGAAGAAAGAAGGATAAAAGTTTACGCACATAGGGGAAATTCGGACACGTGCGCAAATCTTTTCCCTTCTTTGTTTCACTTATTTATGGATTGCGCACGGGTTTCCGCATGGAATATCCGCTTACGTGTGTACACGGCCATATGCACACAAGCGCCTAATGGTCTGAAAAATACGGTATTTACCCTTTGCAGGAGTCGGCTGAAGAAGGACAAAAGTTTACACATATAGGGGAAATTCGGACACGTGCGCAAATCTTTTCCCTTCTTTGTTTCACTTTATTTATGGATTGCGCACGGGTTTCCGCATGGGATATCCGCTTACGTGTGTACACAGCCTTATGCACACAAGCGCCTAAAGGTCCGAAAAATACGGTTAAGGAGTCCCTGGGAACCCTTGTTTTGCAGGACGATTGGGAGCCCTGTGGGGTTACATGACTAGCGTAAAATAGGCCGCTACTTTTTTCCTCAACTTTGGCCTATGCGGCTTATAGACTGATGCGGCTTATCTGTGGATTTTTTTCCCATTATACATTTATCAGATTAAATGATTAAATTTGTTATTATGATTAAATTTGTTTCTGGCCACATGCTGCTTTAGCCTATTTTGAGCTTCTCTGAGACTCAAAACTGGTTTTGGTAATACCAGTAGATTCAAATCTCATGTTTAAAGTATCTGAAAACATTAAAACCCACTCATGTCCTGATAGGAGAATTTCTATCTTTTGTGCTGCTTTGTGCACATAGTAATTTTCTCTGCGGCTTATAAACTGGTGCGGCTTATATGTGAATAAATACCTAATATTTTGTCAATTTAAGGGATGCGGCTTATATACAGGTGCGTCTTATAGTCCAGTTTTTACGGTAGTTTTTGTTTTAGCTCATTATCCATTGGCTAAAGACACACCAGTGAGCGTCTCACAAATCACAAGACAAACCAGGGGACATTACCCTTTGCAGGAGTCGGCTGAAGAAGGTGTCCATGACGTCCACGAGGTTGCGGTCCTTGCCCTTGTAGTAGGCCCGCAGGTCCGTGAACAAATCCGTGAAGATCTGAGCGTTCTGCTGGTACAGCAGCCCGTACGTCTTGACGAACATCTCGTGCAGCTCCTCCCGCGCGTTGTCTAACAGCTCCGTGAAGAACTCTGTGAAAACCAACGCAAAGAAATTCTTTTAAATTTGATACAGTAGAGATATATCATCCATAAAACTAATAAAGAAATTGGACTGGGGGAGTGAATATCCGAAAGTTTTGTTGGTAGATTAAAGCCCTTCCCAAGCGTTGTCTAACAGCTCCGTGAAAAACTCTGTGAGAACCAACGCAAAGAAATTAAGCTTTGATGTAGAAGGTTATAATCTCTACACTGATAAACAAACTGGGGAGGAGAGGGGGTGGGGGGGTGGGGGGGAGATCTGAGCGTTCTGCTGGCACAGTTAAAACTGTACGTCTTGACAAACATATCGTGGAGTTATTCCCAAGCGTTGTCTAACAGCTCCGTGAAGAACTCTGTGAAAAGCGACGCAAAGAAATTCTTTTAAATTTGATGTAGAAGGTTATAATCTCATGGGTGCTCCTGGGAAATTAAAAAAATCCTGCAAGGCAGGTGTCCAGGGCCGCCCAGTTAACAACTCGACATAAACAATCCCAAAAATATAAAGTTCCTGGCAAAGGCATGTAAATATTTATCCGTATTCATTTCTTTTACATTCTACACATGAGAGAAACTGAAAAAAACTTTCATAAATAGGAAATGTCTTGCTTCTCAAATTCTCATAATCTGGCGAAGCCGGCTCCAGGCAATACAAAAAAAATCCTGCATTTCAGGACATCCTGAAAGAAGGAGCATCCATGTTAAATCTCTACACTGATAAAGAAAATGGGGAGGTGAGGGGAGGGGGAGATCTGAGTGTTTTGCTGGTACAGTCAAAACTGTACGTCTTGACAAACATCTTGTGGAGTTTCTTCCAGAGCGTTGTCTAACAGCTCCGTGAAAAACTCTGTGAAAACCAAGGCAAAGAAATTCTTTTAATTTTGATGTAGAAGATTATTCAACAGATTGTATCATGGTATTGTGTTCTTGGGTGGGGTGAGTGGTGGTGAAGGTAATGGTGTGTGTGTGTGTGTGTGTGTCAAGTCAAGTCAAGTCAAGTCAAAATGATCTTTATTGAGGGTTAAAGAATAAGCTAACAAGGCTTTTTTTCATCCTGCCCTCCAACAAAAATACAAACATCATGAAAATGCATAATAATTAGAGAAAAAACCCACAGAGAACATTCATAAATGAGTATAAATTTAAAGAAATAAAAAGTAAAAAATAAAAATAAATAAATATATATATAAATCAAACGAGAGAGAGAGAGAGAGAGAGAGAGAGAGAGAGAGCGCACAAAACATAACAATTGGGATAAAAGGAAAGAAAAGAAAAAGATAGGGGGGGGGGGGGGAAGGAAGAGTAAATTTTTTTAAAACATATTTATATACATGCGAATATACATAATAATAAATTAAAATTTTACAATTTATCAATCAAATACTTCTTTAAAGTTCTTTTAAAAGTAGATTTAGATGGACATAATTTCAAGAATGCTGGCAAGTTGTTCCATGTGTGTGTGTGTGTGTGTGTGTGTGTGCGTGCGTGTGCGTGTGTGTGTGTGTGTATGTGCGGGGGGGGGGGGGGGGGGGGGGGGGGGGGGGATAAATTACTCTTCCAAGACTTCCATCATCACACTACACCCCACCCCACAGGGTTTTTTGGCGTGGTCTGGAAACATCATCAACGGCCTCCCATTAACTGCAGCTTCTTCTTTATACCGCAAGCTTGTATTTTAGTCACCACCACTCCCACCCCACCCTGTGACCCCCCCACTCATGCATACCACCCTCAATCTCAAAGTCTGCTTCTTTCAGCTTTATGACAATAATCCCCAGCTGATTTAATTAACTCATTCCAGACGAATTACGAGTATTCTCCAGACCTGTTTACTCCCTACACAAGTCTGGTTAGTCTGGAAATGAGTAGCTTTGGTGCAAAATGTGTAGTTTTATTCATTAACCCTTTCGCCGCCAGCCATTTTTCAGCCAAAAAATACCATGAAACTAAACTGGGTACAGAAAAAAAGCCAATCTGCAATATTGCTAATTCCTCTAACATTAGGCCTATATCCTTACCTTCCAAAATTAAGAAAATAGGGTCTTTTGATAACAGGCCCTCATTTGATGCCTTTTAGTGACATGGGTGTTAAACCATTGTGGTGCTAAAATGCGACATTGGCGGTGAAAGGGTTAAACCATCAAACAATGTTCACTGAAAATGAGTAGTAAAAGAGCATTATTTTCAATTTTGAAGAGTAGTAGAGGTCCAAATTGAGTAGAATGCTACTCGAAAAGAGTAGAGTAAACAGGTCTGATACTCGGGAACAGGAGAATGCCAGTCAGAGCCTACTTACGACTATTCTCGGAACAGACATATTTCAGTCAAATCAACATTTTATTTCAATCCAAACCAGGTTTTTTGAGTTACATCCCTTCACCACTGTTCCAGCTTTCGCTTGACTTATGCTTAGCACTTCTATCTTAATTTTTAATGTTAAAAATGTCCAAAAAAAAAAATCGGCCCTACACAAGCCTCAGAAAATACTCCAATATGTTTTCATTAACAGTGATAGTAATAAGGAGACTAATGATTCCGATTTCAATGCAAGTGACCACGATCTCAAAGCGAAAAATAAACTCGGATCAACCAGTAATGTTGTCAAAACTGAATCATTGACAGTGTGAGTTTTGTTGCGCTTCTTATTTGTTATAACATTTGGCATAGGTCAAGATGTGTCCCACCCCCCCCCCCCCCCCCCCCCCCCCCCCCTTTTCTCGGTTAATTCCATTTTTCCGTTTTTGCCTTTCTTACCAAACATGAAGCTGTATTTTATGAACATTTTTAGCTAATTATCTTTGTTGAATAAATAGGGGGGCGGGCCATGTGGGGTTAGGGTTAGGGTTAGTATTCTGCAAAAAGATAATTAGTCTGAAAAGGTTCATAAAAATACAGCGTTTTATGTTTGGTAAGAAAGGCAAAGGGTTCACGGAAAAAAAGGAATTAACCGAGAAATGCAGGGCTTTAGGGGGGGGGTGGGGGGTGGCACATCTTTACCTTTACCTAGCATTTTTTCTAGGCAGCCCCAGGCCAGGCCAGTAATGGAGTTTACCTAAGGCAGTGCAGTCCTGAAGGGGTTTAAACCCTATCCCTTTAAAAAAAAAAACCTGGCAGAATGTTGCCTCTCAGTGAAATTTTTCAAAGCAAAAAGTTGAGAGGGGGGTGGGGGTGGGCAGAGGAAGGGGAGGAGGTTAAATTACAAGATAGTTCTTCATGCTACCTGGAGATAGATCTCTCACTATCTTCTCTATGGTCTCACTACACCTGGCTCTTGAGCACGATACACAGCACATTTACTAGATATATACACAGCACATTTGGTAGACAGAAGCGAGGAGTTAATATTGCATGCACACATGTACAAGCATGAATGTACACGCATGCTCACGCACACGCACACACACAGAGGCAGACAGAAACAAAAAATTCAGTTCGCATGCACACACATAATGCTTGCATTCACACACAATCGTGCGCGTGCGCGCACACACACACACTATAGTATACGCAAACTCTCCCTCCTCCTCCCCTCCCTCCCTCCCTCCCTCCCTCCCTCCCTCCCCCTCCTCCCTCCCTCCCTCCCTCCCTCCCTCCCTCCCTACCTCCCTCCCTCCCTCCCTCCCTCCCTCCCTCCCTCCTCCCTCCCTCCCTCCCTCCCTCCCTCCCTCACACACACACACACATATACACACAGAAAGAGAGAGACAGAGACAGACTCAAAGAGTGAGAGAGAAACACAGACTTCAGTCCATCTTCAGGACAACAACCTGCTTTTCTAACCAGCCACTGATGTACATTTAGAACAGTTTACACCCAGCGCCCCCCCCCCCCCTCTCTCTCCATCTCTCTCTTTCTCTTTCTTCTATCTCTCTCTCTCTTTCTCTCTCTCCCACTCTGCTGCTCTTAGTGAGTGAGTTTAGTCTCTCTCTCTCTCTTTTCCTCTCTCTCTCCCTCTCTCTCTCTCTCTCTCTCTCTCTCTCTCTCTCTCTCTCTCTGACTCTCTCTCTTGCTCTTATTCTAGTCTTAGTATCTCTCTCTCTCTCTCTCAGAGTCTCTCTCTCTCTGTTGCTCTTACTCTAGTCTTAGCCTCTCTCTCTCTCTCCCTCTCTCTCTTACTCTCCCACTCTGTTGCTCTTAGTGAGTGAGTTAGTCTCTCTCTCTCTCTCTCTCTCTCTCTCTCTCTCTCTCTCTCTCTCTCTCTCTCTCTCTCTCTCTCTCTCTCTCCTTCTTCTTATCCAGCTAAAAGTACAACACAGTTCAGTATTAACCTATCAAACGAACATTCACACAATGCACCGGCCACACACACAGCACAACTTTATTCCACCATAAAAGAACAAATAAAACTGTGATCAAATCCCACACTGAGAGCGAGCGAACACACACACACACACACACACACACACACACACACACACACACACACCACACACACAGAGTGACACACACGACACACAGTGACACACACGCACACAGTGACACACACACGCGTACACATAGTCACACACACACACACACACTGAGAGTGAGACTGAGAGAGAGAGAAAGAGGGAGAGGGAGAGAGAGAGAGAGACACACACACACACACATTCCCCTCCCCCCAAACACCCCCACACTGAGACAGAGAGAGAGAGAGAGAGAGAGAGAGAGAGTCTCAGAGAGAGAGAGAGAGAGAGAGAGAGAGAGCGAGAGAGAGAGAGAGAGAGAGAGTGAAAGAGAGAGAGAAACACACACACACACACCCCCCCCCCCCCCCCCCTACACAACGACCCACCCCCACCCCACACAAACACAAACCACACAGGGCTCCCAATTGTCCCGCAAAACAAGGGGTCCCAGGGACTCCTTCACTTACAGCATAGAGGGTCCTAGAGGCGGGATAGAGGGTCCCAGTGGCATAGCGAATGCTAAAAAAGAATTTTTCTAGTGCATCCCTGGGACCCCCTGCACATTCTTTTAGAGGGTCCTTTAGAATTTTTAGTGCTTCATAGACCCCCAAATGGGGGTCCCTGGGAGTCCTGACACACCCTAAAAAAAAATACATACACAATAACAACTTTGAAGCAAAGCTATCACTGTACAGCCCATACCAGAAGAAGAATCCCCCTTGCTGTGAAGCCAAAAAATAAAACCTCCATTTTGACCACCATGGTCGAATGGCCCCCCGATTTGCGGAAATGACCAAATAAAACTGTTCGCCCATACCACAGACTATTATAGTTTCACATGTTACATTCTGTCTGCCCATACCCACCTCACCTCTGACCCCCTCCCCACCCACCCCAACCCCACCCCCGACCCCATTTCATCGTTCACCCTCCTTCCACACTCATCCTGGTCCATAATCCCCATGCTCAGACCGTAAGGCCTAGTGCAGAGTGAGAGGGGAAAAAAATCCCCTGTACCCAGGTTCGAACTCGGGTTTACTCGACACGAGGCGAACGCGCTACCACTGTTTTTCTTTCCCTTATAGCAACCACAGTCACTTCTGACTAATTATGTCGCTGCCACTCTATGCCGTCAAGCGTTGTTGTTGTTGTTTTTCAGTTTTTGTTTTTTAACCCTTTCACTGCCAGCCATATTTCATCCAAATATGTCCATTAACTTTTTACGCCCCTTATAGCCTGATTCCGCCCATGACATCCATTGCTTTCTCCTACCAAGCCGTCTAAAACCGCCCCCGTACACCCACTTCGTTATGTATTTTGGAGTTAAAATTGCAATATCAAAAAATCTAAAATATCACAAAACAAAAAAAACATTTAAACATTCTTCATTTATACACAAACCCTGAACATTTGAAATCAATCCATCAAGTAGTTATTTTTTTTTTTTTATTTAAAACAAAGTACCCCATTTCAGGCTTAGTTTACCAACATTAATTTGGTGGTTACAGGGAGTAGAGTCGTCATTTTAATCGGGGTTACAAGTGTTAAATTGCTCCATCTGCAATCCATCTGCGGTATTGGGGATTCTTCTGTGACATCTGATATATTATATATATACATAAGGTCTATCCTTGAACTTCCCAAAACTAAGACGATAGGGTCTTTGGATAATAGACCCCAATTTGATGCCTTTTAGTGACATGGGTGTTAACAATCAATGCGGTGCTAAAATGCGACTTTGGCGGTGAAAGAGTTCATCTGTCTTCACATAGTGACAAACGCATGCATCCATCCATGCATAATAACTATAAGTTGCCTCCCTCCCATCGGGATGCCCCAACCTTCAAAGAATCCTGATGGCCTTCAACAACTCTTAAACAGGGGGTTCTTTACATTCTTTTTGTCCCTCCTCCTCTCTCTCTATTGTTAATACATGTACCATTTTATGGTGCCCAAA
>CM065708.1:11425907-11428407 GCA_017654935.2 Phymorhynchus buccinoides | reverse complement strand
CATCAGAATCATCAGCAGGCTGTTAGCAGAAGTCTATGGAAAGAAGAATACAGTGATGTCCCGAGGCCCAGGTCATAGGCCATTGACCTATTAAAATTAAAAATGACCTATTGTGTTCTCCCCTGTCAGGACAAATGTCTGATCAAAATTTCTTTTAACACTGCCACGCTTTGTCTTATTGATTTTTGCAAGAGCCAGGACATAATGTCCTGTTGATTTCTCGCGTCTCAGGACAGTTTGTTCTATCACTTTTCGATCCTCAGCACATCACTGAGAAGAAGAAGAAGAAGAAGAAGACATCAAGAAGAAGGAGAAGAAGAAGACATTAATACAGAGTGCAGGCAAAACAAATTTTTTTTATTTTTTTCTCCCCCGCAGTGATTTTTCTTTGAACCCCAATATATGTCAGTTATTGCCGGTTACGGCAGGTGGACATCATTGGTAGAAGAAGAATTTATAACACAGACAAACAGACCTGTTGGCAAAAAACAATTTATTATTTGGTATTGGTATTTGATATATATATTCAAGTCACAGAGACTTATCTCTGTGAAATTTGGGCTGCTCTCCCCTGGAGAGCGCATCACCGCAAGCGCAGCGCCTACAATTTATTTCTTTTTAATTTTCTTGGGGGGGGGGGGGGGGGGGTCAGGGTGAGGGGAGGGGGGGGGGGGCAGGGTGAGGAGGGGGGGGGGGCAGACTTGGTAAACCTAGCTATCAATTTGGCCATATCAGGCAGCAGGATTTATCCCTGCTCTTACCGACTTTCAACTGCCGTGGGATTTTTACGTGCGTAAAGCGGCACGGGTCAGACTAGCTTTAAGTCCCCATCCGAAGGACTCGACGTTCAGTTCGATTTTCCTGTCAAACTAGAAAGAAAGGGCGAGGAGGCCGGGATTCGAACCCGGGTCCCTCACGTTGCAGTCATGCATTACATTTGGCAGGCGAAGGACTCAACGTTCAGTTCGATTTTCCTGTCAAACTAGAAAGAAAGGGCGAAGAGGCCGGGATTCGAACCCGGGTCACTCACGTTGCAGTCACGCATTACATTTGGCAGCGCGAACGTCTTAACCACTCTGCCACCTTTCTATTGTAGTCTTATCATAGAGTTGCTTGTACAGAAAACATCTAACATCTATCTAGAGAAGAGTAGACAGACACACTGACTTGAGACAGACAGACAGACAGACAGACAGATATATATATGTAAAGTTGTACATACTGTATAATAGAGAGAAAAAAGCCAGAGAGAAGGAAGATTTGCAAAGTGTTTTGACATGGGCTCTAATGATGCATAGCTGTCAGCGAAAACGAAAAGGATGGAATAGGGTCTGGAAGTGATCCAAGCACCAGCTCTGAGAACTTAGTACAGTGGAACCTCCCTTATAAGACTCCCTCCCACATAAGACCTACTTTCTCCGAGACATTGCCCTTCTTTGAAAGTATTAAAATTACCTCCCTTATAAGACCCCTCCCTTAGAAGACCTCATTTTGGATGATTTTTGAAGGTCTTATAAAGGAGGTTCCACTGTGGAGTCAAAGTCAAGCTTACACTAAGTTACACAGCTCTAAGACTAAGTAAAACTCAAGTCAATCCTTTCCAAAAATGTTTTCTGGGGAAAAAAGGAAATGTTATCTTCAGGAATCTATAAATTATATAAAAATGTCAGCAGTAAAACTGTAAACTGGGGATGGTGGTAAATCAAATGCATGTATACTCTCTCTCTCTCTCTCTCTCTGCCTCTCTCTCTCTCTCTCTCTCTCTCTCCCTCTCTCCCTCTCTCTCTCTCTCTCTCTCTCTCCCCTCTCTCTCTCTCTCGCTCTCTCACTCTCTCTCTCTCTCTCTCTCTCTCTCTCTCTCTCTCTCTCTCTCTCTCTCTCTCTCTCTCTCTCTCTCTCTCTCTCTCTCTCTCTCTCTCCTCTGCTCTCTCTCTCTCTCTCTCGCTCTGCCTCTCTCTCTCTGCCTCTCTCTCTCTCTCTCTCTCTCTCTCTCTCGCTCTGCCTCGCTCTCTCTCTCTCTCTCTCTCTTCTCTCTCTCTCTCTCTCTCTCTCTGCCTCTCTCTCTCTCTCTCTCTCTCTCTCTCTCTCTCTCTCTCTCTCTCTCTCTCTCTCTCTCTCTCTCTCTCTCTCTCTGACTCTCTCTGTCTCTCTCACTCTGCCTCTCTCTTCTCTCTCTCTCCCCCCCCCCCCCCCCCCTCTCTCTCTCTCTCTCTCTCACAGAGACACACAGACACACACAGAGACACACACAAAGAGAGAGAGACACACATATTACACACACACAAAGATACACACATAGACACAATGTGGTTCTCTGGTCACACACACACACACACACACACACACACACACACAATGACACCAGAGTATGTTCTCTGGTCACACACACACTCTCACACGCACACGCACACACACACACATACACACACACACACACACACACACACACACACACACACACACACACACACACACACACACACACACACACACACACACA
>CM065708.1:11415907-11418407 GCA_017654935.2 Phymorhynchus buccinoides | reverse complement strand
GAGGCGAGATAGAGGGTCCCAGTGGCATTGTGAATGCTAAAAAGATTTCTTCTAATGCATCCCTGGGACCCCCTGCATATTCTTTTAAAGGGTCCTTGAGAATATTAGTGCTTCATAGACCCCCAAACGGGGGTCCCTGGGAGCCCTGCTGCCCTACAAAGTTTTGATTCTACTCAGTTTCCAAGGATGCCATAGAGAAAGGTGGATTCCAGGGACAGAGTGACATTTTAAACTTTTTCCAGGGACAAATACCCCTTAGGGGGGACGGTAGGAGGAGGAGGAGGAGGAGGAGGAGGAGGAGGAGAAGGAGAAGAGGAGAAAGAGGAGGAGGAAGAGGAGGAGAAAGAGACAGAGGAGGAGAAAGAGGAGACAGAGGAGGAGGAAGAGGAGGAGAAAGAGGAGACAGAGGAGGAGGAAGAGGAGGAGGAGGAGAAAGAGGAGGAGAAAGAGAAAAGGAGGAGACAGAGGAGAAAGAGGAAGGAGACAGAGGAGGAGGAGTAGAAAGAGGAGGAAGAGGAAGAGACAGAGGAGGAAGAGGAGGAGACAGAGGAGGAGAAAGAGGAGAGAGGAGACAGAGGAGAAGGAGGAGTAGAAAGAGGAGGAAGAGGAAGAGACAGAGGAGGAGAAAGAGGAAGAGGAGAAGGAGGAGGAGAAAGAGAAGAGGAGGAGACAGAGGAGAAAGAGGAAAAGAAGGAGAAGGAAGAGGAGGAGACAGAGGAGGAGGAGAAAGAGGAGGAAGAGGAGGAAGAGGAGGAGACAGAGGAGGAAGAGGAGGAGGAGGAAGAAGAGGAGGAGGAAGAAGAGGAGGAGGGAGAGACAGAGGAGGAGACAGAGACAGGAGATGGGCGACGTGTCGTGCATGGCTGGATGAACAAGGGGACAAAGTGGTCCCCATGTTCATTACCCGCATTAGCGCTCAGAACCGCGAAACCGCGCTTCACGCTTGAGCCAGCCGAATGGAAACTTGTATTATCTTTTTAAAAAAGCTACCGTGCGCACAGGACTATGGAATCAACTATCAAGAAAGAAGGGGGGAAAAAAGGAAGCAAAAAACCAACAACTATTGTTACCAAAAAAGGCACTGTTCCTGTGACACACACACACACACACACACACACACACACACACACACACACACACACTATTGTTACCAAAAAAGGTAACTGTTCATATGACACACACACACACACACACACACACACACACACACACACACACACACACGCGCGCGCGCGCGCGCGCGCGCACGCACAAACTATTGTTTACCAAAAAAAGGTAACTGTTCCACACACACACACACACATACATACACTATTGTTACCAAAAAAGGCAACTCAGAACTGTTCTACACACACACACAGACACACACACACACACACACACACACACACACACACACACACACGCGCGCGCGCACGCGCGCGCGCACGCACACACTATTGTTACCAAAAAAGGTAACTGTTCCACACACACACACATACATACACTATTGTTACCAAAAAAGGCAACTCAGAACTGTTCTACACACACACACACACACACACACACACACACACACACACACACACACACACACACACACACACACACACTATTGTTACCAAAAAAGGTAACTGTTCATATGACACACACACACACACACACACACACACACACACACACACGCGCGCGCGCGCGCGCGCGCGCAGCGCGCACGCACACACTATTGTTACCAAAAAAGGTAACTGTTCCACACACACACACATACATACACTATTGTTACCAAAAAAGGCAACTCAGAACTGTTCTACACACACACACACACACACACACACACACACACACACACACAACACACACACACACACACACACACACACACACACACACTATTGTTACCAAAAAAGGTAACTGTTCTACACACACACACACACACACACACACACACACACACACACACACACACACACACACACTATTGTTACCAAAAAAGGTAACTGTTCTACACACACACACACACACACACACACACACCATCGTTTTTTCTGTTGTTGTTGACCAGGCAGGGTAGGAATTGCTTAATTAAATGTGGCATTTTTGATGGAATGAATGCTTCTGTCTCGCAGGAGAAGGAATGGTTGGTCAGTTGGTCAGAGCAACCCAACGTACTCTTGCCCCTATTTTTGCCCCTAAATCTCGTTGCAAGCACAATTCTCTGCCCCATGGGGATACCGGGGGGGTGAGGGGGGTCCTTTCAAACAAATAGTTCCCCCACGTTCTGAAAGTTCTGTGCTTGTAACTTCCTCTAATCCATCACTCTCTTTGACTCTGCCTTTTCCCTTTGCTTACTCAACTTGTCATCTACTGTCTTTCTACTTGAAGTTCTCAAGTTGCTGACCAGTCCATTCTCCTGCTTTTTTGTGCTGTTTTTTTCAAGAAACACTTACAAAGATTTTCTCCAGCCGAAAACGGATACATGCTGGAGCCTATTTCTTAGTTAGGCGCATAACGGCAGCATGAC
>CM065708.1:11405907-11410907 GCA_017654935.2 Phymorhynchus buccinoides | reverse complement strand
AGCAATACAGACAAACCTCTATTTTAAGACTTCCCAAATGTCCGGAAAAATCAGTCGTAAATTGGAGGGGTCGTATGACGGAGGTTTTCACTGGCAGCCGTAGAAAGAAAAAGTTCAGCACAGTTCATACTCTCTTCTTCATGCACACATACAATGACATATTAAAACTGGATTTGGGTCTTTCCAACTCCATAGGATTGTGCAATCGATGTATTACAGTTTCACTTCGCCGACTTCTGTTAATCACCTCCACTCTCGTCCAAAGTCAGTGGTTTTCTTTTTCAAAGTCAGTGGTTTTCGTGCTTTTCCTGCGCTTTCCGCCATCTTTTCTACAACAAGGGAAGCGACTCCGCTTTCAGGCCCTTGACCGTGGTTGTTTCCCTTTGCTCGAAGTCTATGCAGACGACAACAACGGTCGTAAAAACCAACAAAATGGCGGTCGTAAGTCGCGTTTTAGAGGAAGTCGTTTAACAGAGGTCGTTTACATAGTAAAATGCATCCGTGCCCAACAAATCCGGTCTCAAATGAGAGGTGGTCGCTTAACAGAGGGTCGTAAAATAGGGGTTTGTCTGTACTATAGTCACAAGTTTATTACACTAATATCCACAGAGAGAGAGAGAGAGACCCCTAAGCTATTCAAAGGTGACCCAGAGATGGTGCTAGAAATTTTCACTTTAGGCCATTTGGCCTAAACAGCCACAAAACCTTAGGCCAATTTCAACAATTTTAGGCCCTCTCACTCGGTCACAAGTGCTGTGCTTGCTTGTTAACTGATCCCCCAAACGAAAGTAGTGACTGCCCGCTTATAACTAGTTATATTATAAGTTTTGTCTTCTTTTTGGGAGGCATTTCAATCAAAAACCAGTGAAACACTGACGCTAAAGGACGACAAGATCACACAGACTCACACTACGGTGTGGCAAACGTCCGCCATAAGCAGCAAGGGAAGCAACTCTCACGAGGCAATTGGCCTTGTGCTAGCAAAATCATGATGCGACAAAGTTAGCTTTTTGATCTCGGTCACACGCGATGCAAGCAAACTTTGTTTCACTTCGTTGTTCATAAAAAAAACGGATACACTTCGTTGTTCATAAAAAAAACGGACATACTCGTGCCGATTTGGTAATCAAACCTTCGGCCCACTGGGCCGACAGGACAGTTGACTTTTAGGACATTTTTTTGTAATTTTCGGCGAATCGCCGAAGGCCGACAGCAAACAACAACCATGTGAACAATCAAAAATCTAAAGAAATGTTTCGCTCTCTGAGTCTGGGTGATTCTGACTCCTTGTCAATTTGACAAAACAACCGTATAATGATTATAACATTAAAATAAAGTTACTCACGGTCAAATTTCCGAGTTTTGGAGGCGAAGACCGTTTTGATGAGCTTGAAGGCTTCTCCCAGTCGCCCGCTGTGCTGCTTCTGACTCAACGATTTTAGCTTGTCCTCCATGTTGCGCGAACAGCACGTGTGATGCTGCGGGCATATCTCCAAACCATCACCTGAGATAGATAGAGTATCATAGACATAGACATACATGTATACGTATATATAAAGAATGAATGAATCAATCAATCATTCTTTCCTTCCTTCCTTCATTCATTCTTTCTTATGTGATCAGGGCTCCCAGGGACCCCCATTTGGGGGTCTATGAAGCACTAAGATTCTAAAGGACCAGGGCTCCCAATCGACCCGCAAAACAAGGGGTCCCAGGGACTCCTTCACTTACAGCATAGAGGGTCCGAGAGGTGGGGTAGAGGGTCCCAGTGGCATTGCGAATGCTAAAACGAACTTTTCTACTGCATCCCTGGGACACCCTGCACATTCTTTTAGAGGGTCCTCAGGGCTCCTAGAGACCCCCCCATTTGGGGGTCTATGAAGCACTAAAATTCTAAATGACCCTCTAATTTAGTCTAAAACAGTAAAAGAATGAGCAGGGGGTCCCAGGGATGCACTAGAAAAAATCTTTTTAGAATTCGCAATGCCACTGGGGCCCTCTATCCCGCCTCTAGGACCCTCTATACTGTAAGTGAAGGAGTCCCTGGGACCCCTTGTTTTGCGGGTCGATTGGGAGCCCTGGTCCTTTAGAATCTTAGTGCTTCATAGACCCCCAAATGGGGGTCCCTGGGAGCCCTGATCACATAAGAAAGAATGAAGGAAGGAAGGAAGGAAAGAAAGAAAGATGGAAGTCTGACTCAACAACTTTAGCACGTGTGATGCTGCAGGCAAATCTCCAGACCATCACCTGAGAGAGAAAGAATGAATGAATGAATGAAAGGAGTGTGAACAGCACATGTGATGCTGCGGGCAAATCTCCAGACCATCACCTGAGAGAGAAAGAATGAATGAATGAATGAATGAATGAATGAATGAATGAATGAAAGGAAGAAAGGAAGGAAGGAAGATGGAAGTCTGACTCAACGACTTTAGCTTGTCCTCCATGCTGTGTGAACAGCACGTGTGATGCTGCGGGCAAATCTCCAGACCATCACCAGTGATGTCCCGAGGCTCAGGTCATAGGCCATTGACCTATTAAAATTGAAAATGTCCTATTGTGCTCTTCCCAGTCAGGACAAACGTCTGATGAATTTTTTAGCACAGGCATGCTTTGTCTTATTGATTCTGCAAGCGCCATGACATTGTCCTATTGATATCTTTTGTCTCAGGACAGTGTGTCCCATCAGTCACTATTCGATCCTTGGTACATCACTGCATCACCTGAGAAAGACAGAGGGAGACTCGGGAGACAGAGAGACAGAGACTCAGAAAAAGACAGAGAGACTGAAAGATGAGACAGAGATCTCAGTTACCCATTGCTTTATTACGTGAACTTATTATGTCCCATGAAAATGACACAGAGATTATCATTTACTAAATATTAGAATGCCCAATGTTGCTCTCTAAGTCTAAATACTGAATGTTAAATATTCGGCGAATTGCTGAAGAGTCGACGGCAAACAACAACCCTGCCCTAACCCTAACCCTACCCCCCCCCCCCCCCCCTCTATAAGATGGAAAAACGCAATGAAACCACGACTGTGACAAAATGTGCGGTGTACTGTCTCGTGGGGGGGGGGGGGGGGGGGGGGGGGGGGGTAGGGGGTAGGGGGTAGGTTTAGGGTTATAGGGTTATCATTCCCAAAAGATAATTAGCTGAAAATTTTCATAAAATACAGGCTTCATGTTTGGCAAGAAAAGGCAAAAACGAAAAAATGGAATTAACCTGAGAAATGCAGGGGGGGGGGGGGGGGGTGGGTGGGTGGGGGAGGGGGGTGGCACATCTTTACCTTTGCCTTTGTAAAAAATCTATCAAAATCACAAAAAAGTGTCTGAAATTCGTAGCCAAATTCCAAATATTTCACCATCCCCTCCCCCTTCCCACTCTACCATAGTACCCATACTCATGATACTGTGCTGATACAGATTCTGTTCTTGTCATTCTCTCTCTACTCTCTAGGTAGGTAGGTAGGTAGGTAGGTAGGTACTAAGGTAGGTAGATAGCCTGGACAGGCTTCATCAGCCTAGGCCTCGCAGCCTTTTAAACTCCCCTCAATATCAAATGACTGTTTTTTTGTTTTCAGTTGGTCTGAGCAAGTTTTTGAGAAAAACAAAAATCAATCAAAACCACGAAAAAAGTGTTTGAAATTCTAGCCAAATTCCAAATATTTAATATTTCACCATCCCCTCCCCCTTCCCACTCTACCATAGTACCCATACTCATGATACTGTGCTGATACAGATTCAGTTCTTGCCATTCTCTCTAGTCTAAATAGGTAGGTAGGTAGGTAAATTACTAAATTTTATAGGGACAGGCTTCATCAACCTATGCCTCACGGCCTATTATTATTATTAAACGTCCCCTCAATATCAAAATCAAATGACTGGTTTTGTTTTCAGTTGGTCTGAGCAAGTTTTTTTGGGGGGAAATCAATCAAATCAAGTGCAACGACGAGCGGCTGCAAAGTCCCCTCACAGCATCGCCGAGCTACTCCGAAATCGGAATGTGTCGGCTGTACACATGTATACATAAAAATGCATCAAAACAGCACGTAACTACATAAAAAACGCATCAAAACAGCACGTAAACTGAATAGTTTTTTATATATAGCCTTGGGGTTCGGACCCGTGATTTGAGCGCGCGCAATCATGTGCACACGAGCGCACAGAAAAATTCATGACAACTGTGTCCATAGACGGTCTAACTATGGGCGGATAGACCATTCATCAAGAAAAAATTTTTTTAAATGCATTGAAATACATGCAAAACTTTGCGAGATATTAGCGATTATGTGTTTCGGGGTTTGAACCCCGTAACTGGCGCGACCTTGACCTTAATGTAAAACTAAATACATCAGTGGATAGCTTGCATCTTGGCAAACTAGTATACCAAATTTGATGATGATGAGTAAGACTGAATAGTTTTTTTAGAAAAACGGACGAATAGCCGGCCGGCCGGGCGGACCAGACCAAAAACATTAGTCCCCCAAACCTTCAGCTCTGGGACTAATCACAAAAAAGTGTCAGAAATTCTAGCCAAATTCCAAATATTTATTTCACCATCCCCTCCCCCTTCCCACTCTAGTGACTCTACCATAGTACCCATACTCATGATACTGTGCTGATACAGATATAGATTATCTAGAGATAGATATCTAGTAGATATATAGGTAGGTAGGTAGGTAGGTAGGTAGTGGATCTAGATAGGGACAGGCTTCATCGACAGCCTAGGCCTCGCGGAACATATCAAACGTCCTCTCAATATCAAATGACTTTGTTTTTGTTTTCAGTTGGTCTGAGCAAGGTTTTTGAAAAAAAATCAATCAAAATCACAAAAAGTGTCTAGACGAGTTGGTTTAGTTATTTTATCTGTGCGCACACGCCATCCATAACGTAGAGCGCAGAACAATGGAAGCACTGACGCACAGTACACACACACATTTGGCCGACATTTCGGCGTGTGCAGTCTCTCAACTCAACACTCTCTAAACGCCAAAGTCA
>CM065708.1:11403574-11405407 GCA_017654935.2 Phymorhynchus buccinoides | reverse complement strand
TGCAGTCATGCATTACATTTAGCAGGCGAAGGAATCAACGTTTCATTTCGATTTTCCTGTCACTTGAAAGAAAGGGCGAGGAGGCCGGGATTCCAACCCGTGTCACTCACGTTGCAGTGACGCATTATATTTGGCAGGCGAAACGTCTTAACCACTCTTGCCACCCTTCTATTGGTAGTCTTATATAGAGTTTTGCTTGTACAGAAAACATCTTACAACTATCTAGAGAAGAGTAGACATGGACACACTTCTGACTGTGAGACAGACAGGGACAGACAGACAGACAGATATATATATGTAAAGTTGTACATACTGTATAATAGAGAGAAAAAAGCCAGAGAGAAGGAAGATTTGCAAAGTGTTTTGACATGGGCTCTAATGATGCATAGCTGTCAGCGAAAACGAAAAGGATGGAATAGGGTCTGGAAGTGATCCAAGCACCAGCCTCTGAGAACTTAGTACAGTGGAACCTCCCTTATAAGACTCCCTCCCACATAAGAACTATTCTTTCTTCCCTTTTCTGTTCCACTATACGGGTACATGCTTGCCCTTCTTTGTAAGTATTAAAATTACCTCCCTTTTAAAACCCCCCCCCCTCCCTTAGAATAAAACAAAAGACCTCATTTTGGATGATTTTTTAAGGTACCACACACTTATAAAGGAGGTTCCACTGTGGATCAAAGTCAAGCTTACACTAAGTTACACAGCTCTAAGACTAAGTAAAACTCAAGTCAATCCTTTCCAAAAATGTTTTCTGGGGAAAAAAGGAAATGTTAAGTCTTCAGGAATCTATAAATGTATATAAAAATGTCAGCAGTAAAACTGTAAACTGGGGATGGTGGTAAATCAAATGCATGTATACTCTCTCTCTCTCTGGTCTCTCTCTCTGCATCTACTCTCTCTCTCTATCTTTCTCTGCCTCTCTCTCTCTCTCTCTCTCTGCATCTCTCTCTGCTCGCTCTGGCTCTCTCTCTCATCGCTTCTTGCCTCACTCTCTCTCTCCTCTCTCTCTCTCTCTCTCTCTCGTCTGCCTCTCTCTCGATCTCATCTCTACTCTCTCTCTGCCTCTCTCTCTCTCTGTCTCATGCTCGCTCTGCCTCTCTCTCTCTTCTGACTCTCTCTCTCTGCCTCTCAGCTCGTGTGCCTCTGCTCTCTCTGCCTCTCGCTGCTCTCTTCTCTCTCTCATATCTGCCTCGCTCTCTCTCTCTCTCTCTCGCAAACACTCTCGTCGTCTCTCTCTCTCTCCTCTCCTCTCTCTCTCCCACTCTCTCTCCATCTCTCTCTCCCTCACTATCTGTCTCTCTCGTCTCTGACTCTCTCTGTCTCTCGGACTCTCTCTCTCTGCCTCTCTCACTCCTCTCTGCCTCTCTCTCTGCCCCCCCCCACTGATCTCTCTCTCCTTCTTTCTCTCTCTCACACACATACACACACACACAGAGAACACACACAAAGAGAGAGATGACACACACATTACCCACACACAAAGAGACACACATAGACACCAATGTGTTTCACAAACACACACACAGCACCTCCCCCAAGTACACACACACACACACACAGAACAAAACACACACACACACACACTATGTTCTCTGGTCACACACACACCACACACACGCACACACACTCACACCAGTGTGTATCTGGTCACACACACACACACACACACACACACACACCACACACAGTATGTTCTCAACGTCAACACACACACTCTCACACTCACACACAATCACACACACACACACACACACACGCACACACACACCATACAATCACACACACACACACACACACACACACACACACACTCACACTCACACACACTCA
>CM065708.1:11393574-11398574 GCA_017654935.2 Phymorhynchus buccinoides | reverse complement strand
ACACCACAAACCTCTTATTCAATCTTCCCTCACGTGCACACAATGATCGACAACTGATCAAATATTTAGGGTGCAGCAGGGAAAAGATGGGTTTCAAGATAGGCTTTGAATTAGAACAGACATTTTATTTCCAGGGATAAACATCGCAAAACCTCATGCATCAGGGTTAAAACAAACATTAACGTTTCATTATTATTAGTACTAGTAACGTTCGCCAAATAACGGTAACGCCAAGTACTGGTAACGCTGAGTACAGCAAATTTGAAGCGATTCAGTTGAGAAACGGCGGAGTTATAAGGCCCCGTTTCCCGTTGGCGCTACTCTGAGAGTGAGGCGCTCTCCCGATTCTCTTCAAATTTGCTGCCAGGCTTTGCCCCGGCCACAGCACAAATTTGAAGCGATTCGGATAAGAAACGGCGGAGTTATTTGTGAAAAGGTGAAGCGGCGTATATCACGCGCGTTTCTGAATCGATTCGCTTCCGGTTTGGCACACGGATAGTCCCCGGCCCGGGTCATCTTCCTGCCAAATTCGAAGGCAATCGGCCCAGAAACGCCGGAGATACGGGCGCCGAGAGGCCGGCAGATGCGCATTTCGCGCATTTGCGAAACCGCGCAAATGATACGGCCGCCTCGGTTGCCGTTGCCATCGCCCCGTTAGGGCTCACAGCAAATTTGAAGCGATTCGGTCGAAAAACGGCGGAGTTATAAGGCCCGTTTTGTGTTTCAGACACACAGTAACACACGGACACTTGGCTTATTACTATATGATGATTTTGTGATCTAGCAAAATTTTTAGCGACTTTGGATTTTTGGGTAAGTCTTCTTGGCGCTTTTTTGGTGTCAATGTGCCTCAATGATCCATTAGAATTAGAGTAAAGTATTTAAGTAATCATGTGTAGCGTGTATGTAAGGAAAATTCCAACACTTTCTGTTGTTTGGGGTGTTCCTGTGTTCCCTTATAAGACCTCCCATTATAAGACTCCCTCCCACATAAGACCTACATGTACTTCTCTGAGACTGCCCTTCTGTGTAAATATTAAAATTACCTCCCTTATAAGATCCCTCCCTTATAAAACCCCTCCCTTTTAAGTCCCCTCCCTTATAAAACCCCTCCATTATAAGACCCCTCCCTCATAAGACCTCATTTTGGATGCTTTTTGAAGGTCTTATAAGGGAGCTTCCACTGTAGTAAGGTCAGCAAACAAAGACAAGCGATTGCTCTCAAAACTAAAAATAAATTGAATCTACTCAGTTTCCAGGGACACCAGATAGAAAAGTGGATTCCAAGGACAGGGTGCCATTTTTGACTGTTTCCCCTTAGGGGGGAGTGGTTTAACCCTTTCACCGCCAAAGTCGCATTTTAGCACCACAGTGATTTAACACATATGTCACTAAAAGGCATCAAGTTGGGGTCTATTATCGAAAGACCCTGTTGTCTTAGTTTGGGGGAAGTAAGGGTAGACCTTATTTTATATCTGTCACAGAAGAATCCCCCAATACTGCAGGTGGATTTTGTTCTCTACCCAGGTAAATTTAATGGACATTCTTTGCTGAAATATGGCTGGCAGTGAAAGGGTTAAGGCAGCCCTGTCTGTGTGTGTGTATGCATTTAAGGAAGAGCTGCCTACCGTCTGCCTGTAGTTTTTAGGGACAAACCATTTGAAAAGCAGGGACAGAAACTTATTTCCAGGGACACACACACACACACATCAGTGTCAAAACGCACATGAACTTAAATTGATTATTTCATGATCATGATGTAGCAACATTTCTGCGACTGGATTTTTAGTTCAGTCTTTGCTGATGCCTTTCGGTGCCAATGTGTTTCAATATATTACAAGTTCCGTTGGTGTTCAGTAACCTACATGTAACATGTCTGTTAAGAACATTTCATCAATGCCTATTGTTCCTGTGTGCAACAATATAATTGTCAATAAGGGACGGTATTCATGTCGAGATAGCATGAGACTTAGCATGATGCTAACTTAGAAGCTCTTCCAATGTCCTATAGGATTTAATAGGACTTTTGGAAGAGCTTCTAAGTTAGCATCATGCTAAGTCTCATGCTATCTTGACATGAATACCGTCCCAGGTTAGCTAAAAAGATAAGCGACTGCCCAGGGCTCCCAATCGTCCGGCTAAACAAGGGGTCCCAGGGACTCCTTCACTTACAGCATAAAGGGTCCTAGAGGCGAGATAGAGGGTCCCAGTGGCATTGCGAATGCTAAAAAGATTTCTTCTAATGCATCCCTGGGACCCCCTGCATATTCTTTTAGAGGGTCCTTTAGAATATTAGTGCTTCATAGACCCCCAAACGGGGGGTCCCTGGGAGCCCTGCTGCCCTACAAAATTTTGATTCTACTCAGTTTCCAGGGATGCCATAGAGAAAGGTGGATTCCAGGGACAGAGTGACATTTTAAACTTTTTCCAGGGACAAATAGGAGAAAGAGGAAGAGGAGGAGGAGGAGAAAGAGGAGGAAGAGGAGGAAGAGGAGGAGAAAGAGGAAGAGAAGGAGACAGAGGAGGAAGAGGAGGAGAAGGAGGAGAAAGAGGAGGAGACAGAGGAGGAAGAGGAGGAGAAGAAAAGAGGAAGAAGAGGAGGAGACAGAGGAAAAGGAGGAGGAGAAAGAAGAGGAAACAGAGGGAGGAAGAGGAGGAGGAGGAAGAGGAGGAGGAGAAAGAGGAGGAGACAGAGGAGGAAGAGGAGGAGAAGGAGGAGGAGAAAGAGGAGGAAGAGGAGGAGAAAGAGGAGGAAGAGAAGGAGGAGAAGAAAGATGAGGAAGAGGAGGAGACAAAGGAGAAAGAGGAAGAGGAGAAGGAGGAGGAGAAAGAAGAAGAAGAGGATGAGACAGAGGAGGAGGAGGAGGAGGAGGAGGAAAGAGGAGGAAGAGGAGGAGAAGGAGGAGGAGAAAGAGGAGGAAGAAGAGGAGGAGGGAGAGACAGAGGAGGAGACAGAGACAAGAGACAGGAGATGGGTGACGCGTCGTGCATGGCTGGATGAACAAGGGGACAAAGTGGTCCCCATGTTCATTACCCCCATTAGCGCTCAGAACCGCGAAACCGCGCTTCACGCTTGAGCCAGCCGAATGGAAACTTGCATTATCTTTAAAAAAAAGCTACCGTGCGCACAGGACTATGGAATCAACTATCAAGAAAGAAGGGGGGAAAAAAGGAAGCAAAAAAAACAACAACTATTGTTACCAAAAAAGGTGACTGTTCCTGTGACACACACACACACACACACTGTCACACACACAGTGGCAGTCACTGGCACACACACACACACACACACACCACACACACACACGCACGCACACACATGCACACGCACACGCACACGCACACGCACACACACACACACACACACTATTGTTACCAAAAAAGGCAACTCAGAACTGTTCTACACACACACACACACACACACACACACACACACACACACACACACACACACACACACACACACACACACACACACACTATTGTTACCAAAAAAGGTAACTGTTCTACACACACACACACACACACACACACACACACACACACACACACACACACACGCACACACTATTGTTACCAAAAAAGGTAACTGTTCTACACACACACACACACACACACACACACACACACACACACACACACACACACACACACACACACACTATTGTTACCAAAAAAGGTAACTGTTCTACACACACACACACACACACACACACACACACACACACACACACACACACACACACACACACACTATTGTTACCAAAAAAGGTAACTGTTCTACACACACACACACACACACACACACACACACACACACACACCATCGTTTTTTCTGTTGTTGTTGACCAGGCAGGGTAGGAATTGCTTAATTAAATGTGGCATTTTTGATGGAATGAATGCTTCTGTCTCGCAGGAGAAGGAATGGTTGGTCAGTTGGTCAGAGCAACCCAACGTACTCTTGCCCCTAAATCTCGTTGCAAGCACAATTCTCTGCCCCATGGGGATACCGGGGGGTGAGGGGGGTCCTTTCAAACAAATAGTTCCCCCACGTTCTGAAAGTTCTGTGCTTGTAACTTCCTCTAATCCATCACTCTCTTTGACTCTGCCTTTTCCCTTTGCTTACTCAACTTGTCATCTACTGTCTTTCTACTTTAAGTACTCAAGTTGCTGACCAGTCCATTCTCCTGCTTTTTTGTGCTGTTTTTTTCAAGAAACACTTACAAAGATTTTCTCCAGCCGAAAACGGATACATGCTGGAGCCTATTTCTTAGTTAGGCGCATAACGGCAGCATGATGCATCAGCACTCATCATGATAGGAAACTGAGCGATCGAAGAAGATTGATAATGATAGGGAAAGTAAATGGAAGTCTTCTTTTTCTTCGATCGCTCAGACAGTTTCCCGTCAATTATAAGCGCAGATGCGCCATGCTGCCGTCATCTCCAAATATGGAAAGTGACGTCATTCGCATGACAGTGTCGGCTTTCAGCTTCAGCGAAACTTTAGAATCATGTGTATCTTTTAACCGTTCAATCTGAAATTAAACCGACTCTAGCCCTAACCCTAACCCTATCCCTAACCAAAACCTTAAATCGTCAAGTACACAAAAAATAAAACTACTAAAATTTGAGTGTTCCGTGTCTGGAGATGACCAAGTGCAGTCCTGAACGCCTAGTGTTTAACTCGGTGTCAGTTTCACGACTAAATCAAGCGAGGGGAGGGGAAACAGTTCGCATTTTTAGGGCAGTGACTCACTCACCAAATGACCAGCACTGGACAGGACAGGAAAGGGTCACTTGACGGTAACTACTAACTGACAGTTAACGATTATTTAGGGCAATGCGCGATTCTGGTGGAAATATGGGAAATCAACCTTGTGGCTTACTATTACTTATTTAGTTTTGAAGTTTGACAAGGATTAAGGACAATGAGCGATTCTGGTGATGATACGGGAGATCAGCCTTGTGGCTTACTTTACATACTATATTTAGTTTTGAA
>CM065708.1:11383574-11388574 GCA_017654935.2 Phymorhynchus buccinoides | reverse complement strand
GGGCCTAATTATTTCTTACTTAGGCTGCATAACGGCAGCATGATGTATCTGACCTCATAATTGACAGGAAACTGTCTGAGTGATCGAAGAAGAGGAAGAAATCTCAATTTTATTGATTCTCATGTTTCAAAAATGTGTAAGCAATACAGACAAACCTCTATTTTAAGACTTCCCAAATGTCCGGAAAAATCGGTCGTAAATTGGAGGGGTCGTATGACGGGGGTTTTCACTGGCAGCCGTAGAAAGAAAAAGTTCAGCACAGTTCATACTCTCTTCTTCATGCACACATACAATGACATATTAAAACTGGATTTGGGTCTTTCCAACTCCATAGGATTGTGCAATCGATGTATTACAGTTTCACTTCGCCGACTTCTGTTAATCACCTCCACTCTCGTCCAAAGTCAGTGGTTTTCTTTTTCAAAGTCAGTGGTTTTCGTGCTTTTCCTGCACTTTCCGCCATCTTTTCTACAACAAGGGAAGCGACTCCGCTTTCAGGCCCTTGACCGTGGTTGTTTCCCTTTGCTCGAAGTCTATGCAGACGACAACAACGGTCGTAAAAACCAACAAAATGGCGGTCGTAAGTCGCGTTTTAGAGGAAGTCGTTTAAGAGAGGTCGTTTACATAGTAAAATGCATCCGTGCCAACAAATCCGGTCTCAAATGAGAGGTGGTCGCTTAACAGAGGGTCGTAAAATAGGGGTTTGTCTGTACTATAGTCACATGTTTATTACACTAATATCCATAGAGAGAGAGAGAGACCCCCTAAGCTATTCAAAGGTGACCCAGAGATGGTGCTAGAAATTTTCACTTTAGGCCATTTGGCCTAAACAGCCACAAAACCTTAGGCCAATTTCAACAATTTTAGGCCCTCTCACTCGGTCACAAGTGCTGTGCTTGCTTGTTAACTGATCCCCCAAACGAAAGTAGCGACTGCCCGCTTATAACTAGTTATATTATAAGTTTTGTCTTCTTTTTGGGAGGCATTTCAATCAAAAACCAGTGAAACACTGACGCTAAAGGACGACAAGATCACACAGACTCACACTACGGTGTGGCAAACGTCCGCCATAAGCAGCAAGGGAAGCAACTCTCACGAGGCAATTGGCCTTGTGCTAGCAAAATCATGACGCGACAAAGTTAGCTTTTTGATCTCGGTCACACGCGATGCAAGCAAACTTTGTTTCACTTCGTTGTTCATAAAAAAAACCGGATACACTTCGTTGTTCATAAAAAAACGGACATACTCGTGCCGATTTGGTAATCAAACCTTCGGCCCACTGGGCCGACAGGACAGTTGACTTTTAGGACATTTTTTGTAATTTTCGGCGAATCGCCGAAGGCCGACAGCAAACAACAACCATGTGAACAATCAAAAATCTAAAGAAATGTTTCGCTCTCTGAGTCTGGGTGATTCTGACTCCCTGTCAATTTGACAAAACAACCGTATAATGATTATAACATTAAAATAAAGTTACTCACGGTCAAATTTCCGAGTTTTGGAGGCGAAGACCGTTTTGATGAGCTTGAAGGCTTCTCCCAGTCGCCCGCTGTGCTGCTTCTGACTCAACGATTTTAGCTTGTCCTCCATGTTGCGCGAACAGCACGTGTGATGCTGCGGGCAAATCTCCAGACCATCACCTGAGAAAGAATGAATGAATGAATGAAACTGAAAGAAAGGAAGAAAGATGGAAGTCTGACTCAGCGACTTTAGCTTGTCCACCATGCTGTGTGAACAGCACGTGTGATGCTGCGGGCAAATCTCCAGACCATCACCAGTGATGTCCCGAGGCTCAGGTCATACGCCATTGACCTATTAAAATTGAAAATGTCCTACTGTGTTCTTCCCTGTCAGGACAAATGTCTGAAGATTTTTTTAGCACAGGCATGCTTTGTCTTACTGATTCTGCAAGCGCCATGACATTGTCCTATTGATATCTTTTGTCTCAGGACAGTGTGTCCCATCAGTCACTATTCGATCCTTGGTACATCACTGCATCACCTGAGAAAGACAGAGGGAGACTCGGGAGACAGAGAGACAGAGACTCAGAAAAAGACAGAGAGACTGAAAGATGAGACAGAGATCTCAGTTACCCATTGCTTTATTACGTGAACTTATTATGTCCCATGAAAATGACACAGAGATTATCATTTACTAAATATTAGAATGCCCAATGTTGCTCTCTAAGTCTAAATACTGAATGTTAAATATTCGGTGAATTGCCGAAGGTCGACGGCAAACAACAACCCTGCCCTAACCCTAACCCTACCCCCCCCCCCCTCTATAAGATGGAAAAACGCAATGAACCACGACTGTGACAAATGTGCGGTGTACTGCAGGGGGGGGGGGGGGGGGGGGGTAGGGTAGGGGTAGGGTTAGGTTTAGGGTTATCATTCCAAAAAGATAATTAGCTGAAAATTTTCATAAAATACAGCTTCATGTTTGGCAAGAAAGGCAAAAACGAAAAAATGGAATTAACCGAGAAATGCAGGGGGGGGGCGGGCACATCTTTACCTTTGCCTTTGAAAAAATCTATCAAAATCAAAAAAAAAGTGTCTGAAATTCTAGCCAAATTCCAAATATTTCACCATCCCCTCCCCCTTCCCACTCTACCATAGTACCCATACTCATGATACTGTGCTGATACAGATTCTGTTCTTGCCATTCTCTCTCTACTCTCTAGGTAGACCAGTAGTGTAGGTAGGTAGGTACTAACTAACTAGTAACTAAGGTAGGTAGATAGCCTGGACAGGCTTCATCAGCCTAGGCATCGCGGCCTTTAAAACGTCCCCTCAATATCAAATGACTGTTTTTGTTTTCAGTTGGTCTGAGCAAGTTTTTGAGAAAAACAAAATCAATCAAAACCACGAAAAAAGTGTTTGAAATTCTAGCCAAATTCCAAATATTTAATATTTCACCATCCCCTCCCCCTTCCCACTCTACCATAGTACCCATACTCATGATACTGTGCTGATACAGATTCAGTTCTTGCCATTCTCTCTAGTCTAAATAGGTAGGTAGGTAGGTAAATTACTAAATTTTATAGGGACAGGCTTCATCAACCTATGCCTCACGGCCTATTATTATTATTAAACGTCCCCTCAATATCAAAATCAAATGACTGGTTTTGTTTTCAGTTGGTCTGAGCAAGTTTTTTTGGGGGGAAATCAATCAAATCAAGTGCAACGCCGAGCGGCTGCAAAGTCCCCTCACAGCATCGCCGAGCTACTCCGAAATCAGAATGTGTCGGCTGTACACATACATAAAAATGCATCAAAACAGCACGTAACTACATAAAAACGCATCAAAACAGCACGTAACTGAAGTTTTTTATATAGCCTTGGGGTTCGGACCCGTGATTTGAGCGCGCGCAATCATGTGCACACGAGCGCACAGAAAAATTCATGACAACTGTGTCATAGACCATTCATCAAGAAATGTGAAAAAAAAACTGCATTGAAATACTTTGCGAGATATTAGCGATTATGTGTTTCGGGGTTTGAACCCCGTAACTGGCGCGACCTTGACCTTAATGTAAAACTAAATACATCAGTGGATAGCTTGCATCTTGGCAAACTAGTATACCAAATTTGATGATGATAGAGTAAGACTGAATAGTTTTTTTAGAAAAACGGACGAATAGCCGGCCGGCCGGGCGGACCAGACCAAAAACATTAGTCCCCCAAACCTTCAGCTCGGGGACTAATCACAAAAAAAGTGTCAGAAATTCTAGCCAAATTCCAAATAATTTTATTTCACCATCCCCTCCCCCTTCCCACTCTAGTGACTCTACCATAGTACCCATACTCATGATACTGTGCTGATACAGATATAGATTATCTAGAGATAGATATCTAGTAGATATATAGGTAGGTAGGTAGGTAGGTAGGTAGATAGGGACAGGCTTCATCAGCCTAGGCCTCGCGGCCTATCAAACGTCCTCTCAATATCAAATGACTGTTGTTGTTTTCAGTTGGTCTGAGCAAGTTTTTGGAAAAACATCAATCAAAATCACAAAAAGTGTCTAGACGAGTTGGTTTAGTTATTTTATCTGTGCGCACACGCCATCCATAACGTAGAGCGCAGAACAATGGAAGCACTGACGCACAGTACACACACACATTTGGCCGACATTTCGGCGTGTGCAGTCTCAACTCAACACTCTCTAAACGCCAAAGTCAAAGTGTGTTGTTTTTTTCCTCCCCTGCAACCTCCAATGACTTACCATTTACGGGCTGAAAAGGCACATCACTTTCCTCAAATCCTTTGGCTGCATAGGTCTTTTTCACGTCCAAGCAGTTTATCACATCTTGCACACAATGACCGGAGACGAACAGAAGCCATAGAACCGCAACCCGTAAACACTGGCACATCGATAAACTTGTGAAGTCTGCCATTTTTTCTCTCCCCCTCATCTCTCTCACACTACACAATCACCAGTCTCGAACGAAAGCTTGTGGTTTTTACACACTCCGAATTTTCCGGACAAAGGCGATATTCCTTGTCCGATTTCTCCTTCTGGATGTCCGAGGATATGTGAAGGCGCCACAAAGCACATACCAAAGGTGTTACTGTGCTCACTGTGTCGACTCCCACGACGCATTCCGATCTCTCTTGAAAGAAAAACTTCTGCGACCCCGACTGAAACGGCCCGACTGAAACAATCACACGTCAGGCTGTTCCGTGTACCTCCCGCCTCGCACTTGCTATGTAAATAATTTCATTGTCCGTTTTCATTGAGAAATCTGAACGAAACTCCTGTTCAGAGCCCAACCTTACAGCCTGAATTTAGTGCGTAAATGTAAATGCCCAGCTCGCATTCCTATATTTAAAACGAACTATTTATTTTGAAAAAAATATAGTGTGTACTGGGGAGGGGGGTCTGTTTGGCTGACTGTGATTTCCGAAAGTGATTATAATGCGGCGCGCGATTGGTTGCTATTTTTATCGACCACCATTCATGCAAGCGCGCGCTGTGGCGTTTTATTTCGTCAGCAGCT
>CM065708.1:11376074-11381074 GCA_017654935.2 Phymorhynchus buccinoides | reverse complement strand
ATCTTAGTCCTTATTTGTGTGTAAACAAAGTGAAAATGTTATCTAAATGTGTACAGAAAACATCCAGATGTTATGAATACAGTTTAGATTAAGTTTCGAATTGGAACAGCCAAATACGCAGCATCGATCTGGCATTTTTCAAAAAAAGGGAAGGACTAAGATGGCGGTCTTCCATAATATGGCGCTCCTTGTGGCCGGATATGACGACACGTGGGTACCAGCAATAAGCACATGCCACGAAAGAAAGAAAATAAAACTAAAAGCACAAGGTATGATTTACAAGTTGCTCTCCCCTGAAATGCGAGAGAACGAACGAACGAACGAATCTTTTTTAATGTTGGAAAAGAATAAGCACAATACACGCTTGTTTACATCTCGCCAACAACAAAAAAGAAAATATTAGAAGAAAAAACAACAGATCAACAACTGAATGAACAAATATTTGTAAATACCAATTATCTACATGCATAGGCCTACAACAAGTCCAAAAACCAGGGCTGAAATCATTACAGAAATTAGAATACTTATCCATATTCTTATATTAAGAGGCATCACAGTTGACTTTTGTTGGATCCCATCTCATTGTTCGATTTCTGGAAATGAATGGGCTGATCGTACTGCTCGGGCAGGGGCAAACAAATCTGCTAATTCTACGGATATTCACATTCCCTGGAGTTTGCAAGAAGGCTATTCTCTCTTACAAAGAGCTTCTTTTGAACATTTTGATAAAATCTACAAAGAATCTATGCTTCACAAAATACATAAACCTGAATCTTCCATAAAAATGTTGTTTAAACTCCCGATCATGGAAGTCTCAGAAAAGAGATTCCTTAGTAAATTATGTATTTCTTCATAGAAATGTAAACAAACATCCAAGACGCCTTAAAAGGTTTGTTTCACTACTTTATAGACTTAAGCTAAATGCTTTTAAAACTAAATTCACAAAAAATCTTCAATGTGTATGCGGTGCTATTGATAATTGTACAACAACACACATTCTATATTATTGCCCTTATTTTCAATCGGCCCTTTCAGAATTCAGAAAAGATGAATCCAAATGTATATTCCAAGATGCCGTATCTCTTTTTAATTTTGTACAAACTTTAATGTTAAGTCCATTTGGCTCGTTTTAATGATTGCTGTTGGGTTTTTGTTGATAGAATGTTTGCATTTTTATTTTATAATAGTTCAATTCTGGAGTTTTTATTTTATTTTATTATCATTATTATTATTATGTTTTTTGTGTGTTTATAAAAAAAAATTAATTTTTTTATTTTATTATTTTTTAATTTTTTAAACTGTTTTAACTAAGCATACATCCCCTAATGTTACTTATAAATATGCACTTTAAGTACACACAGATACACATGCACATTCCCACGCGCACACTCACACACACACTTTCATGTCTAATATCACTTCTAAGTGAAAAGACGTTAAATTAAAGAACAACAACAACAACAACACACACACACACACACACACACACACACACACACACACACACATACGCACACACACACACGCGCGCACGCACACACCCACACTGTACCAACATGTATCGTGAAAGGAGAGAGAGAGAGAGAGAGAGAGAGAGAGCAGAGAGAGAGAGAGAGAGAGAGAGAGAGAGAGAGAGAGAGAGAGAGAGAGAGAGAGAGAGAGAGAGAGAGAGAGAGAGAGAGAGAATACGAATACGATTTTTTTTTAATTCAGGAGTTTTTATTTTATTTTATTATCATTATTATTATTATGTTTTTCGTGTGTTTAAAAAAAAAATTAATTTTTTTATTTTATTATTTTTTAATTTTTTAAACTGTTTTAGCTAAGCATACATCCCCTAATGTTACTTATAAATATGCACTTTAAGTACACACAGATACACATGCACATTCCCACGCGCACACACTCATACACACACTTTCATGTCTAATATCACTTCTAAGTGAAAAGACGTTAAATTAAAGAACAACAACAACAACAACACACACACACACACACACACACACACACACACACACACACACACACACACACACATACGCACACACACACGCGCGCACGCACACACCCACACTGTACCAACATGTATCGTGAAAGGAGAGAGAGAGAGAGAGAGGGTAGAGAGAGAGAGAGAGAGAGAGAGAGAGAGAGAGAGAGAGAAGAGAGAGAGAGAGAGAGAGAGAGAGAGAGAGAGAGAGAGAGAGAGAGAGAGAGAGAGAGAGAGAGAGAGAATACGAATACGATTTTTTTTAATTCACAAGAGGGTATTAGGTATTATTAGGTATTAGGTACTTTATAGACACAGAGGCGTCTCTGTGAAATTCGGGTTGAAACAGCTCCTCATCTGACACCCGCCTCTATCGTATCCCTACTGTCCGCACTAAAACCTTTGGCCAACGCTCTTTCGCCTATCAATCAGACACTCGCCTTCTCTGACCACATTCAAGCACCATCTGAAAACTCATCTCGTTCCAAAGTAGCAACTGATCTCTCCCGTCATGACCTGGCTTGAGCGCGCGCGTGTGTGCGTGCAGGTTTGTGTGTGTGTGTGTGTGTGTGTGTGTGTGTGTGTGTGTGTGTGTGTGTGTGTGTGTGTGTTGTTGTGTGTGTGCGTGCGTGTGCGTGTGCGTGCGGAGGGGGTGGGGGTGCGTGTATTGTGTGCTCATGTATGCGTGTTTGTTTATTATTGTTATTTATTATTATATTTTTCTTTCTTTTCAATTATGCCCCTAGGGCATTCATTTGATTAGGCGTATAAATGCTTATCATAATAATAATAATAATAATGATAATAATAATGATGATGATAATAATAATAATAATAATAATAAAAATAATAATAACACTAAAGCTTAAAACTTGCTTACATTGTGTATTACATGTAACCTTAAAATAATATGTACATTATGCTCACGCATGCTAAATGTCTATGTCCGTATATATTTTATGCATGCTTTTTTTTTTTAATACTCATGTGACTTTGCTTTTTTAAGTCAAAACGTGCTTACATTCATGCATGCTGAATGTCGATGTCTCTGTTATTCTGGCACCTGAACGAAATTTATCCTTGGGAGATAATAAAGTGATTTTGATTTTATTTGATTTGAACTTGCTGCTTCTACTATGTGCGATGTATTGTATGTATGTTAGGAGTATCTCTTTAAATAATTTTTGTTGCTTTGGCAAGGGCAGTTTCATTTCATTTTCCAATTCCCCAAACCTTAGTAAATTAAAATACCAGTATGACTGATAAGTCTACTAAAACCGTCACAGTATGCCAGTCAGTCGTTTCCGACCATGACTGCCACATAACAGAGGGGTTGGGGGGGGGGGGGGGGGAGGCAGATCCTATTCCGACGGGCTGGGCTATAATTTTGTTTATTGAGGAGATGCTTTGCCAAGGGTGCATCCCCACTCTCTCGGCTAAAGGGATTTGAGGACAAACAGCGTTGGGGAAGGTGCCCGGAGACCAACCCACCCCTTAGGCTGCAGCACTAGGTTTTTAGTGCGGACCGTAGAGATACGGTAGAGGCGGGTGTCAGATGAGGAGCGCAGAGATCCGAGATGAGATATTCAGGGCAGGAGGACTCGACAGATTTGAAGCAGAGAGAAGCAATTTTGTCAGATATTCTCTGCTGAACAGGGAGCCAGTGGAGAGAGCGCAGCAATGGAGTTGCATGGTCATACTTAGAAGAGCGGAAGATGAGGCCGGCAGCATGATTTTGAACTTTTTGAAATTTGTGGATGAGGTGTGAGGGGGGTATTACAGGCGGGATAGGACAAATGCTGAGGCAAGAGCTTTTGTAGCGTCTTCTGAAAGGAGATGGCGGATCCCAGAAGCAATTCGACGGAGTTCGGTTCAAGAAAGCAGGTACGACAGATATTACTGACATGCTGTTGAAAGGACAGGGTTTGATCGAGGGTAGCACCAAGGTTGCGTGTTCTTTCTGTTTTGTTTTATTACACATAGACTGAAGATCATAACTTGATGGCTAGGCCAACAATAAAACTGATACAAATACAAATAACTTCAAATAACAAAGGAGATAGCAGGAAGTGGGAAAGCGGAAACAAAGATAGATTGCCACTTCAAAAGATTCGCAAAATAATTATGTTCTTCACCAGGAAAATCTGTAACAATATAGGCCTATATAGCAATGTACAAGTAGTGCCAAAGAGGCCTGCCAAGCGTGGGATATAAAACAATATACCGATGTACAAGTAGTGCCAAAGAGGCCTGCCAAGCGTGGGATATAAAACAATATACCGATGTACAAGTAGAGCCAAAGAGGCCTGCCAAGCGTGGGATATAAAACAATATACCGATGTACAAGTAGAGCCAAAGAGGCCTGCCAAGCGTGGGATATAAAACAATATACCGATGTACAAGTAGAGCCAAAGAGGCCTGCCAAGCGTGGGATATAAAACAATATACCGATGTACAAGTAGAGCCAAAGAGGCCTGCCAAGCGTGGGATATAAAACAATATACCGATGTACAAGTAGTGCCAAAGAGGCCTGCCAAGCGTGGGATATAAAACAATATACCGATGTACAAGTAGAGCCAAAGAGGCCTGCCAAGCGTGGGATATAAAACAATATACCGATGTACAAGTAGTGTCAAAGAGGCCTGCCAAGCGTGGGATACAAAACAATATACCGATGTACAAGTAGAGCCAAAGAGGCCTGCCAAGCGTGGGATATAAAACAATATACCGATGTACAAGTAGTGCCAAAGAGGCCTGCCAAGCGTGGGATATAAAACAATATACCGATGTACAAGTAGTGCCAAAGAGGCCTGCCAAGCGTGGGATATAAAACAATATACCGATGTACAAGTAGTGCCAAAGAGGCCTGCCAAGCGTGGGATACAAAACAATATACCGATGTACAAGTAGTGCCAAAGAGGCCTGCCAAGCGTGGGATACAAAACAATATACCGATGTACAAGTAGTGCCAAAGAGGCCTGCCAAGCGTGGGATACAAAACAATATACCGATG
>CM065708.1:11371074-11373574 GCA_017654935.2 Phymorhynchus buccinoides | reverse complement strand
GTGGGGGTGGGGGGGGTCGGGTAAAGATGGTAAAGGTACGGAGAGGGGGGGGGGGGGGGGGGTCTGGGGGTACATTCACCTGAGGACGAAAAGAAAGGTTGTTGCTTATTGGCAAGATGAACTTTGCAATTCAGAGATTTACTAGCAATCGCCCCGTGGCAGTTTTAACCCCATGGCAGTATTGAAACAATACTGGAGGCAATGCCGGCGGGGCAGTGCTAAACCAGTAAAGTCCCGATTTTTTAAATAATACAGATACGTGTAGTGTCATCCCCTTGTAATCTCCACTGCCCCCCCCCCCCCCACCCCAAAAGAACCCCCCACCATCCCTCCGCCCACCCGTTAGGGCTCACAGCAAATTTGAAGCGATTCGGTCGAAAAAACGGGATACGGAGTTATAAGGCCCGTTTTGTGTTTCACACACACACACACACGGACGGACAGTTGGCTTTTTACTATATGAATGATTAAAGCAAAACTTTTGTCATTATTTTTCTTACCTTTGACCCATGTATAAGGCACATGCTTGGGGCAAAAGGGGAAGGGGGGTCTCCAGAAACCCTGGAATCCCCCCTCAGATCCGCCCCTGCCTCATCATGATGCTTAACCCTTTCACCACCAAAGTCGCATTTTAGCACCACCGTGATTTAACACCTATGTCACTAAAAAAAAAAGGCATCAAATTGGGGTCTGTTATCCAAAGACCCTATTGTCTTAGTTTTTGGGAAGTGAGAGAGAGAGTTCAGTTTATACGTCGCGTATCGGCTTTCGCCATGTACGACGGGCTGAATGCTGTTTTTGTTGTCATGAAGTCATTGAACAAAAATTTCATGTGAGGATAAAGCGAATCAAATGTGTCTTAGCCAAAATTTCCGATGTTTAGCGATCAGAATTTCGGGAAGTAAGGATTGACCTTATTTTATATATGTCACAGAAGAATCCCCAATACTGCAGATGGATTAATTTAATGGACATGCTTGGCTGAAATATGGCTGGCGTTGAAAGGGCTAAGACAGACGAAACGTCTAATCCGTTGGGCAAAGCATCACCCTACCTCCGTCAACTGTAAAGTAAAACGCGTTCAATGCCTGTTGTCCATGACTTAACGGGCCTTTGCCTTTAAAAAAATAAATAATAATAATAAACAAATGTATATACCTATATTTTATGAATAAAGCTTTTTTAGCACCAAATATAAATGTTTAGTTGTATGTAGCCCTGGGTTTTTTTTAAATCTTAGATTTCCTCCTTCTGTCAGACAAGTTAAAGCAAACTGCTAAATATCTTTTAATAAACATTTTTATCTTTATTTAAAATTCAATTTCTCTACAAAAACTTAGCTTGTGCTTCAAAAACTCAGCCTGTACTTCAAAATTCTTTCAAAATCTTTATAAATTAAACACACCTGTATTCCTACTAAAAAATCTTCTTTTTCTCTGGCATCTATATAGTCCAGAAGGTGTTAAATCTCTATTTCTTTCTCTCTCTCGCCTGTTGTCCAGAATAGTTCTCGCATCCTCTCCTATGTTGAGTGTTAATTTATTGCTGGACACAACTCAACAGGAGCCGCAAAGTGGCTGAGGGGTTAGAGTCACCCGACTCGTAAATCCGACAGATTTGTGAGTGTGATGGAGGTTCGAATCCCTGCGCGCCATGCATGGTGGTGTGTCTCTGGGAAAGTCACTTTACTCCCATTTCCTTCACTCCACCCAGGTGTAAATGGGTGCCTGACGGTCAGTTGGGGTGAAAAAAAACAAAGTTTCTTCGGATGAGACTTAAAAAACCGAGGTCCCCGTGTGTGAACGCATGCACAAGATCTTGCACGTTCAAGATACACTGACCCACCACGATTAAGTCCCTTGTTGTTGTTGTTTTTCTGTAAAACAAAATTTCCTACCAGCTATAAGAGGGAAAACACGTGAAACCCGTGATTTTGACACGTGGATCTGGTGGGTCTTTAAAGACCCATTCAACTAGGTAGGATTATTCTGCTAATGGAGCGGATGACACGAATTCACATAGCATGCATTCTGTGCGCCAATAGCAGTTTCAATGGAGACTTTGGGCGTGGGGCAGGATAAACATCCCCAATCAGAAGAAGAAGCAGAACTGACAAGTCGCACAAGTCGCACAAGACACACAAAGTAGACCTTTACCTAATAAACAAAATTGAACAAAGGGGGATAACTCTCTTTCTAATTAACTCCCCTCCACCAAAGTTTGAGTACGATACCAATCATCTAGCAATGAGTGGATCAGAGCCAAAGGGAGGCAAACAAAGCATCATTCTCAAACAAGAATGTGCCAAGTTCGCCTTTATGACCCTTCACCCACCACAGTACACATCAACAATGGTGGAGAGGACGACATACAAACAAATCATCATTTATTCAAAAGTGGCATAGCCTTCTAACCTTGAATATGTTACACATAAACAACACACGACACAGAACAAACTGGTAAGCCTCGAAAGGAATTTTGGTTCATCAAAGAATAGCCT
>CM065708.1:11356074-11366074 GCA_017654935.2 Phymorhynchus buccinoides | reverse complement strand
TTTGCCCATGAGACGAATGCTAGACATTAACGCTCGTCTCATGGGCAAAATGAGACTGAAATTTGCTTCATTTCATGAGATAATTGGGGTGGGCTTCTTACCCGCCCATGCGCTTTTTACCCCGTCTTCCCCTACGTGTTCTCGAGAATATGCCATTTCCTAGAAATTCGTCGACGGTTGAGTAGGTCTAGTGGGGAAAAAACCCACACCTCATTCTTGGATCGATAGGCCTATGCGAGTTGACGCAATGGGGGGCTTTGTGTGTGTGTGTGTGTGTGTGTGTGTCTCTCTCTCTCTCTCTCTCGCTCTCTCGCTCTCTCTTTCACTCTGTGCGTGTGCGTGCATGTGCGCTCGCGCTCGTGCGTGTGTGTGTATATATCTGTGTGTGCATTGCGTTGTGTGCGGGTATCAACAATTTTCCTTTTTCCTGCTTCCTGATTTGACTTATAAATGCCCACTGACTCAACACCCTTCTCATTTACGGAAATTACTAAGAATAAAGAACAAGAACAACAATAACGCACGCATGCTCGTACGCACAAATGCACAAATGCACAAATGCACACACACACACACACACACACACACACACACACACACACACACACACATACACACACACACACACACACACACACACACAACCGCATACACACACACACGATGAAAAAAAGCCGCTGTCAAAGCTTACTCCTTTATCCTCAATAAAGATCATTTTGACTTGACTTGACTTGACACACACACACACACACACACACACACACACACACACGATGAAAAAAAGCCGCTGTCAAAGCTTACTCCTTTATCCTCAATAAAGATCATTTTGACTTGACTTGACTTGACACACACACACACACACACACACACACACACACACAACACATGTTGAAAAAAAAAAGCTGTCAAAGCTTACTCCTTTATCTTCAATAAAGATCATTTTGACTTGACTTGACTTGACACACACACACACACACACACACATGATGAAAAAAACCTCTCAAAGCTTACTCTTTAATCCTCAATAAAGATCATTTTGACTTGACTTCACACACACACACACACACACACACACACAGACAGATACACACACACACACACACACACACACACACACACACACACACACACACACACACACACACATGATGAAAAAAAGCTGTCAAGCTTACTCCTTTATCCTCAATAAAGATCATTTTGACTTGACTTGACTCCACACACACACACACACACACACGCACACACTTTACTAACCTCCCCCAAATGACCATGTCTCTCCGGAGTTTCAGAGACGTTGCAGACCCGTTTTTTCTTCCCAAAGCTGATGTTATGGCATTCTCTGTTCGAAAAACAAAATTTAGTAATGAAACTCTACAACACCGATCTACTATAATACCAAACAAATTCGTTGTACAAACAAACAAGCAAAAAACAACCCACAAACGCCCAAGTGTACCCCCGTGGGGATACCGGGGGGTCTTTCGTAAAAATAGTTCCCCCACGTTCTGGAAGTTCTGTGCATGTAACTTCCTCTAATCTGTCACTCTTTCTGACTCTGCCTTTTCCCTTTGTTTTCCATCATCTACTATCTATGGCCGGCCATTCCGACTTGTTGGCCGGTCCATCCTCCTGCCTTTGTTCCCCCCAAAAAAATCTTCTAAATATTTTTTTCTCCTTTGAGCTCCTCCGAAATCGGAATGTGTCGGCTGTATGCTAGCAGGGAGACCAGCGAAAACTGAAAACCGGACTCATACGTACCTTACCCATTATGGCCATATCGCCTGGGAACGAAGAAGAAGAAGAAAATAGAGTATTCCACATGTTTTGTGTAGGCTAACATTTTGTTATAATAATAATTTTTTATATACAAACTCATTTTTTGTAACAAAGTTCTGTAACGTAATAATAGCCCATTTTCTTTGAACATAATAAACCATTTTCTTTGTTTTTGTTTGAACATCACAAGCCATTTGTTTTTTGGAAAATCCTAAGCCATTTTCTTTGTTTAGAAATCATAAGCCGTTTTCTTTGTTTAGAAATCATAAGCCGTTTTCTTTGTTTAGAAATCATAAGCCGTTTTCTTTGTTTAGAAATCATAAGCCGTTTTCTTTGTTTAGAAATCATAAGCCGCTTTCTTTGTTTAGAAATCATAAGCTGTTTTCTTTGTTCAGAAATCATAAGCCGTTTTCTTTGTTTAGAAATCATAAGCCGTTTTCTTTGTTTAGAAATCATAAGCCGCTTTCTTTGTTTAGAAATCATAAGCTGTTTTCTTTGTTTAGAAATCATAAGCCGTTTTCTTTGTTTAGAAATCATAAGCCATTTTCTTTGTTTAGAAATCATAAGCCGTTTTCTTTGTTTAGAAATCATAAGCCGTTTTCTTTGTTTAGAAATCATAAGCCGTTTTCTTTGTTTAGAAATCATAAGCCATTTTCTTTGTTTAGAAATCATAAGCCGTTTTCTTTGTTTAGAAATCATAAGCCGTTTTCTTTGTTTAGAAATCATAAGCCATTTTCTTTGTTTAGAAATCATAAGCCATTTTCTTTGTTTAGAAATCATAAGCCGTTTTCTTTGTTTAGAAATCATAAGCCATTTTCTTTGTTTAGAAATCATAAGCCGTTTTCTTTGTTTAGAAATCATAAGCCATTTTCTTTGTTTAGAAATCATAAGCCGTTTTCTTTGTTTTCAAAACCGATAGGCATTTTCTTTGTTTAAAAATAATACACCATTTTCTTTGTTTCAACATCATAAACCAATTTCTTTTGTCGAAAAGCATAAGTCATCTTCTTTGTTTGAAAAATCATGAGCCATCTTCTTTGTTTGAAAATCACGAGCCATTTTCTTTGTTTGAAAATCATGCAATTTTCTTTGTTTGAAAACCACGAGCCATTTTCTTTGTTTGAAAACCACGAGCCATTTTCTTTGTTTGAAAATCATACAATTTTTTTTGTTCAAAAATCACGAGCCATTTTCTCTGTTTGAAAATCACGAGCCATTTTTTTGGTTTGATAATCATAAGCCATTTTCTTTGTTTGGAAATGGAGCTTCCATTCTCGAACGATGACTGGGCACAATAAGAACAAAATGATGCTTAAAACATTTTTAAGAACCTTTTTTGTTTTTAAAAGAAAAATTTAATTTAAAATCTTGAAACAGATACTGAACAACACACATATCTTATGATAATCACCTCCTGCAAATGAATAACTAAAAATGTTCCATAACATACCCGCTGCAAGAAAAACAAAAACGTACTAATAAAAAAAATCTTACAATCAGCTATTCAATGTTAAAAAAACAGAAAACAAAAACAAACAACAAACAAGGGCGTCGCCGAGCGGCAGACATGTCCGTCCCCAGCAATGCCACGCACTTGCGACACCCCGTAGAGTGTCACATCCTGACACAAAATTGGAAGGGATTCTGTCTTCTAGTTCACGAGATACAGCTTGAAGAAGAAACATATAGCGCAAAGAAGGAAATTTCGGTTTTCAAGGTCACACTTCAAGGTCAAGGTCAGCATGGTGATAATTTATGCTCGGATGTTTTCTTCTCTAGGGTATACAGTACCACACACAATCTGAAGCGCTTCTGTCAAGTACCAATGTGGAAAATATGGCTTAAAACCCAATTTGTAGACCCCTACCACTTTCAAGGCCTACTGATCGCCCGGACCGTGACCTTGACCTTGATCGGTATGCCACCATCAGAACGGGCATAAGCCAAAGTACCTTCATGCCAAATTTGAAGACTCTAACACTAACGGTGTGGGAGTTATGGCCTCTGAAAGATTTTCGGTTTTCAAGGTCGTACGCCATGGTCAAGGTCACGACGGCAATATGGTTTGCGCGGATGCCTTCCTCTCATGGTGACACACCAGCACACACAATTTGACGTGATTCTGTCAACCCGTTCGAAAGATATCCTTGGGACAGACAGAAGGAGAAAAAAATGACCCTCCGATTTTCAGGCTCCAGCGATCTTTTTGACCTTGACCTTGACCTTGATCGGTATGCCATCATCAGAACGGGCATAAGCCAAACCACCTTCATACCAAGTTTCAACATCCTATGTTGATCGGTGCCCGAGATATGGCTAAAAAATAGATTTTCGGTTTTCAAGGTCGTACGTCAAGGTCAAGGTCACGACGGCAAAAATGGTTTGCGCCGATCTCTTCCTATTAAGGAGGCACACCTTCACACAAAATTTGACGCGATTCGGTCAAGCGGTTCGGGAGATATCCTTGGGACAGACAGAAAAGAAAAACAAAACAAAAAACAAACAAACAAACAAACCAGCCCATCGCAATAGTCCGTCTTGGTGACGGACTAAAAACGTAAAAAGAAAAACACATAAAAAGCTACGTTCACTATAAGAAGAACAAAAAACAGAAACGAACGAGAAAAAACAAACTTTTATTAGCTATCAGTGACTATCTATATTTCTGTCATGTTGATTGTAATAATTATTACACTGTAATAAACGTCAAAAATATGCGTAGCAAGTTTTAATACCTATATTTGTAATGTTTTTGTGAACATAATGTTTGTACAATTTTGAAGAAATATGTGTTAACAAATATATATATATCTGTCACGAGGGGTGCCTGCCAGAACGGTCTATCTCAAAAGGAATAAAGAGCACAGATGGGCAGTCCTGATTGTTGAACGTTCTGCATAGCTATCTTGTCTTTTTTTTTGGGGGGAGGGGGGGGGGGGGGGGGGGGGGCAAAACGAATTTTAACACAACTCCAAACGCTGGTTTTCCAGGCAAACTCATAAAAATTATGCTCGCAAAACAAACTCATGTTTCTACAATAAGGTTAGCGATTTTCTGGCTACTTTCGAAGTTCATAAATAGTTTAACTCAAAAAAGCACTGACACTGAGTAACTCTCATCTATTCTGGGCATTTATCGCATCATTAGCAACGAATGGTAAAAATCCGCAAAACAGACAACAATATTCGATATCTCTTGACACCACAAAACTGTTTCTACCTGTGGTCGAAGGTCGTCATGACGTCAACCTGTGAAGTTCTGACGTCATTTCCTGTTGACAAAGGGCGGTAACTCTCCAACATCATGAAGGCTTCTACCTTCTGGAGATATATGAAGGTGGCCAGAAGAAGAAAAACCAGGGTCACATTGATTCCCAAGGAGACGAGGGTCAAGGTCGGACTTGAAAATATGTCACTCAAGTTGGCACTGAGCACTGAGTTTTTCAGCAACTTTTTATTTTTATTGTTTAAGTGTGGTTTGGCCATGTCGAAGTTTTTCTGCAACTTGTTTTTGTTTTTTTTGTTTTTTGTTTAAGCGATGGACACTGAGGGCTAGTCTACTGTAGGCCTATATGGGGAAACCCATATAATGATAATAATGAGGAAAATTTATATAGCGCCCATCCTACTATGTAGGCTACAGGGCGCTTTACACAAAATTGAAATGGAATAAAAACATGAAACAAAAATCCAATAACATCAGCAGACAAAACAATACACATATCAATCAGCAACAACAACTGCTGTGACTACTACTACTACTACTACTACTACTACTACTACTACTACTACTACTACTACTACTACTACTACTAGGCCTAATGCACATATGCATTGTCACACAATTCACAAGCATGAAATAACAGCATAATATTCACAACAACATACACACAAAAATAACACGCACTCCCGGCACAAGCACACACACACACACACACACACACGCGCGCGCGCACACACACACACACACCATGCATACATACACATCCCCGATCCACAATCCGCAAATAAAGTAAAAGAAAGTAAAAACAAGTGCAACGCCGAGCGGCTGCAAAGTCCCCTCGCAGCATCGCCGAGCTACTCCGAAATCGGAATGTGTCGGCTGTACACATACATAAAAACGCATCAAAACAGCACGTAAAAAAAACGCATAAAAACTGCACGTAACTGAATATTTTTTTTTTATATATAGCCTTGGGGTTCGGACCCGTGATTTGAGCGCGCGCGATCATGCGCACACGAGCGCACAGAAAAATTCATGATAACTGTGTTATAGACCATTCATCAAGAAAATGTTGTGGAAAAAAACTGCATTGAAATACATGCAAAACTTCGCGAGATATTAGCGATTATGTGTTTCGGGGTTTGAACCCCGTAACTGGCGCGACCTTGACCTTAATGTAAAACTAAATACATCAGTGGATAGCTTGCATCTTGGCAAACTAGTATGCCAAATTTGATGATGATAGACTGAATAGTTTTTGAGAAAAACGGACGAATAGCCGGACGGACGGACGGACGGACGGAGGCACGCCGGAGGCACGGACGGATCAGACAGAAACAATAGCTCCCCGAACCAAATAAGTGGATGAGTTTCCACGCGTGTAATAGTCACACCACCACTGACACAGAAAGAACTACATGAGTACAGTTGATGATCCCGTGCTTCAAGTGACAACTCTTTTCTGTTCTAGTCAACCCAATAAGTTCAATGTGAACAAAGACTGTCCCCTTTGACTAGTTTTAGAATATCTTTGATGTGAAGAAACGAAGAGGACTGCTGGGTTCAATAAAAAAAAATTCACAACAAATTAAAACAAAGTCGAAATTAAAACCCAGAAGAAACGGTAAAAAACACAGAGCAAAACAAAACACGACGTTTCGGGTTCAACCCGTTGTCCAGGATATGACATAGTGACACACATGACGTAGGGGAAGACGGGGTAAAAAGCGCATGGACGGGTAAGAAGCCCACCCCAATTATCTCATGAAATAAAGAAAAATTTCAGTCAAATTTGCCCATGAGACGAATGCTAGACATTAACGCGCGTCTCATGGGCAAAATGAGACTGAAATTTGCTTCATTTCATGAGATAATTGGGGTGGGCTTCTTACCCGCCCATGCGCTTTTTACCCCGTCTTCCCCTAAAGACGTAAACAACGTGTGATGCAATACAAAATTTGTTACGGTGGACAAATAAACTTACGACGATTAATATGAAATAAAGATCTACCAGATTGGATTGTCCAAAACAGACAGTATTGTAGAAAATCTCTCTCTCTCTCTCTCTCTCTCTCTCTCTCTCTCTCTCTCTCTCTCTTTGTGATGTGCGTAACATTATTCATGTTCATGTTTGTGTATGGCATCTTTTCCTTATGATCAAAAAATAATGTATAGCTGTATTGATTCAAGTTTGCATCCACCCAGTCTTTCCTTTTCTTTATTTTTTAGTTCTGTTTCGTACATTTGTTTTCCACGTTTAACTTCCGCCAATATTGCTGTGTACATTTTCTAACTGAGCACGCTATAAGCTTCGCTTGTTGTTGCTTCAGTCTGTTGTGTTTTATGTCTATGCGAATGTAACTGAATAATAAATCGTTTAAACCAGGCGTAGGCCTGTTATGTGTCTAGTCATTCACTTCCTGTTTTTTTTTCAAAATTCGGGAATTTCCTATTTCTCAGAAACGAAACTGCTCGTTTGTTGGTTGGTTTCCGGGGAGACTATCGATTCTTGGTTTCTGTTTCTGTTTATAGTTTCCTGGTCCGGTGTCATGAGAAATAAGTAGCTCCCATAAAATAAGTACCCTTCGCATGCGAACTATAACCATCCTAACCCTAACCACGGAAAGAACCAAGAAATAGAGCAGGAGGGTGTAAATCTACATCTTTGCCGAGAAATCGATGCACAAAGCCATGCCACTTAGTTTCGTAAAATTCACAATGGCGGACGATATAAACAATTCGAATGAGGAATGGGTAATTATTTCATGAGGTAGAATTCTCTTCACGCGCGGGTCTTTATAATTATAGTCTATGGACTAATAATATAGACTATCTCTGCCTGTCTAAGGTTTACATGGCTGCTCCATCTTGTTATCTTTACTGTCCATATTACATATAATATATATTATGTACTGTCTTATTTCACAGAGGCCCGTATTAGGTGAAGATGGGGTAAAAAGCCCATGGGCGGGTAAGAAGCCTGTGCCAATTATCTCATGAAATAAAGAAAAAATTCAGTCAAATTTGCCCATGAGACGAATGCTAAACATCTTGTTATCATGGGACACTCGTCTCATGGGCAAAATGTCACTGAAAATTTCTTTTGCCCATGAGACCAATGCTAAACATTAACACTCGTCTCATGGGCAAAATGTGACTGAAATGTTCTTTATTTTTGCCCCGTCTTACCCTACCGTCTTATTTCACAGAGGCCCAGACCAGTTCAGGTTTTTACCACCACAAAAAAAAGTGCAAGTAGGCCTAGGCAATGCAGGTCGTGTAGACAAGTGTATCATTCTATAGTCACACCAACACACAGTGATGATCCTGTGCTTCAAGCGACAACTCTTTTCTAAGTCAGTCTGGTATTATGGCTGAAAGCTATCTGCAGTATCGACGCCAATGTTTGTTTGTTTTTCAAGTTATGAGCTCACTGCTACTCCTATTCCCCTTTCTCCAGGTCGGGATAGGATTAGGGTAGAAGAACACCCGTTAGAAATGAACACAAGTCAAAGACAAAATGTCCGCTTGCCGTTGCCGTTGGAGTCGATACTGCATTGTGGGCCGGGTCTAGTCATTTCATTACCCGCTTCTTTTTTTCCTCAGAAATCCTATGTTTGTCAAAAACGAAACTTGGATCTCTCTCTCTCTCTCTCTCTCTCTCTCTCTCACACACACACACACACACACACACAGGGGAGGATCCCCCTCCTCTCTCTCTCTCTCTCTCTCTCTCTCTCTCTTTCAAACACATCTATCACAAGCATCTAATGACAGACTTTGTGAATTCCAGTTAAGAATACTTTGTCCATTTTTATCTTACATTGGATTGATATTGCTAAGTGATTGTGTTTTCATTTGTTTTGTGAAGTGTGTGAGTGCATGCGTGTGTGTGCATATATACACTCACACACACACACACACACACACACACACCACACACACACACACACACACACACACACACACTCACTCTCTCACATTGTAGTACCCCCACTGTGACGAGGTAATGGGTTAAAAGGCTAAGTCCCTAGGGAAGACTTTAGAAAATTTGCCTTTAGCCCACTTCTCTAGGGTATGGGAGATGAGCAACTTTCCCGGCCCCTTTTCATCTAATAAATTTATATTTGTGCCCGGGTTCTGGCTCGTCAGATGGTTGTAAGAAATACAAGTGGTTGAATTGCTCTAAATGGCAGACAGAGAGAAGTAGGGTTTTACATGAAATTACAAGACTCCCACTCTCATCAGTCTGACCAAAGGGTTCAGGATTATTTGACACTTGTATTTTATTTACTCACAAAATCTGCATAAGATTATGCAACAATAATAATAAAGCAGCTCAATGGCGCCAAAACAAAATATGGATAAAAACACAATGAAATCCGAAAGGATTTACAAGACTTTTGTCTTTCTATAAGGTTCGCCCCATGCCGGAAGGGTTACTAATTATCTTTAGTGTCCGTAGGAAAGTTCAAATGATTGGCGCAGTCAGGTAGACTTAGCTGTTTGAAGTTCTGGGCTTGCTCGTCAGGTGAGAGTAGCTCCCAGTCGTTCCGATTACGGCTTCGCGGGATGGCACGGTTCAAGCGTGGTCTCCTCGCGGATTCTGGGTGCGGGTTGTCTTGGCGACGGACCCGTCTTGGTGCTTGGTGGAGTCCGGGATGATCTTCCGGCCCACGATGCCCTGCTGATAATCACAGGAGAAGGTGGATGTAGATCTCTATGGCTTAGAGACAAGGGGCTTCAGTCGGCAGGGAATTAGTGAATCCCAACCGGCTTGAAGGCTTCCCTTGTACAATAGCACTACATGTAGTTAATAAATAAACTGAATTTCAGTTAACAAACTGAGATCAGTAAAACATAAAAGGTGATCAAGACAACATCACTCTCCATCCAACACCTGGAAAGGAAGGGTATCATAAAGTGCAAGATTGCGGCCCATAGGTTTCCTACTAAAAATAGTGCAAGATTGCGGCCCATAGGTTTCCTACTAAAAATAGAC
>CM065708.1:11348574-11351074 GCA_017654935.2 Phymorhynchus buccinoides | reverse complement strand
TAGTGTTGGTCCTAATAAAGAGAAGGCAATCAACAAGTCAAAAGTGTAAACCAATCTCACGCTTTTCTTGTCAGAAAAATTACTTCCCTTTTTGAGTGGCTGCGCACCGCAACCGTTGTTTCTTCTAATCACACCTGTACTGACTGTGACGAGGTAATGGGTTAAAAGGCTAAGTCCCTAGGGAAGACTTTAGAAAATTTGCCTTTAGCCCACTTCTCTAGGGTATGGGAGATGAGCAACTTTCCCGGCCCCTTTTCATCTAATAAATTTATATTTGTGCCCGGGTTCTGGCTCGTATGATTGTAAGAAATACAAGTGGTAGATTTGCTCTAAATGGCAGACAGAGAGAAGTAGGGTTTTACATGAAATTACAAGACTCCCACTCTCATCAGTCTGACCAAAGGGTTCAGGATTATTTGACACTTGTATTTTATTTACTCCCAAAATCTGCATAAGATTATGCAACAATAATAATAAAGCAGCTCAATGGCGCCAAAACAAAATATGGATAAAAAACAATGGAATCCGAAAGGATTTACAAGACTTTTGTCTTTCTATAAGGTTCGCCCCATGCCGGAAGGGTTACTAATTATCTTCATTGTCCGTAGGAAAGTTCAAATGATTGGCGCAGTCAGGTAGACTTAGCTGTTTGAAGTTCTGGGCTTGCTCGTCAGGTGAGAGTAGCTCCCAGTCGTTCCGATTACGGCTTCGCGGGATGGCACGGTTCAGGCGTGGTCTCCTCGCGGATTCTGGGTGCGGGTCGTCTTGGCGGCGATCCCGTCTTGGTGCTTGGTGGAGTCCGGGATAAGCATCCGGCCCACGATGCCCTGCTGATAATCACAGGAGAAGGTGGATGTAGATCTCTATGGCTTAGAGACAAGGGGCTTCAGTCGGCAGGGCATTAGTGAATCCCAACCGGCTAGAAGGCTTCCCTTGTACAATAGCACTATTTAATAAATAAACTGAATTTCAGTTAACAAACTGAGATCAGAAAAACATAAAAGGTGATCAAGACAACATCACTCCCCATCCAACACCTGGAAAGGAATGGTATCATAAAGTGCAAGATTGCGGCCCATAGGTTTCCTACTAAAAATAGACAAATGGGTTAGTAGGCATAAACTCCGGTTCTGGTACCAAAAGTGTTCAAGTCAAAAACACACACAAATAATCAGTGCACATAAATAGAATAGAATGTTTACCACTTCTTTTCTATAACATATCTATCTACTCCTTATTCATCATTGAACATAGGATCTAGATCAAAACTAGAGTCAAACAAACAACCAGTCTCAATCACCAGTCATCAATAAGACTTACTAGGTGGGCTATTCTGGCTGGGAGAGGTGTTGCTCTAGTCAGTTTCAGCGTCTTGTGTGAAAAACTTTTTCTCACTACGCCAATTATAGCCTTCACTTTCAAACAATGAAAGCCTGCTATTGGTTTATTACAGTCGACACGTCACAAGATGCTGTTCAGAGTGTACCGAACAATCACGCGCCTATTACATCCTTATCACGTGCCGGACATTCAAATCCTTCTCGTGCTCGGAAAAGCAAAACCGTCTTCAAAGGGAGATAACCGTGGTTGTCACTTTCTTGTGATGGGTAAGGACGCGGTGTCTTACAAAGGAAGATAACCGTGGTTCAAAGTGGTTGAAGTAGCCGGGCAATTAACGTGGCGGTTGGAAGAGAAATGAAAAGGAGATAGGGGGGGGGGGGGGGAGGGGGGAGGGGGGGGGGGGGGGGGGGGTGTAGATAAGGAATAAAGAAAGCGGGTCGCGCGGGACACTTACGTCACACTGACAAAGAACGGGCATATCGAATTACAGTACTCTACAAGCTACATGAACTGCGTTGGCGAATCCTAAATCTACAATCTTATCATTATTATAATAGACACGTCTAGACACGAGAAAACTAGACTGGGTCAGCTATGCTTTGATTAGCGTTTTGATAACTGAGGCCCCCTATGGGTTTCTTACATTGTGATAAATAATGATAGTCCATACCCCGATATTAATTCCATAACTGAAAATGGTCTAATATAATTTTTGTTTAATTGTATATTTTGATTGCACACACACATGCGTCTTTGCGCGGCATACACGTAGATCTATGTGCATGCACGCACACACATGCATGCACATGCACACCGGCACACAATGCATACACCTAGGGGGAAGACGGGGTAAAAAGCGCATGGGCGGGTAAGAAGCCCACCCCAATTATCTCATGAAATAAAGAAAATTTCAGTCAAATTTGCCCATGAGACGAATGCTAGACATTAACGCTCGTCTCAAGGGCAAAATGAGACTGAAATTTGCTTCATTTCATGAGATAATTGGGGTGGGCTTCTTACCCGCCCATGCGCTTTTTACCCCGTCTTCCCCATCACACATTCACGCACACCGTTGAACGCACACGCACACACACACACACACACGCATATATGCGCATGTACATGTTGCATACACACACAAACAGAGAGAGAGAGAGAG
>CM065708.1:11336074-11343574 GCA_017654935.2 Phymorhynchus buccinoides | reverse complement strand
GAAGGAAACAGCGTACAAGGCCTTGGTACGACCCACTCTCGAGTATGCCGCACCCGTCTGGGACCCACACACTGCCGATAATATCGGCAAGTTAGAGAAAGTGCAACGTCGTGCAGCTCGATGGGTAGTGGTGAACCGCCATCGCCAAGCATCGAGCGTGGACAACATGATGTCTGAACTACACTGGGACCCACTGAAACACATACGTCGATCGGCAAGGCTGGCCACCTTCTTCAAATACCACCATGGAGAGGTGGCCATCAACACACCCAGCACAGGCCCGTCCCCCATCCACCATCACACCAGACAAGACACAGCAGCATATCTTCTTCCGGCAACAAAAACAAATTACAGGAAGTTTTCTTTCTTCCCCAGGGCTGTGTGTGAGTGGAACAGCCTTCCACCTGAGGCAATAACATCTGCCTCGGTGGAGGTCTTCAAATCCCAGATCTAACCCCCCTCCCCCCCCTCCACCCTCCTGCACCTTTCCCCTCTCATTTCCCTTCCCTGAGCTGATCATCTGGGCAGCGCTTACTCCCCACAATATTTTTATACTGGAAACCCCCGTTTGTAATGAATCATACAGGGGTCGCGCTAGTGTTTTTGAAAACGCATTTTGCTTACGCGACGTCGGCAAAAAAATGCGTAAGGGAAGCAAAAAATCGCGTCAAAGAACAAAATGATAAAGGACATTCTATTAAAGGACCTTTTTCCTACCCGAAAGATTGATTTGTTTTTCCTGATAAATCTAAGCTAAAAACAATGAAAACAAGACTAGCAACAAAAACATGCATTTTTATTCACTAACCAGTCATTTTCGGCGATCACGGCGATCCTCAAATCGACACGCGCTTACAGTGATTTTCCCGCCACACTGCACTGCGGCCTACGTCACAGCCTAGTACTGAAAGCAGTGGCACTTTTCTATAGTCTGTTCCAATGTTTGGTGTAGCAGAACCACTATACGTGTAGGGACCGTAGGACTTCTGAAGTCTGATTCACCATCTAGACTCAGATGCGATTTTGAGCGGACGTCATTTTGTGTACGGGTTACGCGTAAACGCCGTAAAAATGCGTCATCGATTTTTTTAAACGCGTCAAATACGCAAGAAACATGCGTTAGCGCGACCCCTGATCATAACCGTCAATATGATGACGGAGGATGCTCAAAGAAAGAAGAAGAAGAAGAAGGCATAATTAATGAATTAAATAAATAAAAAGTAGTAAATAATTATACTCCTTTCTTAGCCATTCTTCAAAATTTTATCTTTTTGTCTTTCTGTCAGTAAACCTGTCTGTCTGTTTGTATGTGTATGTGAATGACTGTAATGAGCGGCTTAGCTGGCTGTTTTGACCGCCAGGTGGCATAGCGCTCGAGTGGGGCTAATCCTCTCTCTATTCTTAGTTGGGGATAAAGAGGGAGAGGAGTCCCTCCCTCCCTCTCTCTCTCTCTCTCTCTCTCTCTCTCTCTCTCTTACTCTCTCTCTCTCTCTCTCTCTCTCTCTCTCTCTCTTTCTCTACCCCCAACTAAAGATATCACGAGATAAGCCCCTATTGAGTTGGTTGCCACCTGGCGATCAAATTGGCGAGCTAGGTTGGCCATTGCAAGCTTACCTTTTGAATCAATTTGACGTTGTTTAGTTTCTTTCTCTTTCTCTGACAGATCTCGAAGGACGCTCCCGCCAAACGAGAAAACGTTTCCCCAAGAACGTTCACTCTGCGCCGCTTGTCCTGGTCGCCGTGGAAACGGGTGATCTCCCCTACTCTTCCCTCCTCCTCCTCCTCCTCCTTTCACCCAGAAGACTGGGAGCCTCGTTCTGACCCTCCGCACCAACATGGCTACCGAAGGCGAAACCTCCACCTCCACCAAGGCGAATCGGACAATATTAATAATAAAGCGACAACTCTGCTGTACGAAGTAGCGCTGACGACGGAAAACGCCACGCGGAAGCGTGTCGTTTTTCATCAGTTTCTGCCCAAACCGCTCGAGAATCCGGATCCGGATTCTTCTTCTTCTTCGTCATCGTGGGAGCATCAGCTCTTAGGTCGGAAGGACATCCAGGCGGAAGTGAGCGAAGCGGTGGTGAGGAGAAAGTGCAACGTGTTCCTACGCCACGCGCCGTTGTCCGCGGTCTCCCACCGGGAGGATCGCGCAGGAAGAGGCGTGGTAGTAGGGATCGCCGCGAGAGCGCGAGCCATGGTGCGGGCCGCCTTGCGCAGGTACGACTACGCATGGAACTGTGATGGTGGGCAGTGTTTGAGGAAGGTGGCTAGGCGCGTGGAGTTCTGGTGAGAGAGAGAGAGAGAGAGAGAGAGAGAGAGAGAGAGAGAGAAGAGAAATGACTTATGAAAATCCGTTTAACGTCCTCCGGTCTGAAACAGACACATATGGGACATTAGTAGACATAAAGATGGTGGGGAACGATCCTGGAGGCAATGCCCGGAGGCAGTGCAACTCCAGGAAAGTCCCATGAATTGTTAACGATACAGATGTATAACGGTGAAATGACTTTACAGTGGAACCTCCGTTAAAGACCTCCCATTTGAGACTCTCTCCCACATTAGACCTACTTCTCTGAGACATTGAGAGAGAGAGAGAGAGAGAGAGAGAGAGAGAGAGATAATTATGAATTAAATTTATTTAAAATGTGATATTATTTTTAATCAGATCAACTTTATCTACAACAAAAGGCGACAAATATTATTTTTACTAGCGCAACGCCTAGTACTGGCAATGCACCGTACTGGTAACGCCACGTACTGGTAACGCTGAGTACTGGTTTCGCCGGGTTCGCGAAATATAGAGTGCGCGTTTTTGAACCGATTCGCTTCCAGTTTGGCACACCGATAGGGCTCACAGCAAATTTGAAGCGATTCGGTCGAAAAACGGCGGAGTTATAAGGCCCGTTTTGTGTTTACAGACACACACACACACACACACACACACACACAACACACACACACACACACACACACACACACACACACACTTGCCTTTTTACTATATGATGATGTACAAAAAAAACCAAAAAAATCCCAGCCATGATGTTGTTCTCTGTCTTGTAGTTTCAGTTTTGTCATTGCATTGAAGAGGTCTTTCTTAACGTCAAGTGTTGTATTTCTGACCGGAGCCACTTGACTAACAATGATCTTGGCTTGGGGGAATTTAGCTTTGACCTCCTTCAAAGATTGTTGCATGTCTGTGCTGCGTGCCTCAGGGTCTTTCCCCCTCAAATCGTTGATTCCTACATGCAGAACTACGCATTCAGGTTGTGTGTGTGTGTGTGTATGTGACAGTATATATGTCGGGGAGGGGGGGGGGGGGGGGGGTGGTGTGAGGCGAGGAAGTAAGGAGAACGTTCCATCGTGTTTATTTTCCTTTCTAATGATTCATTATTTGTTTGCTTTTGATGTTCTTGTTATCAATGTAAAGTGCACTGAGCTCATGTGAGAAAGAGTGCTATATAAATTTCCCATTATTAGTAGTAGTAGTAGTAGTAATAGTATCTAAGGTGCGCACTGACCCTTACCAGTACGCAATTCGATGGCTTAGAATCAAAACGGACTATCTTTTCTTATCCATTAACATATTATTATCCGTCACCGAAGGTGATCGGTCTTTGCGATGGGCTGGTTTGTCTGGTTTTTTTGTTTTTTTGTTTTTTGTTTTTTTGCTTTTTTCTGTCTGTCCCAAGGATATCTCCCGAACCGCTTGACCGAATCGCGTCAAATTGTGTGTGAAGGTGTGCCACCTTAATAGGGAGAGATCCGCGCAAACCATTTTGCTGTCGTGACCTTGACCTTGACGTACGACCTTGACAACCGAAAATCTATTTTTAGCCATATCTCGGCACCGATCGACATAGGATGTTGAAACTTGGTATGAAGGTGGTTTGGCTTATGCCCGTTCTGATGAGGGCATACTGATCAAGGTCAAGGTCAAAAAGATCGCTGAGCCTGAAAATCGGAGGGTCATTTTTCTCCTTCTGTCTGTCCCAAGGATATCTTTCGAACGGGTTTGACCGAATCACGTCAAATTTTGTGTGCTGGTGTGGTCACCATGAGAGGAAGAGATCGGCGCAAAAACCATTTTGCCGTCGTGACCTTGACCTTGACGTATGACCTTGAAAACCGAAAATCTATTTTTAGCCATATCTCGGGCACCAGTCGACATATGATGTTGGAAACTTGGTATGAAGGTGGTTTGGCTTATGCCCGTTCTGATGATGGCATACTGATCAAGGTCAAGGTCAAGGTAAAAAGGATCGCTGAAGCCTGAAAATCGGAGGGTCATTTTTCTCCTTCTGTCTGTCCCAAGAATATCAGTTTATTCTTATTTCGAACGGGTTGACCGAATCACGTCAAATTTTGTGTGCTGGTGTGTCACTATGAGAGGAAGGCATCCACGCAAACCATTTTGCCGTCGTGACCTTGGCCTTGTTGAAGTTATTACAAAAACGAATAAACTTGTATAAAAAAAAAGGCTGCAGAACTAGACAAAAAGCATAACTCCCTTTTTATATTATTTGTAGTCTTTTTTATATACAAGTTATTAGTTTTTTGCAATAAGTTCAATAATACGTCAATGACTCCAAGCCATCGCAATGTGTCAATAATGAACGAGAGATAATTACGATAATGCATTAAGGGGTACGCAAACCCCTTTCTACTCTATAAATAAACATATTTTTGGTTGAAGAGAGGTGGATTAATGGAAAATTAAGAACGAACAAGGGCGTCGCCGAGCGGCAGACATGTCCGTCACCAGCAATGCCACGCACTTGCGACACCCCGTAGAGTTGTCACATCCTGACACAAAATTGGAAGGGATTCTGTCTTCTAGTTCACGAGATACAGCTTGAAAGAAGAAATACATAGCGCAAAGAAGGAAATTTCGGTTTTCAAGGTCAAACTTCAAGGCCAAGGTCAGCATGGCGATAAATTTATGCTGGGATGTTTTCTACTCTAGGGTATGCAGTACCACATACAATCTGAAGCACTTCTGTCAAGCACAAATGTGGAAAATAAAGCTTAAAAATCCAGGTTTGTAGACCCTTACCACATTCAAGGCTTACCTATCTCCATGATCTTGAACTTGACCTTGATCGGTATGCCGTCATCAGAACGGCCATGAGCCAAAGTAACTACATGCCCAATTTGAAGACTCTAACACCAACGTTGTGAGAGTAATGGCCCCTTAAAGATTTTCGATTTTCAAGGTCGTAAGCCAAGGTCAAGGTTACGACGGCGAAACATTTTGCGCGGAAGCCTTCCTCTCATGGTGACACACCAGCAAACAAAATTTGACGCGATTCGGTCATGTGGTTCGGGAGATATCCTTGGGACAGACAGAAAAACAAACAAACAAAAAAAACAAAACAAAAAAAATACAAACCGCCCCATAGCAAAGTCCGATCACCTATGGTGACTGTCTGTAACAAAAATACAACACGAGACAACCATGCGAAAGTCCTATCACCTATGGTGACGTGAGGGACAAAAACAAAAATACAAACCAGACGACGGCAAAGTCCGATGACCTACGGTGACGGACAATTATGCTACGGGGTGTCGCAAGTGCGTGGCATTGCTGGTGACGGACATGTCTGCCGCTCGGCGGAGCCTGTTTTTTGTTTAGTTTGTTTGTTGTTCTTCTTCCTTTGTCCCAAGGATGTTAATAAAAAGAGGTGTTTGTTTTTTTACGTACAAAGATTAATACAAGGAGAGAGAGAGAGGAGAGAGCAGAGGAGAGAGAGAGAGAGAGAGAGAAGAGAGAGAGCTTACCAAGAGAATCTCCTATCTTCTATTCTAATGTGCGACATTCTATCATAGAGATCCCGAAACTTCAACAAGAATGCCCTTAGAGACACCTCAGAGCTTCTACCAAAAGGCGTTCCCATTTTACTCGACCAAAACTGCGTTCGTCTGAAGGATGAGGGACAGAGGTAGATACAGAAACACAGATACAAAGGGGCTTAGATACAGGTCACAGGTCCTGAACACACAGAAGTCTTCATCACTGTTGTCACGGCAGTCATGGCGATGGTCACACACCAGTGGTGTAAGGCACGTGATCTACGTCATTAGGGAGTTATGGATGTGGCCAGTACTACGGCAGCGCCAGAGGGTGCGCGAAGAAGTCGTGACGTCATGGGTTGCCCATGTACAAAGTTGTAAAGATTTGTTCACGTAGGTCCGCAGTACGCGTAAGCAAGGGAAGTAACTCATGGTAACTCATTGTGGTAAATACACGAGTTTATAGGGGAGGGAGGGTCTTTATAGGGAGGGAAGGTCTACGAGAGGGAGGCCAGGGTGTTATAGGGAGGGAGGGTCTTTTTTGGAGGGAGGGTCTTTATAGGGAGGGAGGGTCTTTATAGGGAGGGAGGGTCTTTTTAGGGAGGGAGGGTCTTATATAGGGAAGGACAGTCTTTATAGGGAGGGAGGGTCTTTAATAGTGAGGAAGGGTCTTCATAGGGAGGGAGGGTCTTTATGGGAGGGAGGGTCTATTCGGAGGGAGGGAGGCTCTGTATAGGGAGGGAGGGTCTTTATAGGGAGGGAGGGTCTTTATAGTGAGGGAGGGTCTTGGGGAAACGTTTTCTCGTTTGGCGGGAGCATCCTTCGAGATCTGTCAGAGGAAGAGAGTGAGAGAAAGGGAAACAACAAACATCAAGCTTGCAGAGACAATGACTCTTGAGTCATTCACATACAAACAGACAGACAGACAGATTGACTTTATCTTCATAATTAAAAACAACAACATGGGGACTTGGCATTGCAGTACCTGGCGGAGGGGGGGGGGGGGTGCCGTTTCACAAGGGCTAACGTTACGGGTAGCGTGAGCGCAAATCGGCAAAAGACGGTACTAAGAAACACCTCTTTTGCCGACTTTTGCCGCAAACGTTTTGTGGCTACTCCCAAAGTATCTCTTGGCGAACTATCACGTGACTAGCATGGGGTGAATACATTTCTTGTTGTTGATTGGTCCATTAAAGTTTGGTTAAAAAAAAAAAAAAAATAATACAACAAAATTTGACCAATCAGACAAGAGCTTGTAAATATTCTTCCGCAAACGTTTCTAAAGTGTTTCTTAGGCCCCGTTTGCCGTTAGCATTATTCGCGCGGCGACCGTTATCTAGAGAAACTCCACCCAGGATCGTCCCACCATCTTTATATATTTATAGTTATTAATGTCCCATATGTGCCTTTTCCCAGGCCGGAGGACGTTAAACGGATCCCCCACCACACCCCACCCCACCCCGACAGATTGACTGACAGAAAGATAAACAGAGAACATTTTGAAGAAACAGTTATACACAGTGGAACCTCCCTTATAAGACCCACCCACCCACACACCAACCTTCTTATTAAGAATCCATCACAATTAAGATAATTATCTGAGAAATAAATCTCTCTAACTCTCTATCTATATAATATCATAATATTTATCTCCATCTCTCTATGCTATATTTCTCTATATATCTCTCTCTCTCTATATATGTG
>CM065708.1:11321618-11326618 GCA_017654935.2 Phymorhynchus buccinoides | reverse complement strand
AGGTCGTACGCCAAGGTCAAGGTCACGACGGCAATATGGTTTGCGCGGATGCCTTCCTCTCATGGTGACACACCAGCACACACAATTTGACGTGATTCTGTCAACCCGTTCGAAAGATATCCTTGGGACAGACAGAAGGAGAAAAAAATGACCCTCCGATTTTCAGGCTCCAGCGATCTTTTTGACCTTGACCTTGACCTTGATCGGTATGTCATCAACAGAACGGGCATAAGCCAAACCACCTTCATACCAAGTTTCAACATCCTATGTTGATCGGTGCCCGAGATATGGCTAAAAATAGATTTTCGGTTTTCAAGGTCGTACGTCAAGGTCAAGGTCACGACGGCAAAATGGTTTGCGCCGATCTCTTCCTATTAAGGAGGCACACCTTCACACAAAATTTGACGCGATTCGGTCAAGCGGTTCGGGAGATATCCTTGGGACAGACAGAAAGAAAAAACAAAACAAAAAACAAAACAAACAAACAAACCAGCCCATCGCAATAGTCCGTCTTGGTGACGGACTAAAAACGTAAAAAGAAAAACACATAAAAAGCTACGTTCACTATAAGAAGAACAAAAAACAGAAACGAACGAGAAAAAACAAACTTTTATTAGCTATCAGTGACTATCTATATTTCTGTCATGTTGATTGTAATAATTATTACACTGTAATAAACGTCAAAAATATGCGTAGCAAGTTTTAATACCTATATTTGTAATGTTTTTGTGAACATAATGTTTGTACAATTTTGAAGAAATATGTGTTAACAAATATATATATATCTGTCACGAGGGGTGCCTGCCAGAACGGTCTATCTCAAAAGGAATAAAGAGCACAGATGGGCAGTTCTGATTGTTGAACGTTCTGCATAGCTATCTTGTCTTTTTTTTTGGGGGGGAGAGGGGGGGGGGGGCAAAACGAATTTTAACACAACTCCAAACGCTGGTTTTCCAGGCAAACTCATAAAAATTATGCTCGCAAAACAAACTCATGTTTCTACAATAAGGTTAGCGATTTTCTGGCTACTTTCGAAGTTCATAAATAGTTTAACTCAAAAAAGCACTGACACTGAGTAACTCTCATCTATTCTGGGCATTTATCGCATCATTAGCAACGAATGGTAAAAATCCGCAAAACAGACAACAATATTCGATATCTCTTGACACCACAAAACTGTTTCTACCTGTGGTCGAAGGTCGTCATGACGTCAACCTGTGAAGTTCTGACGTCATTTCCTGTTGACAAAGGGCGGTAACTCTCCAACATCATGAAGGCTTCTACCTTCTGGAGATATATGAAGGTGGCCAGAAGAAGAAAAACCAGGGTCACATTGATTCCCAAGGAGACGAGGGTCAAGGTCGGACTTGAAAATATGTCACTCAAGTTGGCACTGAGCACTGAGTTTTTCAGCAACTTTTTATTTTTATTGTTTAAGTGTGGTTTGGCCATGTCGAAGTTTTTCTGCAACTTGTTTTTGTTTTTTTTGTTTTTTGTTTAAGCGATGGACACTGAGGGCTAGTCTACTGTAGGCCTATATGGGGAAACCCATATAATGATAATAATGAGGAAAATTTATATAGCGCCCATCCTACTATGTAGGCTACAGGGCGCTTTACACAAAATTGAAATGGAATAAAAACATGAAACACAAATCCAATAACATCAGCAGACAAAACAATACACATATCAATCAGCAGCAACAACTGCTGTGACTACTACTACTACTACTACTACTACTACTACTACTACTACTACTACTACTACTACTACTACTACTAGGCCTAATGCACATATGCATTGTCACACAATTCACAAGCATGAAATAACAGCATAATATTCACAACAACATACACACAAAAATAACACGCACTCCCGGCACAAGCACACACACACACACACACACACACACACGCGCGCGCGCACACACACACACACACCATGCATACATACACATCCCCGATCCACAATCCGCAAATAAAGTAAAAGAAAGTAAAAAACAAGTGCAACGCCGAGCGGCTGCAAAGTCCCCTCGCAGCATCGCAGAGCTACTCCGAAATCGGAATGTGTCGGCTGTACACATACATAAAAACGCATCAAAACAGCACGTAAAAACGCATAAAAACTGCACGTAACTGAATATTTTTTTTTATATATAGCCTTGGGGTTCGGACCCGTGATTTGAGCGCGCGCGATCATGCGCACACGAGCGCACAGAAAAATTCATGATAACTGTGTTATAGACCATTCATCAAGAAATGTTGTGGAAAAAACTGCATTGAAATACATGCAAAACTTCGCGAGATATTAGCGATTATGTGTTTCGGGGTTTGAACCCCGTAACTGGCGCGACCTTGACCTTAATGTAAAACTAAATACATCAGTGGATAGCTTGCATCTTGGCAAACTAGTATGCCAAATTTGATGATGATAGACTGAATAGTTTTTGAGAAAAACGGACGAATAGCCGGACGGACGGACGGAGGCACGCCGGAGGCACGGACGGATCAGACAGAAACAATAGCTCCCCGAACCAAATAAGTGGATGAGTTTCCACGCGTGTAATAGTCACACCACCACTGACACAGAAAGAACTACATGAGTACAGTTGATGATCCCGTGCTTCAAGTGACAACTCTTTTCTGTTCTAGTCAACCCAATAAGTTCAATGTGAACAAAGACTGTCCCCTTTGACTAGTTTTAGAATATCTTTGATGTGAAGAAACGAAGAGGACTGCTGGGTTCAATAAAAAAAAATTCACAACAAATTAAAACAGTCGAAATTAAAACCCAGAAGAAACGGTAAAAACACAGAGCAAAACAAAACACGACGTTTCGGGTTCAACCCGTTGTCCAGGATATGACATAGTGACACACATGACGTAGGGGAAGACGGGGTAAAAAGCGCATGGACGGGTAAGAAGCCCACCCCAATTATCTCATGAAATAAAGAAAATTTCAGTCAAATTTGCCCATGAGACGAATGCTAGACATTAACGCGCGTCTCATGGGCAAAATGAGACTGAAATTTGCTTCATTTCATGAGATAATTGGGGTGGGCTTCTTACCCGCCCATGCGCTTTTTACCCCGTCTTCCCCTAAAGACGTAAACAACGTGTGATGCAATACAAAATTTGTTACGGTGGACAAATAAACTTACGACGATTAATATGAAATAAAGATCTACCAGATTGGATTGTCCAAAACAGACAGTATTGTAGAAAATCTCTCTCTCTCTCTCTCTCTCTCTCTCTCTCTCTCTCTCTCTCTCTCTCTCTCTCTCTCTCTCTCTCTCTCTCTTTGTGATGTGCGTAACATTATTCATGTTCATGTTTGTGTATGGCATCTTTTCCTTATGATCAAAAAATAATGTATAGCTGTATTGATTCAAGTTTGCATCCACCCAGTCTTTCCTTTTCTTTATTTTTTTGTTCTGTTTCGTACATTTGTTTTCCACGTTTAATTCCGCCAATATTGCTGTGTACATTTTCTAACTGAGCACGCTATAAGCTTCGCTTGTTGTTGCTTCAGTCTGTTGTGTTTTATGTCTATGCGAATGTAACTGAATAATAAATCGTTTAAACCAGGTGTAGGCCTGTTATGTGTCTAGTCATTCACTTCCTGGTTTTTTTTCAAAAATCGGGAATTTCCTATTTCTCAGAAACGAAACTGATCGTTTGTTGGTTGGTTTCCGGGGAGACTATCGATTCTTGGTTTCTGTTTCTGTTTCCTGGTCCGGTGTCATGAGAAATAAGTAGCTCCCATAAAATAAGTACCCTTCGCATGCGAACTATAACCATCCTAACCCTAACCACGGAAAGAACCAAGAAATAGAGCAGGAGGGTGTAAATCTACATTTTTGCCGAGAAATCGATGTACAAAGCCATGCCACTTAGTTTCGTAAAATTCACAATGGCGGACGATATAAACAATTCGAATGAGGAATGGGTAATTATTTCACGAGGTAGAATTATCTTCACGCGCGGGTCTTTATAATTATAGTCTATGGACTAATAATATAGACTATGCTTGTCTAAGGGCTCTGTCGCAGTCTCTGTTTCTGTCTATCTCTTTCAGTTCGAGTGTTTGTCTGTTGCGACCAGGGTAGTTTCTCTAGATAACGGTCGCCGCGCGAATAACGCTTACGCCAAACGTGACGGGGCCTAACAAACACTTTAGAAAACCTATGCGTTTGGACACTGAGGGCTAGTCTACTATAGGCCTATATGGGGAAACCCATGCGCACGTCCCCGATCCACAAATAAAGTAAAAGAAAGTAAGAAATAAGCGGATGGGTTTCCACATGTGTGCAATGTGCACACTACTCCTTCATACTTCTCACTTGCAGATTTTGTTGTTGTTGTTGTCTTGTTCGATTGCGGATGGGTTTCCTTTCGGAATTTGCCGGAGTATATTGGTACAAAGGCCTAAAGTTCCTACTTCTCCCTACAATTGTTAATAATAATAATAATAATAATAATAATAATACATAAATAAATCTTCTATAGCGCTATTCTCTTGACACAGCAGGCCTTGTCTGCGACAGGCCTCACCGCGCTTTACATGGGGGAGAAAAAAAAGTTAGTTTACCCCACGCACACGAAAAATATTCAAAACACATGTACTTAAAAAATATTTAGAAAAAAAGTCACTTTATCGCACTCACACGACTCACATTTAGAATACCTACATAAAACACATTATTTAAAATTTTAAAAGACTGTTTGCCACCCCCAGGAATACTTCATCTTCAGCCGACGTGTCCTTTAAAGAGCTGAATGCTAAATAAGGCGCATAACAAACGATCATCATCATCATCATCATCATCATCATCGGCAACTATTTAGAGCCAGTTCGATTAGAGTTTAACATGAAGGTCATGAATGCATATATGCATGCGTTTCTCTCGCCTTGCCCTACCTACTAAGGCTTGTGCCAGACCAGCTGACATAATAGGCTAGAACACCAAGGCTACATCAAAATGTCGATACGCTCTGCAT
>CM065708.1:11306618-11311618 GCA_017654935.2 Phymorhynchus buccinoides | reverse complement strand
CTTTCGACTTGGGCGACAGGGACAAATTAGTGGGGAGACTGGGTCGGCTGGAATGGTGGAACATCTGGTCGCAACACAGAGTTCAAAGGAGCAGGTGGGTTAGAGATCAGTGGAATGGATTCCGACTGAGGTTGGTGCGGCAATCCTGTGTTGAGTTGTCCCAAGGTTGATTGCAGAATAGCAAACACCTCTTGCCTGAGTTTCCCCTTTAGCCTGGATTCATCATTGCTGATGATGTGGTTTGGTAGGCCGATTCGGGCGAAAATGGCTTTGAGTGCCGCAGCTATCTGACTAGCATCAAGTGAGGAGATTGGGGCGGCATCGCACTGCATGGTACATATGTCGACCACGGTGACTATATACCGGAATTTCTTCTTCCGTTGAGGTAGAGGCCCGACCAAGTCGACTGCCACTCGCTGAAAGGGAGGGGTAGGTGACGGCTGTACGTGCGGCGGCCTGTCCCGATAGTACCTTCGGTGGGTGTTTGCGGGTACAGTGCTGCCTTTCACCTGAGGTACCTGTGGCGAGTGGTCTTGGGTCGTTAGGCGGACATTCCTTGGGAAGGATTTTCCAAGTTGTGGCGGACTTGGGGACTTGGGACAATCTGGATTGGCTCGCGCGGCAATTTGGTTTGCCGCGTTGAGAGGTTTCTTCCCTGCTGAGGGAGATTTGCTCTTTGGGAAGGAGGGAGGGAGTTGGTTTGTGGATTGGGGAGAAGGGAATGCTGCTGACACAATAGCAGGTTGAGAGGGGTGCCCTAAAAACACATACTGTGATCCCAGTATGAGGTCATAGACAGGACTGTCCATGAGCACTGCCTTGATGGGTCCCTTTACAAACCTGGTGTCGACATTGATTATGGCGACTGGCAAAGTGGATGGGGGGATTGCAGCATCAGGGCCTTGCAGAGAGATGAAGTCTCCCGTGTATGCTGACGCGGGGACTAAGGATCCGCAGACAATGGCGTCGCATGACAGTCCAGTGTCATAGAGACACTGAACAGGGATGTTGTTGACAGTCGCCTGTCCAACGACTGACGGTGTGCCTGGACACTGTACTGGGGAGGGGTTTGTGCAATTCTGCGAAGTCGAGACGACTTGCATAGTTGCAACATTTTGCCGCTTGTAAGCAAGTTTCCTGCAGTCATCCCGATTGTGGGTGTTTGACTTGCAGTATGAGCAGAATAAGGGTTGTCCCAGTGGTTGTCGTTCATGGGTAGAACTGTTTGACCCACTGTTGGAGTTGGGGTTAAACCTGCTCTGCTGTGAAGCAGTGGACCCAACAACTTGCTGTAGTTTTGGCCTTTTAGGGGCGCTAGGTTCATCATGGGCTAGAGTGTACCTATCACTTAGCTGGATGAGGTCAGCCAGAGTTGTGGCACCTTGTTCGGCAGTAAAGGTGCGTAACTCTGGGGACATGGTTTCGCGCAGTTGCTCGCCAACCATCAGTTCCCGGAGATCCTCATAGGACTCTGATTTGGCAGAAAGGGACACCCATTTTGTCAGATAGTTCCCCAGTCTATCTGAAAATTGGGCATAGGACTCTCCCCTACCTTTTCTGGTTGACCGGAACTTTTTCCGGTAGGCGTCAGCTGTCAACTCGTATCTGTTGAGCAGGGCTTCTTTCAAAGCTGGGTAGTCGGTAATTTGGCTTGACGGAAGTTTACTGTATACCTCATAAGCCACACCCCTGAGACTTTGGGCAAGCTTGAGGTTGAATTTTTCCGGAGCAAGCTCAAATTCCTGGGCCAGTCTTTCAAATCTATCGAGGAATGCATCGATAGACTCGGTTGCCTCATTGAATGCCTCCAATGTGAAGGTCATGGCTGAGGTATGAATGGGAGGGGGAAAATTTTGAGGGGCAGCAGTCTCAGAGTCTGCTGAGTTTTCAAGCTGCTTCATAGCTAGCTCATGGTCTCGTGCCTTTTCTCGCTCAGTGGCCTCAAGTTCGAGTTCTTTATTTTTGGCATCCTGCACTAGTTGCCTCTGCCTTAACTCATGAGTACGGATTTGCTCTTGAGCGTCGCGATCTTTATCTGCCTCTTGAGCCTCATGAGCTCTCTGTTTGTCTTTCTCAGCATCCTCCCGAGCTTTATCAGCCTCTTGAGCCTCATGAGCTCTCTGTTTGTCTTTCTCAGCTTCTTGAGCCTCCCGAGTTTTGTCAGCCTCTTGAGCCTCATGAGCTCTCTGTTTGTCTTTCTTGGCCTCCTCGCGAGTTTTCTCTTTGTCATATTCAGATATGACAAAATTGGCTAACTCTTGGCCTGACAATCCTAGAGATTCTCCCCATTCTTTAAGCTCCCTCCTAAGTTTAACAATCTCAGCCATGGTTGTAAATACAACTATTCAAAATAAAAACAAAGCTGCTGAGTTGAATGTATCAAACAACACTTAACTATTTCAACATAAACAGAAATAGCATGCACATCAAAATAAAGTCATAAATAGCATTCAAACAAATCAAATCAAAACACAGTGAACCAAATCACAATAACTTTCCCAGTGGACACAAGATAAGTTTTGAAAAGGAACTACCGTTTGAATTGAAATTTGTTAGACTTTATGAAAAAAAATATCCCGGACGCGAGCCCCCAATTAGATGTGACGAGGTAATGGGTTAAAAGGCTAAGTCCCTAGGGAAGACTTTAGAAAATTTGCCTTTAGCCCACTTCTCTAGGGTATGGGAGATGAGCAACTTTCCCGGCCCCTTTTCATCTAATAAATTTATATTTGTGCCCGGGTTCTGGCTCGTATGGTTGTAAGAAATACAAGTGGTTGAATTGCTCTAAATGGCAGACAGAGAGAAGTAGGGTTTTACATGAAATTACAAGACTCCCACTCTCATCAGTCTGACCAAAGGGTTCAGGATTATTTGACACTTGTATTTTATTTACTCCCAAAATCTGCATAAGATTATGCAACAATAATAATAAAGCAGCTCAATGGCGCCAAAACAAAATATGGATAAAAAAACAATGAAATCCGAAAGGATTTACAAGACTTTTGTCTTTCTATAAGGTTCGCCCCATGCCGGAAGGGTTACTAATTATCTTCAGTGTCCGTAGGAAAGTTCAAATGATTGGCGCAGTCAGGTGGACTTAGCTGTTTGAAGTTCTGGGCTTGCTCGTCAGGTGAGAGTAGCTCCCAGTCGTTCCGGTTACGGCTTCGCGGGATGGCACGGTTCAGGCGTGGTCTCCTCGCGGATTCTGGGTGCGGGTCGTCTTGGCGGCGATCCCGTCTTGGTGCTTGGTGGAGTCCGGGATAAGCATCCGGCCCACGATGCCCTGCTGATAATCACAGGAGAAGGTGGATGTAGATCTCTATGGCTTAGAGACAAGGGGCTTCAGTCGGCAGGGCATTAGTGAATCCCAACCGGCTAGAAGGCTTCCCTTGTACAATAGCACTACATGTAGTTAATAAATAAACTGAATTTCAGTTAACAAACTGAGATCAGTAAAACATAAAAGGTGATCAAGACAACATCACTCTCCATCCAACACCTGGAAAGGAATGGTATCATAAAGTGCAAGATTGCGGCCCATAGGTTTCCTACTAAAAATAGACAAAAGGGTTAGTAGGCATAAACTCCGGTTCTGGTACCAAAAGTGTTCAAGTCAAAAACACACACACAAATAATCAGTGCACATAAATAGAATAGAATGTTTACCACTTCTTTTCTATAACATATCTATCTACTCCTTATTCATCATTGAACATAGGATCTAGATCAAAACTAGAGTCAAACAAACAACCAGTCTCAATCACCAGTCATCAATAAGACTTACTAGGTGGGCTATTCTGGCTGGGAGAGGTGTTGCTCTAGTCAGTTTCAGCGTCTTGTGTGAAAAACTTTTTCTCACTACTCCAATTATAGCCTTCACTTTCAAACAATGAAAGCCTGCTATTGGTTTATTACAGTCCACACGTCACAAGATGCTGTTCAGAGTGTACCGAACAATCACGCGCCTATTACATCCTTATCACGTGCCGACATTCAAATCCTTCTCGTGCTCGGAAAAGCAAAACCGTCTTCAAAGGGAGATAACCGTGGTTGTCACTTTCTTGTGATGGGTAAGGACGCGGTGTCTTACAAAGGGAGATAACCGTGGTTCAAAGGGATAATTGCCTTAGTCGGCGTTCGTTTTGAAGTAGCCGGGCAATTAACGTGGCGGTTGGAAGAGAAATGAAAAGGAGGAGAGGGGGGGGGGGGGGGGGGGGGGGGGGGTGTAGATAAGGAATAAAGAAAGCGGGTCGCGCGGGACACTTACGTCACACTGACAAAGAACGGGCATATCGAATTACAGTACTCTACAAGCTACATGAACTGCGTTGGCGAATCCTAAATCTACAATCTTATCATTATTATAATAGACACGTCTAGACACGAGAAAACTAGACTGGGTCAGCTATGCTTTGATTAGCGTTTTGATAACTGAGGCCCCCTATGGGTTTCTTACATTGTGATAAATAATGATAGTCCATACCCCGATATTAATTCCATAACTGAAAATGGTCTAATATAATTTTTGTTTAATTGTATATTTTGATTGCACACACACATGCGTCTTTGCGCGGCATACACGTAGATCTATGTGCATGCACGCACACACATGCATGCACATGCACACCGGCACACAATGCATACACCTAGGGGAAGACGGGGTAAAAAGCGCATGGGCGGGTAAGAAGCCCACCCCAATTATCTCATGAAATAAAGAAAATTTCAGTCAAATTTGCCCATGAGACGAATGCTAGACATTAACGCTCGTCTCATGGGCAAAATGAGACTGAAATTTGCTTCATTTCATGAGATAATTGGGGTGGGCTTCTTACCCGCCCATGCGCTTTTTACCCCGTCTTCCCCATCACACATTCACGCACACCGTTGAACGCACACGCACACACACGCACACACACACATATATGCGCATGCACATGTTGCATACACACACAAACAGAGAGAGAGAGAGAGAGAGAGAGAGAGAGAGAGAGAGAGAGAAT
>CM065708.1:11251618-11301618 GCA_017654935.2 Phymorhynchus buccinoides | reverse complement strand
AGAGACAGAGTACCTAGGTGTCACCATATCTCACGATCTCAGCTGGGACACCCACATCAACAATGCTGCAAACAAAGCCAATAAGACCTCGGACTTCCTTCGACGGAATTTAAAAGTGGGCTCCATCGCCGTGAAGGAAACAGCGTACAAGGCCTTGGTACGACCCACTCTCGAGTATGCCGCACCCGTCTGGGACCCACACACTGCCGATAATATCGGCAAGTTAGAGAAAGTGCAACGTCGTGCAGCTCGATGGGTAGTGGTGAACCGCCATCGCCAAGCATCGAGCGTGGACAACATGATGTCTGAGCTGCACTGGGACCCACTGAAAGACAGACGACGATCGGCAAGGCTGGCCGCCTTCTTCAAGTACCACCATGGAGAGGTGGCCATCAACACACCCAGCACAGGCCCGTCCCCCATCCACCATCACACCAGACAAGACACAGCAGCATATCTTCTTCCGGCAACAAAAACAAATTACAGGAAGTTTTCTTTCTTCCCCAGGGCTGTGTGTGAGTGGAACAGCCTTCCACCTGAGGCAATAACATCTGCCTCGGTGGAGGTCTTCAAATCCCAGATTTAACCCACCCCCCTCCTCCCCCCATACCCTCTTCCCCCCTCACTTCCCCTTCCCTGGAGCTGATCATCTGGGCAGCGCTTACTCCCCACAATTATTTTTATACTGGAAACCCCCGTTTGTAATGCATCATACAGGGGTCGCGCTAGTATTTTTGAAAACGCATTTTGCTGACGCGACGTCGGCAAAAAAATGCGTACGGGAAGCAAAAAATCGCGTCAAAGAACAAAATGATAAAGGACCTTCTATTAAAGGACCTTTTTCCTACCCGAAAGATTGATTTGTTTTTCCTGATAAATCTAAGCTAAAAACAATGAAAACAAGACCAGCAACAAAAACATGCATTTTTATTCACTAACCAGTCATTTTCGGCGATCACGGCGATCCTCAAATCGACACGCGCTTACAGTGATTTTCCCGCCACACTGCACTGCGCCTACGTCACAGCAGTACTGAAAGCAGTGGCACTTTTCTATAGTCTGTTCCAATGTTTGGTGTAGCAGAACCACTATACGTGTAGGGACAGTAGGACTTCTAAAGTCTGATTCACCATCTAGACTCAGATGCGATTTTGAGCGGACGTCATTTTGTGTACGGATTATGCGTAAACGCCGTAAAAATGCGTCAGCGATTTTTAAAACGCGTCAAATACGCAAGAAACATGCGTTAGCGCGACCCCTGATCATAACCGTCAATATGATGACGGAGGATGCTCAAAGAAAGAAGAAGAAGAAGAAGGCATAATTAATGAATTAAATAAATAAAAAGTAGTAAATAATTATACTCCTTTCTTAGCCATTCTTCAAAATTTTATCTTTTTGTCTTTCTGTCAGTAAACCTGTCTGTCTGTTTGTATGTGTATGTGAATGACTGTAATGAGCGGCTTAGCTGGCTGTTTTGACCGCCAGGTGGCATAGCGCTCGAGTGGGGCTAATCCTCTCTCTATTCTTAGTTGGGGATAAAGAGGGAGAGGAGTCCCTCCTCTCTCTCTCTCTCTCTCTCTCTCTCTCTCTCTCTCTCTCTCTCTCTCTCTCTCTCTCTCTCTCTCTCTCTCTCTCTCTTTCTCTACCCCCAACTAAAGATATCACGAGATAAGCCCCTATTGAGTTGGTTGCCACCTGGCGATCAAATTGGCGAGCTAGGTTGGCCATTGCAAGCTTACCTTTTGAATCAATTTGACGTTGTTTAGTTTCTTTCTCTTTCTCTGACAGATCTCGAAGGACGCTCCCGCCAAACGAGAAAACGTTTCCCCAAGAACGTTCACTCTGCGCCGCTTGTCCTGGTCGCCGTGGAAACGGGTGATCTCCCCTACTCTTCCCTCCTCCTCCTCCTCCTCCTTTCACCCAGAAGACTGGGAGCCTCGTTCTGACCCTCCGCACCAACATGGCTACCGAAGGCGAAACCTCCACCTCCACCAAGGCGAATCGGACAATATTAATAATAAAGCGACAACTCTGCTGTACGAAGTAGCGCTGACGACGGAAAACGCCACGCGGAAGCGTGTCGTTTTTCATCAGTTTCTGCCCAAACCGCTCGAGAATCCGGATCCGGATTCTTCTTCTTCTTCGTCATCGTGGGAGCATCAGCTCTTAGGTCGGAAGGACATCCAGGCGGAAGTGAGCGAAGCGGTGGTGAGGAGAAAGTGCAACGTGTTCCTACGCCACGCGCCGTTGTCCGCGGTCTCCCACCGGGAGGATCGCGCAGGAAGAGGCGTGGTAGTAGGGATCGCCGCGAGAGCGCGAGCCATGGTGCGGGCCGCCTTGCGCAGGTACGACTACGCATGGAACTGTGATGGTGGGCAGTGTTTGAGGAAGGTGGCTAGGCGCGTGGAGTTCTGGTGAGAGAGAGAGAGAGAGAGAGAGAGAGAGAGAGAGAGAGAGAGAGAAATGACTTTATGAAAATCCGTTTAACGTCCTCCGGTTTGAAACAGACACATATGGGACATTAGTAGACATAAAGATGGTGGGAACGATCCTGGAGGCAATGCCCGGAGGCAGTGCAACTACAGAAAAGTCCTGAATTGTTAACGATACAGATGTATAACGGTGAAATGACTTTACAGTGGAACCTCCGTTAAAGACCTCCCATTTGAGACTCTCTCCCACATTAGACCTACTTCTCTGAGACATTGAGAGAGAGAGAGAGAGAGAGAGAGAGAGAGAGAGAGAGATAATTATGAATTAAATTTATTTAAAATGTGATATTATTTTTAATCAGATCAACTTTATCTACAACAAAAGGCGACAAATATTATTTTTACTAGCGCAACGCCTAGTACTGGCAATGCACCGTACTGGTAACGCCACGTACTGGTAACGCTGAGTACTGGTTTCGCCGGGTTCGCGAAATATAGAGTGCGCGTTTCTGAACCGATTCGCTTCCAGTTTGGCACACCGATAGGGCTCACAGCAAATTTGAAGCGATTCGGTCGAAAAACGGCGGAGTTATAAGGCCCGTTTTGTGTTACAGACACACACACACACACACACACACACACACACACACACACACACACACACACACACACACACACACACTTGCCTTTTTACTATATGATGATGTACAAAAAAAACCAAAAAAATCCCAGCCATGATGTTGTTCTCTGTCTTGTAGTTTCAGTTTTGTCATTGCATTGAAGAGGTCTTTCTTAACGTCAAGTGTTGTATTTCTGACCGGAGCCACTTGACTAACAATGATCTTGGCTTGGGGGAATTTAGCTTTGACCTCCTTCAAAGATTGTTGCATGTCTGTGCTGCGTGCCTCAGGGTCTTTCCCCCTCAAATCGTTGATTCCTACATGCAGAACTACGCATTCAGGTTGTGTGTGTGTGTGTGTATGTGACAGTATATATGTCGGGGGGGGGGAGGGGGGGGGGGGGGGGGGGGGGGTGGAGTGGAGGCGGAAGTAAGAGAACGTTCCATCGTGTTTATTTTCCTTTCTAATGATTCATTATTTGTTTGCCTTTGATGTTCTTGTTTATCAATGTAAAGTGCACTGAGCTTATGTGAGAAAGAGTGCTATATAAATTCCCATTATTAGTAGTAGTAGTAGTAGTAATAGTATCTAAGGTGCGCACTGACCCTTACCAGTACGCAATTCGATGGCTTAGAATCAAAACGGACTATCTTTTCTTATCCATTAACATATTATTATCCGTCACCGAAGGTGATCGGTCTTTGCGATGGGCTGGTTTGTCTGGTTTTTTTGTTTTTTTTGTTTTTTTGTTTTTTTGCTTTTTTCTGTCTGTCCCAAGGATATCTCCCGAACCGCTTGACCGAATCGCGTCAAATTGTGTGTGAAGGTGTGCCACCTTAATAGGGAGAGATCCGCGCAAACCATTTTGCTGTCGTGACCTTGACCTTGACGTACGACCTTGACAACCGAAAATCTATTTTTAGCCATATCTCGGGCACCGATCGACATAGGATGTTGAAACTTGGTATGAAGGTGGTTTGGCTTATGCCCGTTCTGATGATGGCATACTGATCAAGGTCAAGGTCAAAAAGATCGCTGGAGCCTGAAAATCGGAGGGTCATTTTTTTCTCCTTCTGTCTGTCCCAAGGATATCTTTCGAACGGGTTGACCGAATCACGTCAAATTTTGTGTGCTGGTGTGTCACTATGAGAGGAAGGCATCCGCGCAAACCATTTTGCCGTCGTGACCTTGACCTTGACATACGACCTTGAAAACCGAAAATCTATTTTTAGCCATATCTCGGGCACCGATCAACATAGGATGTTGAAACTTGGTATGAAGGTGGTTTGGCTTATGCCCGTTCTGATGATGGCATACTGATCAAGGTCAAGGTCAAAAAGATCGCTGAGCCTGAAAATCGGAGGGTCATTTTTTCTCCTTCTGTCTGTCCCAAGAATATCCGTTTATTATTATTTCGAACGGGTTGACCGAATCACGTCAAATTTTGTGTGCTGGTGTGTCACTATGAGAGGAAGGCATCCACGCAAACCATTTTGCCGTCGTGACCTTGGCCTTGTTGAAGTTATTACAAAAACGAATAACTTGTATAAAAAAAAAGGCTGCAGAACTAGACAAAAAGCATAACTCCCTTTTTATATTATTTGTAGTCTTTTTAATACAAGTTATTGGTTTTTTGCAATAAGTTCAATAATACGTCAATGACTCCAAGCCATCGCAATGTGTCAATAATGAACGAGAGATAATTACGATAATGCCTTAAGGGGTACGCAAACCCCTTTCTACTCTATAAATAAACATATTTTTGGTTGAAGAGAGGTGGATTAATGGAAAATTAAGAACGAACAAGGGCGTCGCCGAGCGGCAGACATGTCCGTCACCAGCAATGCCACGCACTTGCGACACCCCGTCGAGTGTCACATCCTGACACAAATTTGCAAGGGATTCTGTCTTCTAGTTCACGAGATAAGCTTGAAGAAGAAATACATAGCGCAAAGAAGGAAATTTCGGTTTTCAAGGTCAAACTTCAAGGCCAAGGTCAGCATGGCGATAATTTATGCTGGGATGTTTTCTACTCTAGGGTATGCAGTACCACATACAATCTGAAGCACTTCTGTCAAGCACAAATGTGGAAAATAAAGCTTAAAATCCAGTTTGTAGACCCCTACCACATTCAAGGCCTACCGTTCTCTCGGACCGTGACGTTGACCTTGATCGGTATGCCACCGTCAGAACGGGCATAAGCCAAAGTACCTACATGCCAAATTTGAAGACTCTAACACCAACGGTGTGGGAGTTATGGCCCCTTAAATATTTTCGGTTTTCAAGGTCGTAAGCCAAGGTCAAGGTCACGACGGCGAAACATTTTGCGCGGATACCTTCCTCTCATGGTGACACACCAGCAAACAAAATTTGACGCGATTCTGTCAAGCGGTTCGGGAGATATCCTTGGGACAGACAGAAAAACAAACAAAAAAACAAAAAAACAAAAAAAATACAAACCAGCCCATGCAAAGTCCGATCACCTATTTTGACGGACAAATACAAACCAGACGACCACAAAGTCCGATCACCTATGGTGACGGACAAAAACAAAAATGCAAACCAGACCACTGCAAAGTCAGATCAGCTACGGTGACGGACAATTATGCTACGGGGTGTCGCAAGTGCGTGGCATTGCTGGTGACGGACATGTCTGCCGCTTGGCGACGCCCTTGTTTGTTTTTTTGTTTGTTTGTTGTTCTTTTCTGTTTGTCCCAAGGATGTTAATAAAAAGAGTTGTTTGTTTTTTTACGTACAAAGATTAATACAAGAGAGAGAGAGAGAGAGAGAGAGAGAGAGAGAGAGAGAGAGAGAGAGAGAGACTTCCAAGAGAATCTCTCTCTCTCTTATTATATGCGACATTCTATCATAGAGATCCCGAAACTTCAACAAGAATGCCCTTAGAGACACCTCAGAGCTTCTACCAAAAGGCGTTCCCATTTTACTCGACCAAAACTGCGTTCGTCTGAAGGATGAGGGACAGAGGTAGATACAGAAACACAGATACAAAGGGGCTTAGATACAGGTCACAGGTCCTGAACACACAGAAGTCTTCATCACTGTTGTCACGGCAGTCATGGCGATGGTCACACACCAGTGGTGTAAGGCACGTGATCTACGTCATTAGGGAGTTATGGATGTGGCCAGTACTACGGCAGCGCCAGAGGGTGCGCGAAGAAGTCGTGACGTCATGGGTTGCCCATGTACAAAGTTGTAAAGATTTGTTCACGTAGGTCCGCAGTACGCGTAAGCAAGGGAAGTAACTCATGGTAACTCATTGTGGTAAATACACGAGTTTATAGGGGAGGGAGGGTCTTTATAGGGAGGGAAGGTCTACGAGAGGGAGGCCAGGGTGTTATAGGGAGGGAGGGTCTTTTTTGGAGGGAGGGTCTTTATAGGGAGGGAGGGTCTTCATAGGGAGGGAGGGTCTTTTTTGGGAGGGAGGGTCTTATATAGGGAGGGACAGTCTTTATAGGGAGGGAGGGTCTTTATAGTGAGGAAGGGTCTTCATAGGGAGGGAGGGTCTTTATGGGAGGGAGGGTCTATTCGGAGGGAGGGAGGCTCTGTATAGGGAGGGAGGGTCTTTATAGGGAGGGAGGGTCTTTATAGTGAGGGAGGGTCTTGGGGAAACGTTTTCTCGTTTGGCGGGAGCATCCTTCGAGATCTGTCAGAGGAAGAGAGTGAGAGAAAGGGAAACAACAAACATCAAGCTTGCAGAGACAATGACTCTTGAGTCATTCACATACAAACAGACAGACAGACAGATTGACTTTATCTTCATAATTAAAAACAACAACATGGGGACTTGGCATTGCAGTACCTGGCGGGGGGGGGGGGGGGGGGGGGGCTTTTCACAAGGGCTAACGTTACGTAGCGTGAGCGCAAATCGGCAAAAAAACGGTACTAAGAAACACCTCTTTTGCCGACGTTTGCCCCAAAACGCGTTGTGGCTACTCCCAAAGTATCTCTTGGCGAACTATCACGTGACTAGCATGGGGTGAATACATTTCTTGTTGTTGATTGGTCCATTAAAGTTTGGTTAAAATAATAAAACAAAAATTGACCAATCAGACAAGAGCTTGTAATATTCTTCCGCAAACGTTTTCTAAAGTGTTTCTTAGGCCCCGTTTGGCGTAAGCGTTATTCGCGCGGCGACCGTTATCTAGAGAAACTCCACCCAGGATCGTCCCACCATCTTTATATATATATATCTATCAATGTCCCACATGTGCCTGTTCCAGGCCGGAGGACGTTAAACGGATCCCCCACCACACCCCACCCCACCCCGACAGATTGACTGACAGAAAGATAAACAGAGAACATTTTGAAGAATAGTTATACACAGTGGAACCTCCCTTATAAGACCCCCCCCCCACCCACCCACCTTCTTATAAGACTCCCTCCCACTTAAGACCTAATTATCTGAGACATACTCTCTCTCTCCCTCTCTCTCTCTCTCTCTCTCTCCTCTTTCTCTCTCTCTCTCTCTCTCTCTCTCTCTCTCTCTCTCTCTCTCTCTCTCTCTGTGTCTGCCTGTCTCTCTCTCTGTCTCTGTTCTCTCTTTCTCTCTCTCTCTCTCTCTCTCTCTCTCTCTCTCTCTCTCTCTCTCTCTCTCTCTCTCTCTCTCTCTCTCTCTCTCTCTCTCTCGCAACACACACACACACACACACACACGCGCATACTCTCTCTTTCTCTCTTCCCTCAAACTCTCTCTCTCTCTCTCTCTCTCTCTCTCTCTCTCTCTCTCTCTCTCTCTCTCTCTCTCTCTCTCTCTCTTTGTCTCCCTCTCTCTCTCTATCACACACTACACACACACGCACGCGCACGCACGCACGCACGCGCCGCACGCACGCACACCACACACACACACACACACACACACACACACACACACTCTGTGTGTGTTCTCTGCTTGTGTGTGTATGTGCATGCATATGAATGTGTATGTGTGTGTGTGGTTGTGTGTGCGTGTGTGTGTGCGCACGCACTCTACCTCGAAGCATTATTACACTTGAATGAAGTGATTTATATCTTCTGTTTAAAAAGCAAAAAACTCCAAAGAATCCAATGATTTATGTATTCTGCATGCGGGCATACCCGCACGCATCTGTGTAGCTTGTTCAACGATAGAAACACTCTTGTCAATCAAAATAGACTTAGAGAGAGAGAGATGCAAACATTGCCTGCAAATGACATATAGCTTTTACAGACGTCGAGCATTCTTAATTGTGTATAAAGATAGTTTTGATGGACCAAGAAAGCGAAAAGTAAATTTCTTTACAATGGTCAAGATGGCCACCACCCCCCCCCCCCCCCCCCCCCCCCCCCCCCCCCCCCCCTACATTTCGCGGTTAATTGTAATTTTCCGTTTTTGCTTTTCTTACCATACATAAAGCTGTATTTCAGGAACATTTTTAGCTAATAACCTTTTTCGAATACTAACCCTATCCCTACCCTAACCATAACCCTAACCCTAACCCTAACCCTACCCCCCACCCTATAAGACGGAAACACGCAACGAACCACAACTGTGACAAATCGCGGTCTACTGTGGGGGTTAGGGTTAGGTTTAGGGCTAGGGTTAGTATTCCAAAAAGGTTATGAGCTAAAAATGTTCCTAAAATACAGCTTTATGTTTGGTAAGAAAGGCGAAAAAACGGAAAAATACAATTAACCGAGAAATGCAGGGGGGGGGGGGGGGGGGGGGGGGCACATCTTTACCTTTACCGTGAAGTTAAGTTCACATTTAAGCCTGCAAACAAGGAACAACCACGCTTATGCAAGCCGAGTTTTAAATGATTGCGACGATTCGGCCTTGTAATGCTAAGTTCGACGATGCAATCACTCGCTTGTTCACAGCGTGACAGAGCTACCAGCTGCATGCGAGGGGAAGCATAGTCGGACACGGCCTGTACGGTCTATTATTACCAACCGCGATCGTACAGAGAGCGGATTGGTAATTACCAACCGCGATCGTAGAGAGCGGATTGGTAATGTTTTCACTCGTGTCTGAGGCGGACTATGTATGTATGTTTGTATCCTCTCTAGCGTTTGAACGGATGGACTTTGGGTGCTCAAATTTTGCATGCGGGTAGGTAGTAGGAGGATTAGGCCAAGTTCGATAATGAAGGTTATGGGTCAAAGGTCAAGGTCACTGGAGCCGAATAACGCGCGGTTGGTGATTTAGCGTCTTAACGCTCTAGTTATTATTGTTACCCACCAACCGCGATCGTAGAGAGCGGATTGGTAATTACCAACCGCGATCGTAGAGAGCGGATTGGTAATGTTTTCACTCGTGTCTGAGGCGGACTATGTATGTATCCTCTCTAGCGTTTGAACGGATGGACTTTGGGTGCTCAAATTTTGCATGCGGGTAGGTAGTAGGAAGATCTAGGCCAAGTTCGATAATGAAGGTTATGGGTCAAAGGTCAAGGTCACTGGAGCCGAATAACGCTGCCGCGCGGTTGGTGATTTAGCGTCTTAGCGCTCTAGTTATTATTATTATTAGAACATTTAGCATGCCTAATCAATTTAATGCCCTAGGCGTTTACAATATAAACATATAATATACACATATATACCGATGTACAAGTAGTGCTAAAGAGGACTGGCAAGCGTGTGATATAAAACAATATCTTGACATATCATTTGCGTATATTAACCCATAGGCTTAGTGTAAACGCACGTGAGAAAAGGTGTAAGAATACACCGTTGCTATTAAAACCTTGATGTCACAGTTATATATGTTGACATATCATTATCATTATCGCACATCAAGGTACACTCACATGCGACTAACTCAAACCACATTTTCTTTATTTGCATCAACAAAAAGCCCAAACATACTCCTAAGCCTATGCCTTAACCCGATAAATGCAAAAGGTTGTTTCTGATGAACATTTTACATTGAAAAAAAATTGTGAAGAGTAATTGTTAGTGAAATTGCAAATGATAAAAATAGCGGCTAACTATAACTTACCCAATCACTGAAATTACGTCATCATTGAAAGTTCGTCATTGGCCAAATGACAATATTTATGGCCTAAGTGATTGTAGTGAAAGAAGAATAGTACATTGTAAAGGCTTTTTTTTTTATACAGCTAAGAGGCCAGTATGGTTCATGCTTTTATTAATAATCAGTTTCCTTTCATAAGTATCGCTTGTGCAAGATCTAAATAGCTCACGACTTTCTAACTTGGAGAATTATATTATTTGTGGATGAGTGGGATTTTCTTGCTACGGTGAAGTGGTTATAGTATTATTCAGATCTGCATACACGGCGCCTCACTTCTTCGTTGCGTGTTTGATTATCAGCTGATTTTATCTGAAAGAGGCAAAATATCAGTATTTAGTCGTTATTATGATTTTATCTGAAAGAGGTAAAATATTGGTATATAATCGTTATTATGACTTTGCTGTGGGATATTGCTTTTATCCTATTACACAAATACCCAAAGACAGACACAGAATTACGCACATATATGTGCGCGAGCACGCACACACGCGGACACACACTCACACAGATAATTGTATGCGCTCACCAAGCGCAGACGTTCACTCTCAGACATGCACACACCAAGTTATGAAGGAAGGAATTAGTAGTTATTTAGGAAACAGATGAGTTTTGAGATGGCGTTTGAATGTGGGCAGAGAGGATGAGTATCTGAGAGAGTGAGGCAACTGATTCCAAGTAACAGGAGCTTGATAGGAGAAAGAGCGTTGACCATAGGTTTTAGTGCGGACAGTGGGGATACAATAGAGACGGGTGTCAGATGAGGAACGCAGAGCTCGAGACGGTGTGTAGAGATGTAACAGATCAGTGAGGTATTCAGGACAGGAAGACTCGATAGATTTGTAGCAGAGAGAGGCAATCTTGTAGGATATTCTTTGCTGAACAGGGAGCCAGTGGAGAGAACAGAGCAATGCAGTTATATGGTCATATTTAGAAGAGCGGAAGATGAGACGGGCAGCATGATTTTGAACTTTTTGAAGTTTGTTGATGAGATGAGAGGGGGAGCCAGACAAGAGAGCATTACAGTAGTCAAGGCGGGATAGCACAAATGCGCAGACAAGAGCTTTTGTGGTATCTTCTGAGAGGAGATGGCGGATAGAAGCAATTCGGCAGAGTTCAAGAAAGCAAGTACGACAGATATTGCTGACATGCTGTTGAAAGGACAGGGTTTGATCAAGAGTTACACCAAGGTTGCGGGCAGAAGGAGAGAGAGTGATAGACGAGTCAATTAGTTTGATGGAGGATGGAAGAGAGGGGTGATTTTGAAGTTTTGGTGGGGTGATCAAGATCAGTTCAGACTTGTCTTCATTAAGCTTCAGTTTGTTTTCTGTCATCGAGTCCTTCAGGTTGGCTACACAGGACTGGGTGCTTTGGATCATGGTGGGAAGGTTCGAGAGTGGTCCAGAGATGTACAGCTGATTATCGTCAGAGAAAAAATTATGCTGAAGCAGGTATTGTTGAACAATAGAGGAGACAGGATAGGTGTAGAGAATGAAAAGTAGAGGGCCCAGGACAGAACCTTGTGGTACCCCATAGACCAAGGAAGAAGGTTTAGAAGAAAGATCATTGACAGAGACTACCTGTTGACGATCAATGATGTAGGAATGTAACCAGCTGAGAACAGTGTCAGAAAGCCCAAACGAGTGATGCAGACGGGAAAGAAGGATAGAATGGTCAATAGTGTCAAAAGCAGCAGAGAGGTCTAATAGGGTAAGGAGTGAGATATTGTTAGAGTCAAGGGCAGTCAGTATGTCGTTGCAGATTTTGATAAGAGCAGTCTCAGTACTATGGCCAGAGCGGTAAGCAGATCGAAGGGGATAGACAAGGTTGTTGGATCCCGAGTGTAGGTGGTCTAACAGCTGAACAAGAACAACTCTCTCTAGGACTTTGGCAAGAAAGGGAAGGTTTGATTTAGGCCTGTAGTTATTCAAGTTATCAGAATCAAGTGTGGGCTTTTTCAAGAGACGTCTTACAACAGCAGATTTGAAAGAAGATGGAAAAGAACCAGCAGAGAGTGAATGATTGATGATGGTGGTGATGTGAGGGAGAAGAGTGTCAAGACAATGGGTGAGGAAAGAAGCTGGTAGTGGGTCAAGTTCACAGGTCTTAACGCCAGATTGCATGATGATTTTCTTAACAAACGCCTCAGACACAGAATAGAAAGAAGCAAAGGGAGTTCCAGAGAAAGGGGGGTCAGGATAGGATACATGGTTGTTAGTCAGGGAGTCCAGTGATAATCTCAGGTTAGTGATCTTGTTAACAAAGAAGTCAGAGAAAGCCTGTGGGAGTTCAGAAGGTGGCATGTTAGAAGGAAGAGGAGAAGAGTCAGTTTTGCCAAGAAGAGTGTTACTAATGTTGTAGAGCTGTTTGGATGTGGAGCAAGCAAGGATTTTGGCATTGTAGTAAGTAGATTTGACAGCGTCAACAAGGCTATTAACAATTTGTTGACAGTTTGAAAAATGTTTTTATGGACAGTCAGGCTGGATTTAAGCCACTGTCTCTCGGCTCTGTGCCTCTCACACCTGGCATTTTGCAACTGTGGCCTAACGGAAGAATACCAAGGTGAGGGAGGCCTCTTGGAAACAAAGCGACCACGAGCAGGAACATAGAGATCCAGGAGCTGAAGAAGGAGGGAGTTCTGGTCACCAGGAGAGGTTGGCGGCGAAGCAGACAGATGAGACTGAAGGTTAGCCTCGAAGAGAGTCAAGTCAACAGCAGAGAGGTTTCTGGCCAGAACGTAGGTCTTGGAAGGTGGAGAACGGGAAAGATGAAGGTCGGCAACAAGGCAGACGTGGTCGGAAGGGAGGGTATAGTCGATGGTGAGAGACTTCACTATGGCCTGGTCAGCCCTGTGGATTATGTTGTCCAATGTGTGTCCACGAATGTGAGTCGGAGCGTGGACACACTGAACCAGGCCATAGCAGTCGAAGAGGTCTATGACTTTGGAGGTGGTGGAGTCAGAGGGGCGGTCGAAGTGGATGTTGTAGTCGCCAGCGATGATGTAGGACCCACGGAGTGAGTTGCAGTAGGACAGCAGATCGGGGAGTTCGTCAACGAAGATGGAGTCAGTCAGGCGGTTTTTAGAGCTTGGGGGAGGACGATGCAAACACAGAAGATGGAAAGTTTGGTGGGGGAAGGCAAGGGTGACTTCTTCTTCTTCTTCTTCGCCTCAGGCAGCCAACTTCATCAGGTTGAAGATTCTGCTGCACTTTGGGGGGTAGTAAGAAGATAAGAAATTAGAAAGCTGAGGAGATAGAAGTGGCCTAATGGAAAGAAAAGTAAACATAAAAAATAAACCCAGTTCGAAGGAGGTGTGGGTGAAGGGGAAGGCAGACTTGGTTGAGAGGAAAGGGGATAGTGAATCAGCGACGACAAAAGCAATACCGCCGCCGATCCTGACGGGGGAAGGAGAGGGTGTGGTGGCCGGGGGGAGCGATGTCATGGCACTTAGCCTCGTCACCGTCAGAACGAAACCAAGTTTCCACCACAGCGAACACATCAACATTGTTGTCATGGATGAAGTAGGACAGGGCAGAGCGTTTTTCTTTTCCAGTACCCAGAGCCTGGGCGTTGAAGACACACAGACGGAAAGAAGCAGAGTGGCGAGATAGGGAGTTTTCGGCAGAACGAGTGTCGATATGGATAAGGTTTGCAGGATTCATGTAGGAAGAGGACTTACTGTGTGGATTTTCACTTGAAATGAGGGGAAGACTTTCACGATCGCGAGTGGAAACAAGCACTGGAATGGGCTCACCTTTCTTCAGTTTCCTGCGGCCACCACGAAATGGTCGCCGTTTCTTCTTTTTTGACAAACCCTGTGCATTGCTGAGAAGTCCAAATCGACGAAGCGTGTCACAAACTGATGGGGCGAGTTCAGAGTGTTCATTCTTGAGGGATAGTAGCTCTTCACGACTGTAGTAAACACTGGTGGGCGGCGGGGCAACATAAACACTGTATTGACTTGCACGTGCCAACTCACGGGTCAATGGGCGAAAGCCGTACGACACAGCGTGGAGGAAGAAAAACAAATATGTCAGAAAGACAAACTGGGTAGCGGCACCTCTGTCCTTGGACAGAAAGAGACAAAGAAGATACCAAAATGACGGGCGTTCCATGACGAGGATGATGATCGCGGTCTAATGCGTAATTATAGACGATTTTCGGAGAAAAAACAACTAGGGGATGGAGCACTTCGTGAAAATTAGAGTTGCTTACCTCGATTACTCGATCAAATACCATAGCAACAATGGCGTCGAAGATTGAAACCGTGAAGCCAGTGAACGATTTGCAACAAAAAAATAAGCATTTTAAATAGAAAGAGGGGTGGTCACAAGTGGCCACAAACTGATCTAACTTGCAAAACGTCGAGAACTCGCAAAGAAATAAACATTGAGATTGACTCAGATGGCTTGATAGAGAACAGAAAGTGAGAAACACAAACCAATTCAAGTGAGTGTAGATCTACTCAAACGCAGCATGTTCGGAGGGTGATTGTTGACATCTGAGGGGGCAATTGCTATCATGCAGTCTTGACATCTGTAGGGTCCCCCTTACCAAAAATGCTTCACAATAAGGGGTACCATTATAAATGACATATTAACGACAGAAAGTTACCTCTTTCAGATTGCTAGCATGCATTTCTGGAAAAGGGGTGACTCTACAGATGTCAAAAAAATATACATGATAGCAATTGCCCCACAACAACGAAACACGCCTTTAAGAAAACAATAAACAAGCACACTTATAATACAATTTAAAACATTGCTATTGCAATGTATACTAACAAGCGTGGACTCGCAATCGTTTGTGGCAGCGGTCTATTTTTACCACTCCAATCATTACATACACTGAGTCGCCTTCCCTGGCTTTTCAATAATTTTAATCTGTAAAACCAGAATGTTATCTCTGCACCATTTCGTAACTTTTTTATATCTTTTGGAAAACATTTAAAACTATTTATCCTACTTATACTCATCGAAAGAAGCACCGCATACTCGTCGTGTCTGTTGCAGTGTCTGTATTACATATGTTTATTATTTTCTACGCTTTAATATGAAGATTCATGTGCTCTGTTCAGTATACAATTCTTTCCATACGTAAGGACTGTAGATATGATAAGTTATTACTGAAATGTTACTTTATGCCCAAGTTTATTTTTTTCTCTTTTACAATATGTGCGACAATTTTTGACCTAAAGGACAGACATGCACTGACCGACCGACCGACCGACAAAGTGAGTTATAGCCACCCCACCACAATTTGACGGCTTGTGCCACAAACAATAACACTGCACTGTTGCAATAAGCAAGATGGAAAATTAACATGAACATAATACAACTGTGACGAGGTAATGGGTTAAAGGCTAAGTCTCTAGGGAAGACTTTTAGTGTGTTAAACTTTCACTTAGAAAATTTTCCTTTAGCCCACTTCTCTAGGGTGTGGGAGGTGAGCAACTTTCCCAGCCCCTTTTCATCTAATAAATTTATATTTGTGCCTGGGTTCTGGCTCGTATGATTGAAATACAAGTGGTAGTTTGCTCTAAATGGCAGACAGAGAGAAGTAGGTTTTTACATGAAAATTACAAAGCTTCCACTCTCATCAGTCTGACCAAAGGGTTCAGGATTATTTGACACTTGTATTTTATTTACTCACAAAATCTGCATAAGATTATACAGCAATAAGAATAAAGCAGCTCAGTGGCGCCAAAACAAAATATGAATAAAAAAAAAACAATGAAATCCGAAAGGATTTACAAGACTTTTGTCTTTCTAGAAGGTTAAAAAATGAGCACCAATTAAACGCTGTTCCTGTGGTTATACAACATTTAAGACAATGTTGTGACGTTGTTTCAAACTGACTTCTTTCTGTGCGTGTGATATTGTACGGCTGGGAGTCAGGTCTGTCACAACAGATCAGTGTGGTCCAAACATAGACTATAGAGTGTCTTTGGTTCAAATGAGCACGAAAAGAAAAGAATTCCAGCCTGGGTTACTTGTCTCGGGGCGAGTTTTACTAGGGGACGCTATTCACGCGAATAACTGTTGCGCCAAAAGGGGTCTAAGACTTAGAAACACCAATAATAAAACAAAACACGTTTAGCTAAGATCAGATCACATTTTAATACTCTTCACTTTCTGGAGAGAGAAAAAAAAAAAAAATAGTTGCTATCAAAAGGGAGATAAGTCATACCTCTCTATCAGTTTGTACAAAGATTTCGATTTTATTGACGTCTATTTGTGTACAGAATATGAAGTTTACACTATGTCATGCCGTCTAGCATGATGAGAAATTAAGAAAGAGCACTCAAAAAACAAACCCTTGTGTTTGTTTAACTTGCTAACATCATCCCCTATATTGTCGCGATAGAATGAAGCATACTTGTCTGATTCTACTTTGTTGACTTTGGCCTCCATTTTGAAAACCAAAAAATAAGTTATCGCATGATTAAAACAAAACAACCGGAAGTAAGAATATATCCCACGATTCATCAAATAGTTTGCTGCTAGTCTCCCCCAAAGGAGTCACAAAGCATTTGCGAAATGTTCAATACCAAGTCATAAAAACTGTGTTCAAGACATCTGTACAGTAGCAAATTGTTTTCTTGTTTAGACAACTGTTTTCTTATAGTATGTTTATGCTATTTTCCTGATGTTTATTCGATACCAGATTGTGACAACTGTTTTTCCTAAGCGCATTTAGGATTAAGTTATCATCTGACCTTATCTATACCATCGAATTAAATCAGAGAGAAAAAAACCCACATTGTGTTATAACATTAACAAATAAGTATTAAAACGAAATAAACTTCGACCATAATTTAAAAACTACTTATCTACTGTATTAACTAAAATGTATGTGGGGATCATTTTGGCAAGCATTTTCTACGAAACTTGATAGAAAAGTGGTAACTCTTTTGTTGAATCCTGAGTCCAAACTATCTTGATTAGTTAAAACAAAAAGCTTTGGGACTTTCCTGGTATTGCAGTACCTCAAGGACCGTCCCAGTATCTTTATAGTTATTAATGTCCCATATGTGCCTGTTCCAGGCCGCAACACGTTAAACGAACTTTCAGTAATCATGAATCCTGAACCAATTACACTATTCTGCGTGAGAAAAAAAAATCAGCAGTAGTATTGTGACAACCCTCTGATGCCCCACTCTGTGTCAAGTGTGTGGAGACTAACAGCCAGCAAGCCATAGTATTGACCAGAGTGGGGCTACCTTCTCCAACTGTTAGCATTGTTTTTGCTCTTTGGGACTGACTAGGGAAAGACCTAGCAATCATTGGATATTCTGGGACTCTCTTCCGAGGCATATTATCGTCGCTGTCCGGCGCTAATCGTGTATCTGCAAAATCAGTGATTTACAGAAGTATAAAAAACATGTCATCTACTACAATGTCATTCCCCATTTGATAATTATACATTTGACTCTTCTTCTTTACCAATGAGTAAACATGTGACACAATAAAAGTTGCATAACGCCTAAAGTTTTTGTGATAATTCAGTTACACGCTTCGCACCAGAGTTGTCAAACAATGGGAGATCGACACACGGTTAGCGTGTCAAGACTGTAGGATTTCCAGTGAATGTGTGTAGATCATGTAGCATATTGGAACATTTCCATTGGTCACAGGCACAATATATTTATAGAAGACCTGTGTGAGGTCATTAGAAGGGTTTTCAGTAGGAAATCTATTTTTGTTAAATTTCGCAGATACACGCCGGTTAGCGCCGGACAGCGACAATATAAGTCTGTAAGGCCAGAGCCTGTGGCTTTGTCTGGAGATGAACTGGCCTCACCTGCCCTTGGTGGGGGCTGTTGGATGAGTGCTGGTACACCCATGGGGCATTTTCACAAAGACTCCTTTACGTCGTACCTAGATGCTCACCAAGTTGAGAGCAGGTATGTGCCTTGCGCGCTTACTGGAATGCCCCGTGCATGCCTACACCTGCATAGCATTGCATGGGCTTCCAAGGCTGGTGTAGGCCTGCTCTTGTGCTGGTAGGGCAGGTGGGGGCCAGTGCATCTCCGGGTCCTATCAGCTCATTCGGATGTTTCTTGTTCATTGAGAACCCTCTGGTTCCACACACTGTGTCAAGTAAGTGAAGACTAGCAGCTAGCAAGCTATGGTTGTGTCTGCGCCATTGACCAGGGTGGGGGGCTACCCTCTCCAACTGTTAGCATGTCATTCGCTTTTCCTGGAACCTCGATCAAGTTATTTGGATGACCTCCTGAAAGCTGCATTGTTTTTCCACTGCAGATGACAGAAGCAAGCAGAGATGAGACGAATGTCAGGAATAGGATTCTGAGTTCAAGGTGGTGTGAATGGTGTGTAAGTCTACCACTGTTGTTTCTCTCGTCGTCTTCACTGCTTCCATTTGCGACCCATTAACACAAATGGAAATTCTGCAACAATGGTCCAGTTAAACATTCCAGAGAATTCTTTTTCAAATGATATAAGAACCATTATTGTAACTGTTTTTCGTTTTAGAGTTATGCGCATTCATAGTTGGTAGGGTGACTGTCGGCCATTTGAGAAATCACAGTCTAAAGTTTTGCCTAGCTCAAGAAAATGCACCAACCTATTCATTTCAAATAACGTTTTGTGTATTTAGAGACCATATTTAAAGATTATCCTTTATAAATATGAAAGATGATATGCTAGAGAACACGAAAATGCCCATAACTCAAAATTGATTACAACAAAAATGAGATTTTTGACTTTGCAAGCCTATTGTGAGAAACTAGCCCAGCGACTTAATGTCCCTTTCATGGTGCTGGGTCACATTTATTCCTGAATGCATGCACAGTGATAAAGGAGTATCAGCTACACTAAAGAAACTGGTACATCTGACAAACAGACCCCATGTTCATGTAAATGTGTCATGCAAATTGAAGGGTCATCCTGTGTTTTCCATACTTTTGTTACTGTTTTTTCTTAAAATGAACAATATGGAGTTGTAAACCTGCCAAATGTAAACAAAAATAGACCTTAAATATGGTTTTACTTAGCTTACTTTCCATTAACACTCTCTACACTAGAGTACACTATAACGTACATACCTTGCACAAACATTCAAGGTGAGAGTACGCTATTGAGTACATTGTGTGGGGATTGTTGGATGCGTTCTGGTTTCTGAGTGGGTGTCTTTTGCCGGTGGGCTCTGCAGTCATGAAAAACGGACTGGTACATTTCGCAAGGACTCCTTTGTATCGTATCCGATGGTCACAAAGCCGGGAGTAGCTATGTGCCTTGTATACTTAATGGAATGTCCCGTGTGTGCCTGCTCCCCAGTAACACAACACGGACTTCCAAGGCTGGGGCAGGGCTGCTCTCGCGTTGATAGGACGGGCGTGGCTGGTGCATCTCTGGGTCCCATCAGCACCTTCGGGTGTTTCTATTTCATTTCAGTTCAAAACTCAGCAAACCCATGCACACCAAACTGGTATAAAAGTATTCCTCATTGTTTGCAAATGAGTGCTTACACTCCCCCCTTCTCCTTGCATTCTTTTTTTATGCCTTTTTGCAAAGCATCATTAATCGGCCTATAAATACACATTTGTTTTGGAACGTTTATAGACATTAGCTTTTATTATTACAAACCATGCCATGCATTTTCAACACTGTACCAGTAAGCATACTTTTAAAAATAATGTGTATGCAACCGATGCAAACCCTGCTAGTGTGTAACAGGGAAAGGGAAAGAATCGGGCAGTGGCCCAGCAAAATTCAATCTCTTGATTTTTTTCTGGCCAAATGTGACCCATATATAAATTCTCCCAAATTCAAAACGAGGCTGCTCTTCAAAGTGCTGTCTCGTTTTGATTTGGGGGCATTTGTATAGGAGTCACACCTGAACAAGAATTATCCAGGTAAAAATGATCACATTTGACGCACGATTTGTGGGTGGTAACCAAAGGAAACTGCGTGGTGCGGTTTATGCAGAACGATTTCTCTCAGTGATCTCTATGGATTTTTAGAAATAAATTTATTTGGGTCAGTGTGTCTTTAACAGCATTCATAACAATTTAAAACAAAAGCTGTTTTACCAAAATTTGCACAAAAGTTAAAACTGTTCATTTTGATTTCTTATTCTTCTTTGTGAACTTCTGAGATGGGCACCCCAGTATTCAAAGTCCTACAAATAAACGAATATTTGCCCGTAAAGGAACAAAGCATTACAAACGGTTGCCACTGCCACGGGACCTTGGGAAAAAACCTCACTTTTACAACATACGTGCATTCCTACACACCTAAAGTTCCACATACCAATATACCAGGAAGGAAGAAAATGTATGACTCTTCCTTAGTGTCTGTACACAAACAGCAAGCTATACGGTCGTACTTCTTATGAATTCAAGTTATTTTTCTCCTTTGTGTATTGCAAACAAATACTAGTAAAACAGAAAATTCGCATTTTGTGCCCAAACAGATCCGATGACGATGCTTGCAATATTATTTCTTACAAACTGCAAATCGTGAGATGCATTTTTGTAACACTATTGCAGTTTGTGAGAGCGAATAAACAGTTCAATAACAAATTGTCAGTGTTAACCCTAATGTCATGAAAATCCTAAGATCATCTTATTTCGTGACATGAATGTGTGTGTGTGTGTGTGTGTGGTGTGTGTGTGTGTGTGTGTGTGTGTGGGTGTGTGTATGTGTGTGTGTGTGTGTAATAATAATGACAATTTATATAGCGCTTATCCTCCTTACAGGGATCTAAGCGCTTCACAAAGAAGTTAAAAATCTTAGCAAAAACAACAACAAAACAACGCAGTTGTCATAACTTACCATAAGGAACAACCCCAAACGAAATCCCGATAACTACATTTACGTAACTAACCGCCCCCCCCCCCCCCCCCCCCCCCCCCTTTCACTGTGACACTCCCCTAGAATCCAAACCATTACAAATAGCGTTTTCCACGCAAAAGGCATTTTCTCACACTATCCCACCCCCCCCCCCCCCCCCCCCCCCCCCCCCCCACCCCCCCCCCCCCACCACCCCCCCCCACCCCCCCCCCCCCATCTGCCCGCCCCCGCATTCACCACCCCCTTCATAGTCCTCAAGCTGACCTACTTTTCATAGCTCTCCCAGCACGCACGCATGCATGCACACACACACGCGAGCGCATGTAGGTGTGTGCAGAGTGTGTGTGTGTGTGTGTGTGTGTGTGTGTGTGCAAACGCACTTATATGTATCACCCACATGTGTGCACACACAAATGTGCACGTATACGTGTGTACATGCAGTATCTGCCAAGAGGGTGTGGTGAGAGCTAAGGGACAGCTATTTCTGCAGTCATGTTTTTCTGTGCATTTTTTATGCTCCATCAATAGGAAAACTGAGTACTACCGAGCAGCAGATAATATATATATGTCACCCGCTGCTTGTTTTCACCCTTGATACGAGGTCGGTGCACTTGACACCCTGATGTCTTTTGTTCTTCTTGTTCAATCCTGACTCTGAAAGTGCTGCAATCATCATTATGTTACAAGGAATGACATGTAATCAATGAAGGCATCCAAAATAATGAATTGTTACGTTTTGTTATTACTCTTAATGTTACGCCGTTTGAATGAAAACATACTTTTGCTAGAATTAGTCTTTTCATTTTCTTTTGCTTAAAATATATTCGACCCAAAGTTTGAAACGGATGTTATAGTAGCTCCAATTCAACTAACGTAGGATACATCAACCACATTGTGCCAGTTTACTACCGACACTGCACTCAAGCACAGACAAGGTGACAACAGAAAGGCACCGCATATCATGTTGTCCCTTTCTTGTACAAAAATATAGGTTTACTGTGGGACCAATCACCCATTAATAAGCAAACTGTTGAACTTAAGCATTCCTTTCAAATGATCAGAGCCACAAAGAGGAAAAGAGGGAAACCGTTAATGGTAGTATGTATAACAACAGGTTTGTTTTCCACCACTTTTTATTTCAGATACAAACTGACATGCGAAAAGAAATGCAAATTGCCCATTCAGCACATTCCATCTTTCAGAGTTAAACCTGACTTCTAGCTGGACGAGGGAGTGCATACTGCAGGGAACGAGCTGGACGTTCACCTCAGCCAGTGGGAGCATAGCAATGACCACTGACGGTTTGCTAGTAAATATGATACCTTTGCGTGGTAGGGGGTGCACAATCGTCATCAAACCACCCCGTTGGTATGTATTGAACATCACAGACATACAAATAACAGGGAGCTGCGAAAGTGTGGTGATTTATGTAACCAGCTGCAGCAGCAGAATTAGGTTGTATAGGTGCTTGTCAAATCTATTCGAATGCTCTCCCATCTTTTTGATTAAAACCTGGGACCTACATCATTATCGGCTCGTGAGTTCGCGTGAAAAGGCGGTGACATTTATGTTTCTCATAATTAGGGCACAATTCAAAAAGCCTTCACCCTTCTCCTTGTTGATTTCATATCGTGGAATTCCACAATCCACAAAGCTGCTACAAGCTGTATCAGAAACTCCATTGACGGGTATGTCTGAAACTGCAGGTTCTTGAAATATCTGTTTTTATGATAGAAAGCTAAAGACAGATGTTTTTATTGTTTTCCTATGTTTTCAATAGTATTTGTTTTGTTCAAAATGAACATCATGATTATATTAACATTCAAGAATCCCTCTTGTTTGTTATTGTTTACAAGATACATTAGTCATCCTTCAACATTTTACTATAATATTTGTATACGTAATGTTTCTATGAATTGATATTAAATATAATGATGTCCAGTTCTTAGTTTACTTGAGCATGATGCAAGCATAATTTATTATGTATGGAATGTATGAATTTAGACACACATACACTACATACATATTGACAGGTGCTTTTTGTTTTCTGCATACGGTTTTCTTTAAGTGTCATTTGACTGCAAAATGGGGGTGTATTTTCTTAACAGGTGGACACATTAAATCCAGTCTTTTCAGTATCATGTAGTCCTCTCTGCCATCAGAACAGAAAAAATGCACTTCAAAACTGCTTTCGATCTTTAGTTTCTTCTGACAGCAAAATAAAATGCATTAATTTGCACCTTCCGTTAATATTTCACTTTTGTGTTGATCCATGTTTGCGTGCATGGACTGCATTGCAGTCTCCAGCGTAATTGTTTTTGTGTGTTTCATTTATTGTTCTTTGAAACTGTTCACAGGCGAAAACAAAGTGATGTAATTTTAGGCATGTGGCGGCATCACAACGCTGTCCATTGGTAGCTTAGCATGTCCTTAGGAAAAGCAGCAATTACATCAATAAACTGTTATCAATCTATTCAGGAGCAGTCACCAGCCCTGGATGGGACGGTGTGACATCTTTCTACTTTTGTCTTACCTCAGCGTCGACGTCTGTGACTATCCCTGCCAGCCACGTGATTATGGTGAGCATGCAACATTCCTCAGCCAGTGCTGGACAAGATATGTTGACATTGGTGGTAGGCCGAAACCCTAAAATTAGGGATTGCTCTTATCCAACGTGCTGGGAACGAACTGCCCCAGAGCAGTTTGATCCTCCAGACAAGCGACTCAGCGTTTGCTACGAAGCTCATTTAAAGGTCCATCCAGTGTTGGGATTTAAACTAACCTTTTCCTTCCACCCTAGCGCTTCTCGTCTAGAGCAAACTAAAACGAAAGTAACTCACTTAGGTCGTAAGCATGACCTTGTTGGTCTGTACAACTGCTCTGTTCCTCAGTGGAACGAATTCAAACATCACTTCCCATGCAACGCCCAAGTAGACTGTGTGGGCATGGAGGATGAAGAAGTCTGTCCCTACACCAGTACTGCTTGTGGTGTGGGACGTTTCAGCATTCGTGGTGGTTGTTATATATTTTCCATAGCTGAAAGGAAAAGGTGTAGAAACAGTGGAATCATTATCACCAATCGTGTATCATGGTGGGAAGCGGTGGACTTCTGTCAAAGCCACAGTGCCCGTTTAGTCAGTTTAAACTCTCCTCAAGAAACTCAAGCAATCACAGAAACACTTAGATTGGACAGGATGGGCATGACCTATATTGGCATGAGCCATGTGGAATTTTCAGCTCCTTATTTGTAAGGGAATGTATGGACTATTTTATACAAATTTGATTGTCATAAAGCTGCTAAGACAAATATGTTTGTGCTAAATATGAATAATTATACTTGATATGGAATAGCATCATTGCGAAATTGGTATGTATTAAAGAAATTATGATTATTAGGTAATAGAAAAAAAAGAGTTGAAAAAAAAACCTCCAACATAACTCTGTGGTATCTTGAGTACATTAAAAAAAATATAGTACAAGGCAAATCTTCAAACAATATTAAGCATAATTATGATATTTTTGAAGATAACAAACACCATATAGTTTGTTGTTTAAATGGCAGCAGGTAAAATTGCTATTAAGATTGAAGGTAAAAGTATTTGTTTCTGTGTGTTTTAAAGAAAACAAGAAAATAAATGTTAGCACAAATAGGAAAAAAGACGGATCTGTTTATTACAACTTTGTGGTGTGTCTGTATGTATGTATGTGTGTGTGTGTGTTTGTGTGTGTGTGTGTGTGTGTGTGTGTGTGTGTGTGCGTGTGCGTGTGCGTGTGCGTGCGTGCGTGCGTGCGTGCGTGCGTGCGTGCGTGCGCGCGCGCGCGCGCGCCGTGTGTGTGTGTGTGTGTGTGCTCATTCGTGCAAGCATGTGTGTGTGTTTGCAACATTGTTACAGCTATAGAAACATGCTTAAACACGCAGACGGCAGCATTGCCTATGGCCTGGAACGATTTAAAGCGATAACCTACTGTCCAGGAACATGCTTAGTCTGGAGACTTTCGCAAATCGAATCCAGGAAGTGCAATAACAGGATCATGGCCAACATCTTGTGTGAATTGCCTAAAAAACACGAATTTCTATCAAGGTCACGTGATTCGATCTTCAAACTCTGGCCGTCCCTGACCTTCCGGAAATGGCGGCAAAATGTTTCCTTTTTGGCGTGCCCCTCGAATCACTTCACTCACATATTTCTGGCCTGTGATGCTCGTAGTTCGTGTTGGAATCAGGGGACATTCGGTGCATCGTCCTGTACAGTAGAGCTGACCCCTCTGCCCCCTTCCTTCCTGTGTCAGGACAATGTGGAAGAGGTTCCCTACACCTTGGTGTGTGACCATCAGACTGACTGCTATGACAACAGTGATGAACAGTTCTGCCAGTATTCGGAATGTGATCGTACGTCGTTCTTTGAGTGTAGAAATAAAGAGGTAACTGTGACTTGTTGCATATAAAAGGATATTGCTTGAGTCCTATGTGAATAGAAAGATGCTCATAATTTTTAAAAAAGATAATGATAACACTATAAAAATGCGTACACCTCATAATCAAATAAATAAAATGCATAATGATATAACACACATTAGATTTCACAAAAGGTTTTATCGGGTTAATAATGAATCCTTAAAAGCAAAAGAACAAGTTTGACACGGGAATTAAAGGGTCTTAACATGGGATTAGATGTATTTATGGCGTTTTGGACTCCATTTGATCTCTTTATAAGCTATCCACAAAAAGTTAAGGATCACTTGCAAACTAATTCATAACTTTCCAAATAAGAAAGCCAATGCGTTGAATTTTGGCCAACATTTAATTCAATGCTTTAGTGATAACGATACACAATTGCCTTCAATTTCGAGCAATCGTTTGGTCTGTACATTTGATCAAAGTGGGTACGTATCGAAATTTGATTTCCCAAAGTCATTGAAATCACAAGACAGGGCATTCTGATGCTCCCAAAAGTTCAGTAATGCGTGTATCCGCCATGGCTGTTCTGGCACTCGACGCAGCGAGTCCTCATGGAGTTGACCAGGGTGGTGAAGATCCTCTGTGGAAGCGCCTGCCACTCAGCCTGCAGCATTTGGTAGAGGTGCTGGGCATCCCTGGGTGGGGGGTGGTTGCTCCTCACTTTGCGATCCAGCTCATCCCAGAGGTTCTCAATCGGGTTGAGATCGGGACTGCATGCTGGCCACTCCATTCTGTTGACTCCAGACTGCTGCAGGAAGTCGTTGACCACCCTTGCCCTGTGGGGGCGAGCGTTGTCATCCTGGTAGACAGCCGGCGGTCCCATCTGCTGCAGTGTAGGCACAGCCAGCGGTCGAAGGATCTCATCCCGGTATCGGAGGCCAGTCAGGTTACCCTGTACATGATACAAGGGTGTTCTGTGGTGAAGGCTGAAGGCCCCCCAGACCATTACAGAACCTCCACCAAAGGCCACCTTTTCTTGGACAGTGGCGTCAATAAAGCGTTCCCCTGGGCGCCTCCAGACCCTCAGTCGGCCGTCGTTGTGGTTCAGGGTGAAGCGTGATTCATCACTGAACAGGACCTGGGACCATTGCTGACGTGTCCACCTCACGTGACGTCTGCAGAAGGCGCGGCGTGCTGCCCTATGGGCTGGAGTTAAGCGTGGCCGTACAGCTGGGCGACGAGAACGGAGGTTAAACCCATGAAGGCGGTTCCGTATGGTCTGCTGGCTGATGTTGATGTTAGTAGCCACCCTCAGCTGCCTTCGAATGATGCTGGAAGAGGCTGTTCTTGTCTGCAGGGCTTGTCGTTCAATGAGACGATCTTCACGTGGAGTTGTCTTCTTCGGTCGACCAGATCTGCGTCTTTCATGGACCCTCCCAGTGGCTGTGAAGCGTTGAATCAGTCTGACAATGACCGAGATGGACACCTGAAGTCGCCTGGCCACTTCTCGCTTGGGAACACCATCTTGGAACCATGCAACAGCTCGTCCCCTATCCAACTCGCTCAATTTTCGTCGTGGAGGCATTGTCAAATCAGGCCTAATACTGGTGGTATGTCTTCTTATAAAGCCAAGCAAGAGACAGCATCTCACACATAAACAGTAGTGCTTGCACGTGCATAATGGTTTTTCCATCTGGCTTGTGCAATGTGTTCATGCAGAACGATCCAAAACAAGGTCCTTTTTTCGCAAGTTTCCGCTTTTTCTTTTGCTGCCAAGCTCAGTAATAGAGAATCACGTGCAATGTTTCCACTAACACAACATCGCCCACTTACAGCTGAACAAGAATTCATAACAATTTGGCTTGACTGAGAAATAAATAACAGGAGCGAACGGAGTTTATTGCGCACCTGTTTTCTCATAGTGATCCTTAACTTTTTGTGAGTAGTGTATATTGAAAACTCGAAGTTTCGAACAGAAAATCATTGAGTATTAATACATAAAAAATACTTATTTGGTGGAGTTATGTGTGTGTGTGTGTGTGTGTGTGTGTGTGTGTGTGTGTGTGTGTGTGTGTGTGTGTTTGTGTGTGTGTGTGTGTGTGTGTGTGCGTGTGCGTGTGCGCGTGTGCGTGTGCACGTGTGAGTGTGTGTGCATATGTGTGTATTATTGAGTGTGTCTATTTTAATACATAAAAAAATACTTATTTGGTGGAGTTATGTGTGTGTGTGCATGTGCGTGTGCACGTGTGAGTGTGTGTGCATATGTGTGTATTATTGAGTGTGTCTATTTAAGTCAAATGTGTGACAACGTGCCTCACTGCACTGACTCAAGTGACGAACATTGTGGACCACAAACTAAACCGGACGCATATGGTGTCAGCATCCCCGCACCTGCTGTGATCAGCTTTGATGGCTATGGAGGGGTCATAGGTCAGCACGTGAACAAGTCTACCATGAATGGACCATCTATCTGCCCACACACTCACGTACAGTGTGCAGATGATGGTTACTGTCTGCCTGTCTTTGTGTGGTGCAACTCCTTCAATGACTGTCCTCATCGTGAAGATGAAGAGCACTGTGACAGATACACTTGTCCAGGATTCTACCGTTGTCGGGCATCCAGTGTGTGCCTCCATCCCCAACACGTGTGTGATGGCATGTACCAGTGTCCCCAGCGAGATGACGAGTTGTTGTGTGATGGCACGTGCCCTGAGCAATGCACGTGCTATGGCCAGGCCTTTTTCTGTGACAGAATCATTCTTCCATCAGCATTTCCCTATTTACGCTTTTTGGATGCAAGTGGTAGTGGTCTGCAGTATTCCGACGTACTTAACAACACACTACTTGCCTACCTCAGACTGTCACGATGTGATATGGTGAATCTCACACTGCTCTATTTTCCTAATCTGCGCAGCTTGGACCTGAGTGAGAACCATCTGACATCCATCACTGACAAACATTTGAGCTTTCTTCCCTATTTGCGTTACCTTACCATTTCTTACAATCCACTGAATACACTTGTCAAGCATACACCTGGATACAATTTTCAGCATCAGCATTTGCAGTTACTGGATGCGTCTAATGTCATCTTGAAGGAGATGGATATGTCCATGTTTCATATCTGTCCAAAGTTGACGACCTTGAACCTAACAAACTGTGGTGTGAACAGTATCACCTCTGGCGGCTTCCAGGCACTAAAGCTTCTCACTCTGTTAGACACACGTGGCTGCTCTTTGGAAAGCTTTTCTGGTGACATTTTTCAAGGCCTGGACAAATTGCAGACTGTCTTTGCTGACAACTATAAACTATGCTGTGAAGAAATCCTTCCCAAAACGTATACCTCTGACAATTGCTATGCTCCGTCAAACGAAATAGCATCATGCCAATCATTACTGAGATCTGACATATACAGGGCTGTCCTAGTGATCGTTTCCATATCTTCTATCGTGGGAAACATAATGAGTTTCATTGTTCGAGTGATAACGAATAAAACAAAGGCTAGAACGGGATTTGATGCGTTTGTAATAACACTCTGCATTTCAGACCTTTTGATGGGATTTTATCTGGCTATTATAGGGGTGGCAGATCATGTGTACCGGGGTACCTACCTATGGAATGACATCACGTGGAAACAGAGCACTCTATGCCAGGCAGCAGGATTTCTGTCACTGTTGTCCAGTGAAGTGTCAGCCTTCATCATCTGTCTCATCACTTTGGATCGACTGTTGGTTCTACGCTTCCCCTTCAGCCAGCTCCATTTCCAAAGACTCAGTGCTGTGGTGACGTGTGCAGGGATATGGACTGCTGGACTGATTCTGGCTGCTGTGCCTTTACTTCCCATGACGTCACACTGGGAGTTTTACGGCCAGAATGGCATTTGTATTCCACTGCCAATCACCAGAAAGGAGTTTGCTGGTCAGACCTTTGCCTTTAACGTAATGATTGTCCTGAACTTTGTGCTGTTTCTGCTGATAGCTGTAGGTCAAGTGGTCATCTACCAGTCAGTACAGAAGAACAAGATTGCTGAAAGTGACTGCAGCACAAGGAGCAGAAAGGATCACACTTTGGCTCGTCGCCTGCTGACAATCGCTATCTCTGACTTTCTGTGCTGGTTCCCGATCGGTCTTCTGGGTCTGTTGGCCTCCAGTGGCCATGCTGTGACCAGTGAGGTGAATGTGGCTATGGCCATTTTAGTGCTTCCTCTAAACTCCGCCATTAACCCCTTTCTCTATACGCTCAATATGGTGATGGAACGTCTTGATGTAAAGCGCCAAGATCGTTTGCATCAAGTTCTGTTGAAACAGATCCAACAGCAAAACACAGAGTCAAGTACTAATTCACGCCTAATGAACTGCTCCACACAAGAAGCTGTGAACATGTTGACACAATGGCTGCACAAAGGATGGCTGTCAACAAACTACGTCATGAATTTTCTTCGTAAAGAAATTTAAATAGAAAGATATATACCGAAAATCCAACCGTGGTGATTGTGCTACATCTAAGGCAAGACAAATGCAGTTCTGAATTTTAAAAAAAACAAAAACAAGAAAATAACAGAAAATATGTTCTAGAATTGGCCAGCTGACTTACACCCATGCAAAACAAAAACTAGTACAACTAAAAGTCCAATACAAATTACTGAGTGTCTGTATAAGTGCATGGGTGTGTTAGTTGTATTTTAGCATGGCTAAGCATTGCTTCACAAGCTTCACTTTGATCAATATAGCATGTAAAGGAACACATGTGCGTGCGTTTCCGTGTAGAGGCATAGGCCTACACCTTTTCAATTTGTATGCATGTTCTCATAGAAGAGGTCACTGAAATTCTCCCAGTCTCTCTGTCTCCCTCTTTCTATGGGTTTATCCATAAATATGGAGAGACGAACATCTCTGGTTTATCTTTCTGTCTGTCTCTGTAGTTATCTCGTGACTGTTTTGATCGTTACAGACTAGCATTTGCTGACACAATATGAATGTCGATCTCAAAGATAGCTGAAAATGAACTCTGACTTCTGAACTGAATGCATATATTTCCTTAGGTCTGTCCACGACCTCGACCTCCCCTTCCCTCACTACAGTCACAATGAATGCCACCACTCTGTGTCAGTTACACAACATCAGTACGGCTGAGATCAACTCAACACATTGTGATCCCGTAAACTCGAGCACATCATATCCTCTACCACCACCCCTTCCTCCCCTAGTGTTATCCACCCCCAACCTGACACAATGCATGGAACAGAAGCCTGGGATGTTGAGCTTTTCGGCCATGTCAGGGACTGTGTTCTTCGAGACTTCACACCCTTCGTTGCAATTGTTTCACAAAAAGTTCGAATGTAGTATTGTAATCACCCCTCCAGAGGGTTTCATTCTTAATTTCTATGGGATGGAGTTAAACAGAACACTTCCACGTGGTCTTTACTTGCAGGGTGGAGAGGTGGTGAAAATTGGATCAACGCTCTCAAACACAATGATTACATTTATCTTTCCAAAAATTACTAAAAATCAAATCAGGAATCATATATTTACCACACCCGGCACCAGTGGTCTGATTTCACTGATAAACAGACGTAGAAGTAGAAGTTCAAGAAAGAAAGGCTTCAGCTTCCTCATTCGCTTTTCCAGCTTACCCAACACGACCCAGCTTCTACAAACAGAATTTGAAACCCCAGTGAAAGGTAAAATTCTTTTCTGATTGACACTTTCAGTTGGCTTTTGTGAACAAACAAAATTTGAAAATCCATTGAAAGATTAAAATTGCTTTAGACTGAGACTCTATCTTTGCTTTTGAGAACAATAAAAAGACGAAATATTTGTTTATTTCTCCGAGACTGACTGATAATTTAGAACATACTGACATAATATTTTTAATAACCTTGTAAAGTTTAAAAAAAAGTCATCTTCAGTATCTTCCCAACTTTCGATGATACATTTTCAATCGTATTTGTATCTCTCGTTTATAGGTTTCATTGCATCACCAGGCTGGGATGGGATGACAGCAGCATGGTTAAGCATGGACACCTGGACCTGTGTATCCGTTCCACTGAAACACGTGATTGTGGTGAGCGTGATTCACATTGACATTCAAGCTCAATGGAACGGATGCTCACAGTACCACATTGGTGTATATGACAACGTGGGATTCACAAAGCCTCTCAGAACCCATTGTGGCAGTTTTCTCCCTCGCCCGGACCTCTATGACCCGCCAAAGAGACTTCTGTATGTGCGGTTCAGTCATTCGGATGTTGATCCCAGAACCGGATTCAAAATGCACTTCTCTCTTCACTCCTATTATTCACGCCCTCAGCAAAACTTTGCTGGCCTGTGGAACTGCTCTGCGTTTGAAAGGACGCTGATGGAGCACCAGTTCCCGTGTAACATGCAAGTGGACTGTGTGGGCATGGAAGATGAAGAGCACTGCCCCTACACCAGTGATGAATGTGAAGTGGGAAGCGTGCCTATTGGCGATGGATGTTATATCTATGTGGTTAATCCCTATTCTAGAGGGTTGATTTCGAAACACTGGACACCGGGTGAGGGGAACATATCATGGAACGACGCAGAAGTCGACTGTAGGCGTCGTGGAGGACATCTGGCCAGTCTGAACACCCCCAGGGAAGAGGAGGCTATCAAAAAAGTGGTGTTTGGCAAGGACAAGACTTTCAGGGTGTTTATTGGACTGATCCCTGTTGCTGACTCTGCTCCTTACATGTAAATCAAACAGTTTCGGAAAAAGGAAGAAATAAACATAGCAATTTCCTACTTTTGTCTGACTTAACCTTTTTTGTGATTACCCCCCGCCAATATGCTTACACTATTCCAACATGAATATTCCTTTCAAATAAAGCTTTTTCACACAAAAATAGAAAGCAAGGTATGAAAGAAAACAAATGATAAAATAAAACCATTACGAATCTGTGTTTTGTATCTTTGGGCACAAACTGTGCACAACTTTAGGAACAGCAATTCAAAGTGCTACAAAGGAAAATGTAATTGGTTGGATAGTTATACATTGAGAAAGCTTAGACTAGATTTCATAGACTAAAAAACGTCATTGAAACGCTTACAATCTTAGTCTTTTATTGACGTATATTTATTAAAAACTTTTTTTAATTCGCATTTGAAATACTACTCATTCCAATAATATTCATATTAGTTGGATAATATTTCAACAAATATCACAACAATTTAAAAAAACAAGCGCAAAATCGCAATAGTTTGTGGCACGCGGTCTATTTTTACCACTCCAATCATGAGTCACCTCTCCTGGCTTTTCAATAATTTTAATCTGTAAACCAGAATGTTATCTCTGCACCATTTCGTAACTTTTTATATCTTTTGGAAAACATTTAAAACTATGTATCCTACTTATACTCATCAAAAGAAGCACCGCATACTCGTCGTGTCTGTTGTAGTGTCTGTATTACGTATGTTTATTATTCTGTACGCTTTTAAAATACATCATTTTAAAGAGCGGCCTCAATTAGAAGTGTAGCCTCGATTTGAAGTGCGACAATTTTGTCAAAATGTGCGACAATTTTGGACCGACCGACCGACAGACAGACAGACAGACAGACAGACAGACCGACAGACAAAATGAGTTATAGGTTTGTGGCTTGAGCCACAAACAAAAAGGCATGGATTCAGAACCCACACACAAACCACTGCCGAATGTCACAACTGACACAATAGAATAAGAAAGGATATGAGAAAGAAAAAAGAGTTGCAAACTTATTTCTGTTCCGTAAAACAAGTTGGTTCTGAAAACGTAGAAATTATGATACAGGTACAGGAATCTCTGGAACTATTTGGACGGCAGCACAGCTTATTATAAAGGGCATACGCTTGGATCCTGTCAATGTTTCGCATCATGTGTCTATATGACCGTATGGTTAGTACGCATATTCCGAAGGGATGAATCAGGTAGATACAGTTACTTATGCGAGCTGGCCCACAGCTCCAAGACACAAGAGCCAGCACAGTCCACAAAGAAACCATGGCTTCACACTAACTCTTCAGAACTATGGGGTGGAAAATGTGTTATGCCCTGTTCTGATGATCATGTGACTCACACCTTCCTAGCATGTGACATCAGCAGTCATTGTTGGGGTGTAGCTGCAGGGAATGTCATTTCCTGTTCCACTGATCTCACGCCCCTTCCACCCATGTTCACGTGTGACAATGACGTAGATCACGTGCCTTACACACTGGTGTGTGACCATCGCCATGACTGCCGTGACAACAGTGATGAAGACTTCTGTGTGTTCAGGACCTGTGATTTCAGAACCCATTTCCAGTGCAGGAACAAAATGGTACCGTATCTAAGCCCCTTTGTATATATCTGCGTTTCTGTCTCTACCTCTGTCTCTCAGCCTTTCAGACGAACGCAATTTTCTTGAGTAAAATGGGAGCACCTTCTGGCATAAGCTCTGAGATGTCTCTAAGGGCACTCTTGACGTAGTATCAGGATCTCTGTGATCGGGTTGTGGATGTATAAGACAATAATAGTTGTTAATGGCTATTCTGACATCAGAGCTATTGAATCTGTGAGACAGCAATGCCGATTTGTTCTTAATTTCCCATTAGCCCACCTATCTTCATCCAAACATATTTGTATTAACCTTTACCAGATCACGCTTTTGATGACACAGACACGATCGCACGGGTCTTCCACGACCCATACTCAGTAAAAAAAAAAGGGACATGCATTTTAACAGTGTTTATCCCTGTCCAGATGATGCGGGTCCTCCAGGACCCATACTCGTCAAAGAGTCACCATGTGTTTATACTTCTCCAGATGGCGCGGGTCTCCCACGACCCATACTCAATGCACTTGTAAAGAAACTGAAACAAACTCTCACACACTTTGTCTCTCTCTCATCCACGCGCGTTCTTAACCAGAGTTTAACTTGGACTTTAACACACTAACACAACTTTCCGATTATCACCCCTTTATTCTTAAACTAAACGAGAACAACTTTGGTCCCTTTGTATGAGTAAAAAAATGTTCGTCTTGGGACAGGCACTGACAGGATAATTTTTACAAACACACCGTTCCTCGTGACACCAACTAAAAAACTTATCTGTCTCCGCGAAGCACCGTCTTCTCCACCGAGGTCACAAACTTGGTTGCACCTCCTCCCCAAACGTTCTCCACCCAAACGTTTACAAGTCCGTTGGTGCCCTTGGCACCAACACTCAACCAGCGGCTCCCTCAGAAGCGCGAGGCTGGTCTCCCTTCCTCTCTCCGGCTCCACAGGTCGAAGGTCCACCCAACAGGAAGGGGTTACAGGGGGGACTGGGCCACACACCCTGCAAGGGAACTGAAAAGGCTGTCAATATTCTAGCCCTACTTGAATTAGCTTCGCGGACAGAATTTTCCGTGATTAGTTTCGGTGTGAGTGTGTTTAACCATGTACTGGCCTTTACAAAACTTAGAACTTTAGACAAACACACCAGCACCGAAACTGTAACTTTCTCTCAAAAAGAGTATACAATTTTTAAGACACCATAATGTCTTTGCAAATGTAAATTAAAAAAAACTACAATTTTGAAAACCCTGCAAAATTTAGAAACCCAATTTAAACTTTATGAATGAAATACAACTTTGAAATAAGTAAACTTCTTTAAATCCTAGCAATTTAGAAAACAACAACCCAAAATTTACTTTACCCGGACTTCCGAAAAACCCGGTTAAAAAAACGACTGGTTAAAAGGGCGCAGCCTTCTAGCTCAACATCGCCAGACACAGTGCTGTGCACAACCAGACAGTGTCCTATTTGGCTGCTGGCTGTGTGAGCAGTCGAGCGAGTTACCCAATAAGTTTACGAAATTCACGTGCTACACGTGTTATAAAGAAACAGCTCTACAAAACTTGGTTTTACCAAGGGTAAAGTATATCTCCGACAAGGAGTTACTTTTTAAATTTGCAACTTGCATTTTAGTTTTACAACATAATATATTTACCAAATTTTATACATTAATAAATTGACATATTATATCGTCAATTTCGGAATTATGCCCTTCCTGACAGCACTGCGGTGACATATTTCTGCTCTTTAAAGTAGGGGTCGTGGGAGACCCGCGCCATCTGGACAAGCATGTTAAAAAATGACGCGTCATATTACGTCATTTATATTTTATACACATTAATGAAATTTAACACACTTAAAGCCATTTACGTTTTTGACAAAGTCATCAAATTTCATGAAGATTGCTTAAATAGTTTTAGAGATCTAATATTTTTGTGTGTGTCAAGGGGTCGTGGGCGACCCCGGAAGTCTGGTAAAGGTTAATAAGTTTTAAAAGATCAATCTGTTTAGTGAAGAGTATTGTAAGATGCTTTGTAAGGGTGGGGGTTGCTGTTTATCTTTTTTTTTTGGTTTGACGTCAATTTACCTTTTCAACATCATAATTTCAGAAGAAGATAAACAAAACATTTGCCTTTAGCAAAAACTAATGGCTTTATAATCGCCGCCCGCATGCAATACAGACGTAACTCAATTTTGTTCGATTTCGATACTTTTGGCATATACTTTTTCTTCTCAGTCTAAAACCATGATTTGGGGGCAAAATTTCTTATTTCAATATTACTTAAATAAGTCGTGATTTATTTGAAAAACTGAAGTGACAAAGTTATTTGATGACTCGAAATTAAGCTGTATGAAAAACTTTGAAGCAATTTGACTTGAAATGACCGAAATAATCAGTTTTTTGCTTCTCCTGTGAAGTGAGGTCTTTCGACTTATGTTTGTATTGCATGCGGGCGGCGATATGATCTACACTGTTGTCTCTGTCTCTCCCCCTGTCTCTCTGACGGACACAACAGTGTGTGCCAAAGACTAAGATATGTGATCAATTCCCTGACTGCAGTGATAACAGTGATGAAGCGATACAGTGCCAAGCTGGATGTAAGTTCAACCAGTGGCGTGACACGTTCCCTGCTGTAATCGACTTTGATGGCAATGGAGGAGTGATAATGTACAACACTTCTATGAGGCCTGTCTGCCCAGACACCCATTTTCAGTGTGTAGAGGACAGCTTTTGCCTGCCCGTCTTTGTGTGGTGCAACACCGTCCATGACTGTCCCCAGCGTGAAGACGAAGAGCACTGTGACAGATACACTTGTCCAGGATTCTACCGTTGTCGGGCATCCAGTGTGTGCCTCCATCCCCAACACGTGTGTGATGGCATGTACCAGTGTCCTCAGCGAGATGACGAGTTGCTATGTGATGGCACGTGCCCTGAGCAATGCATGTGCTATGGTCAGGCCTTTTTCTGTGGTAGTATCATTTCTCCATCAATATATCCAGATCTACGTTTCCTGGACGCCAGTGACAGTGGTCTGCAATACGCTGATGTGTCCAGCAACACACTGCTCATCTACCTCAGACTGGTGCGATGTGATCTAGTGAATCTAACACTGGTCCATCTTCCCAATCTGCAAAAATTAGACCTGAGTGAGAACCATCTGACATCCATCACTGATCAACATTTGAGTCTTCTTCCCCGTCTGCGTCATTTGACTCTCTCTGACAATCCTCTGACCACACTGATCCAGCACACTCTGGAGTCTCCTTATCTACACCGTCATCTGCAGTGGCTGGATCTGTCCCATGTAATTCTGGAAGAACTGGATGTACCTATGCTAAACATCTTTCCGAACATGCGCACACTTAATCTGACTGACTGTGGAGTTGATCACGTTCTGTCTGAAGGCAACTATTCTCTGAAGAATCTCCGTGTGTTGGATGCACGTGGTTGTCCCATGACCTATTTTCCTGACACCTTATTCCAAGGGTTGACTCAGCTACACACTGTGTTCGCTGACAATTACAAGCTGTGCTGTGAGGCCATGCTTTCAACGACTTTCATTTCAGACCAATGTCATGCTCCTCCTGATGACATATCTTCGTGTACAATGTTGTTGAAATCTGGCATATTCCGGACACTTAATGCGGTTTACACCATATCGACAATTTGCTCAAACATTGTATGGTTTTCCGTTCAATTTATTACAAACGTACGGAAAGGTCTGAGGCACGTTGATGTTTTTGTTCTAAATTTGTGCTTGTCCAACGTTTTGATGGGAATGTATCTGGCTATAATAGGAGTGGCAGACCATGTATATCAGGGTACCTACCTTTGGAACGACATCACGTGGAAACGGAGCATTACGTGCCAGGCAGCAGGATTTCTGTCACTGTTGTCCACTGAAGTGTCAGCCTTCATCATCTGTCTCATCACTTTGGATCGACTGTTGGTTCTACGGTTCCCCTTCAGCCAGCTCCACTTTCACAGACTCAGTGCTGTGATGACGTGTGCTGGGATATGGACTGCTGGACTGATTCTGGCCGCTGTCCCTTTATTGCTGCCCATGACGTCACGCTGGCGGTTTTATGGCCAGAACGCAATATGCACGCCACTACCATTCAACGAAATGGAGTTCACCAATCAGCCACCTGTCTTCCACTTAGTCATTTTCCCAAACTTTCTTGTATTCGCGCTGGTAGCAGTGGGACAGGTGGCTATCAACAGATCAATTCGGAAGAATCGATGGTCTGACAGTAGCGACCTCAACAACCGCAAGACCAAACCAGACCATTCTTTAGCTTTTCATCCAACGAGTATCGCTGTGTCAAAGTGTCTGTGTTGGTTCGCTATATGTTCTCCGGGCCTGTTGGCCTCCAGTGGCCTCCACGCTGTGGCCAGAGAAACGAACGTGGCTATGGCCATTTTGGTCATGCCCCTCAACTCTGCAGTCGATCCTTTTTTTTACTGGCTCAATGCGAGGTTCGAGCGCAACAGTATAAAAAGACATCAGCGCTTAGTAAAGAAGGTTCTGTTGAGACAAACACAGACCGAAGTTGTAGTAGATAGCCTCGCTTTGGCGGACAAGTGCACGAGGGAAGAAGCGCAGGAGATCTTCCGTCACTGGGTCGGCCAGGGGACTCTGACCAGCAAACACGCGTCTGTCTGCGGCTCTGCAAAAGGAAATCACTAACTTTGATTGTGAAGCGTAGTAGGCTCTTCTGATGGAATTGTCGCCCTAAGCTATTAGACATTAGTTGACGTTTCATTTAGGGGCTTGTTAATTTCTTGCATGGCAACACAAAATGTATTCATACCGCGCACATTCAAAATTTGCCCGATGTTTAGTGATGCAGAAAAGAAATGTATTCCGGGAGAGTAATCTCTATTTGGACAGCAAGAAGCGCGCATTGACTCTTTGGTATTATGCTCTATGTTTCATTTTCACCCCAGCAAGGCTAACACAATGCTTGTCTTCAAAGATTCGCGGCTAAGGCCAAACCATTATTCGTGTTTTGTAGTGTCTTTTATGAGTGTGTGTGGGCGTGTGTGTAAGTGCGTGCGTACGTGCGTGCCTCTGTGTGTGTGTGTGTGTGCGCGTGCGCATGTGCGTGCATGCGTGTGTGTGTGCATGCATACGTGTGTGATGTGTGTGTGCGCACGCGTGAACGCGGGTGTGCACGCCGCCAGTGTTTCCACCTCATCGTAGTTATTGACATGAACAACACCTTTTTCGGTGACACTTTACAACCGAATAGGTTTCATGGCTCAACCAGGCTTTTTTGTTGCCCTTCGTACTTCCACTGTCATTTATAAGTATAGCAGTCAGTTGTGATGCAGTTTGTTGTCTGATTTTTGTGATGTATTTGTTCGTAAATGACGAAATCATAGAAACTATATTGAGTAGCTGTAAGCAAAACAACAACACGGAAGACACACGGAAGATAATAATTATATTCTACCACAGTTAACAATGACACAGAGAATGCGATTATTGCCAGATTCTGCATCATGAACAACGCACGAATCCCTCCAAATTTTAGTTGTTTTTTGTTTGTTTGTTTTTCTCAGACTCGGAGAACTATTTTATGATTGAGACTGAACATTCATTTCACCGATCTGTCCAACTAGGCAAGCCATTTAGTGTAGAGCGGAAGACGCAGTCATACTTTCCTTTTGGTACGATGTTCTGAACATTTGAAGGCGAATGTTTTGTGAAATGTCCTTTTAATTTAGAGGATGACACACGCTATTCCGCGCTGTTTCCCTTGTTAAAATAACACAAAAATAACGGACTCTAAATGATCATGAAAGGAGACGGCGGATCGCTCATTCTCGTAATCCAATAAAATTACAGGAACGTGCGCGTTCGTGTCTCGTGGGTCACGTGCGAAGAGAGAGAGAGAGAGAGAGAGAGAGAGAGAGAGAGAGAGAGAGAGAGAGAGAGAGAGAGAGAGAGTTTTGGTGGGTAGACAGCCTGACAACCGGCCACACTGGGACCATTCAGCGGAACCCAGCCATGATGCGGGCCCAACCACTGCCTACCCTGGGTCTGGAGCTTTTAGTGGTCTGCCAACAGCCTCCTGAAGAAGGCCGTGGCAGAAGGGGTTTGAACAGTTTCTGGAAGCAGGGCGTTCCACTCTCTGATGGCGCTGGGGAAGGAGGAGGACTTGCTGGGTGCGGCAGGGGATCCTGCTGAACTGCTCGCTGTGTCCTCTTCTGGCTCTTGCAGCTAAGGGCTGCAGATGTTCACACCTGAACTGGAGCTGCCCTTTGAGGATCTTGTAGAATGTTGTAGGTCTTGTGGCGGCTCTTCGTTTCTGCAGCGTGGGCCACGTTGTTGAGCATGGCAGTCACGCTGGACTTTTGATGATAGTCATGCATGACGAAGCGTGCTGCTCTATGTTGCACTGCTTCAATGTCGTTGATGTTTCTCTGAGCGGTGGAATCCCACACGCTTGAGGCTCAGGATTGGACAAGTGCTTTGTAGGCCTGTTATTTCATGTTCTTCTGATTCGTCTTGAGTGTCCTTCTGATGACAGTTTCCTGTCATATGAGCGCATGCCACAGGTTAGGAGTAGATTGTTCCCCTTTCTTTATTGCTCTTGGTGCAGACGATGGAGGTATGAAGAGGGTTTTTTCCAATTCCTTTCACCCTGTATCGCCTGTGCCTGACTTGTATTTTTCTGGATTGTCAATTTCTGAATTTTCTGTCGGGTTTCGTGTGCTGCGCAAGACATACATGCGGAGCCTCGATTTCATAGATGTCATAGGGAAAATTCAACTCAGTCTCGGAGTTTTGCTGACAACTGGCAGAGTTGAAGTTTTCATTCGGGTCCGAGACACGAGAGCAAGAGGAACAGACGTCTTTGCCCCGAGAGATTGTTGAACATTCAATGGTTACAACCGAAAGCTTCAAGGCTTGCATGAGAAAGAAGAAAACCTATTCATCGTAGGTGCAATAGTAGAGATGGCTAGTTGTCAAGGTTTCGAGGTTTATTAGATTCCAAAGAGTCCCATGGGGGACAAAACATATAAAGGAAAAAGTACGAAAAACAATTCAATTGGAAAAGGTTCGACATGAGCAGCTATGTCGAGCAGAAATTTTAGCAAAATACAAAATGATATGTTCATGAGTGTCTATAGTGTGTGTGACGAGGTAATGGGTTAAAAGGCTAAGTCCCTAGGGAAGACTTTTAGTATGTTAAATTTTCAAGTAGAAAATTTGCCTTTTGCCCACTTCTCTAGGGTATGGGAGATGAGCAACTTTCTCGGCCCCTTTTCATCTAATAAATTTATATTTGTGCCCGGGTTCTGGCTCGTGTGATTGTAAGAAATACAAGTGGTTGATTTGCTCTTACTGGCAGACAGAGAGAAGTAGGGTTTTACATGAAATTACAAGACTCCCACTCTCATCAGTCTGACCAAAGGGTTCAGGATTATTTGACACTTGTATTTTATTTACTCACAAAATCTGCATAAGATTATGCAACAATCATAATAAAGCAGCTCAATGGCGCCAAAACAAAATATGAATGAAAAACAATGAAATCCGAAAGGATTTACAAGACTTTTGTCTTTCTAGAAGGTTAGCCCCAAGCGGGAAGGGTCACTAAGTGTCTTCAGTGCCAGGGGGAAAGTTCAAATGATTGGCGCGGTCCTGGGGACTTAGCTGTTGTCAAGTTCCTCCGTAGTGATCGGCGAGTGCTGGGGTGGCTGGGCTTGCTCGTCAGGTGAGAGTAGCTCCCAGTCGTTCCGGTTACGGCTTCGCGGGATGGCACGGTTCAGGCGTGGTCTCCTCGCGGATTCTGGGTGCGGGGCGTCTTGGCGGCGTTCCCGTCTTGGTGCTTGTGAGTCAGGGATTGATCGTCCTGACCACGATGCCCTGCTGATAATCACAGGAGAAGGTGGATGTAGATCTCTATCGCTTAGAGACAAGGGGCTTCAGTCGGCAGGGAATTAGTGGATCCCAACCGGCTAGAAGGCTGCCCTTGTACAATAGCACTAAGAACACATAATCTGAATTTCAGTTAACAAACTGAGATCAGTAAAACATAAAAGGTGATCAAGCCAACATCACTCTCCATCCAACACCTGGAAAGGAATGGTATCATAAAGTGCAAGATTGCAACCCACAGATTTCCTACTAAAAATAGACAAAAGGGTTAGTAGGCATAAAATCCGGTTCTGGTACCAAAAGAGTTAAAGTCAAAAAACACACACACACAAATAATCAGTGCACATAAATAGAACAGAATGTTTACCACTTCTTTTCAATAACATATCTATCTACTCCTTATTCATCATTGAACATAGGATCTAGATCAAAAATAGGATCAAACAAAAAACAAATCTCAATCACCAGCCATCAATAATACTCACTAGTTGGGCTATTATGACTGGCTGGGAGAGAGGTTGAGTCTGCAATGTTGCTCCAGCCACGTTTTGGAGGTATTATGAGAGAGTGGGTGTAGGCTACTTTCCTCACTACTCAAATTTTTCCCTGCTATTTTCAAATAATGTGAGCCTGTGATTGGGTTATAGCAGTCGACACATCACAAGATGACGCTATAATATTATGCATACTAGTACCGAACAATCACGCGCCGGTTACATCATTATCACATGCCGACATTCCTATCCTTCTCGTGATCAGAAAGGAAGGGTTCAAAGGGCACCGACTGTGGATGTCACTTTCTCGTGATGGGAAGGTAGATCGGGCTTCAAAGAGACAAATGCCTTAATCGGCGTCTGTTTGATGGTGGATGGCAATTAAAGTGGCGGCCGGCCCGAGAAATGAAAAGGGGAGAGAGGGTGGGGGGGGTGTAGATAAGAAAGAGGGGTCGCGCGGGACACTTACGTCACAGTGTGTATGTGAAGAAAAGGGAAGGTGGGTGGGGGGTTGAAAGACCGGCTGGATTATTTTGATTTCTACTTTAAATTATGTTAAATAATCATTTTGTATGCTTTTTTAAGTATCTTGAAATGGTGTCTATAATGTGTATGTGAAAAAAGGTTGTGGGTGGTGGTGGTGCGGATGAACGGTGTGGTCATCTTTTTATTTTGTTAGTTAGTTTCTTTGTTTAATATACTTCTTCATAATGTTTTTCTTCTTGATTGTTTTCTTCGTAATATTTGTAAAGGGCTCTGTGGATGATTTTGTTTCCATCGAAGAGCGCTTTAGAAGCTTTATTTATTTATTTATTATTATATTATTATTATTATTATTATTATTATTAGCATTAGCATTAATATTATTAGTTCAGCTATAGACTAAAATACGTCCTTTAAAATGCTCACAATATTAATATTTTAATGACATACATTTATTTTAAAAAATCGCATTTGAAATACTACTCCTTCGACTGAGATTTATATTATTTGGATCATATTTCAACAAATGTCACAATGTCAAAAAGACGTGGATGCAGAACCAAAACTTAAACCACCGCCGTAATTTCACAACTGTTTATGTAAAGCAGAAGCTGACACAATAGAATAGGGAAGGTTACAAGAGAGAGAAAAAAGGTTTGGCAAACTTATTTCTGTTGGGTAAAATAAGTCGGTTCTGATAAACGAAGAAATTACGATACAGGTACGGGTATCTCTGGAACTATGTGGACGGCAGCATAGCTTATTATACAGGCCCAGGGCATGTGAATATATACATTCAATGTTCCGTTTCATGTGTCTATATGACCGTATGGTTAGTACACGTATTCCCAAGGGATGAGTCTGGTAGATACAGTTACTTATGCGAGCTGGCCCACAGTTCCAAGACACAAGAACCAACACAGTCCATAAAGAAACCATGGCTTCACATTAACTCTTCAGAACTATGGGGTGGAACAGGTGTTATGCCCTGTTCTGATGATCATGTAACTCGCACCTTCCTAGCATGTGACATCAGCAGTCATTGTTGGGGTGTAGCTGCAGGGAATGTCATTTCCTGTTCCACTGATCTGACGCCCCTTCCACCCGTGTTCACGTGTGACAGTACCGGTGACGTCACAGAAATATGCCAACTACGTCACGCGTAGTCCATTTTTTCCAGACGTTGCTACCGCAAGCATGACCTCCAGCCGTACTGGACAACGGTTAGGTTATTTTGTGAAATGTAGCCCTTTTCGGACACAAAGACCCTCCCTCCCTATAAAGGCCTTCCCTCCCTATAAACACCCTCCCTCCCTGTAAGACCCTCCCTCCCTCTTAAGACCCTTCCTCCCTATAAACACCCTCCCTCCCTATAAACACCCTCCCTCCCTATGAACACCCTCCCTCCCTATAAACACTCTCCCTCTCTATCGACCCTCCCTCCCTTAAAAGACCCTCCCTCCCCTATAAAGACCCTCCCTCCCTCTTAACACCCTCCTTCCCAAAAGACCCTCCCTCCATTATAAGACCATTCCTCCCTATAAAGACCCTACCTCCCCTATAAGACCATCCCTCCCCTATAAAGACCCTCCCTCCCTATGAAGACCATCCCTCCCTATAAAGACCATCCCTCCCTCCGAAATAGACCCTCCCCCCCATAAAGACCCTCCCTCCCTATAAAAAACCCTCCCCTTCCCCTCCCTTCCTTCCCTCCCTCCCTATGAAGACCCTCCCTCCCTAAAAGACCATCCCTCCCTATATTAGACCCTCCCTCCCAAAAAGACCCTCCCTCCCTATAGACCCTCCCTCCCTATAGACCCTCCCTCCCTATAGACCCTCCCTCCATATAAAGACCCTCCCTCCTCCCTCCCTGTGAAGACCCTCCCTCCCAAAAAGAGCCTCCCTGCCTATGAAGACCCTCCCTCCCTATAAGACCCTCCCTCCCTATATAAGACTCCCTCCCAAATCAGACCCTCCCTCCCTATAAGACCCTCCCTCCCTATATAAGACCCCTCCCAATCAGACCCTCCCTCCCTATAAGACCCTCCCTCCCTCCCTATAAGACCCTCCCTCCCTCCCTAATAGACCCTCCCTCCCTATATAAGACCCCTCCCAAATCAGACCCTCCCTCCCTATAAGACCCTCCCTCCCTCCCTATAAGACCCTCCCTCCCTATAGACCCTCCCTCCATATCAAGACCCTCCCTCCATTGTAGACCCTCCCTCCCTGTGAAGACCCTCCCTCCCCGTTAACCCTCCCTCCCTATGAAGACCCTCCCTCCCTAAAAGACCATCCCTCCCTATAAAAGACCCTCCCTCCCTGTGAAGACCCTCCCTCCCTAAAAGACCCTCCCTCCCTATAAAGACCCTCCCTCCCTATGAAGACCCTCCCTCCAAAAAAGACCCTCCCTCCCTATAAACACCCTGGCCTCCCTCTCTCTAGACCCTCCCTCCCTATAAGACCCTCCCTCCCCCAGTAAACTCGCGTATTTACCACAATGAGTTACTTCCCTTGTTTACGCGTACTCCGGACCTACGTGAACAAATCTTTACAACTTTGTACATGGGCAACCCATGACGTCACGACTTCTTCGCGCACCCTCTGGCGCTGCCGTAGTACTGGCCACATCTATAACTCCCTAATGACGTTGATCACGTGCCTTGCACACTGGTGTGTGACCATCGCCATGACTGCCGTGACAACAGTGATGAAGACTTCTGTGTGTTCAGGACCTGTGACCTGTATTTAAGCCCCTTTGTATCTGTGTTTCTGTATCTACCTCTGTCCCTCAGCCTTCAGACGAACGCAGTTTTGGTCGAGTAAAATGGGAACACCTTTTGGCAGAAGCTCCGAGATGTCTCTAAGGGTATTCTTGTTGAAGTTTCGGGATCTCTATGATAGACTGTCGCATATAATAAGAAATTAGTATTTAGCGATGGCTATTCTGACATTAATTAAAAAGCTATCAGTTCAACACATTCTTTTCGAATGTCCATTTTTAACATCGCTATACACCTTGTCTGGGATTCAAGTAGCAAACATAGGAACTTTACAAGATGTAGTTTACAGCCATGAAATGATCAAAATAGCTTCTGTCATATCCAGCTCTGGAATTGCAAGATTACTATAATTCATACGTTAGTTAATATTAATTTTCTTTTCTTTGCCCCAAATCCATCCCCCCCCCCCCCCTTCTACCCATCACGGTCATACTCTCTCTCTCTCTCTCACACACACTCACACACACACGCACGCACTCACACACACGCACACGCGCGCACGCACACGCACACACACACACACACACACACACACACACACACACACACACACACACACACACACACACACACACACACACACACACACACACACACACACACACACACACACACACACACACACACACACACACACACACACACACACACACACACACACACACACACACACACACATTCACACACACAACACACACACACACACACACACACACACACACACACACACACACACACTCTTTTCCCCTCATTTTAATTCAATATGTGTTTATGTCTGTTTTGTTTTTGTTTAAATAATGTAATTATTTAAGTCTAATATCACCATTGTTGTGAACAGACTTTAAATTAAATCAATCAAATCAATCAAAAGCTATTGTATATGTGAGACAGTATTGCTTGTTTGTTCTTAATTTTCCATTAATCCACCTCTCTTCAACCAAAAATATGTTTATTTATAGAGTAGAAAGGGGTTTGCGTACCCCTTAATGCATTATCGTAATTATCTCTCGTTCATTATTGACACATTGCGATGGCTTGGAGTCATTGACGTATTATTGAAGTTATTGCAAAAAACTAATAACTTGTATTAAAAAGACTACAAATAATATTAAAAAGGGAGTTATGCTTTTTGTCTATTTCTGCAGCCTTTTTTTTATACAAGTTATTCGTTTTTGTAATAACTTCAATAATATGTTAATGGACTATGAAAAGATAGTCCGTTTTGATTCTAAGCCATCGAATTGCGTACTGATAAGGGTCAGTGCGCACCTTAGATACTATTATACTACTACTACTACTACTACTACTACTACTACTACTACTACTACTACTACTACTACTACTACCAGAGATAGTTTAGGGGAGATAGCCAACTTGAAGGTAGGGTGATGACGACCCTAAAGAGTTATCTTTCCGTACAGGTAGGAACAATGGTGGCCCCCATCGAAATTTGATTCTGAATCGAAGCGACTGTTCCAACCACATGTTGGAATGCAAGGTTCAAACTATTTAAGCAAGATTTAAAAAAAAGGTAAAGAAGCTGGAAATCGAGCATAGAAGCCTATAAAACATTGACGAACAGTCTTAGATCAACTGCTTAGGCTACATCTGACATACGATATCATGTTGAAACTCAAACGAGGAATCTTCTTCTCTTCAGGGCGAATCCTTGTTCTTTTGGTAATATTCACATTTCCCCCGTCAAGAACAATGATATGATGACTAAAAAAACAATGGGCTATGTTCTTTTCTGCTACAAATTATCGTTCTTGGCGGGAAGAAATGTGATTATTACCCACTTGATCAAGTTGATGTAGATCTAATTACAGATCTGTCATGACTCGTGAAAAGACAACTCTTTGAGGCTGTTTCGCATTGAAACTTGAACACTTGAGTTGCCGTCCTTACTTACAGGTTCATACCTGCAGGGAAAGATAACCAGGGAGGTTGGCCTCACTTCTCCAATAGGGAAAAGAGATAAGTTCCCCCTCTTTATATATAAGCTCTCTGCTACTACTACTACTACTAATAATAATAATAATAATAATAATGGGATTTTATATAGCACTCTTTCTCACATGAGCTCAGAGCACTTTACATTGATAACAAGAACATTAAAGGCAAACAAATAATAAATCATTAGAAAGGAAAATAAACACGATGATTGCACGGAACGTTCTCTTACTTCCTCGCCCCCCCCCCCCCTCCCCCCCACATATATACTGTCACACACACACACACACACACACACACACACACACACAACCTGAATGCGTAGTTCTGCATGTAGGAATCAACGATTTGAGGGGGAAAGACCCTGAGGCACGCAGCACAGACATGCAACAATCTTTGAAGGAGGTCAAAGCTAAATTCCCCCAAGCCAAGATCATTGTTAGTCAAGTGGCTCCGGTCAGAAATACAACACTTGACGTTAAGAAAGACCTCTTCAATGCAATGACAAAACTGAAACTACAAGACAGAGAACAACATCATGGCTGGGATTTTTTTGTTTTTTTTTTTGTACATCATAAAAATAATCTTTGTCGCCTTTTGTTGTAGATAAAGTTGATCTGATTAAAAATAATACAGTACACCCCGCTTATAGTAAAGTGCAGGGGAGCAAGGCTTTTCCTTTACTATAACAGGTTTTTCTTATAAACGATGTTCGGATATAGTAAAGTTTTGATGGTATTTTTTTTATCTTATCCGATGACGTTTTTCAAAGTCAAAGCTAACGTAAAATACTAAATATAAACCCATCATCAAATCAAAATACAGCAAAACTCGGTTATAAGAAAATCGAAGGGAGATGATGTTTTGTTTATCCAAGTTTTCTTATATCCGAAACTCAGATATAAGAAAACATTTTGAAGTTTTTTCCCTTGTCTTTGCACAGAATACTGAAGGAAAGTATGGAATAAAAGAACAAAAACAACTCAATTAGTTTTGTAATCTAGTGCCTGTACTGTTTAGAATGTCTGTGACACAACTGGTTTGATGTGAACTTTCCCTTTTTGGAACGACTTCAATTATCTCGGAACATCCTTTCAGTTCAGGTCCAACTCACTTTTAAAGACACACTGACCCAACACGATTAAATCCCTTGTTTTTTTCTGGGTAGCTGTGACCCACATACAAATTCCCCCAACTTAAATTGAGGCTGCTCTTTAAAATGTTTCGTTTTCAATTTGGGGGCATTTGTATGGGAGTCAAACCTGGTCAAAACAAGATTTTGTACCAGCTATAAGAAGGAAAACAGGTGGAACCCATGATTTTGACTCATGATCTGGGGGGTCTTTAAGAAAATGTTGTCAATGGTAATTCGCTTATAAGTAAATAGAACTTGCTTATAAGAAAATGAACTGCAAACCAACTCTCTTGTATGACATAATTTTCTTATATCCAAGTTTCCATTGCGGATGGGAGAAAAAAATTGCTTGCTTATAACCGAATTTTCTTATAAGCGAGTTTCTTATATCCCAGTTTTGATCATAGATAAGAAAGAAGAAGTTCGGCAGGGAAATTTGTTTTGCTTCATTGTAAGCAAGTTTTTTTATAAGCGATTTTCTTATAAGCGGATTCGGCTGTATATATATTTTTTTTTCGGATTCATTTTTTCCCACTAAGTAATGAGGGGAAAGAAACATGTTTTTGAGTGGCTTTCAATTTCGTTGAAGGTGGGTAGAGGGAGTAGTGAGACTGTGACGTATACATTGATGACCTATTTACAAAGGTCAGGAAGAGGACAATTTTTTTTTTTATTGTAACGAAGAGGAACCACACATGACTTTACTACAGGAGTTTTTAAAATTTTAATTATAGCCCAGTTGTTATTATGGGTGGGTGGGGGGAGTGGTGAGACTGTGACGCATACATTGGTGACGTATTTACAAAGGTCACAAGAGGACATTTTTTTAAATTGTAACCGAGGAGCCAGTCCTGTGGGGAACCAAAAGTAACTTTACTATAGCAGTTTTTTAAAAATTATAACCGAGTTGCTACTATCCGAGGTCTATTTAGTAATAAAACAGTAGACCTTTGGCCGGGAACCAGTGCTTTCCTTTACTGTAACCGAAATTTCTTATAACCGAGTTTACTATAAACGGGGAGTACTGTACTACCTTTTTTGATAAATCATCAATAATAAATCGATTCTGTTGTGTTTATTCTATTTTATTACAAATTGAAGTTGACAGTGGAAGTTGACACCACATGTTACGTGCAAACGTTTTTTTCTAAATGTAACAACATGACGATGCCATGGGTGAAACCAGTATCTTAAATATATTTTAAATACTTGCTTCTGCTTATGAATTTTAGATTTAGAACATTATCTAATCCAATGAAGGCATTTCGAGGAAGAAAGCTCAGTGATTGGGGACCAACCCAACGCCATGTCACAAAATGGAGGCACAAATCAAGCCATTTTTATTAATTAAAAAATACTTTAGAACTGAATCGGTAACTTTCCAGCATTTCCTTTATTCTGCCGATTGTTTAATCATCTTTCATCAAATACGTGCAGTAATACACCTCAAAACTAATGATAAGTATCTTAAATGCATCTTTTATTTCAACGAACCTGTGTGGACCACGTTTGAGAAGAAGTGCCCACAAGTGATTTTACAAGGTGATTTTGAAGATACAAGTGATTTACAAGATACAAATGATTTACAAGGTGATTTATAAGATACAAGTGATTTTCAAGAGACAATTGATTTACAAGATACAAGTGATTTTCAAGATACAAGTGA
>CM065708.1:11226618-11231618 GCA_017654935.2 Phymorhynchus buccinoides | reverse complement strand
CACCCCCCCCACCCCCCCCCACCCCCCCACCCCACCCCCCACCCCCACCACACCCCACCCCCCGCACCCCCACCCCCCCCACCCCACCCATGCCCCACCCCCAATGAGCACCCCTACTCCGCTCTGCCACCCCCACCCCATACACACATGCGCACCTGTTAAGCTCATACTGAACGGCAATGAGCTGGAAGACAATAGCGGGATGTTGTATGTCACTAAAGTAATCTCCGCTCTGCAACCGTTTTTTTGCTCGCTCGCGCGCAGTACTGTGTAAACTGTTTCTGTGTATAGCGTTGAAGTTTGCGTCCATTTTGGGTCCGCGCAAATGCAAATTGGCTCATGTTGCGCACGTTTATGAATGGATGCTGTTGAAATTTTGCACCACGATAGTCACTATCCCTGGTCATGCACGTTTCAAATTTCGAGTCAATGTTGTGGCAGCGCAAAATGTTAAATTTTGACGCGTTGTAACATTTTGCACAGAAAGCCTGCTGCAAAATGTTACAATTTTGTTTAGAATAGTGACATTTTGCGCGAGGCGCCCCGAGCAAAATGATACAACTCGTCAAAATGTTACAATTGAAAACTTTCAATCAAAGGTGGGCGCCTCGCGCAAAATGTTACAATTGTAGCAAACTGCGCTTGGCGCCCCGGGCGCCTCGCGCAAAATGTTACATTTGTAACAAAATTGAAGCAGGCTTTCCGCGCAAAATGTCATTGCGCGGCAAAATGTCAATTGTAACACAAATGTCAAATCTCGTTTCGCCGCGGTTTGTGAAAAGGTGAAGCGGCGCATATCGCGCGCGTTTATAACTCGATTCGCTTCCAGTTTGGCACACGGATAGTCACCGTCCCCGGTCATCTACCTTCCAAATTCGAAGGCAATCCGTCCAGAAATACCGGAGATACGGGCGCCGAGAGGCCGGTGGATACGCGTTTCGCGCATTTGCCGAACCGCGCAAATGACACGGCCGCCTCGGTTGCCGTTGCCATCGCCACGTTAGGGCTCATAGCAAATTTGAAGCGATTCAGTCAAAAAACGGCGGAGTTATAAGGCCCGTTCTGTGTTCCACACACAGACACACACACACGGACGGACAGTTGGCTCTTTACTATATGATGATGATGTTAGCTTCAAAGTACAACAGTCCTACATTCTGTACCATTGTCACGATGTTCTGCTCGATAGGCGGTCTGCACATCTCGTTCCTTTTTCTTTCTTTCTTTCTTTCTTTCTCTCTCTCTTTTCTTCTTCTTTCCCCCCCCCTTTTAGATCGTTCTATCTTTCCGCTGCATGCATAGTAGACCTATATTCTACACTTTTCAAAGTTTTTGTTTGTGGCTCAAGCCACAAACCTATAACTCACTTTGTCGGTCGGTCTGTCGGTCGGTCTGTCGGTCGGTCTGTCGGTCAAAAATTGTCGCACATTTTGACAAAATTGTCGCACATTTTGACAAAATTGTCGCACTTCAAATCGAGGCTACACTTCTGGCCGCTCTTTAAAATGATGTATTTTAAAAGCGTACAAAATAATAAACATACGTAATACAGACACTGTTTGTGTCCAATGTATCAGTTTGTGAACCTAAAAAAGAAACTCAATAACTTTAATTTGAACTTTACGATTTGTTCTGTGTTCTGATATTATATATATATATGTTACGCCCAATCCGTGAAATTGCCCGTTTTTATGAAATGGGTAAAAATGGTTTTCCCCGTTCGTGAAATAACCAAGTTAAAACTTTCAATTTAGAAAAGCGATATGAATGAAAAATACTTTTCGGTCATTAGCACACATAGATCAAGAATTGGTTCAAATAAAAATTTAAAAAACTGTAGATGAGTTACAATTCTTTTATTCAGACTTAATTTGATACAACGTTTGATAAATCATGTGGCAGTCAGGCATGCCCAGAGTAGCATTTGGTAGAGTTGAGGGGGTAGGATGTGAGGTGCAAATACAATGTAGAAAAATGTGCTACTGTTGAATCAACCTTAATCAATACCTGCGTGAATGGGAATTGAAAACAAATGTGATGGTGCATGGGAAAAACCTACACAAGTCGCTCAGAATGTTTTTAGCAAAAGCCAAAAATAGTCAACAACCCCCAAAAATATCAATGTTCTATTTAGGGCATATTTAAGTCTATTTGTATAGTATTCTACCAGTATCCACAACATAAAAGACAAATTCAATTATTTCGTTGTTTATTTGATCGTTTTCTAAATCAAGTCAATAAAAACAAAGAGGCAACGTTCTATCTTCTATGCCCAATTTCTGCAAAATGATCTATTTCGAATGCCAAACTTCAAATAATTATAACATACAAACTAGACAAGATAACTCAATTCGGGTTTCTGTGTATTAACAATGCCTCTTTGCTCCATCATGAAAAATTAAAATCTCAATTGATTCCCAAATTCCATTATGTCTGGTTTTCCCATGCACTGTCACGAATGTGATATACATTAGAGTTGAGAACCGGTTCAAAAATCCGAACCGGTTTTAAACCGGTTTTCCCTCTTCGAACCGGTCTTACCAAACCGGTTTTTTAACCAGTACTCGCATCACTAGTTTCACCTATGCAAACACATATTTATTTGTCAGAATATTCACACACACGCACGCACGCACGCGCAAACATGCACACACACGCAATAAAGAAACTTATGACACACACACACACTCAACTCAACACTCAGTCAAAGTCAAAGCCATACACCACCACAAACTAGAAACAGCTACTCTTGGTGTACAAACACCCAATCTGCGGCTGAGAATCAGTGTTGTTCTTCGAAAAGATTGCGTTATTCTAAGAACAACTTACTTTCAGTTTGCAGTTTAAAAAAACCGGTTCACAGCAACTCGAACCGGTTTTTCGAACCGCGAACGCTTAGCACCGGTTTTTCGGTTCAAACCGGTTTTTCTCACCATTATACATTGTCCATGTCATGAATTGGGCGTAACATAAGTAGGCCTATTGATCGTAAAGAGTCTATTTATGATGACCTACTAGCAGAAAATAGTCATAGTACTCCGTCCCAGTTTTTGTACCGTTTGTTTCCTGCGTGGGAATACCCGGGGTGGGGGGGGGGGGGGGGGGGGTGCTCCGTACAAATAGTCCCCCCACCTTCTGGAAGTGTTGTGCTTGTAACTTCCTCTAATCTGCCTCTCTCTTTGACTCTGCCTTTTCCCTTTGCTTTCCGTCATCTACTATCTTTTTTACTTGTTGGCTCTTTCTCCTGCCCCCCCCCCACCCCCACCCCAAACACACACACACACACAAAATTCTTTCAAATAATGTTTTCTCCTTTGAGCTCCTCCGAAATCGGAATGTGTCGGCTGTACGCAACAGGGGAGACCAGTGAAAACTGAAAACCGGACACGTAGAACGTACCTTACCCATTATGGCCGTATGTCCTGGGAACGCAGAAGAAGAAGTACTGTTTGTTCTGTGTGTGTAAAAGACATGGCGTGCTTTGCGAAAGGGGGGGGGGGGGGGGGGGGACTTAGGGCCTACGTCTGTTTGTCTGTCTGTGCGTATGTGTGTGTGTATGTGTGTGTGTGTCAGTCTGTTAGTTTGTGCGTCTGTTAGTCAGTCAGTTGGGATGTCTGCTTTTCTCTCTCTCTCTCTCTTTCTTTCTCTCACTCTCCCTCTCTCTCTGTTTTCTCTCTCTCTCTCTCTCTCTCTCTCTCTCTCTCTCTCTCTCTCTCTCTCTCTCTCTCTCTCTCTCTCTCTCTTTCTTTCTCTCTCTCTCTCTCTCTCTCTCTGTTTCTCTCTCTCTCTCTTTCTTTCTTCTCTCTCTCTCTCTCTCTCTCTCCCTCTCTCTCTCTCTCTCTCTCTCTCTTTCTTTCTCTCTCTCTCCCTCTCTCTGTTTCTCTCTCTCTCTCTCTCTCTCTCTTTCTTTCTCTCCCTCTCTCTCTCCCTCTCTCTCCTCTCTCTCTCTCTCTCTCTCTCTCTCTCTCTCTCTCTCTCTCTCTCTTTCTTTCTCTCTCTCTCCCTCTCTCTGTTTCTCTCTCTCTCTCTTTCTTTCTCTCCCTCTCTCTCTCTCCCTCTCTCTCTCTCTCTCTTTCTTTCTCTCCCTCTCTCTCTCTCTCTCTCTCTCTCTCTCTCTCTCTCTCTTTCTTCTCTCTCTCTCTCCCTACCCCCCTCTCTCTCTCTCCCTCTCCCCCCCCCTCTCTCTCTCTCTCTCCTCTCTCTCTCTCTCTCTCTCTCTCCCTACCCCCCCTCTCTCTCTCCCCCTTCCCCCCCTCTCTCTCTGTTTCTCTCCCTCTCTCTCTCTCTCTCTGTTCTCTCTCTCTCTCTCTCTCTCTCTCTCGCTCTCTCTCTCTCTCTCTCTCTCTCTCTGTTTCTCTCTCTCTCTCTCTCTCTCTCTCTCTCTCTCTTTCTTTCTCTCTCTCTCTCTCTCTCTCTCTCTCTTCCTCTCTCTCTCCCTACCCCCTCTCTCTCTCTCTCTCTCTCCCCCTCCCCCCCCTACCCCCCCCCCCCCCCCCCCCCCCCCTCTCTCTCTCTCTCTCCATGTTAAGTATAATTACGACTTTATTTCTATTCCTCCCGTTCCTCACTTAATGATTGCACATGGTAATTATTTTGTTGTTAAGTTAAAAACACAGCATGCAGCTTGACAATAGTCTATGTCGCTGCTCATGCTCATCAGTACCAAAGACACTGAAAAGAAAAGACTAACATCCGTTCCCTTGTCCCTATATGAGGACAGAAACACTGGAAATATGTCCATTTTAAACGTGACACATTTAGGTTAAAAAAAACACGTCGATAGGCCAGTTGAATTCTCCGCTCAAATTCCAGTCTGAGTCTTTAGATAGCCTCCACTGTGTGTGGTGTACTGTTCCCACTAACGATAACTCTATCAGCCCGGTTCGCCGTAACTCTTAAGTAGTCCATCTTACCCTTTTTAGAATCTTTGTCAGTACTTCATAACATTGTATGTATTGTTCCTTTCGGGTCCCTTTGTTATGCCTTGCGATGTTGTCTTT
>CM065708.1:11214118-11224118 GCA_017654935.2 Phymorhynchus buccinoides | reverse complement strand
AGGAGCAACAACAAAAATTATTTAAAAAAAAAAGTTTCCATTCATAAATAACATGAAAAAAAAATTTTTGCTGCGGTTTTGATCCTTGCGTTGAACCAGGAGTACAGCTTATATGGCTCAGGCATCTTGTCTTGCATAGGACGTAGTAGGCCTAAAACTGGCTTGAACCAGCCACTGGCTGTCAGAGGCTGGTTGGTTTGACCCATGGCTATTCTAGTAGCTAAACTAGTCTTGTCCAGATCAAATTTTACCCACGAAGTTACTGATTGACCTCGTGAACCGTAGCAGAGAGTTCACGTGCTCAGCGCGTTACGTTGCAGCTATTGATTCCCCCCCGGGAGGGTCCCGATTCGCCGTTTCTCGCCGTCTTTAGTCTAAACCGCATAGCAGTGTCAAATCGCCGTTTTTTCAGTGCTATTTCGCCTTATTCACTGTTTACTGAATTGATGCCATGAATTGTGTTCTTGCTTATGGCCGGTGTGGCGTTCTCGGCGGCGAAATTGGTGTTTTACGTCCTCTTGGTCTGAATCAGACACATATGGGACATTTGTAAATACAAATATGGTGGGAACAATACTGGAGGCAATGCCCGGAGGCAGTACGAAACCAGTAAAATCCCGATTTTTTTTAATCAATACAGATAGCTGTAGAGGTGACCACGCCTCGGTTAAACCTCATCGGCTATGGCACCGCCACAAGTATTACTATAAAGGTGTGGCGTTCTCAAAATGGATTTGCTCTCAACATGTCTGCGCATGTGCGAAGAGTTAAGGATAGGGTTAGGGATAGGTATAGGGATAGGTTTAGGGTTACGGCTAGGGTTAGGGATAGGGTTGGGGATAGGTTTAGGGTCAATTTAGTGTCGAATACACAAGAGATAAAATTTGACTACTGCTTCTTATCCCTGGTCTATGCGGCGAAATGCAACAGATTGTAAAATTGAAAAACTTATACGGCGAGCTAGAAAACGGCGAGTGGGGAAACGGCGAGTTGGGAGACGGCGATTCGGTACCTCGCCCTACCCCCCCCCCCCCCCCCCCCTCCCTACCCCTTACCCCCCCCCCCACCCAAAAATGAATACTCAACAAAGAGCTCGCACTCCGCAGCTGACTGAAGCCGGGTTGGGTTTTGTTGTTGTTGTTGTTGGTTTTTTTTTTTTAAAACTCCCACCCTTTCACCTACGCTATTAGCTGGGGGGAATCATTTGTGAACTCACTCACTGCCTATTAAACAAACGCTACCACCACCACCCCCCTCTCCCCCACTCCACCACCTCTTCGCCTTCCCCAGGTGGGAAGTGAGAAGGTTGGCTTCATTCTGTTGCAAGATTTTGTTTTTGTTAGGCTGCGAGGTTTAGCATCACTCTTCGGTGTCACATTTAGGCTTTATGTTACTACAATGTACTACTAATCCCGGTCAAAACGACCTTCTTTCCCTCGTTGTTGTTGAAGTGTAGTGTAGTGTGGTGTAGCCCAGTCACGTAGTGTAGCCCAGTGATTCGTCTTCCTCTTTTTGTCTTATCTCTAGAAAGTGTTGTGGGGGGGCGGGGAAATCTGAACTTCAGAGAAAGTGAGAATAACTAAGGTTGAGTGAGCTGTGAGAGTGAATCTGGGATTTAATCGATTTCTCTCTGGCGGCGTGTGATTATTCAGAGTGAGGGTGATGAGTCGCGTTCAGTGTTTAACCCAAAGTGATGTAAACTTAATTAAACTGATTTTTGCTTTTCATTTGGAGGTTTTGATTCGTGAGTGGAGAGAGGAAGGAGAAAGGTTAGTGTCTCTTTCTGTGTTGATTTATCACTTTTTTTCCTCGCCCTACCCTCTCTCTCTCTCTTGTTTTCTCTCTCTGTCCATCTCTCTCTGTCTGTGTCCATCTTTCTCTCTCTCTGTCTCTGTCTCTGTCCTCTCTCTCTCTCTCTCTCTCTCTCTCTCTCTCTCTCTCTCTCTCTCTCTCTCTCTCTCTGTCTGTCTCTCTCAGTCTGTCTGTCTCTCTCTCTCTCTCTCCCTCTCTCTCTGTCTATCTGTCTCTCTCTCTGTCTGTCTGTCTGTCTCTCTCTCTGTCTGTCTGTCTCTCTCTCTTTCTTTGTCTCTCTCTGTCTCTGTCTGTCTCTCTGTCTGTCTGTCCGTCTCTCTGTCCATCCCTCTCTCTGTGTCCATCCCTCTCTCACTCTCTCTCTCTCTGTCTGTCTCCCTCTCTCTCTCTCTCTCTCTCTGTCTCTGTCTGTCTCCGTCCCTCTCTGTCTCATCTCTCTCTGAGAGAGAGATCAATTTTAATCCTAACATTCATCCGTCCATCCATCCATCCATCCGTGCATCCACCCATCCACCCCCACACACACACATCCACACACACCCCCATCCATCCATCCACCCATCCAACAATACATCCATCCATCGTGGATGCATTGCAACCTTGCCTCGGATACAAGGGGGCGCCTGTTTTTGAAAAAAATGACCACCTCCAAAAAAATTGATTCAAAGTTCAAGGGGGGAAAAGTGTTGAATGCTCACTTTACAAGCCTGGAATAAGCTTCAAATTGAGTATGATCTTGCTTTTTCTTCAGCTTCAGGGGGGGGGGGGGGGGGAGGGGCGTTGCCCCTCTGACCCCCCCCCCCCCCCCCCCCACAGGGGCCTGGGCAGCCCCTGGACCCATGCCTTGCCTGTTTTTGGATTTTCTCCAGTTGCATCCATGATCCATCCATCCATCCATCTAATATCCAAATCATCCACCCATACACCCATCAACTAACCATGCATAATTATATACCTTAATCCATCCATCCATCCATCAGCACATCCATCTATTAATCCATCCATCGCATCCATATAATTATATCCAAATCATTGAATTCAGCCAGCCAGCCAGCCAGCCAGCCATCCGACCATTCTTATATGAATACATACACACAGACGAACGCGCACGCGCACGCGCGCACACACACATCACATCACATCACATCACATACACAATGCCTTTCCGCATAATGAGAGTTTGTCTGTCTGTTTATCTGTCTCTCTGTCACGTGTGAATGTCTGTTTGTCTGTCTCTGTCTCTGTCTCTCTCTCTCTGTTTCTCTCGCTCTCTCTCTCTCCCTCTCTCTCTCTCTCCCTCGGGGGGGGGGGGGGGGGTGCAAGCAAGATGGCGACCAACACGCAGCGCTCAGGAATGTTCCTCTTCATTAAGTTGAATTTGGTTGAGTTCCTGGTTCCGTAAGAAAGCCAGAGTTGGAGAGTTTGTTGTTGTGGGGTTACTCTACAGGTAGGCAATTACAATAACGACAAAATGATTGGCATTGAACTGTGGCGGGCCAGAATCGGTGCTTTTCACCTGGCCAGAAAATTGGCAGTGTTTACACCTGAGAAGGCACAGGCGAGTGAAGTTGACTTGACATTAAGTGATATTATTATCGCATGTACGGTTATTCTCACATTCTTGAAATGCTTGGCAGTGTTGTTGTCAAACCTAGCAGTCATGAACAGTCTCTCCTTTCGTTCTGCCATGCAAGAGCAGCTGATAGCGTCAGGGACAATGCCAGGCTGGGAAAATCTGACGGCTCAATTTGTTGGTGACGGACGGATGAAGGCAAGTTTGCATGTGCCTGTGGTTGTTGGACTGTGTGCGACGAACTCTGTATACTTGATGTGGAAGATTTTGCTGAGTCATGATATGCATGCCGACCCAGGTCCCGTAACTCCGCATGACACGTGCGACATGGAAGACACGGAGAAGCGTGGGGCGGAGGGTGTGACGGTGGAGGAGAAGACGGGTGCCCCTGATAATCTCTCTCACATTCTTGCAGCTATCGAGGCCCAAGGTCAGAGGTTTCAAACGCAGTTTGACAAACAAACCACACACTTAACCAAACTGAGTGAGGAACAGACACAACAGAACCAAATCATAAGAGACGAACTGGGTGAGATAAAGCAAAGCTTGACTAATAGTACAGTTGGTAACGGGCAAAAATAGCTTGGATGTGGACACGCCGGACAAAAGTACCAAACTTTGTGTATCACTTCTTTAGACCCTAACGAACACGTTTAGACGTGGCGCGCTTAGAAATGAGGTATGGCTCTTGGTCACGTGACGTCATTTCCTTTTGCAGCCATTGATACTAACTAATCTCTCAATTGTGCCAAACTATAACCATTTTCTTACCTGTTAAGGTCTTTATAGGGGTTTTCGAATGTGCTGAATCCATTTCTGACACAAACAATGAGATAAGAAGTCATCTGAAATGATGTTTTACATATTTTCATCAGATCAAAAAGCCGTCAACGCCACAAATTCTAGAACCAGTCCTAGAACTGTCAATGCAAATGTCACACGCATTTCAGTTTATTTTGTGCACTTGCACTTGCACAGCTGTGTGCATCCCAGTCCACATTTTCCACAGGAGCATCTCCTACAACCACTGTCACTTTTACAGGTGCACTTCACCAGCTCCTGGCAAGCTTTAGAAGCTGCAGGCAGCGTTGTCCAAACAAGTGTCAACGACTTGCTGTCCTCGTCAAAACTTCCACCCCCAGTCTTCTGGGGAAGGGGCTTGCTGTTGTGGTTGGTGACTTGTGGCCCAGATTCCAGTCTGATAGGATGCTCGTTTTGCATGTTGTAGCAAAGTGTCTTGTGTTGGTGGAATGGCATCCATAGACTTGTTCTTCTGGCAAAACATGTCTTTGCGAGCCTCATTGACAGTGAGCTGCGCTTGTCTTGTCATACAGAACAACAGTGTAACGTTCCAAGAGTTTGAAGTGTTCTTTGCTGATGTCCAGTTCTGTGAATGGACACTCAGCCATGCGCTTGAAGGCAGAAGGCACATCTGGGTAACACTTCCATGCTTCCAAAGCTGTTTTCTTGCCTTTCCCCAAGGAAAGATGACACAGAATCACAACCTGTGAAACTGTGGAAAGCAGGCAAGGCAACACACTTGTCTTCTCCGAGGGCCTCAGCAATGCTATTGATGTGGATGTGGGTGAACTTCTTGCCCACTCCAAAAGCCACCCAAATGTGTGCTTGAGGGCATATGCTCTTCAGAAGATTGAACTTTCCAATCAGGATCACGATTACAGCAGTGTCAACAGTCCGCACCAAGCTTGTTGCAGCACTAGTTTGCAGGGCATCTTGTAAGTGAATGACCATTCTGATGTCAACATCCTCATGGTCACATTCTGACATGCTTCGGTTTGACCCCTTGATCACAGTTCCCTGTCCGTGAGTGACAATGACCTCCTTCGCTGGGTGAAAGTCAGCCTTTGCTATCTTGTCTGAGAGGAATACAAACAGCTCTTTCTTGTCGTCTGGGTCTCTCAGGAAATTGTGCCATTTTGGGGGAATCTTGTTCCGGCTTTGGACTTTTCTTCGTGTTCCCTTTCCTCTCTTTTCCCTTGTTGACTCCTTGATGCTGCTCTTTGTATACGTGTCCCAGACGACATCCAGTCTTTGAGCATTCTCTAACTGATCTTGAAGATATGGAAGAAGCACGGCATCAGCATATATTCCTCAAATGTTGTGATGCCACCAGTTGGCAAGAAGTGGACAACAGCCGCACCGTCAACAACTTTTACGTCAAAGCTGCTTGGGGGCTCTTTCTCAGAGGTCTCTCTCTCTAGAGCTGCAACAATGTCAGGCTTAACCTCAAGAACGTTGATACTGGGGCATCTGTCAGAATCTTCAGCTTCTTCAATGTGCTGAAGTCATGCTTCAAGTTCCTCATCACAGAGAAGTTCTGAATTATCAGATGTGTTGCTTTCAGCCTGTGTTGTCTTGGTAAGGCAAGCCAGCAGATCAGATTTCGTCCCAAGACGCAGCTTGCCTCTGCCAGAGAGCGCAGGAGGGCATGGGTGATTTTCATGCATGCACGTCTTTATGCTGTGCCACAATGTACAGTCGAGAGAACAGGTCCACATCTGTCCTCAGTGTTGCGATCTTGTCAGCTTGCTTCGTTTTCACTTTGGGTGTTGATGACTTGAAGAGTGGCAGATAGTTCTTCTTGATTGTGTCATGGATGGAGCGTTTGCGGTCTATCAGCACAGCTTTTGTGTATTCTTCAAACTGCTGCTTCCCGAGTGACTCCACATTGCGAACTGTGTTTGTGACTGATTCATCCAAAACATCACAAGTGTCCAAGGTTTGCAGTTCAGGAGAACTATCTAAGAATGGGTTGCCCATTTCACTGATAGTCTGGATGAGATTCAGTGTGCTCTGTTTGAAGCCTTCTGAGTGGCTAGTCCTTGTTCATGATGAAGCTGGTTTTCATTGTCATCTTCTTTGAGAAGGTCTGTCTCAACTCTTTTAGGAGTCGTGCTTGCTCTGGGCCAGCAAGCATCCACTTTCGAAAGGCTGAATGGATTTCAGTCAATCCAAGGGCACCACCTGCTCCTTTCACCATCCCATTGTTTTGTTCATGAGCGTGGTCGAGGGGTAAGGCTCATAACCGTTTGGTTGTTTTCTTAGATGACCCAGTTTCCATTATACACAAACTCTTCCATGATGGAGGCAGGCAAGGTTTCCATGTCTCTGATGTGCACAGGGATCCAACGCGCATAATTGAAGTGTTCAAGTGCAAAGAACCACAGGGCCAAAGCCTTCAGGATTTCCACATAGAGTTGGAAGTTTCCAATACAATGCGCTCGAACAAAGATGAGAACCATGAGTTCTAGTCAGAGCACGGTATCCCAGTACTGGAAAGTTGGGCTCTTCTTGACCATTTCCTGTCTCCACGCATAAAAACCCATACTTAGACCCAAACTATAGAGAATTTGAGACGACTTTGGTCTCCATAGGAGTTTGTTCAGTATCACAGTGCAATACAATGAAATGACGTCACGTGATCGGAAGCGCGTGACTCAGATTTAAGCGCGCCACGTCTAGATGTGTTCATTGGGATATAAAGAAGTAACACACAAAGTTTGGTGCTTTTGTCCGGCGTGTCCACTTCATTCCTTTTTCCCACTTCACTATAAAGTAGCAGAGAAGATTAGTGTGAACAACTAGACCAGCGATGTAGCAGAGTAGAGGAAGAAAACAGTAGGCTATGTAACAGAACGGACAGTATCACTGCTGATTTGGGTCATCTTCGCACAGAAGCGAAAGAAGGGAGGGAAGAATGTGCGTGTGTGTCTGAGAGAGTGGAGGGATTGGAAGAGGAAATAAACAGACTGAACGATGAGATAGACAGATTGGAGGATTTCTCACGGCGTGATAATCTTCGTATGTTTGGAGTTCCTCCAGTCAATGCTGGTGTGAGAGAGGGTTATGACGCATGCGCTAAAGCAGTGTGTGGGGCGTTGAACGGGGTGGATGGGGGAAGACAGTGGACAGAGGAGGACATTGTACGGGCGCACAGGGTGGGGCAGGCTAGGCCAGGAGCGTCACGGACAATGATTGTTAAGTTCACACAGTGGAAGCACAAAATGGAATTGCTTTGGAATAAAGAGCGAAGGGGGACACTGGAAAGGAAGGGGGTCAGATTAGCGTCGGATTTAACCCGCAGACAACAAAGCATCGTAGCGATGGCAAAGGACCAAGGGAAGGTGGCAGTGTTTGTTAAAGACCGTCTAACCATCCAGTCACGTAACTCAGAGAATGATGGACAATTTGGGCAAAGAAATGATGTGTCTGATTATGTGCATGTACCCACCCCTAATCCCACCTCTAATCCCATCCCCAACTCCACTCCCACCCTTCCCCTCACCCCCCCATGAGAAACAACCGTCTCCTTCGGCACTCCTCTCCTCCCCCCGGCCCCTTTCACAGGTTACGGATGACGTCACGCTGTGAAGTTCCCAGCCAGGAGACCAGGCAGAGGAGGGTGGGGAGGGTGCTTTGTCACCCCCTCGTTCTCCCCCCGCACCAGCAAAGGGCGACCACAAGGTGACGACACGCAGTGCGGTGCATCGTAATGGTTCACGTGCACTAGACCAGGAAATGGCACAAGGGGCCAGTGACACTGGTATACAGCACGCAGGTAATGCAGGCAGTTCACGTGCAAGCAGGCAGTCATGGGGGCAGCGTTCAAACGCTGGCTCCACTTCTACAGGCGCAAATGGACGGCAAATGGGTGTGACGAGGTAATGGGTTAAAAGGCTAAGTCTCTAGGGAAGACTTTAGATAATTTGCCTTTAGCCCACTTCTCTAGGGTATGGGAGATGAGCAACTTTCCCGGCCCCTTTTCATCTAATAAATTTATATTTGTGCCCGGGTTCTGGCTCGTCAGATGGTTGTAAGAAATACAAGTGGTTGAATTGCTCTAAATGGCAGACAGAGAGAAGTAAGGTTTTACATGAAATTACAAGACTCCCACTCTCATCAGTCTGACCAAAGGGTTCAGGATTATTTGACACTTGTATTTTATTTACTCCCAAAATCTGCATAAGATTATGCAACAATAATAATAAAGCAGCTCAATGGCGCCAAAACAAAATATGGATAAAAACACAATGAAATCCGAAAGGATTCACAAGACTTTTGTCTTTCTATAAGGTTCGCCCCATGCCGGAAGGGTTACTAATTATCTTCGGTGTCCGTAGGAAAGTTCAAATGATTGGCGCAGTCAGGTAGACTTAGCTGTTTGAAGTTCTGGGCTTGCTCGTCAGGTGAGAGTAGCTCCCAGTCGTTCCTATTACGGCTTCGCGGGATGGCACGGTTCAGGCGTGGTCTCCTCGCGGATTCTGGGTGCAGGTTGTCTTGGCGACGGACCCGTCTTGGTGCTTGGTGGAGTCCGGGATGATCGTCCGGCCCACGATGCCCTGCTGATAATCACAGGAGAAGGTGGATGTAGATCTCTATGGCTTAGAGACAAGGGGCTTCAGTCGGCAGGGAATTAGTGAATCCCAACCGGCTTGAAGGCTTCCCTTGTACAATAGCACTACATGTAGTTAATAAATAAACTGAATTTCAGTTAACAAACTGAGATCAGTAAAACATAAAAGGTGATCAAGACAACATCATTCTCCATCCAACACCTGGAAAGGAATGGTATCATAAAGTGCAAGATTGCGGCCCATAGGTTTCCTACTAAAAATAGTGCAAGATTGCGGCCCATAGGTTTCCTACTAAAAATAGACAAAAGGGTTAGTAGGCATAAACTCCGGTTCTGGTACCAAAAGTGTTCAAGTCAAAAAACACACACACACAAATAATCAGTGCACATAAATAGAATAGAATGTTTACCACTTCTTTTCAATAACATATCTATCTACTCCTTATTCATCATTGAACATAGGATCTAGATCAAAACTAGAGTCAAACACACAAGATCTCAATCACCTGCCATCAATAATACTTACTAGTGGGCTTATGAGGACTGGTTGTGAGTGTTGCTCTAGCTACGTTTCAGCATCTTGTGTGACAACTTTTTCTCACCACTCCAATTATAGCCTTCACTTTCAAACAATGAAAGCCTGCTATTGGTGTATTACAGTCCATACGTCACAAGATTGCTGTTCTAAATGTACCGAACAATCACGCGCCTATTACATCCTTATCACGTGCCGACATTCAAATCCTTCTCGTGCTCAGAAAGGAAGGGGTTGAAAGGGGCCGACTGTGGTGGTCACTTTCTTGTGATGTGACGGTAGAAAAGGGGGGGGGGGGGATGAAGGGAGATAACCTCGGTAGATGGTACGTGCTGACCAGGGAGAAAGAGATAACGCCCTTCCGCGGCGTTCGTTTGAAGCAGCGGGGCAATTAACGTGGCGGCTGGACAGAGAAATGTAAAGGCGAGGGGGGGGAGGGGAGAAGTGGGGGGGGGGGGGGTGTAGATAAGAAATAAAAAAAGTGGGTCGCGCGGGACACTTACGTCACAATGGGCAAATTTACTTTTGTTTCATCTCAAGGCTACAGTGTAATAGATTATTTTTTAGTGTCAAAAGAACTACGCTCATGTTGTACGCTAAAAGTAAACGATAGTCTCTTTTCTTCGCATTTGCCTGTCCAGCTTGTTTGGAATCATTGTCCTTTTGAAAGAGAAGTACCGTTAGTTACCAGAGTGAGTGAGGAGCG
>CM065708.1:11158219-11213618 GCA_017654935.2 Phymorhynchus buccinoides | reverse complement strand
CAGGTACAAACGTAACATAGAATTAGAAAAGGGGCAGTGTCCAACGTAACATAGCATCTAGAAGGGGCAGTGTCAACGTAACATTGCATTGAAAGAGGCAGTGTCTCCAACGTAACATTTGATAGAAAGAGGCAGTGCCAACGTAAAAGTAGCATAGAAAGGGGGAGCGCCAACGTAAATAGCAATATAAAGAGGCAGTGTCCAACGTAACATGCATGAAAAGAGCAGTGTGTCCAAACGGAACATAGCATTAGAAAAGAGGCAGTGTCCAACGTAACATAGCATTAGAAAAGGGGCAGTGTCTAACGTTAACATAGCATTAGAAAGAGGCAGTGTCTAAAGCAACATAGCATTTAGAAAGAGGCAGTGTTCCAACGTAACATAGCATTAGAAAGGGGCGTGTCTCTAACGTAACATGGCATTAGAAAAGGGCAGTGTCCAACGTAACTGCATTAGAAAAGGGGCAGTGTCCAAAGTAACTCGCATTAGAAAGGGGGAGTTGTCCACGTAACATAGCATTAGAAAGGGGCAGTGTCCAAAACGTAACATTAGCGATTAGAAAGGGCACAGTGTCCAACGTTAACAATAGCATTAGAAAGGGGCAGTGTTCAATGTAACATAGCATTAGAAAAGGGGCAGTGTCCAACGGAAAACATAAGGCAATTTAGAAAGAGGGCAGTGTCTAACGCAACATAGCATTCGAAAAGAGGCAGTGTCAACGTAAACATAGCATTAGAAAGGGGCAGGTCTAACCAAAACATAGCATTAGAAATGGACAGTGTCCAACGTAAACATTTAGCATTAGAAAGGGGCACAGTGTCCAACGCTAGCATGCATTAGAAAGTGGCAGTGTCCAACGTAACAAGCATAGAAAGAGGCAGTGTCCAACGTAACATAGCATTAGAAATGGGACTAGCCAACGTACATAGCATTAGAAAGAGCAGATCGCCAACTAACCTACATTAGAAAGGGCAGTGTCCAACGTAAAAACATAGAATATAAGGGCAGTGTCCAACGGAAAATAGCAATAATAACGGGGCAGTGTCCAACGTAAACATAGCAATATAAAGGGCCAGTGTCCAACGAACATAGCATATAAAAGGGGGGGGCGGGCCAACGTAACATAGCAATATAAAGGGGCAGTGTCACAACGTAACATCAGCAATATAAAGGGCACGTGTCAACGTAACATAGCAATAGACAGGGGGCAGTGTCCAACGTAAACATTAGAAAAGGGCAATGACAACGTCGCACGCATTAGTGTCCAAATAGCATCGCATTAGGAAGGGCAAGTCCAACTAACACAATATAGCTATCAGATTGGTATCCGTGACTTGAGGGTCCCTTTCGCTTGACCCTCCTGCTGCAATATCATCCAGCATCCATTCACCAGATCTGTCCATAATGAATTATCATATCATCATCCAAACATCATCATCGTCGTCGTCATCATTATCAACTCACACGTTCTTCGTCATATCATTATTCATCAATCATCATCATCATAGTCGGATCGTCGTCGTCGTCATCTTCATCCTCCTCCTCATAATCATCATCATATCCATAGTCGGATCGTCGTCGTCGTCATCTTCATCCTCAAATTCATCATCATCATAGTCGTGACGTCGTCGTCGTCATCTGTTTATCATCCTCCTCTCCTCCTCATCATCATCATAGTCGTGATCGTCGTCGTCGTCATCTTCATCCCCCCTAATCAATCATTCATAATAGGTCGTGATCGTCGTGTAGTCATCTTCCCTCCTCCTCCTCCTCCCGCATCATAGTCGTGATCGTCGTCGTCGTATCTTAATCCTCATCATCCTCATCATTCTCGTCTCGTCGTTGTCATGTCATTTCATCATTTTCATCATCCTTGTCATCATCTCATCTGGTTCTCTCATCCTATCATTAGGCATCACCACCAATGCACGAATGAATAACACATGCATGCACCAAAACACGCTGCGCCGGCAATCTATTGTCTTCACATGTCACGCAGATGTGCGCAAAAACACACACTCACACGCAAACGCACGCACACGCCACACGCACGCACACAAACACACACACACACACACACACCAACACAACTCTCTCTCTCTCTCTTCTCTCTCTCTCTCTATCATCTCTTCGCTCTCTCCTTTTCCTCCATCCTGTCACTTCTCCTTCTCTTCTCTCTCTCCTCCTCTCTCTCCTCTCCTCTCTGCGCGCGCGCGCGCGGCGTGTGTGTTGAGTGTGGTCACTATTCATGCTGTCTGTTGCTTGATGCTTGTCCATGTGTCGTGGTCCTGTTGGTGCTTGGCGGCGTGCGCCGTCACTTCACTTCCACGGCAGTGGAAGCCAGGCACCCCAGTCTGTTCGCGAGTCCAGGAGGGAGCTCCTACGGTCTTTCCCTGCCGCCAGAACCCGTCAGCGGCCTGCTTGAAGGCGTTGGTCAGGTCGTCCAGAAAGACTGGCTGACCTAGCTGCACCAGGCACAGGAGGAGTGCTACTTTGAACAGCTTCATCTGGGGAGGGAGCTAGGTCGTTGTAATCATCATCTCATCATAATCGTCATCATCATCATCATGTTAGTTAGGTCGTCCAGAAAGCTGTGACTAGCTGCCACCAGGGATGGGAGGAGGGCTACTTTGAACAGCTCATCTGGGGAGGGAGACAGAGTCTTCATCATCATCATCATCATACACATCATCATCATTGTCGGTCAGGTCGTGTCAGAAAGCGGCCTGATAGCGCCACCAGGCACAGGAGGAGGGCTACTTTGAACAGCTTTCATATGGGGAGTCGTCGCTCCACATCATACATCATCATCATACCCATCATCATCACCATTATCATCTCATCATCCTCCATATCATCATCATCACGCCCCAATCATCTTCAACATTAATCGTTCGTAATCATCATCATGTGGAGATGACCAGTTGCGGCCTGACTCCCGCCAATTATTCATCGCATCATAATCATTGTCGTTGTCACCACATCATCTGAAGACCGTCCAAAAGGCGAGGAATAATAATCGTCAGACGTTATTCATTACTTTTTTTAAATATATATATTAAGCTGCACTTACACTTTGAAAATATAATTTGCAGATTATCTTTTGAAAATGTACACAAAAGTTGGCAACCTTTCTCAATTTATGACAATTATTTACCTCAGATTCTTTCATAAACCTTAAAAAAAAAGAAGCACACACAACCAAACACTTACCTTATCAAAATCCTGCAAAATTGGGCCAATTTCTTTAAAATCTCGCACGACACGAGAGTTATATACGGCGAGAAGACGATGACCAAAAAAGGCGGACAGTTGCGGTCAAAGGTGAAAAGGCACACAACGATCCTTAGGACTGAACTCGTGAGGTCCTTGTACATTCATGGTTTCTTGTTTATAAAGACAGTCAAAAAGTTGGATCAATTTCTCTTCATTCCGAAAATTGTGTTTAGGTTTACTTGTTTCTGTTTCTAGTTGAGTTGTTGTGGGGTTTGTTTACTTTACTTGCTTGTTACCCGTGTCAGACAAAGTCTGCGACGAGTATTGTTTTGGGCTGTTGTCTGTCTGCCTGTATGCTGTATTGTGGTACGATTTCCTTTTCAAAAAAACTATTGGACGGATTTTAAATCAAATTTGGTAGCCAAGTCAAGTCAAGACAAAATTATCTTTCTTGAATGGTTTCTTCTTCATCTTCTGGCGATCGCTCAACAGTTGTTCTTGTCAATTATGCGCACAGATCAATCGTGCTGCCGTTATGCACTACTAAAGAATAGTCAGAGCCAGCAAAGTCCGAACTTCGCTGTAGGCGGAAGATGTTTTTCCAGAGAGTTTTCGTTGAAAAAACGGCAGGAGGAAATGGCCCGGTAAGGCGAAAGTAGTAAAAGATGACAGTAAGCCAAAGGGAAAAGGCAGAGTTCAAAGAGACTGACCGATTAGAGGAAGTTTACAAGCACAGAACTTCGCGGCGACAATGTGTGTTTTACGTCCTCTTGTTCTGAATCATACACATATGGGACATTTGTAAATTACAAAGGTGGTGGGAACAATACTGGAAGCAATGCCCGGAGGCAGTACCCCCCCCCCCCGACAACCCGTAAAGTCCCGATTTAAAAACATTAATACAGATATGCTGTAGCAGTAACCTTGCCTCGGTTAAGCCTCATTGGCTAATGGCACCGCTACAAATCATATGGACGTGTGAACATAACACAGGAACTTCCAGAAGGTCGGGGAGGACCTATTTATACCAAAAGGCCACCACCTGGTATCCCCACGGGGGTTTATTGAGGGTTAAAAATAAACTGATAAAGCCCTCAAGTGGGGTAGACACGAGGAAAAGGAAGATTCCTTTCGATGATCATGACCTTGCTGGTTGTTAGCGATTTTTTAAAGAATTTTTTTGTTTTTGTTGTTGTGTGTGGGTGTGTGTGTGTGGTGTGTGTGTCCCAAGAACAAATCATTCAAACTGTTGCCAGCAATCGAAGGGAACTAACTACGTTAAGTATTGGGCGAACAGTAGAACAAAAGTACTGTCCCTTTAACTTTTTCTTTAGCCTAAGCAGGCGCTGGCGGCTGGTATGTGATCTTGCCACTTGTAGCCGATTCTTGCTTCCTAATTCTTTGGGATTAAAAAATAATATAACATTTAGGCTTCATTTTTCTTGATGTTGTACGGAACCAGGGCCTATTGAGGTAGTATGAGACTTATCATCATGATATCTTAGAAGTCCTTCTAAAGTCCTGTTAAATAACTACTACTTTAGAAGGAAACTTCTAGATATGATGAAGAAAAGTCGCGTTACACTATATCATTACGATCCTGGAGGCAATGCCCGGAGGCAGAGGAACACCAGGAAAGTCCCGAATTTTTTAACAATAACAGATGTGTAAACCGTAACTGAAATGTTCTCTATTATATTGCATTGTCTATTATATTGGCCCATGTTAATGACCTAATCGATTTGCATAAGGTCAATGCTATGGGATCATCTGTGTCATGAGAGTAGCGACATCTGTCGGTCTGATATGGACCCGTTTCTGATGATAAGGGAGGGGGCACCGAAATCCGGACACTAAAGGAAATCTGTCCACAGCTTCAAAAATAATAAACCGACACAAATTTCAAAGACTGCGCTGAATAGAGAATACAACATCCTATATGTGACCCAGCACCACGAAAGGGACATTAAGTGTCAAAGTGAGCTTTGAGAAAAATGGCACAGATGAAAATGCCAGTCAATTCTCTTTCTAATAATATAATATAAAAAATACATTCTTGTATCTTTTTCCATTCAAGAGTTTTGAGCATTTAAACTTGGTAGGGGAAGACGGGGTAAAAAGCGCATGGGCGGGTAAGAAGCCCACCCCAATTATCTCATGAAATGAAGCCAATTTCAGTCTCATTTTGCCCATGAGACGAGCGTAGAGACGACGAGCGTAGACGCTCGTCTCATGGGCAAAATGAGACTGACGCTCGTCTCATGGGCAAAATGAGACTGAAATTTGCTTCATTTCATGAGATAATTGGGGTGGGCTTCTTACCCGCCCATGCGCTTTTTTACCCCGTCTTCCCCTAGGGTGACTGTCGGCCATTTTGAGAAATCATAGTCTAAAGTCTAGCCTATCCTAAGAAAATGAATCAACCTACTAATTTTAAAGCACTTTTTTTTAGTAACTAAAGACCATATTAAATGTTGTCTTTTAATGATAAGATGTCAGAGAGCATGAAAATACCCATAATTCAAAATTGACCAAAAAATGAGATTTTTTGACTTTGCAAGCCTGTTGTGAGAAACTAGCCCAGCGACTTAACGTCCCTTTCGTGGTGCTGGGTCACATAATATGCTTGCCAACTGTGGTCACAAAATATCAGCAGAATCAAACGTTATTCGAGTTTGAAAGAAAAAACCCAATAAAAAACCTGTCGGGTATATGGCGCTATTTGTGACCCCGATTCGACACCAGAGTTAAAACAGTGTGTGTGTGTGTGTGTGTGTGTTGTGCGTGTGCGTGTGGCGTGAGTGCGTGCGTGTGTGTGGTGTGTGTGTGTGTGTGTGTGTGTGTGTGTGTGTGTGTGTGTGCTAGTGTGTGTGTGTCGTGTGTGTTTGTGTGTGCGTCTCTGCGTGTGGCGTGTGTGTGTGTGTGGCGTGTGCGTGCGTGCGTGCGTGCGTGCCTGCGTGCGAGCGGTAGTGGTACATAGTGCTAGTTCTAGTCGTGTTTGTGTGTGTGTGTGTGTTTGTGTGTGTTGTGTGGTGTGGTGTGGTGTGTGTGTGTGTGTGGTGTAGTGTGTGTGTGGTGTGTGTTGTGTGGTGTGTGTGTGTGTGTTTAGTTAGTGTGTTGTTGGTGTGTGTGTGTGTTGTGTCTGTGTGTTTTTTGTGTGTGTGTGGTGTGTGTGTCATTTGATGAAATTTGTATGGCATCGGGAAAAGTTTCATTTTACTTATACACATTCACGCACATGCACGCACTCGAGCGAACACACCACAGAGTGGGAGGCAGAACAGACAGAGAGAGAGAGAGAGAGAGAGAGAGACGAGACGAGGGAGAGAGAGAGAGAGAGAGACGAGAGAGAGACGAGAGAGAGAGAGAGAGAGAGAGAGATAAGAGAGAGAGAGAGAGAGAGAGAGAACTCCGAAATGTTTTAATGATTTTACAACCCACAGCCCCTATCAGGACATGGCAGAGAATAACAATAAATAATCCAATGACATACAAGACATACACATTAGAGAGAGAGTGTGAGAGAGAGAGAGAGAGAGAGAGAGAGAGAGACAGAGAGAGAGATGAGAGAGAGGAGAGAGAGAGAGAGAGAGAGAGAGAGAGAGAAGAGAGAGAAGAGAGAGAGAGAGAGAGATAGAGATAGAACCACTGAACAATCACGATATAGCGTGGTCTGAAGAAAAAAAAGACCAAAAACAGCACTTATTACCCCACCCCCCCCCCTACCTTTTACCCCCCCCCCCCCCCCCCCCCCCACTTAAAAAACAACAACTTTTGAGTTTGGTACACACACAAAATCATTAGTCTATCCCCAAAAAATATCAAGATGATTATTATACACTAATGTTTATCACAGTTTTTCGTATTAAAAAAAACACACACACACACACACACACAAACGAACAACACGAAAACCTTGACAACTAACACAAAAAACAGTAGTCTATCCAAAACAATCAAGATGAATATAATGCACTGATGCTTCGTCACAGTTTTTCGTATATAAAAACACACACACACACACACACGAAGAACACGAAAACCTTGACAAATAACACAAGAATCACGTTTATTTATTTGCTTACATAACACACAGCAAGCACATTCGTTGAAAATCATTTTTGTATATTGAGAAGTATTTGGGACAGTGGGTGGATGCCTCGTGCCTCCATACGGGGAGCTGGACAAAAATAGTTTCCCCACCTTCTGGAAGTTATGTGCTTGTAGCTTCCTCTAATCTGCAAACTCTCTTTGACTCTGCCTTTTCCCTTTGCTTTCTATCATCTACTATCTTTCTGACTTATTGGCCCATTCTTCTACCTTTAAAAAAAAAAATCTTCCAAATACTTTTTCTCTTTAGAGCTCCTCCGAAATCGGAACGTGTCGGCTGTACGCTAGCGGGGAGACCAGTGAAAACTGAAAACCGGACACATACGTACCTTACCCATTATGGCCATATGGCCTGGGAACGCAGAAGAAGAAGACGAAGAAGAAGAAAAGTGGCTTGAAAATCAGTTGTATCTGGAAAAGTATCTTGAAAATCATCTTGAAAATCACTTGTATCTTGAAAATCACCTTGTAAATCATTTGTATCTTGAAAATCACCTTGTAAATCACTTGTATATCTCGATATGGATCTTGAAAATCACCTTGTAAATCACTTGTATATCTCGATATGGATCTTCAAAATCACCTTGTAAATCAATTGTATCTTGAAAATCACTTGTTGTATCTTGTAAATCACCTTGTAAATCACTTGTATCTTGAAAATGACTTGTTGTATCTTGTAAATCACCTTGTAAATGACTTGTATCTTGAAAATGACTTGTATCTTGAAAATGACTTGTATCTTGTAAATCACCTTGTAAATCACTTGTATCTTGAAAATCACTTGTATCTTGTAAATCACTTGTCTCTTGAAAATCACTTGTATCTTATAAATCACCTTGTAAATCATTTGTATCTTGTAAATCACTTGTATCTTCAAAATCACCTTGTAAAATCACTTGTGGGCACTTCTTCTCAAACGTGGTCCACACAGGTTCGTTGAAATAAAAGATGCATTTAAGATACTTATCATTAGTTTTGAGGTGTATTACTGCACGTATTTGATGAAAGATGATTAAACAATCGGCAGAATAAAGGAAATGCTGGAAAGTTACCGATTCAGTTCTAAAATATTTTTTAATTAATAAAAATGGCTTGATTTGTGCCTCCATTTTGTGACATGGCTTTAGGTTGGTCCCCAATCACTGAGCTTTCTTCCTCGAAATGCCTTCATTGGATTAGATAATGTTCTAAATCTAAAATTCATAAGCAGAAGCAAGTATTTAAAATATATTTAAGATACTGGTTTCACCCATGGCATCGTCATGTTGTTAAATTTAGAAAAAAACGTTTGCACGTAACATGTGGTGTCAACTTCCACTGTCAACTTCAATTTGTAATAAAATAGAATAAACACAACAGAATCGATTTATTATTGATGATTTATCAAAAAAGGTAGTACAGTACTCCCCGTTTATAGTAAACTCGGTTATAAGAAATTTCGGTTACAGTAAAGGAAAGCACTGGTTCCCGGCCAAAGGTCTACTGTTTTATTACTAAATAGACCTCGGATAGTAGCAACTCGGTTATAATTTTTAAAAACTGCTATAGTAAAGTTACTTTTGGTTCCCCACAGGACTGGCTCCTCGGTTACAATTTAAAAAAATGTCCTCTTATGACCTTTGTAAATACGTCACCAATGTATGCTCACAGTCTCACCACTCCCCCCACCCACCCATAATAACAACTGGGCTATAATTAAAATTTTAAAAACTCCTGTAGTAAAGTCATGTGTGGTTCCTCTTCGTTACAATAAAAAAAAAGGCCTCTTCCTGACCTTTGTAAATAGGTCATCAATGTATACGTCACAGTCTCACTACTCCCTCTACCCACCTTCAACGAAATTGAAAGGCACTCAAAAACATGTTTCTTTCCCCTCATTACTTAGTGGGAAAAAATGAATCCGAAAAAAAAAATATATATACAGCCGAATCCGCTTATAAGAAAATCGCTTATAAAAAAACTTGCTTACAATGAAACAAAACAAATTTCCCTGCCGAACTTCTTCTTTCTTATCTATGATCAAAACTGGGATATAAGAAACTCGCTTATAAGAAAACTCGGTTATAAGCAAGCAAATTTCGTTCTCCCATCCGCAATGGAAACTTGGATATAAGAAAATTATGTCATACAAGAGAGTTGGTTTGCAGTTCATTTTCTTATAAGCGAAGTTCTATTTTACTTATAAGCGAATTACCATTGACAACATTTTCTTAAAGACCCACCAGATCATGAGTCAAAATCACGGGTTCCACCTGTTTTCCTTCTTATAGCTGGTACAAAATCTTGTTTTGACCAGGTTTGACTCCCATACAAATGCCCCCAAATTGAAAACGAAACATTTTAAAGAGCAGCCTCAATTTGAAGTTGGGGGAATTTGTATGTGGGTCACAGCTACCCAGAAAAAAAAACAAGGGATTTAATCGTGTTGCGTCAGTGTGTCTTTAAAAGTGAGTTGGACCTGAACTGAAAGGATGTTCCGAGATAATTGAAGTCGTTCCAAAAAGGGAAAGTTCACATCAAACCAGTTCTACGTTGTGTCACAGACATTCTAAACAGTACAGGCACTAGATTACAAAACTAATTGAGTTGTTTTTGTTCCTTTATTCCATACTTTCCTTCAGTATTCTGTGCAAAGACAAGGGAAAAGACTTCAAAATGTTTTCTTATATCTGAGTTTCGGATATAAGAAAACTTGGATAAACAAAACATCATCTCCCTTCGATTTTCTTATAACCGAGTTTTGCTGTATTTTGATTTGATGATGGGTTTATATTTAGTATTTTACGTTAGCTTTGACTTTGAAAAACGTCATCGGATAAGATAAAAAAAAATACCATCAAAACTTTACTATATCCGAACATCGTTTATAAGAAAAACCTGTTATAGTAAAGGAAAAGCCTTGCTCCCCTGCACTTTACTATAAGCGGGGTGTACTGTATTATTTTTAATCAGATCAACTTTATCTACAACAAAAGGCGACAAAGATTATTTTTATGATGTACAAAAACAAAAACAAAAAAATCCCAGCCATGATGTTGTTCTCTGTCTTGTAGTTTCAGTTTTGTCATTGCATTGAAGAGGTCTTTCTTAACGTCAAGTGTTGTATTTCTGACCGGAGCCACTTGACTAACAATGATCTTGGCTTGGGGGAATTTAGCTTTGACCTCCTTCAAAGATTGTTGCATGTCTGTGCTGCGTGCCTCAGGGTCTTTCCCCCTCAAATCGTTGATTCCTACATGCAGAACTACGCATTCAGGTTGTGTGTGTGTGTGTGTGTGTGTGTGTGTGTGTGACAGTATATATGTGGGGGGGAGGGGGGGGGGGCGAGGAAGTAAGAGAACGTTCCGTGCAATCATCGTGTTTGTTTTCCTTTCTAATGATTTATCATTTGTTTGCCTTTAATGTTCTTGTTATCAATGTAAAGTGCTCTGAGCTCATGTGAGAAAGAGTGCTTTATAAAATCCCATTATTATTATTATTAGTAGTAGTAGTAGTAGTAGTAGCAGAGAGCTTATATATAAAGAGGGGGAACTTAACTCTTTTCCCTATTAGAGAAGTGAGGCCAACCTCCCTGGTTATCTTTCCCTGCAGGTATGAACCTGTAAGTAAGGACGGCAACTCAAGTGTTCAAGTTTCAATGCGAAACAGCCTCAAAGAGTTGTCTTTTCACGAGTCATGACAGATCTGTAATTAGATCTACATCAACTTGATCAAGTGGGTAATAATCACATTTCTTCCCGCCAAGAACGATAATTTGTAGCAGAAAAGAACATAGCCCATTGTTTTTTTAGTCATCATATCATTGTTCTTGACGGGGGAAATGTGAATATTACCAAAAGAACAAGGATTCGCCCTGAAGAGAAGAAGAAGATTCCTCGTTTGAGTTTCAACATGATATCGTATGTCAGATGTAGCCTAAGCAGTTGATCTAAGACTGTTCGTCAATGTTTTATAGGCTTCTATGCTCGATTTCCAGCTTCTTTACCTTTTTTTTAAATCTTGCTTAAATAGTTTGAACCTTGCATTCCAACATGTGGTTGGAACAGTCGCTTCGATTCAGAATCAAATTTCGATGGGGGCCACCATTGTTCCTACCTGTACGGAAAGATAACTCTTTAGGGTCGTCATCACCCTACCTTCAAGTTGGCTATCTCCCCTAAACTATCTCTGGTAGTAGTAGTAGTAGTAGTAGTAGTATAGTAGTAGTAGTAGTAGTAGTAGTAGTAGTAGTAGTAATAGTATCTAAGGTGCGCACTGACCCTTATCAGTACGCAATTCGATGGCTTAGAATCAAAACGGACTATCTTTTCATAGTCCATTAACATATTATTGAAGTTATTACAAAAACGAATAACTTGTATAAAAAAAAAGGCTGCAGAAATAGACAAAAAGCATAACTCCCTTTTTAATATTATTTGTAGTCTTTTTTAATACAAGTTATTAGTTTTTTGCAATAACTTCAATAATACGTCAATGACTCCAAGCCATCGCAATGTGTCAATAATGAACGAGAGATAATTACGATAATGCATTAAGGGGTACGCAAACCCCTTTCTACTCTATAAATAAACATATTTTTGGTTGAAGAGAGGTGGATTAATGGAAAATTAAGAACAAACAAGCAATACTGTCTCACATATACAATAGCTTTTGATTGATTTGATTGATTTAATTTAAAGTCTGTTCACAACAATGGTGATATTAGACTTAAATAATTACATTAATTAAACAAAAACAAAACAGACATAAACAAATATTGAATTAAAATGAGGGGAAAAGAGTGTGTGTGTGTGTGTGTGTGTGTGTGTGTGTGTGTGTGTGTGTGTTGTTGTGTGTGTGAATGTGTGTGTGTGTGTGTGTGTGTGTGTGTGTGTGTGTGTGTGTGTGTGTGTGTGTGTGTGTGTGTGTGTGTGTGTGTGTGTATGTGTGTGTGTGTGTGTGTGTGTGAGTGTGTGTGTGAGTGTGTGTGTGTGTTGTGTGTGTGTGTGTGTGTGTGTGCGTGCGTGTGCGTGCGCGCGTGTGTGTGTGTGTGTGTGTGTGCGTGCGTGTGTGTGTGAGTGTGTGTGAGAGAGAGAGAGAGAGTATGACCGTGATGGGTAGAAGGGGGGGGGGGGGGATGGATTTGAGGCAAAGAAAAGAAAATTAATATTAACTAACGTATGAATTATAGTAATCTTGCAATTCCAGAGCTGGATATGACAGAAGCTATTTTGATCATTTCTGGGCTGTAAACTACATCTTGTAAAGTTCCTAAGTTTGCTACTTGAATCCCAGACAAGGTGTATAGCGATGTTAAAAAAAATGGACATTCGAAAAGAATGTGTTGAACTGATAGCTTTTTAATTAATGTCAGAATAGCCATCGCTAAATACTAATTTCTTATTATATGCGACAGTCTATCATAGAGATCCCGAAACTTCAACAAGAATACCCTTAGAGACATCTCGGAGCTTCTGCCAAAAGGTGTTCCCATTTTACTCGACCAAAACTGCGTTCGTCTGAAGGCTGAGGGACAGAGGTAGATACAGAAACACAGATACAAAGGGGCTTAAATACAGGTCACAGGTCCTGAACACACAGAAGTCTTCATCACTGTTGTCACGGCAGTCATGGCGATGGTCACACACCAGTGTGCAAGGCACGTGATCAACGTCATTAGGGAGTTATAGATGTGGCCAGTACTACGGCAGCGCCAGAGGGTGCGCGAAGAAGTCGTGACGTCATGGGTTGCCCATGTACAAAGTTGTAAAGATTTGTTCACGTAGGTCCGGAGTACGCGTAAACAAGGGAAGTAACTCATTGTGGTAAATACGCGAGTTTACTGGGGGAGGGAGGGTCTTATAGGGAGGGAGGGTCTAGAGAGAGGGAGGCCAGGGTGTTTATAGGGAGGGAGGGTCTTTTTTGGAGGGAGGGTCTTCATAGGGAGGGAGGGTCTTCATCGGGAGGGAGGGTCTTTTTGGAAGGGAGGGTCTTCACAGGGAGGGAGGGTCTTGATATGGAGGGATGGTCTTTTAGGGAGGGAGGGTCTTCATAGGGAGGGAGGGTTAACGGGGAGGGAGGGTCTTCACAGGGAGGGAGGGTCTACAATGGAGGGAGGGGTCTTGATATGGAGGGAGGGTCTATAGGGAGGGAGGGTCTTATAGGGAGGGAGGGAGGGTCTTATAGGGAGGGAGGGTCTGATTTGGGAGGGGTCTTATATAGGGAGGGAGGGTCTATTAGGGAGGGAGGGAGGGTCTTATAGGGAGGGAGGAGGGAGGGTCTTATAGGGAGGGAGGGTCTGATTGGGAGGGGGTCTTATATAGGGAGGGAGGGTCTTATAGGGAGGGAGGGTCTGATTTGGGAGGGGTCTTATATAGGGAGGGAGGGTCTTTTATAGGGAGGGAGGGTCTTCATAGGCAGGGAGGCTCTTTTTGGGAGGGAGGGTCTTCACAGGGAGGGAGGAGGGAGGGTCTTTATATGGAGGGAGGGTCTATAGGGAGGGAGGGTCTATAGGGAGGGAGGGTCTATAGGGAGGGAGGGTCTTTTTGGGAGGGAGGGTCTAATATAGGGAGGGATGGTCTTTTAGGGAGGGAGGGTCTTCATAGGGAGGGGAGGGAAGGAAGGGAGGGGAAGGGAGGGTTTTTATAGGGAGGGAGGGTCTTTTTTGGGAGGGAGGGTCTATTTCATAGGGAGGGAGGGTCTTTATAGGGAGGGATGGTCTTCATAGGGAGGGAGGGTCTTTATAGGGGAGGGATGGTCTTATAGGGGAGGTAGGGTCTTTATAGGGAGGAATGGTCTTATAATGGAGGGAGGGTCTTTTGGGAAGGAGGGTGTTAAGAGGGAGGGAGGGTCTTTATAGGGGAGGGAGGGTCTTTTAAGGGAGGGAGGGTCGATAGAGAGGGAGAGTGTTTATAGGGAGGGAGGGTCTTCATAGGGAGGGAGGGTGTTTATAGGGAGGGAGGGTGTTTATAGGGAGGAAGGGTCTTAAGAGGGAGGGAGGGTCTTACAGGGAGGGAGGGTGTTTATAGGGAGGGAAGGCCTTTATAGGGAGGGAGGGTCTTTGTGTCCGAAAAGGGCTACATTTCACAAAATAACCTAACCGTTGTCCAGTACGGCTGGAGGTCATGCTTGCGGTAGCAACGTCTGGAAAAAATGGACTACGCGTGACGTAGTTGGCATATTTCTGTGACGTCACCGGTACTGTCACACGTGAACACGGGTGGAAGGGGCGTCAGATCAGTGGAACAGGAAATGACATTCCCTGCAGCTACACCCCAACAATGACTGCTGATGTCACATGCTAGGAAGGTGCGAGTTACATGATCATCAGAACAGGGCATAACACCTGTTCCACCCCATAGTTCTGAAGAGTTAATGTGAAGCCATGGTTTCTTTATGGACTGTGTTGGTTCTTGTGTCTTGGAACTGTGGGCCAGCTCGCATAAGTAACTGTATCTACCAGACTCATCCCTTGGGAATACGTGTACTAACCATACGGTCATATAGACACATGAAACGGAACATTGAATGTATATATTCACATGCCCTGGGCCTGTATAATAAGCTATGCTGCCGTCCACATAGTTCCAGAGATACCCGTACCTGTATCGTAATTTCTTCGTTTATCAGAACCGACTTATTTTACCCAACAGAAATAAGTTTGCCAAACCTTTTTTCTCTCTCTTGTAACCTTCCCTATTCTATTGTGTCAGCTTCTGCTTTACATAAACAGTTGTGAAATTACGGCGGTGGTTTAAGTTTTGGTTCTGCATCCACGTCTTTTTGACATTGTGACATTTGTTGAAATATGATCCAAATAATATAAATCTCAGTCGAAGGAGTAGTATTTCAAATGCGATTTTTTAAAATAAATGTATGTCATTAAAATATTAATATTGTGAGCATTTTAAAGGACGTATTTTAGTCTATAGCTGAACTAATAATATTAATGCTAATGCTAATAATAATAATAATAATAATAATAATAATAATAATAAATAAATAAATAAAGCTTCTAAAGCGCTCTTCGATGGAAACAAAATCATCCACAGAGCCCTTTACAAATATTACGAAGAAAACAATCAAGAAGAAAAACATTATGAAGAAGTATATTAAACAAAGAAACTAACTAACAAAATAAAAAGATGACCACACCGTTCATCCGCACCACCACCACCCACAACCTTTTTTCACATACACATTATAGACACCATTTCAAGATACTTAAAAAAGCATACAAAATGATTATTTAACATAATTTAAAGTAGAAATCAAAATAATCCAGCCGGTCTTTCAACCCCCACCCACCTTCCCTTTTCTTCACATACACACTGTGACGTAAGTGTCCCGCGCGACCCCTCTTTCTTATCTACACCCCCCCACCCTCTCTCCCCTTTTCATTTCTCGGGCCGGCCGCCACTTTAATTGCCATCCACCATCAAACAGACGCCGATTAAGGCATTTGTCTCTTTGAAGCCCGATCTACCTCCCCATCACGAGAAAGTGACACCCACAGTCGGTGCCCTTTGAACCCTTCCTTTCTGATCACGAGAAGGATAGGAATGTCGGCATGTGATAATGATGTAACCGGCGCGTGATTGTTCGGTACTAGTATGCATAATATTATAGCGTCATCTTGTGATGTGTCGACTGCTATAACCCAATCACAGGCTCACATTATTTGAAAATAGCAGGGAAAAATTTGAGTAGTGAGGAAAGTAGCCTACACCCACTCTCTCATAATACCTCCAAAACGTGGCTGGAGCAACATTGCAGACTCAACCTCTCTCCCAGCCATTCATAATAGCCCAACTAGTGAGTATTATTGATGGCTGGTGATTGAGATTTTTTTTGTTTGATCCTATTTTTGATCTAGATCCTATGTTCAATGATGAATAAGGAGTAGATAGATATGTTATTGAAAAGAAGTGGTAAACATTCTGTTCTATTTATGTGCACTGATTATTTGTGTGTGTGTGTTTTTGACTTTAACTCTTTTGGTACCAGAACCGGATTTTATGCCTACTAACCCTTTTGTCTATTTTTAGTAGGAAACCTGTGGGTTGCAATCTTGCACTTTATGATACCATTCCTTTCCAGGTGTTGGATGGAGAGTGATGTTGGCTTGATCACCTTTTATGTTTTACTGATCTCAGTTTGTTAACTGAAATTCAGATTATGTGTTCTTAGTGCTATTGTACAAGGGCAGCCTTCTAGCCGGTTGGGATCCACTAATTCCCTGCCGACTGAAGCCCCTTGTCTCTAAGCCATAGAGATCTACATCCACCTTCTCCTGTGATTATCAGCAGGGCATCGTGGTCAGGACGCACAATCCCTGACTCACAAGGAACCAAGACGGGAACGCCGCCAAGACGCCCCGCACCCAGAATCCGCGAGGAGACCACGCCTGAACCGTGCCATCCCGCGAAGCCGTAACCGGAACGACTGGGAGCTACTCTCACCTGACGAGCAAGCCCAGCCACCCCAGCACTCGCCGATCACTACGGAAGAACTTGACAATAGCTAAGCTTACAGAACCGCGCCAATCATTTGAACTTTCCCCCTGGCACTGAAGACACTTAGTGACCCTTCCCGCTTGGGGCTAACCTTCTAGAAAGACAAAAGTCTTGTAAATCCTTTCGGATTTCATTGTTTTTCATTCATATTTTGTTTTGGCGCCATTGAGCTGCTTTATTATTATTGTTGCATAATCTTATGCAGATTTTGTGAGTAAATAAAATACAAGTGTCAAATAATCCTGAACCCTTTGGTCAGACTGATGAGAGTGGGAGTCTTGTAATTTCATGTAAAACCCTACTTCTCTCTGTCTGCCATTTAGAGCAAATCAACCACTTGTATTTCTTACAATCACACGAGCCAGAACCCGGGCACAAATATAAATTTATTAGATGAAAAGGGGCCGAGAAAGTTGCTCATCTCCCATACCCTAGAGAAGTGGGCAAAAGGCAAATTTTCTACTTGAAAATTTAACATACTAAAAGTCTTCCCTAGGGACTTAGCCTTTTAACCCATTACCTCGTCACACACACTATAGACACTCATGAACATATCATTTTGTATTTTGCTAAAATTTCTGCTCGACATAGCTGCTCATGTCGAACCTTTTCCAATTGAATTGTTTTTCGTACTTTTTCCTTTATATGTTTTGTCCCCCATGGGACTCTTTGGAATCTAATAAACCTCGAAACCTTGACAACTAGCCATCTCTACTATTGCACCTACGATGAATAGGTTTTCTTCTTTCTCATGCAAGCCTTGAAGCTTTCGGTTGTAACCATTGAATGTTCAACAATCTCTCGGGGCAAAGACGTCTGTTCCTCTTGCTCTCGTGTCTCGGACCCGAATGAAAACTTCAACTCTGCCAGTTGTCAGCAAAACTCCGAGACTGAGTTGAATTTTCCCTATGACATCTATGAAATCGAGGCTCCGCGTGTATGTCTTGCGCAGCACACGAAACCCGACAGAAAATTCAGAAATTGACAATCCAGAAAAATGCATGTCAGGCACAGGCGACACAGGGTGAAAGGAATTGGAAAAAACCCTCTTCATACCTCCATCGTCTGCACCAAGAGCAATAAAGAAAGGGGAACAATCTACTCCTAACCTGTGGCATGCGCTCATATGACAGGAAACTGTCATCAGAAGGACACTCAAGACGAATCAGAAGAACATGAAAGAACAGGCCTACAAAGCACTTGTCCATCCTCATCTTGAATAATATGCCTCAAGCGTGTGGGATTCCACCGCTCAGAGAAACATCAACGACATTGAAGCAGTGCAACATAGAGCAGCACGCTTCGTCATGCATGACTATCATCAAAAGTCCTCCTTTCCCAGCGCCATCAGAGAGTGGAACGCCCTGCTTCCAGAAACTGTTCAAACCCCTTCTGCCACGGCCTTCTTCAGGAGGCTGTTGGCAGACCACTAAAAGCTCCAGACCAAGGGTAGGCAGTGGTTGGGCCCGCATCATGGCTGGGTTCCGCTGAATGGTCCCAGTGTGGCCGGTTGTCAGGCTGTCTACCCACCAAAACTCTCTCTCTCTCTCTCTCTCTCTCTCTCTCTCTCTCTCTCTCTCTCTCTCTTCGCACGTGACCCACGAGACACGAACGCGCACGTTCCTGTAATTTTATTGGATTACGAGAATGAGCGATCCGCCGTCTCCTTTCATGATCATTTAGAGTCCGTTATTTTTGTGTTATTTTAACAAGGGAAACAGCGCGGAACAGCGTGTGTCATCCTCTAAATTAAAAGGACATTTCACAAAACAATCGCCTTCAAATGTTCAGAACATCGTACCAAAAGGAAAGTATGACTGCGTCTTCCGCTCTACACTAAATGGCTTGCCTAGTTGGACAGATCGGTGAAATGAATGTTCAGTCTCAATCATAAAATAGTTCTCCGAGTCTGAGAAAAACAAACAAACAAAAAACAACTAAAATTTGGAGGGATTCGTGCGTTGTTCATGATGCAGAATCTGGCAATAATCGCATTCTCTGTGTCATTGTTAACTGTGGTAGAATATAATTATTATCTTCCGTGTGTCTTCCGTGTTGTTGTTTTGCTTACAGCTACTCAATATAGTTTCTATGATTTCGTCATTTACGAACAAATACATCACAAAAATCAGACAACAAACTGCATCACAACTGACTGCTATACTTATAAATGACAGTGGAAGTACGAAGGGCAACAAAAAAGCCTGGTTGAGCCATGAAACCTATTCGGTTGTAAAGTGTCACCGAAAAAGGTGTTGTTCATGTCAATAACTACGATGAGGTGGAAACACTGGCGGCGTGCACACCCGCGTTCACGCGTGCGCACACACACATCACACACGTATGCATGCACACACACACGCATGCACGCACATGCGCACGCGCACACACACACACACACAGAGGCACGCACGTACGCACGCACTTACACACACGCCCACACACACTCATAAAAGACACTACAAAACACGAATAATGGTTTGGCCTTAGCCGCGAATCTTTGAAGACAAGCATTGTGTTAGCCTTGCTGGGGTGAAAATGAAACATAGAGCATAATACCAAAGAGTCAATGCGCGCTTCTTGCTGTCCAAATAGAGATTACTCTCCCGGAATACATTTCTTTTCTGCATCACTAAACATCGGGCAAATTTTGAATGTGCGCGGTATGAATACATTTTGTGTTGCCATGCAAGAAATTAACAAGCCCCTAAATGAAACGTCAACTAATGTCTAATAGCTTAGGGCGACAATTCCATCAGAAGAGCCTACTACGCTTCACAATCAAAGTTAGTGATTTCCTTTTGCAGAGCCGCAGACAGACGCGTGTTTGCTGGTCAGAGTCCCCTGGCCGACCCAGTGACGGAAGATCTCCTGCGCTTCTTCCCTCGTGCACTTGTCCGCCAAAGCGAGGCTATCTACTACAACTTCGGTCTGTGTTTGTCTCAACAGAACCTTCTTTACTAAGCGCTGATGTCTTTTTATACTGTTGCGCTCGAACCTCGCATTGAGCCAGTAAAAAAAAGGATCGACTGCAGAGTTGAGGGGCATGACCAAAATGGCCATAGCCACGTTCGTTTCTCTGGCCACAGCGTGGAGGCCACTGGAGGCCAACAGGCCCGGAGAACAGATAGCGAACCAACACAGACACTTTGACACGGCAATACTCGTTGGATGAAAAGCTAAATAATGGTCTTGGTTGGTCTTGTGGTTGTTGAGGTCGCTACCGTCAGACCACCGATTCTTCCGAATCGATCTGTTGATAGCCACCTGTCCCACTGCTACCAGCGCGAATAAAAGAAAGTTTGGGAAAATGACTAAGTGGAAGACAGGTGGCTGATTGGTGAACTCCATTTCGTTGAATGGTAGTGGCGTGCATATTGCGTTCTGGCCATAAAACCGCCAGCGTGACGTCATGGGCAGCAATAAAGGGACAGCGGCCAGAATCAGTCCAGCAGTCCATATCCCAGCACACGTCATCACAGCACTGAGTCTGTGAAAGTGGAGCTGGCTGAAGGGGAACCGTAGAACCAACAGTCGATCCAAAGTGATGAGACAGATGATGAAGGCTGACACTTCAGTGGACAACAGTGACAGAAATCCTGCTGCCTGGCACGTAATGCTCCGTTTCCACGTGATGTCGTTCCAAAGGTAGGTACCCTGATATACATGGTCTGCCACTCCTATTATAGCCAGATACATTCCCATCAAAACGTTGGACAAGCACAAATTTAGAACAAAAACATCAACGTGCCTCAGACCTTTCCGTACGTTTGTAATAAATTGAACGGAAAACCATACAATGTTTGAGCAAATTGTCGATATGGTGTAAACCGCATTAAGTGTCCGGAATATGCCAGATTTCAACAACATTGTACACGAAGATATGTCATCAGGAGGAGCATGACATTGGTCTGAAATGAAAGTCGTTGAAAGCATGGCCTCACAGCACAGCTTGTAATTGTCAGCGAACACAGTGTGTAGCTGAGTCAACCCTTGGAATAAGGTGTCAGGAAAATAGGTCATGGGACAACCACGTGCATCCAACACACGGAGATTCTTCAGAGAATAGTTGCCTTCAGACAGAACGTGATCAACTCCACAGTCAGTCAGATTAAGTGTGCGCATGTTCGGAAAGATGTTTAGCATAGGTACATCCAGTTCTTCCAGAATTACATGGGACAGATCCAGCCACTGCAGATGACGGTGTAGATAAGGAGACTCCAGAGTGTGCTGGATCAGTGTGGTCAGAGGATTGTCAGAGAGAGTCAAATGACGCAGACGGGGAAGAAGACTCAAATGTTGATCAGTGATGGATGTCAGATGGTTCTCACTCAGGTCTAATTTTTGCAGATTGGGAAGATGGACCAGTGTTAGATTCACTAGATCACATCGCACCAGTCTGAGGTAGATGAGCAGTGTGTTGCTGGACACATCAGCGTATTGCAGACCACTGTCACTGGCGTCCAGGAAACGTAGATCTGGATATATTGATGGAGAAATGATACTACCACAGAAAAAGGCCTGACCATAGCACATGCATTGCTCAGGGCACGTGCCATCACATAGCAACTCGTCATCTCGCTGAGGACACTGGTACATGCCATCACACACGTGTTGGGGATGGAGGCACACACTGGATGCCCGACAACGGTAGAATCCTGGACAAGTGTATCTGTCACAGTGCTCTTCGTCTTCATGCTGGGGACAGTCATGGACGGTGTTGCACCACACAAAGACGGGCAGGCAAAAGCTGTCCTCTACACACTGAAAATGGGTGTCTGGGCAGACAGGCCTCATAGAAGTGTTGTACATTATCACTCCTCCATTGCCATCAAAGTCGATTACAGCAGGGAACGTGTCACGCCACTGGTTGAACTTACATCCAGCTTGGCACTGTATCGCTTCATCACTGTTATCACTGCAGTCAGGGAATTGATCACATATCTTAGTCTTTGGCACACACTGTTGTGTCCGTCAGAGAGACAGGGGGAGAGACAGAGACAACAGTGTAGATCATATCGCCGCCCGCATGCAATACAAACATAAGTCGAAAGACCTCACTTCACAGGAGAAGCAAAAAACTGATTATTTTGGTCATTTCAAGTCAAATTGCTTCAAAGTTTTTCATACAGCTTTATTTCGAGCCATCAAATAACTTTGTCACTTCAGTTTTTCAAATAAATCACGACTTATTTAAGTAATATTGAAATAAGAAAATTTGCCCCCAAATCATGGTTTTAGACTGAGAAGAAAAAGTATATGCCAAAAGTATCGAAATCGAACAAAATTGAGTTACGTCTGTATTGCATGCGGGCGGCGATTATAAAGCCATTAGTTTTTGCTAAAGGCAAATGTTTTGTTTATCTTCTTCTGAAATTATGATGTTGAAAAGGTAAATTGACGTCAAACCAAAAAAAAAAGATAAACAGCAACCCCCACCCTTACAAAGCATCTTACAATACTCTTCACTAAACAGATTGATCTTTTAAAACTTATTAACCTTTACCAGACTTCCGGGGTCGCCCACGACCCCTTGACACACACAAAAATATTATATCTCTAAAACTATTTAAGCAATCTTCATGAAATTTCATGACTTTGTCAAAAACGTAAATGGCTTTAAGTGTGTTAAATTTCATTAATGTGTATAAAATATAAATGACGTAATATGACGCGTCATTTTAACATGCTTGTCCAGATGGCGCGGGTCTCCCACGACCCCTACTTTAAAGAGCAGAAATATGTCACCGCAGTGCTGTCAGGAAGGGCATAATTCCGAAATTGACGATATAATATGTCAATTTATTAATGTATAAAATTTGGTAAATATATTATGTTGTAAAACTAAAATGCAAGTTGCAAATTTAAAAAGTAACTCCTTGTCGGAGATATACTTTACCCTTGGTAAAACCAAGTTTTGTAGAGCTGTTTCTTTATAACACGTGTAGCACGTGAATTTCGTAAACTTATTGGGTAACTCGCTCGACTGCTCACACAGCCAGCAGCCAAATAGGACACTGTCTGGTTGTGCACAGCACTGTGTCTGGCGATGTTGAGCTAGAAGGCTGCGCCCTTTTAATCAGTCGTTTTTTTAACCGGGTTTTTCGGAAGTCCGGGTAAAGTAAATTTTGGGTTGTTGTTTTCTAAATTGCTAGGATTTAAAGAAGTTTACTTATTTCAAAGTTGTATTTCATTCATAAAGTTTAAATTGGGTTTCTAAATTTTGCAGGGTTTTCAAAATTGTAGTTTTTTTTATTTACATTTGCAAAGACATTATGGTGTCTTAAAAATTGTATACTCTTTTTGAGAGAAAGTTACAGTTTCGGTGCTGGTGTGTTTGTCTAAAGTTCTAAGTTTTGTAAAGGCCAGTACATGGTTAAACACACTCACACCGAAACTAATCACGGAAAATTCTGTCCGCGAAGCTAATTCAAGTAGGGCTAGAATATTGACAGCCTTTTCAGTTCCCTTGCAGGGTGTGTGGCCCAGTCCCCCCTGTAACCCCTTCCTGTTGGGTGGACCTTCGACCTGTGGAGCCGGAGAGAGGAAGGGAGACCAGCCTCGCGCTTCTGAGGGAGCCGCTGGTTGAGTGTTGGTGCCAAGGGCACCAACGGACTTGTAAACGTTTGGGTGGAGAACGTTTGGGGAGGAGGTGCAACCAAGTTTGTGACCTCGGTGGAGAAGACGGTGCTTCGCGGAGACAGATAAGTTTTTTTAGTTGGTGTCACGAGGAACGGTGTGTTTGTAAAAATTATCCTGTCAGTGCCTGTCCCAAGACGAACATTTTTTTACTCATACAAAGGGACCAAAGTTGTTCTCGTTTAGTTTAAGAATAAAGGGGTGATAATCGGAAAGTTGTGTTAGTGTGTTAAAGTCCAAGTTAAACTCTGGTTAAGAACGCGTGTGGATGAGAGAGAGACAAAGTGTGTGAGAGTTTGTTTCAGTTTCTTTACAAGTGCATTGAGTATGGGTCGTGGGAGACCCGCGCCATCTGGAGAAGTATAAACACATGGTGACTCTTTGACGGGTAGGGGTCCTGGAGGACCCGCATCATCTGGACAGGGATAAACACTGTTAAAATGCATGTCCCTTTTCTTTTTACTGAGTATGGGTCGTGGAAGACCCGCGCGATCGTGTCTGTGTAGTCAAAAGCGTGATCTGGTAAAGGTTAATACAAATATGTTTGGATGAAGATAGGTGGGCTAATGGGAAATTAAGAACAAATCGGCATTGCTGTCTCACAGATTCAATAGCTCTGATGTCAGAATAGCCATTAACAACTATTATTGTCTTATACATCCACAACCCGATCACAGAGATCCTGATACTACGTCAAGAGTGCCCTTAGAGACATCTCAGAGCTTATGCCAGAAGGTGCTCCCATTTTACTCAAGAAAATTGCGTTCGTCTGAAAGGCTGAGAGACAGAGGTAGAGACAGAAACGCAGATATATACAAAGGGGCTTAGATACGGTACCATTTTGTTCCTGCACTGGAAATGGGTTCTGAAATCACAGGTCCTGAACACACAGAAGTCTTCATCACTGTTGTCACGGCAGTCATGGCGATGGTCACACACCAGTGTGTAAGGCACGTGATCTACGTCATTGTCACACGTGAACATGGGTGGAAGGGGCGTGAGATCAGTGGAACAGGAAATGACATTCCCTGCAGCTACACCCCAACAATGACTGCTGATGTCACATGCTAGGAAGGTGTGAGTCACATGATCATCAGAACAGGGCATAACACATTTTCCACCCCATAGTTCTGAAGAGTTAGTGTGAAGCCATGGTTTCTTTGTGGACTGTGCTGGCTCTTGTGTCTTGGAGCTGTGGGCCAGCTCGCATAAGTAACTGTATCTACCTGATTCATCCCTTCGGAATATGCGTACTAACCATACGGTCATATAGACACATGATGCGAAACATTGACAGGATCCAAGCGTATGCCCTTTATAATAAGCTGTGCTGCCGTCCAAATAGTTCCAGAGATTCCTGTACCTGTATCATAATTTCTACGTTTTCAGAACCAACTTGTTTTACGGAACAGAAATAAGTTTGCAACTCTTTTTTCTTTCTCATATCCTTTCTTATTCTATTGTGTCAGTTGTGACATTCGGCAGTGGTTTGTGTGTGGGTTCTGAATCCATGCCTTTTTGTTTGTGGCTCAAGCCACACAAACCTATAACTCATTTTGTCTGTCGGTCTGTCTGTCTGTCTGTCTGTCTGTCTGTCGGTCGGTCGGTCGGTCCAAAATTGTCGCACATTTTGACAAAATTGTCGCACTTCAAATCGAGGCTACACTTCAAATTAATTGAGGCCGCTCTTTAAAATGATGTATTTTAAAAGCGTACAAAATAATAAACATACGTAATACAGACACTACAACAGACACGACGAGTATGCGGTGCTTCTTTTGATGAGTATAAGTAGGATACATAGTTTTAAATGTTTTCCAAAAGATATAAAAAGTTACGAAATGGTGCAGAGATAACATTCTGGTTTACAGATTAAAATTATTGAAAAGCCAGGAGAGGTGACTCATGATTGGAGTGGTAAAAATAGACCGCGTGCCACAAACTATTGCGATTTTGCGCTTGTTTTTTTAAATTGTTGTGATATTTGTTGAAATATTATCCAACTAATATGAATATTATTGGAATGAGTAGTATTTCAAATGCGAATTAAAAAAAGTTTTTAATAAATATACGTCAATAAAAGACTAAGATTGTAAGCGTTTCAATGACGTTTTTTAGTCTATGAAATCTAGTCTAAGCTTTCTCAATGTATAACTATCCAACCAATTACATTTTCCTTTGTAGCACTTTGAATTGCTGTTCCTAAAGTTGTGCACAGTTTGTGCCCAAAGATACAAAACACAGATTCGTAATGGTTTTATTTTATCATTTGTTTTCTTTCATACCTTGCTTTCTATTTTTGTGTGAAAAAGCTTTATTTGAAAGGAATATTCATGTTGGAATAGTGTAAGCATATTGGCGGGGGGTAATCACAAAAAAGGTTAAGTCAGACAAAAGTAGGAAATTGCTATGTTTATTTCTTCCTTTTTCCGAAACTGTTTGATTTACATGTAAGGAGCAGAGTCAGCAACAGGGATCAGTCCAATAAACACCCTGAAAGTCTTGTCCTTGCCAAACACCACTTTTTTGATAGCCTCCTCTTCCCTGGGGGTGTTCAGACTGGCCAGATGTCCTCCACGACGCCTACAGTCGACTTCTGCGTCGTTCCATGATATGTTCCCCTCACCCGGTGTCCAGTGTTTCGAAATCAACCCTCTAGAATAGGGATTAACCACATAGATATAACATCCATCGCCAATAGGCACGCTTCCCACTTCACATTCATCACTGGTGTAGGGGCAGTGCTCTTCATCTTCCATGCCCACACAGTCCACCTGCATGTTACACGGGAACTGGTGCTCCATCAGCGTCCTTTCAAACGCAGAGCAGTTCCACAGGCCAGCAAAGTTTTGCTGAGGGCGTGAATAATAGGAGTGAAGAGAGAAGTGCATTTTGAATCCGGTTCTGGGATCAACATCCGAATGACTGAACCGCACATACAGAAGTCTCTTTGGCGGGTCATAGAGGTCCGGGCGAGGGAGAAAACTGCCACAATGGGTTCTGAGAGGCTTTGTGAATCCCACGTTGTCATATACACCAATGTGGTACTGTGAGCATCCGTTCCATTGAGCTTGAATGTCAATGTGAATCACGCTCACCACAATCACGTGTTTCAGTGGAACGGATACACAGGTCCAGGTGTCCATGCTTAACCATGCTGCTGTCATCCCATCCCAGCCTGGTGATGCAATGAAACCTATAAACGAGAGATACAAATACGATTGAAAATGTATCATCGAAAGTTGGGAAGATACTGAAGATGACTTTTTTTTAAACTTTACAAGGTTATTAAAAATATTATGTCAGTATGTTCTAAATTATCAGTCAGTCTCGGAGAAATAAACAAATATTTCGTCTTTTTATTGTTCTCAAAAGCAAAGATAGAGTCTCAGTCTAAAGCAATTTTAATCTTTCAATGGATTTTCAAATTTTGTTTGTTCACAAAAGCCAACTGAAAGTGTCAATCAGAAAAGAATTTTACCTTTCACTGGGGTTTCAAATTCTGTTTGTAGAAGCTGGGTCGTGTTGGGTAAGCTGGAAAAGCGAATGAGGAAGCTGAAGCCTTTCTTTCTTGAACTTCTACTTCTACGTCTGTTTATCAGTGAAATCAGACCACTGGTGCCGGGTGTGGTAAATATATGATTCCTGATTTGATTTTTAGTAATTTTTGGAAAGATAAATGTAATCATTGTGTTTGAGAGCGTTGATCCAATTTTCACCACCTCTCCACCCTGCAAGTAAAGACCACGTGGAAGTGTTCTGTTTAACTCCATCCCATAGAAATTAAGAATGAAACCCTCTGGAGGGGTGATTACAATACTACATTCGAACTTTTTGTGAAACAATTGCAACGAAGGGTGTGAAGTCTCGAAGAACACAGTCCCTGACATGGCCGAAAAGCTCAACATCCCAGGCTTCTGTTCCATGCATTGTGTCAGGTTGGGGGTGGACAACACTAAGGGAGGAAGGGGTGGTGGTAGAGGATATGATGTGCTCGAGTTTACGGGATCAAAATGTGTTGAGTTGATCTCAGCCGTACTGATGTTGTGTAACTGACACAGAGTGGTGGCATTCATTGTGACTGTAGTGAGGGAAGGGGAGGTCGAGGTCGTGGACAGACCTAAGGAAATATATGCATTCAGTTCAGAAGTCAGAGTTCATTTTCAGCTATCTTTGAGATCGACATTCATATTGTGTCAGCAAATGCTAGTCTGTAACGATCAAAACAGTCACGAGATAACTACAGAGACAGACAGAAAGATAAACCAGAGATGTTCGTCTCTCCATATTTATGGATAAACCCATAGAAAGAGGGAGACAGAGAGACTGGGAGAATTTCAGTGACCTCTTCTATGAGAACATGCATACAAATTGAAAAGGTGTAGGCCTATGCCTCTACACGGAAACGCACGCACATGTGTTCCTTTACATGCTATATTGATCAAAGTGAAGCTTGTGAAGCAATGCTTAGCCATGCTAAAATACAACTAACACACCCATGCACTTATACAGACACTCAGTAATTTGTATTGGACTTTTAGTTGTACTAGTTTTTGTTTTGCATGGGTGTAAGTCAGCTGGCCAATTCTAGAACATATTTTCTGTTATTTTCTTGTTTTTGTTTTTTTAAAAATTCAGAACTGCATTTGTCTTGCCTTAGATGTAGCACAATCACCACGGTTGGATTTTCGGTATATATCTTTCTATTTAAATTTCTTTACGAAGAAAATTCATGACGTAGTTTGTTGACAGCCATCCTTTGTGCAGCCATTGTGTCAACATGTTCACAGCTTCTTGTGTGGAGCAGTTCATTAGGCGTGAATTAGTACTTGACTCTGTGTTTTGCTGTTGGATCTGTTTCAACAGAACTTGATGCAAACGATCTTGGCGCTTTACATCAAGACGTTCCATCACCATATTGAGCGTATAGAGAAAGGGGTTAATGGCGGAGTTTAGAGGAAGCACTAAAATGGCCATAGCCACATTCACCTCACTGGTCACAGCATGGCCACTGGAGGCCAACAGACCCAGAAGACCGATCGGGAACCAGCACAGAAAGTCAGAGATAGCGATTGTCAGCAGGCGACGAGCCAAAGTGTGATCCTTTCTGCTCCTTGTGCTGCAGTCACTTTCAGCAATCTTGTTCTTCTGTACTGACTGGTAGATGACCACTTGACCTACAGCTATCAGCAGAAACAGCACAAAGTTCAGGACAATCATTACGTTAAAGGCAAAGGTCTGACCAGCAAACTCCTTTCTGGTGATTGGCAGTGGAATACAAATGCCATTCTGGCCGTAAAACTCCCAGTGTGACGTCATGGGAAGTAAAGGCACAGCAGCCAGAATCAGTCCAACAGTCCATATCCCAGCACACGTCACCACAGCGCTGATTCTGTGGAAATGGAGCTGGCTGAAGGGGAAGCGTAGAACCAACAGTCGATCCAAAGTGATGAGACAGATGATGAAGGCTGACACTTCACTGGACAACAGTGACAGAAATCCTGCTGCCTGGCATAGAGTGCTCTGTTTCCACGTGATGTCATTCCATAGGTAGGTACCCCGGTACACATGATCTGCCACCCCTATAATAGCCAGATAAAATCCCATCAAAAGGTCTGAAATGCAGAGTGTTATTACAAACGCATCAAATCCCGTTCTAGCCTTTGTTTTATTCGTTATCACTCGAACAATGAAACTCATTATGTTTCCCACGATAGAAGATATGGAAACGATCACTAGGACAGCCCTGTATATGTCAGATCTCAGTAATGATTGGCATGATGCTATTTCGTTTGACGGAGCATAGCAATTGTCAGAGGTATACGTTTTGGGAAGGATTTCTTCACAGCATAGTTTATAGTTGTCAGCAAAGACAGTCTGCAATTTGTCCAGGCCTTGAAAAATGTCACCAGAAAAGCTTTCCAAAGAGCAGCCACGTGTGTCTAGCAGAGTGAGAAGCTTTAGTGCCTGGAAGCCGCCAGAGGTGATACTGTTCACACCACAGTTTGTTAGGTTCAAGGTCGTCAACTTTGGACAGATATGAAACATGGACATATCCATCTCCTTCAAGATGACATTAGACGCATCCAGTAACTGCAAATGCTGATGCTGAAAATTGTATCCAGGTGTATGCTTGACAAGTGTATTCAGTGGATTGTAAGAAATGGTAAGGTAACGCAAATAGGGAAGAAAGCTCAAATGTTTGTCAGTGATGGATGTCAGATGGTTCTCACTCAGGTCCAAGCTGCGCAGATTAGGAAAATAGAGCAGTGTGAGATTCACCATATCACATCGTGACAGTCTGAGGTAGGCAAGTAGTGTGTTGTTAAGTACGTCGGAATACTGCAGACCACTACCACTTGCATCCAAAAAGCGTAAATAGGGAAATGCTGATGGAAGAATGATTCTGTCACAGAAAAAGGCATGGCCATAGCACGTGCATTGCTCAGGGCACGTGCCATCACACAACAACTCGTCATCTCGCTGGGGACACTGGTACATGCCATCACACACGTGTTGGGGATGGAGGCACACACTGGATGCCCGACAACGGTAGAATCCTGGACAAGTGTATCTGTCACAGTGCTCTTCATCTTCACGATGAGGACAGTCATTGAAGGAGTTGCACCACACAAAGACAGGCAGACAGTAACCATCATCTGCACACTGTACGTGAGTGTGTGGGCAGATAGATGGTCCATTCATGGTAGACTTGTTCACGTGCTGACCTATGACCCCTCCATAGCCATCAAAGCTGATCACAGCAGGTGCGGGGATGCTGACACCATATGCGTCCGGTTTAGTTTGTGGTCCACAATGTTCGTCACTTGAGTCAGTGCAGTGAGGCACGTTGTCACACATTTGACTTAAATAGACACACTCAATAATACACACATATGCACACACACTCACACGTGCACACGCACATGCACACACACACATAACTCCACCAAATAAGTATTTTTTCATGTATTAAAATAGACACACTCAATAATACACACATATGCACACACACTCACACGTGCACACGCACACACGCGCACACGCACACGCACGCACACACACACACACACACACACACAAACACACACACACACACACACACACACACACACACACACACACACACACACACACACACACACACACACACATAACTCCACCAAATAAGTATTTTTTATGTATTAATACTCAATGATTTTCTGTTCGAAACTTCGAGTTTTCAATATATAAAGAGATCAAATGGAGTCCAAAACGCCATAAATACATCTAATCCCATGTTAAGACCCTTTAATTCCCGTGTCAAACTTGTTCTTTTGCTTTTAAGGATTCATTATTAACCCGATAAAACCTTTTGTGAAATCTAATGTGTGTTATATCATTATGCATTTTATTTATTTGATTATGAGGTGTACGCATTTTTATAGTGTTATCATTATCTTTTTTAAAAATTATGAGCATCTTTCTATTCACATAGGACTCAAGCAATATCCTTTTATATGCAACAAGTCACAGTTACCTCTTTATTTCTACACTCAAAGAACGACGTACGATCACATTCCGAATACTGGCAGAACTGTTCATCACTGTTGTCATAGCAGTCAGTCTGATGGTCACACACCAAGGTGTAGGGAACCTCTTCCACATTGTCCTGACACAGGAAGGAAGGGGGCAGAGGGGTCAGCTCTACTGTACAGGACGATGCACCGAATGTCCCCTGATTCCAACACGAACTACGAGCATCACAGGCCAGAAATATGTGAGTGAAGTGATTCGAGGGGCACGCCAAAAAGGAAACATTTTGCCGCCATTTCCGGAAGGTCAGGGACGGCCAGAGTTTGAAGATCGAATCACGTGACCTTGATAGAAATTCGTGTTTTTTAGGCAATTCACACAAGATGTTGGCCATGATCCTGTTATTGCACTTCCTGGATTCGATTTGCGAAAGTCTCCAGACTAAGCATGTTCCTGGACAGTAGGTTATCGCTTTAAATCGTTCCAGGCCATAGGCAATGCTGCCGTCTGCGTGTTTAAGCATGTTTCTATAGCTGTAACAATGTTGCAAACACACACACATGCTTGCACGAATGAGCACACACACACACACACACACACGCGCGCGCGCGCGCGCGCACGCACGCACGCACGCACGCACGCACGCACGCACACGCACACACACACACACACACACACACACACACACACACACCACATACATACATACAGACACACCACAAAGTTGTAATAAACAGATCCGTCTTTTTTCCTATTTGTGCTAATATTTATTTTCTTGTTTTCTTTAAAACACACAGAAACAAATACTTTTACCTTCAATCTTAATAGCAATTTTACCTGCTGCCATTTAAACAACAAACTATATGGTGTTTGTTATCTTCAAAAATATCATAATTATGCTTAATATTGTTTGAAGATTTGCCTTGTACTATATTTTTTTTAATGTACTCAAGATACCACAGAGTTATGTTGGAGGTTTTTTTTTCAACTCTTTTTTTTCGATTACCTAATAATCATAATTTCTTTAATACATACCAATTTCGCAATGATGCTATTCCATATCAAGTATAATTATTCATATTTAGCACAAACATATTTGTCTTAGCAGCTTTATGACAATCAAATTTGTATAAAATAGTCCATACATTCCCTTACAAATAAGGAGCTGAAAATTCCACATGGCTCATGCCAATATAGGTCATGCCCATCCTGTCCAATCTAAGTGTTTCTGTGATTGCTTGAGTTTCTTGAGGAGAGTTTAAACTGACTAAACGGGCACTGTGGCTTTGACAGAAGTCCACCGCTTCCCACCATGATACACGATTGGTGATAATGATTCCACTGTTTCTACACCTTTTCCTTTCAGCTATGGAAAATATATAACAACCACCACGAATGCTGAAACGTCCCACACCACAAGCAGTACTGGTGTAGGGACAGACTTCTTCATCCTCCATGCCCACACAGTCTACTTGGGCGTTGCATGGGAAGTGATGTTTGAATTCGTTCCACTGAGGAACAGAGCAGTTGTACAGACCAACAAGGTCATGCTTACGACCTAAGTGAGTTACTTTCGTTTTAGTTTGCTCTAGACGAGAAGCGCTAGGGTGGAAGGAAAAGGTTAGTTTAAATCCCAACACTGGATGGACCTTTAAATGAGCTTCGTAGCAAACGCTGAGTCGCTTGTCTGGAGGATGAAACTGCTCTGGGGCAGTTCGTTCCCAGCACGTTGGATAAGAGCAATCCCTAATTTTAGGGTTTCGGCCTACCACCAATGTCAACATATCTTGTCCAGCACTGGCTGAGGAATGTTGCATGCTCACCATAATCACGTGGCTGGCAGGGATAGTCACAGACGTCGACGCTGAGGTAAGACAAAAGTAGAAAGATGTCACACCGTCCCATCCAGGGCTGGTGACTGCTCCTGAATAGATTGATAACAGTTTATTGATGTAATTGCTGCTTTTCCTAAGGACATGCTAAGCTACCAATGGACAGCGTTGTGATGCCGCCACATGCCTAAAATTACATCACTTTGTTTTCGCCTGTGAACAGTTTCAAAGAACAATAAATGAAACACACAAAAACAATTACGCTGGAGACTGCAATGCAGTCCATGCACGCAAACATGGATCAACACAAAAGTGAAATATTAACGGAAGGTGCAAATTAATGCATTTTATTTTGCTGTCAGAAGAAACTAAAGATCGAAAGCAGTTTTGAAGTGCATTTTTTCTGTTCTGATGGCAGAGAGGACTACATGATACTGAAAAGACTGGATTTAATGTGTCCATCTGTTAAGAAAATACACCCCCATTTTGCAGTCAAATGACACTTAAAGAAAACCGTATGCAGAAAACAAAAAGCACCTGTCAATATGTATGTAGTGTATGTGTGTCTAAATTCATACATTCCATACATAATAAATTATGCTTGCATCATGCTCAAGTAAACTAAGAACTGGACATCATTATATTTAATATCAATTCATAGAAACATTACGTATACAAATATTATAGTAAAATGTTGAAGGATGACTAATGTATCTTGTAAACAATAACAAACAAGAGGGATTCTTGAATGTTAATATAATCATGATGTTCATTTTGAACAAAACAAATACTATTGAAAACATAGGAAAACAATAAAAACATCTGTCTTTAGCTTTCTATCATAAAAACAGATATTTCAAGAACCTGCAGTTTCAGACATACCCGTCAATGGAGTTTCTGATACAGCTTGTAGCAGCTTTGTGGATTGTGGAATTCCACGATATGAAATCAACAAGGAGAAGGGTGAAGGCTTTTTGAATTGTGCCCTAATTATGAGAAACATAAATGTCACCGCCTTTTCACGCGAACTCACGAGCCGATAATGATGTAGGTCCCAGGTTTTAATCAAAAAGATGGGAGAGCATTCGAATAGATTTGACAAGCACCTATACAACCTAATTCTGCTGCTGCAGCTGGTTACATAAATCACCACACTTTCGCAGCTCCCTGTTATTTGTATGTCTGTGATGTTCAATACATACCAACGGGGTGGTTTGATGACGATTGTGCACCCCCTACCACGCAAAGGTATCATATTTACTAGCAAACCGTCAGTGGTCATTGCTATGCTCCCACTGGCTGAGGTAAACGTCCAGCTCGTTCCCTGCAGTATGCACTCCCTCGTCCAGCTAGAAGTCAGGTTTAACTCTGAAAGATGGAATGTGCTGAATGGGCAATTTGCATTTCTTTTCGCATGTCAGTTTGTATCTGAAATAAAAAGTGGTGGAAAACAAACCTGTTGTTATACATACTACCATTAACGGTTTCCCTCTTTTCCTCTTTGTGGCTCTGATCATTTGAAAGGAATGCTTAAGTTCAACAGTTTGCTTCTTAATGGGTGATTGGTCCCACAGTAAACCTATATTTTTGTACAAGAAAGGGACAACATGATATGCGGTGCCTTTCTGTTGTCACCTTGTCTGTGCTTGAGTGCAGTGTCGGTAGTAAACTGGCACAATGTGGTTGATGTATCCTACGTTAGTTGAATTGGAGCTACTATAACATCCGTTTCAAACTTTGGGTCGAATATATTTTAAGCAAAAGAAAATGAAAAGACTAATTCTAGCAAAAGTATGTTTTCATTCAAACGGCGTAACATTAAGAGTAATAACAAAACGTAACAATTCATTATTTTGGATGCCTTCATTGATTACATGTCATTCCTTGTAACATAATGATGATTGCAGCACTTTCAGAGTCAGGATTGAACAAGAAGAACAAAAGACATCAGGGTGTCAAGTGCACCGACCTCGTATCAAGGGTGAAAACAAGCAGCGGGTGACATATATATATTATCTGCTGCTCGGTAGTACTCAGTTTTCCTATTGATGGAGCATAAAAAATGCACAGAAAAACATGACTGCAGAAATAGCTGTCCCTTAGCTCTCACCACACCCTCTTGGCAGATACTGCATGTACACACGTATACGTGCACATTTGTGTGTGCACACATGTGGGTGATACATATAAGTGCGTTTGCACACACACACACACACACACACACACACACACACACACACTCTGCACACACCTACATGCGCTCGCGTGTGTGTGTGCATGCATGCGTGCGTGCTGGGAGAGCTATGAAAAGTAGGTCAGCTTGAGGTCTATGAAGGGGGGTGGTGAATGCGGGGGCGGGCCGATGAGGGGGGGGGGATAGTGTGAGAAAATGCCTTTTGCGTGGAAAACGCTATTTGTAATGGTTTGGATTCTAGGGGAGTGTCACAGTGAAAGGGGGGGGGGGGGGGGGGGGGGGGGGGTACGTAAATGTAGTTATCGTGATTTCGTTTCGGGTTGTTCCTTATGGTAAGTTATGACAACTGCGTTGTTTTGTTGTTGTTTTTGCTAAGATTTTTAACTTCTTTGTGAAGCGCTTAGATCCCTGTAAGGAGAATAAGCGCTATATAAATTGTCATTATTATTACACACACACACACATACACACACACACACACACACACACACACACACACACACACACACACACACACACACACACACACACATTCATGCACGAAATAAGATGATCTTAGGATTTTCATGACATTAGGGTTAACACTGACAATTTGTTATTGAACTGTTTATTCGCTCTCACAAACTGCAATAGTGTTACAAAAATGCATCTCACGATTTGCAGTTTGTAAGAAATAATATTGCAAGCATCGTCATCGGATCTGTTTGGGCACAAAATGCGAATTTTCTGTTTTACTAGTATTTGTTTGCAATACACAAAGGAGAAAAATAACTTGAATTCATAAGAAGTACGACCGTATAGCTTGCTGTTTGTGTACAGACACTAAGGAAGAGTCATACATTTTCTTCCTTCCTGGTATATTGGTATGTGGAACTTTAGGTGTGTAGGAATGCACGTATGTTGTAAAAGTGAGGTTTTTTCCCAAGGTCCCGTGGCAGTGGCAACCGTTTGTAATGCTTTGTTCCTTTACGGGCAAATATTCGTTTATTTGTAGGACTTTGAATACTGGGGTGCCCATCTCAGAAGTTCACAAAGAAGAATAAGAAATCAAAATGAACAGTTTTAACTTTTGTGCAAATTTTGGTAAAACAGCTTTTGTTTTAAATTGTTATGCATGCTCTTAAAGACACACAGACCGAAAGAAATTTATTTCTAAAAATCCATAGAGATCACTGAGATAAATCGTTCTGCATAAACCGCACCACGCAGTTTCCTTTGGTTACCACCCACAAATCGTGCGTCAAATGTGATCATTTTTACCTGGATTAATTCTTGTTCAGGTGTGACTCCCATACAAATGCCCCCAAATCAAAAACGAGACAGCACTTTGAAGAGCAGCCTCGTTTTGAATTTGGGAGAATTTGTATATGGGTCACATTTGGCCAGAAAAAAATCAAGAGATTGAATTTTGCTGGGCCACTGCCCGATTCTTTCCCTTTCCCTGTTACACACTAGCAGGGTTTGCATCGGGTTGCATACACATTATTTTTAAAAGTATGCTTACTGGTACAGTGTTGAAAATGCATGGCATGGTTTGTAATAATAAAAGCTAATGTCTATAAACGTTCCAAAACAAATGTGTATTTATAGGCCGATTAATGATGCTTTGCAAAAAGGCATAAAAAAAGAATGCAAGGAGAAGGGGGGAGTGTAAGCACTCATTTGCAAACAATGAGGAATACTTTTATACCAGTTTGGTGTGCATGGGTTTGCTGAGTTTTGAACTGAAATGAAATAGAAACACCCGAAGGTGCTGATGGGACCCAGAGATGCACCAGCCACGCCCGTCCTATCAACGCGAGAGCAGCCCTGCCCCAGCCTTGGAAGTCCGTGTTGTGTTACTGGGGAGCAGGCACACACGGGACATTCCATTAAGTATACAAGGCACATAGCTACTCGCGGCTTGGTGACCATCGGATACGATACTAAGGAGTCCTTGCGAAATGTACCAGTCCATTTTTCATGACTGCAGAGCTCACTGGCAAAAGACACCCACTCAGAAACCAGAACGCATCCAACAATCCCCACACAATGTACTCAATAGCGTACTCTCACCTTGAATGTTTGTGCAAGGTATGTACGTTATAGTGTACTCTAGTGTAGAGAGTGTTAATGGAAAGTAAGCTAAGTAAAACCATATTTAAGGTCTATTTTTGTTTACATTTGGCAGGTTTACAACTCCATATTGTTCATTTTAAGAAACAACAGTAACAAAAGTATGGAAAACACAGGATGACCCTTCAATTTGCATGACACATTTACATGAACATGGGGTCTGTTTGTCAGATGTACCAGTTTCTTTAGTGTAGCTGATACTCCTTTATCACTGTGCATGCATTCAGGAATAAATGTGACCCAGCACCATGAAATGGACATTAAGTCGCTGGGCTAGTTTCTCATAATAGGCTTGCAAAGTCAAAAATCTCATTTTTGTTAATCAATTTTGAGTTATGGGCATTTTCGTGTTCTCTAGCATATCATCTTTCGTATTTTATAAAGGATAATCTTTATTATGGTCTCTAAATACACAAAACGTTATTTGAAATGAATAGGTTGGTGCATTTTCTTGAGCTAGGCAAAACTTTAGACTGTGATATCTCAAATGGCCGACAATCCTCCTACCAACTATGAATGCGCATAACTTTAAAACGAAAAACAGTTACAATAATGGTTCTTATATCATTTGAAAAAGAATTCTCTGGAATGTTTAACTGGACCATTGTTGCAGAATTTCCATTTGTGTTAATGGGTCGCAAATGGAAGCAGTGAAGACGACGAGAGAAACAACAGTGGTAGACTTACACACCATTCACACCACCTTGAACTCAGAATCCTATTCCTGACATTCGTCTCATCTCTGCTTGCTTCTGTCATCTGCAGTGGAAAAACAATGCAGCTTTCAGGAGGTCATCCAAATAACTTGATCGAGGTTCCAGGAAAAGCGAATGACATGCTAACAGTTGGAGAGGGTAGCCCCCCACCCTGGTCAATGGCGCAGACACAACCATAGCTTGCTAGCTGCTAGTCTTCACTTACTTGACACAGAGTGAGACACCAGAGGGTTCTCAATGAACAAGAAACACCCGAATGTGCTGATATGGGACCCAGAGATGCACTGGCCCCCCACCTGCCCTACCAGCACAAGAGCAGACCTACACCAGCCTTGGAAGCCTGTGCAATGCTATGCAGGTGTAGGCATGCACGGGGCATTCCAGTAAGCGCGCAAGGCACATACCTGCTCTCAACTTGGTGAGCATTTTAGATACGACGTAAAGGAGTCTTTGTGAAAGTGCCCCATGGGTGTACCAGCACGCATCCAACAGCCCCCACCAAGGGCAGGTGAGGCCAGTGCATCTCCAGACAAAGCCACAGGCTCTGGCCTTACAGACTTATATTGTCGCTGTCCGGCGCTAACCGGCGTGTATCTGCGAAATTTAACAAAAATAGATTTCCTACTGAAAACCCCTTCTAATGACCTCACACAGGTCTTCTGTAAATATATTGTGCCTGTGACCAATGGAAATGTTCCAATATGCTACATGATCTACACACATTCACTGGAAATCCTACAGTCTTGACACGCTAACCGTGTGTCGATCTCCCATTGTTTGACAACTCTGGTGCGGAGCGTGTAACTGAATTATCACAAAAACTTTAGGCGCTATGCCACTTTCATTGTGTCACATGTTTACTCATTGGTAAAGAAGAAGAGTCAAATGTATAATTATCAAATGGGGAATGACATTGTAGTAGATGACATGTTTTTTATACTTCTGTAAATCACTGATTTTGCAGATACACGATTAGCGCCGGACAGCGACGATAATATGCCTCGGAAGAGAGTCCCAGAATATCCAATGATTGCTAGGTCTTTCCCTAGTCAGCCTGAAAGGGCAAAAACAATGCTAACAGTTGGAGAAGGTAGCCCCACTCTGGTCAATACTATGGCTTGCTGGCTGTTAGTCTCCACACACTTGACACAGAGTGGGGCATCAGAGGGTTGTCACAATACTACTGCTGATTTTTTTTTCTCACGCAGAATAGTGTAATTGGTTCAGGATTCATGATTACTGAAAGTTCGTTTAACGTGTTGCGGCCTGGAACAGGCACATATGGGACATTAATAACTATAAAGATAGTGGGACGATCCTGGAGGTATTGCAATCCCAGGAAAGTCCCAAAGCTTTTTGTTTTAACTAATCAAGATAGTTTGGACTCAGGATTCAACAAAAGAGTTACCACTTTTCTATCAAGTTTCGTAGAAAATGCTTGCCAAAATGATCCCCACATACATTTTAGTTAATACAGTAGATAAGTAGTTTTTAAATTATGGTCGAAGTTTATTTCGTTTTAATACTTATTTGTTAATGTTATAACACAATGTGGGTTTTTTTCTCTCTGATTTAATTCGATGGTATAGATAAGGTCAGATGATAACTTAATCCTAAATGCGCTTAGGAAAAACAGTTGTCACAATCTGGTATCGAATAAACATCAGGAAAATAGCATAAACATACTATAAGAAAACAGTTGTCTAAACAAGAAAACAATTTGCTACTGTACAGATGTCTTGAACACAGTTTTTATGACTTGGTATTGAACATTTCGCAAACGCTTTGTGACTCCTTTGGGGGAGACTAGCAGCAAACTATTTGATGAATCGTGGGATATATTCTTACTTCCGGTTGTTTTGTTTTAATCATGCGATAACTTATTTTTTTGTTTTCAAAATGGAGGCCAAAGTCAACAAAGTAGAATCAGACAAGTATGCTTCATTCTATCGCGACAATATAGGGGATGATGTTAGCAAGTTAAACAAACACAAGGGTTTGTTTTTTGAGTGCTCTTTCTTAATTTCTCATCATGTTAGATGGCATGACATAGTGTAAACTTAATTTTCTGCACACAAATAGACGTCAATAAAATCGAAATCTTTGTACAAACTGACAGAGAGGTATGATTTATCTCCCTTTTGATAGCAACTATTTTTCTCTCTCTCCAGAAAGTGAAGAGTATTAAAATGTGATCTGATCTTAGCTAACGTGTTTTGTTTTATTATTGGTGTTTCTAAGTCTTAGACCCCTTTTGGCGCAACAGTTATTCGCGTGAATAGCGTCCCCTAGTAAAACTCGCCCCGAGACAAGTAACCCAGGCTGGAATTCTTTTCTTTTCGTGCTCATTTGAACCAAAGACACTCTATAGTCTATGTTTGGACCACACTGATCTGTTGTGACAGACCTGACTCCCAGCCGTACAATATCACACGCACAGAAAGAAGTCAGTTTGAAACAACGTCACAACATTGTCTTAAATGTTGTATAACCACAGGAACAGCGTTTAATTGGTGCTCATTTTTTAACCTTCTAGAAAGACAAAAGTCTTGTAAATCCTTTCGGATTTCATTGTTTTTCATTCATATTTTGTTTTGGCGCCACTGAGCTGCTTTATTCTTATTGCTGTATAATCTTATGCAGATTTTGTGAGTAAATAAAATACAAGTGTCAAATAATTCTGAACCCTTTGGTCAGACTGATGAGAGTGGAAGTTTTGTAATTTTCATGTAAAAACCTACTTCTCTCTGTCTGCCATTTAGAGCAAATCTACCACTTGTATTTCAATCATACGAGCCAGAACCCAGGCACAAATATAAATTTATTAGATGAAAAGGGGCCGGGAAAGTTGCTCACCTCCCACACCCTAGAGAAGTGGGCTAAAGGAAAATTTTCTAATTGAAAATTTAACACACTAAAAGTCTTCCCTAGAGACTTAGCGTTTTTAACCCATTACCTCGTCACAGTTGTATTATGTTCATGTTAATTTTCCATCTTGCTTATTGCAACAGTGCAGTGTTTGTTTGTTTGTGGCACAAGCCACAAACCTATAACTCACTTTGTCGGTCTGTTGGTCTGTCGGTCCAAAATTGTCGCACATATTGTAAAAGAGAAAAAAATACTTGGGCATAAAGTAACATTTCAGTTGTCATATCTACAGTCCTTAGGTATGGAAAGAATTGTATACTGAACAGAGCACATGAATCTTCATTTTAAAGCGTACAAAATAATAAACATATGTAATACAGACACTGCAACAGACACGAGTATGCGGTGCTTCTTTCGATGAGTATAAGTAGGATAAATAGTATTAAATGTTTTCCAAAAGATATAAAAAGTTACGAAATGGTGCAGAGATAACATTCTGGTTTACAGATTAAAATTATTGAAAAGCCAGGGAAGGCGACTCAGTGTATGTAATGATTGGAGTGGTAAAAATAGACCGCTGCCACAAACGATTGCGAGTCCACGCTTGTTAGTATACATTGCAATAGCAATGTTTTAAATTGTATTATAAGTGTGCTTGTTTATTGTTTTCTTAAAGGCGTGTTTCGTTGTTGTGGGGCAATTGCTATCATGTATATTTTGCTGACATCTGTAGAGTCACCCCTTTTCCAGAAATGCATGCTAGCAATCTGAAAGAGGTAACTTTCTGTCGTTAATATGTCATTTATAATGGTACCCCTTATTGTGAAGCATTTTTTCGTAACGGGGGCCCTACAGATGTCAAGACTGCATGGTAGCAATTGCCCCCTCAGATGTCAACAATCATCCTCCGAACATGCTGCGTTTGAGTAGATCTACACTCACTTGAATTGGTTTGTGTTTCTCACTTTCTGTTCTCTATCAAGCCATCTGAGTCAATCGCAATGTTTATTTCTTTGCGAGTTCTCGACGTTTTGCAAGTTAGATCAGTTTGTGGCCACTTGTGACCACCCCTCTTTCTATTTAAAATGCGTGCAAATCGTTCACTGGCTTCACGGTTTCAATCTTCGACGCCATTGTTGATGGTATTTGATCGAGTAATCGAGGTAAGCAACTCTAATTTTCACGAAGTGCTCTCCACTAGTTTGTTTTTTCTCCGAAAATCGTCTATAATTACGCATTAGACCGCGATCATCATCCTCGTCATGGAACGCCCGTCATTTTGGTATCTTCTTTGTCTCTTTCTGTCCAAGGACAGAGGTGCCGCTACCCAGTTTGTCTTTCTGACATATTTGTTTTTCTTCCTCCACGCTGTGTCGTACGGCTTTCGCCCATTGACCCGTGAGTTGGCACGTGCAAGTCAATACAGTGTTTCTGTTGCCCCGCCGCCCACCAGTGTTTACTACAGTCGTGAGGAGCTACTATCGCTCAAGAATGAACACTCTGAATTCGCCCCATCGGTTTGTGACACGCTTCGTCGATTTGGACTTCTCAGCAATGCACAGGGTTTGTCAAAAAAGAAGAAACGGCGACCATTTGGTGGTGGCCGCAGGAAACTGAAGAAAGGTGAGCCCATTCCAGTGCTTGTTTCCACTCGCGATCGTGAAAGTCTTCCCCTCATTTCAAGTGAAAATCCACACAGTAAGTCCTCTTCCTACATGAATCCTGCAAACCTTATCCATATCGACACTCGTTCTGCCGAAAACTCCCTATCTCGCCACTCTGCTTCTTTCCGTCTGTGTGTCTTCAACGCCCAGGCTCTGGGTACTGGAAAAGAAAAACGCTCTGCCCTGTCCTACTTCATCCATGACAACAATGTTGATGTGTTCGCTGTGGTGGAAACTTGGTTTCGTTCTGACGGTGACGAGGCTAAGTGCCATGACATCGCTCCCCCCGGCCACCACACCCTCTCCTTCCCCCGTCAGGATCGGCGGCGGTATTGCTTTTGTCGTCGCTGATTCACTATCCCCTTTCCTCTCAACCAAGTCTGCCTTCCCCTTCACCCACACCTCCTTCGAACTGGGTTTATTTTTTATGTTTACTTTTCTTTCCATTAGGCCACTTCTATCTCCTCAGCTTTCTAATTTCTTATCTTCTTACTACCCCCCAAAGTGCAGCAGAATCTTCAACCTGATGAAGTTGTCTGCCTGAGGCGAAGAAGAAGAAGAAGAAGTCACCCTTGCCTTCCCCCACCAAACTTTCCATCTTCTGTGTTTGCATCGTCCTCCCCCAAGCTCTAAAAACCGCCTGACTGACTCCATCTTCGTTGACGAACTCCCCGATCTGCTGTCCTACTGCAACTCACTCCGTGGGTCCTACATCATCGCTGGCGACTACAACATCCACTTCGACCGCCCCTCTGACTCCACCACCTCCAAAGTCATAGACCTCTTCGACTGCTATGGCCTGGTTCAGTGTGTCCACGCTCCGACTCACATTCGTGGACACACATTGGACAACATAATCCACAGGGCTGACCAGGCCATAGTGAAGTCTCTCACCATCGACTATACCCTCCCTTCCGACCACGTCTGCCTTGTTGCTGACCTTCATCTTTCCCGGCCTCCACCTTCCAAGACCTACGTTCTGGCCAGAAACCTCTCTGCTGTTGACTTGACTCTCTTCGAGGCTAACCTTCAGTCTCATCTGTCTGCTTCGCCGCCAACCTCTCCTGGTGACCAGAACTCCCTCCTTCTTCAGCTCCTGGATCTCTATGTTCCTGCTCGTGGTCGCTTTGTTTCCAAGAGGCCTCCCTCACCTTGGTATTCTTCCGTTAGGCCACAGTTGCAAAATGCCAGGTGTGAGAGGCACAGAGCCGAGAGACAGTGGCTTAAATCCAGCCTGACTGTCCATAAAAACATTTTTCAAACTGTCAACAAATTGTTAATAGCCTTGTTGACGCTGTCAAATCTACTTACTACAATGCCAAAATCCTTGCATGCTCCACATCCAAACAGCTCTACAACATTAGTAACACTCTTCTTGGCAAAACTGACTCTTCTCCTCTTCCTTCTAACATGCCACCTTCTGAACTCCCACAGGCTTTCTCTGACTTCTTTGTTAACAAGACCACTAACCTGAGATTATCACTGGACTCCCTGACTAACAACCATGTATCCTATCCTGACCCCCCTTTCTCTGGAACTCCCTTTGCTTCTTTCCATTCTGTGTCTGAGGCGTTTGTTAAGAAAATCATCATGCAATCTGGCGTTAAGACCTGTGAACTTGACCCACTACCAGCTTCTTTCCTCACCCATTGTCTTGACACTCTTCTCCCTCACATCACCACCATCATCAATCATTCACTCTCTGCTGGTTCTTTTCCATCTTCTTTCAAATCTGCTGTTGTAAGACGTCTCTTGAAAAAGCCCACACTTGATTCTGATAACTTGATTAACTACAGGCCTTATTCAAACCTTCCCTTTCTTGCCAAAGTCCTAGAGAGAGTTGTTCTTGTTCAGCTGTTAGACCACCTACACTCGGGATCCAACAACCTTGTCTATCCCCTTCGATCAGCTTACCGCTCTGGCCATAGTACTGAGACTGCTCTTATCAAAATCTGCAACGACATACTGACTGCCCTTGACTCTAACAATATCTCACTCCTTACCCTATTTGACCTCTCTGCTGCTTTTGACACTATTGACCATTCTATCCTTCTTTCCCGTCTGCATCACTCGTTTGGGCTTTCTGACACTGTTCTCAGCTGGTTACATTCCTACATCACTGATCGTCAACAGGTAGTCTCTGTCAATGATCTTTCTTCTAAACCTTCTTCCTTGGTCTATGGGGTACCACAAGGTTCTGTCCTGGGCCCTCTACTTTTCATTCTCTACACCTATCCTGTCTCCTCTATTGTTCAACAATACCTGCTTCAGCATAATTTTTTCTCTGACGATAATCAGCTGTACATCTCTGGACCACTCTCGAACCTTCCCACCATGATCCAAAGCACCCAGTCCTGTGTAGCCAACCTGAAGGACTGGATGACAGAAAACAAACTGAAGCTTAATGAAGACAAGTCTGAACTGATCTTGATCACCCCACCAAAACTTCAAAATCACCCCTCTCTTCCATCCTCCATCAAACTAATTGACTCGTCTATCACTCTCTCTCCTTCTGCCCGCAACCTTGGTGTAACTCTTGATCAAACCCTGTCCTTTCAACAGCATGTCAGCAATATCTGTCGTACTTGCTTTCTTGAACTCCGCCGAATTGCTTCTATCCGCCATCTCCTCTCAGAAGATACCACAAAAGCTCTTGTCTGCGCATTTGTACTATCCCGCCTTGACTACTGTAATGCTCTCTTGTCTGGCTCCCCCTCTCATCTCATCAACAAACTTCAAAAAGTTCAAAATCATGCTGCCCGTCTCATCTTCCGCTCTTCTAAATATGACCATATAACTGCATTGCTCTGTTCTCTCCACTGGCTCCCTGTTCAGCAAAGAATATCCTACAAGATTGCCTCTCTCTGCTACAAATCTATCGAGTCTTCCTGTCCTGAATACCTCACTGATCTGTTACATCTCTACACACCGTCTCGAGCTCTGCGTTCCTCATCTGACACCCGTCTCTATTGTATCCCCACTGTCCGCACTAAAACCTATGGTCAACGCTCTTTCTCCTATCAAGCTCCTGTTACTTGGAATCAGTTGCCTCACTCTCTCAGATACTCATCCTCTCTGCCCACATTCAAACGCCATCTCAAAACTCATCTGTTTCCTAAATAACTACTAATTCCTTCCTTCATAACTTGGTGTGTGCATGTCTGAGAGTGAACGTCTGCGCTTGGTGAGCGCATATAATTATCTGTGTGAGTGTGTGTCCGCGTGTGTGCGTGCTCGCGCACATATATGTGCGTAATTCTGTGTCTGTCTTTGGGTATTTGTGTAATAGGATAAAAGCAATATCCCACAGCAAAGTCTTAATAACGATTATATACCAATATTTTACCTCTTTCAGATGAAATCATAATAACGACTAAATACTGATATTTTGCCTCTTTCAGATAAAATCAGCTGATAATCAAACACGCAACGAAGAAGTGAGGCGCCGTGTATGCAGATCTGAATAATACTATAACCACTTCACCGTAGCAAGAAAATCCCACTCATCCACAAATAAATATAGTTCTCCAAGTTAGAAAGTCGTGAGCTATTTTGATCTTGCACAAGCGATACTTATGAAAGGAAACTGATTATTAATAAAAGCATGAACCATACTGGCCTCTTAGCTGTATAAAAAAAAAACCAGCCTTTACAATGTACTATTCTTCTTTCACTACAATCACTTAGGCCATAAATATTGTCATTTGGCCAATGACGAACTTTCAATGATGACGTAATTTCAGTGATTGGGTAAGTTATAGTTAGCCGCTATTTTTATCATTTGCAATTTCACTAACAATTACTCTTCACAATTTTTTTTTTCAATGTAAAATGTTCATCAGAAACAACCTTTTGCATTTATCGGGTTAAGGCATAGGCTTAGGAGTATGTTTGGGCTTTTTGTTGATGCAAATAAAGAAAATGTGGTTTGAGTTAGTCGCATGTGAGTGTACCTTGATGTGCGATAATGATAATGATATGTCAAGATAAATAACTGTGACGTCAAGGTTTTAATAGCAACGGTGTATTCTTACACCCTTTTCTCACGTGCGTTTACACTAAGCCTATGGGTTAATATACGCAAATGATATGTCAAGATATTGTTTTATATCACACGCTTTGCCGTCCTCTTTAGCACTACTTGTACCATCGGTATAATATGTGTATATTATATGTTTATATTGTAAACGCCTAGGGCATTAAATTGATTAGGCATGCTAAATGTTCTAATAATAATAATAAACTAGAGCGCTAAGACGCTAAAATCACCAACCGCGCGGCAGCGTTATTCGGCTCCAGTGACCTTGACCTTTGACCCATGACCTTCATTATCGAACTTGGCCTAGATCTTCCTACTACCTACCCGCATGCAAAATTTGAGCACCCAAAGTCCATCCGTTCAAACGCTAGAGAGGATACATACATAGTCCGCCTCAGACACGAGTGAAAACATTACCAATCCGCTCTCTACGATCGCGGTTGGTAATTACCAATCCGCTCTCTACGATCGCGGTTGGTAACAATAATAACTAGAGCGTTAAGACGCTAAATCACCAACCGCGCGGCGTTTTCGGCTCCAGTGACCTTGACCTTTGACCCATAACCTTCATTATCGAACTTGGCCTAGATCTTCCTACTACCTACCCGCATGCAAAATTTGAGCACCCTAAGTCCATCCGTTCAAACGCTAGAGAGGATACATACAAACATACAAACAAACAAACATAGTCCGCCTCAGACACGAGTGAAAACATTACCAATCCGCTCTCTACGAACGCGGTTGGTAAAATTACCAATCCGCTCTCTACGATCGCGGTTGGTAATAATAGACCGTACAGGCCGTGTCCGACTATGCTTCCCCTCGCATGCAGCTGGTAGCTCTGTCACGCTGTGAACAAGCGAGTGATTGCATCGTCGAACTTAGCATTACAAGGCCGAATCGTCGCAATCATTTAAAACTCGGCTTGCATAAGCGTGGTTGTTCCTTGTTTGCAGGCTTAAAAATGAACTTAACTTCACGGTTAAAGGTAAAGATGTGCCCCCCCCCCCCCCCCCTGCATTTCTCGGTTAATTGTATTTTTTTCCGTTTTTGCCTTTCTTACCAAACATAAAGCTGTATTTTAGGAAACATTTTTTTTAGCTAATAACCTTTTTGGAATACTAACCCTAGCCCTAAACCTAACCTACCCCCCCCCACAGTAGACCGCGATTTGTCACAGTTTGTGGTTCGTTGCGTTTTTCCGTCTTATAGGGTGGGGGGTAGGGTTAGGTTTAGGGTTAGGGTTAGGGATTAGGGTTAGTATTCTAAAAAGGTTATTAGCTTAAAAATGGTGTCCTGAAATACAGCTTTATGTATGGTAAGAAAAGCAAAAAACGGAAAATTGCAATTAACCGCGAATGTAGTGTAGGGGGGGGGGGGGGGGGGGGGGGGGGGGGGCACATCTTGACCATTGTAAAGAAATTTACTTTTCGCTTTCTTGGTCCATCAAAACTATCTTTATACACAATTAAGAATGCTCGACGTCTGTAAAAGCTATATGTCATTTGCAGGCAATGTTTGCATCTCTCTCTCTCTAAGTCTATTTTGATTGACAAGAGTGTTTCTATCGTTGAACAAGCTACACAGATGCGTGCGGGTATGCCCGCATGCAGAATACATAAATCATTGGATTCTTTGGAGTTTTGTTTTGCTTTTTAAACAGAAGATATAAATCACTTCATTCAAGTGTAATAATGCTTCGAGGTAGAGTGCGTGCGCACACACACACGCACACACAACCACACACACACATACACATTCATATGCATGCACATACACACACAAGCAGAGAACACACACAGAGTTGTGTGTGTGTGTGTCGTGTGTGTTGTTGTGTGTTGGGGGGGGGGGGGTGTGGGGCCCCCCCGTGTGCGTGCGTGCGTGCGCGTGCGTGCGTGCGTGCGTGCGTGTGTGTGTGTGTGATAGAGAGAGGGAGACAAAGAGAGGAGAGAGAGAGAGAGAGAGAGAGAGAGAGGAGAGATAGAGAGAGAAGAGAGAGAGAGAGAGAGAGAGTTTGAGGGAAGCGAGAGGGACAGAGAGAGTATGCGCGTGTGTGTGTGTGTGTGTGGTGTGTAGCGAGAGAGATAGAGAGAAGAGAGAGAGAGAGAGAGAGCGAGGGAGAGAGAGAGAGAGAGAGAAGAGAGAGACAGGAGAGACCGATGACAATGACAGACAAGTGGAGAGAGAGAGAGAGAGAGAGAGAAGAGAGAGAGAGAGAAGGAGACGAGAGACAGAGAGAGAGGGCGAGAGGAAGAGGAGAGAGAGAGAGAGAGAGAGAGGGAGAAGAGAGAGTATGTCTCAGATAATTAGGTCTTAAAGTGGGAGGGAGTCTTATAAGAAGGTGGGGTGGGTGGGTGGGGGGGTCTTTATAAGGGAGGTTCCACTGTGTATAAACTATTCTTTCAAAATGGTTTCTCTGTTTATCTTTCTGTCAGTCACATCTGTCGGGGTGGGGATGGGGTTGTGTGGGGTGGATCCGTTTAACGTCCTCCCGGCCTGGAAAACAGGCACATGTGGGACATTGATGATATATATATATAAAGATGGTGGGCAACGATCCTGGTGGAGAATAACGGTCTTTTTTTTTCTAGATAACGGTCGCCGCGCGAATAACGCTTACGCCAAACGGGGCCTAAGAAACACTTTAGAAAACGTTTGCGGAAGAATATTACAAGCTCTTGTCTGATTGGTCAATTTTTTTTAATTATTTTAAACAAACTTTAATGGACCAATCAACAACAAGAAATGTATTCAAAAACCCCATGTTTTTTTGCTAGTCACGTGATAGTTCGCCAAGAGATACTTTGGGAGTAGCCGCAAAACGTTTGCGGCAATCGTCGGCAAAAGAGGTGTTTCTTAGTACCGTTTTTTTGCCGATTTGCGCTCACGCTACGTAACGTTAGCCCTTTGTGAAAGCCCCCCCCCCCCCCCTCCGCCAGGTACTGCAATGCCAAGTCCCCATGTTGTTGTTTTTAATTATGAAGATAAAGTCAAATCTGTCTGTCTGTCTGTTTGTATGTGAATGACTCAAGAGTCATTGTCTCTGCAAGCTTGATGTTTGTTGTTTCCCTTTCTCTCACTCTCTTCCTCTGACAGATCTCGAAGGATGCTCCCGCCAAACGAGAAAACGTTTCCCCAAGACCCTCCCTCACTATAAAGACCCTCCCTCCCTATAAAGACCCTCCCTCCCTATACAGAGCCTCCCTCCCTCCGAATAGACCCTCCCTCCCATAAAGACCCTCCCTCCCTATGGGAAGACCCTTCCTCACTATAAAGACCCCTCCCTCCCTATAAAGACTGTCCCTCCCTATATAAGACCCTCCCTCCCAAAATACCCTCCCTCCCTATGTGAAGACCCTCCCTCCCTATAAAGGACCCTCCCTCCAAAAAAGACCCTCCCTCCCTATAACACCCTGGCCTCCCTCTCGTAGACCTTCCCTCCCTATAAAGACCCTCCCTCCCCTATAAACTCGTGTATTTACCACAATGAGTTACAATGAGTTACTTCCCTTGCTTACGCGTACTGCGGACCTACGTGAACAAATCTTTACAACTTTCTACATCAGCAACCCATGACGTCACGACTTCTTCGCGCACCCTCTGGCGCTGCCGTAGTACTGGCCACATCCATAACTCCCTAATGACGTAGATCACGTGCCTTACACCACTGGTGTGTGACCATCGCCATGACTGCCGTGACAACAGTGATGAAGACTTCTGTGTGTTCAGGACCTGTGACCTGTATTTAAGCCCCTTTGTATCTGTGTTTCTGTATCTACCTCTGTCCCTCATCCTTCAGACGAACGCAGTTTTGGTCGAGTAAAATGGGAACGCCTTTTGGTAGAAGCTCTGAGGTGTCTCTAAGGGCATTCTTGTTGAAGTTTCGGGATCTCTATGATAGAATGTCGCATATAATAAGAGAGAGAGAGATTCTCTTGGAAGTCTCTCTCTCTCTTCTCTCTCTCTCTCTCATATCTCTCTCTCATCTCGTCTCTCTCTCTCTTGTATTAATCTTTGTTACGTAAAAAAACAAACAACTCTTTTTATTAACATCCTTGGGACAGACAGAAAAGAACAACAAACAAACAAACAAAACAAACAAGGGCGTCGCCAAGCGGCAGACATGTCCGTCACCAGCAAGGGCCACGCACTTGCGACACCCCGTAGCATAATTGTCCGTCACCGTAGCTGATCTGACTTTGCAGTGGTCTGGTTTGCATTTTTGTTTTTGTCCGTCACCATATGTGATCGGACTTTGTGGTCGTCTGGTTTGTATTTATTTGTCCGTCAAAATAGGTGATCGGACTTTGCTATTGGGCTGTTTGTTTGTCCGTAAATTTTTTTTGTTTGTTTGATTTTTGTTTTTTTTTTTGTTTTTTCTGTCTGTCCCAAGGATATCTCCCGAACCGCTTGACAGAATCGCGTCAAATTTTTGTGTGATGGTGTGTCACCATGAGAGGAAGGCATCCGCGCAAAATGTTTCGCCGTCGTGACCTTGACCTTGGCTTACGACCTTGAAAACCGAAAATGTTTAAGGGGCCATAACTCCCACACCGTTTGGTGTTAGAGTCTTCAAATTTGGCATGTAGGTACTTTGGCTTATGCCCGTTCTGGTGGTGGCATACCGATCAAGGTCAACGTCAAGTCCGAGGAGATCGGTAGGCCTTGAATGTGGTAGGGGTCTACAAACTGGGTTTTAAGCTTTATTTTCCACATTTGTACTTGACAGAAGTGCTTCAGATTGTGTGTGGTACTGTATACCCTAGAGTAGAAAACATCCCAGCATAAATTATCGCCATGCTGACCTTGGCCTTGAAGTTTGACCTTGAAAACCGAAATTTCCTTCTTTGCGCTATATATTTCTTGTTCAAGCTGTATCTCGTGAACTAGAAGACAGAATCCCTTGCAAATCAGGATTGTGTCAGGATGTGACACTCGACGGGGTGTCGCAAGTGCGTGGCATTGCTGGTGACGGACATGTCTGCGCTCGGCGAACGCCCTTGTTCGTTCTTAATTTCCATTAATCCACACTCTCTTCAACTCAAAAATATGTTTATTATTTATAGAGTACTGAAGGGGGTTGCGTACCCCTTAAGGCATTATCGTAATTATCTCTCGTTCATTATTGACACATTGCGATGGCTTGGAGTCATTGACGTATTATTGAACTTATTGCAAAAAAAACTAATAACTTGTATTAAAAAAAAGACTACAAAATAATATAAAAAGGGAGTTATTGCTTTTTGTCTATTTCTGCAGCCTTTTTTTTATACAAGTTATTCGTTTTTGTAATAACTTTCAACAAGGCCAAGGTCACGACCGGCAAAAATGGTTTGCGTGGATGCCTTCCTCTTCATAGTGACACACCAGCACACAAAATTGACGTGATTCGGTCAACCCGTTCGAAATAATAATAAACGGATATTCTTGGGACAGACAGAAGGAGAAAAAAATGACCCTCCGATTTTCAGGCTTCAGCGATCTTTTTGACCTTGACCTTGACCTTGATCGGCATGCCATTATCAGAACGGGCATAAGCCAAACCACCTTCATACCAAGTTTCAACATCCTATGTTGATCGGTGCCCGAGATATGGCTAAAAATAGATTTTCGGTTTTCAAGGTCAAGGTCGTAGGTCAAGGTCACGACGGCAAAATGGTTTGAGCGGATGCCTTCCTCTCATGGTGACACAACAGCACACAAAATTTGACGTGATTCGGTCAACCCGTTCGAAAGATATCCTTTGGACAGACAGAAGGAGAAAAAATGACCCCCGATTTTCAGGCTCAGCGATCTTTTTGACCTTGACCTTGACCTTGATCAGTATGCCATCATCAGAACGGGCATAAGCCAAACCACCTTCATACCAAGTTTCAACATCCTATGTTGATCGGTGCCCGAGATATGGCTAAAAATATAGATTTTCGGTTTTCAAGGTCATACGTCAAGGTCAAGGTCACGACTGCAAAATGGTTTGCGCGGATCTCTTCCTATTAAGGTGGCACACCTTCACACACAATTTGACGCGATTCGGTCAAGCGGTTCGGGAGATATCCTTGGGACAGACAGAAAAAAGCAAAAAAAAACAAAATACAAAAAAAAAAAAAAAACCAGGCAAAAAAGCCCATCGCAAAGTCCGATCACCTTCGGTGACGGATAATAATATGTTAATGGATAGAAAAGATAGTCCGTTTTGATTCTAAGCCATCGAATTGCGTACTGGTAAGGGTCAGTGCGCACCTTAGATACTATTACTACTACTACTACTACTAATAATGGGAATGTATATAGCGCTCTTTCTCACATGAGCTCAGTGAGCTTTACATTTATAACAAGAACATTAAATTCAAACAAATAATGAATCATTAGAAAGGAAAATAAACACGATGGAACGTTCTCTTACTTCCTCGCCTCCACCCCACTCCCCCCCCCCCACCCCCCCCCCCCCCCCCCCCCCCCCCCCCCCCCCCCCCCCCCCCCCACCCCCGACCCCCCCATACTGTCACATACATACTTCACACACACACACACACACAACCTGAATGGCGTAGTTCTGCATGTAGGAATCAACGATTTGAGGGGGAAAGACCCTGAGGCACGCAGCACAGACATGCAACAATCTTTGAAGGAGGTCAAAGCTAAATTCCCCCAAGCCAAGATCATTGTTAGTCAAGTGGCTCCGGTCAGAAATACAACACTTGACGTTAAGAAAGACCTCTTCAATGCAATGACAAAACTGAAACTACAAGACAGAGAACAACATCATGGCTGGGGATTTTTTTGGTTTTTTTTGTACATCATCATATAGTAAAAAGGCAAGTGTGTTTGTGTGTGTGTGTGGTGTGTGTGTGTGTGTGTGTGTGTGTGTGTGTGTGTGTGTGTGTGTCTGTAACACAAAACGGGCCTTATAACTCCGCCGTTTTTCGACCGAATCGCTTCAAATTTTGCTAGTGAGCCCTATCTCGGTGTGCCAAACTGGAAGCGAATCGGTTTAGAAACGCGCACTCTATATTTCGCGGACCCGGCGAAACCAGTACTCAGCGTTACCAGTACGTGGCGTTTACCAGTACGGTGCATTACCAGTACTAGGCGTTGCGCTAGTAATAATAATATTTGTCGCCTTTGTTGAGATAAAGTTGATCTGATTAAAAAATAATATCACATTTTAAATAAATTTTAATTCATAATTATCTCTCTCTCTCTCCTCTCTCTCTCTCTCTCTCTCTTCTCTCTCAATGTCTCAGAGAAGTAGGTCTAATGTGGGAGAGAGTCTCAAATGGGAGGTCTTTAACGGAGGTTCCACTGTAAAGTCATTTCACCGTTATACATCTGTATCGTTAACAATTCAGGACTTTACTGGAGTTGCACTGTCTCCGGGCATTGCCTCCAGGATCGTTCCCACCATCTTTATGTCTACTAATGTCCCATATGTGTCTGTTCCAGACCGGAGGACGTTAAACGGATTTTCATAAATTTCATTCTCTCTCTCTCTCTCGATCTCTCTCTCTCTCTCTCTCTCACCAGGAACTCCTATCTACATCTCTCTCTCTCACTCTCACCCACCACTCCACGCGCCTGCGCAAGCCACAGCTTCCTCAAACACTGCCCACCATCACAGTTCCATGCGTAGTCGTACCTGCGCAAGGCGGCCCGCACCATGGCTCGCGCTCTCGCGGCGATCCCTACTACCACGCCTCTTCCTGCGCCTCCTCCTTCTTTTTTCCTTCCCCCCTTTTTCCTTTCCCCCCTTTTTTTCTTTTTTTCCTCCCTTTTCCCCCCCCTCTTTCTTTTCATCCTCCCGGTGGGAGACCGCGGACAACGGCGCGTGGCGTAGGAACACGTTGCACTTTCTCCTCACCACCGCTTCGCTCACTTCCGCCTGGATGTCCTTCCGACCTAAGAGCTGATGCTCCCACGATGACGAAGAAGAAGAAGAATCCGGATCCGGATTCTCGAGCGGTTTGGGCAGAAACTGATGAAAAACGACACGCTTCCGCGTGGCGTTTTCCGTCGTCAGCGCTACTTCGTACAGCAGAGTTGTCGCTTTATTATTAATATTGTCCGATTCGCCTTGGTGGAGGTGGAGGTTTCGCCTTCGGTAGCCATGTTGGTGCGGAGGGTCAGAACGAGGCTCCCAGTCTTCTGGGTGAAAGGAGGAGGAGGAGGAGGAGGAAGAGTAGGGGAGATCACCCGTTTCCACGGCGACCAGGACAAGCGGCGCAGAGTGAACGTTCTTGGGGAAACGTTTTCTCGTTTGGCGGGAGCGTCCTTCGAGATCTGTCAGAGAAAGAGAAAGAAACTAAACAACGTCAAATTGATTCAAAAGGTAAGCTTGCAATGGCCAACCTAGCTCGCCAATTTGACCGCCAGGTGGCAACCAACTCAATAGGGGCTTATCTCGTGATATCTTTAGTTGGGGGTAGAGAGAGAGAGAGAGAGAGAGAGAGAGAGAGAGAGAGAGAGAGATGTAGCGAGATCTAGAGAGAGAGAGAGATAGAGATGAGGAGAGAGAGAGAGAGAGAGGGAGGGACTCCTCTCCATCTCTTTATCCCCAACTAAGAAGAGAGAGAGGATTAGCCCCACACGAGCGCTATGCCACCTGGCGGTCAAAACAGCCAGCTAAGCCGCTCATTTACAGTCATTCACATACACATACAAACAGACAGACAGGTTTACTGACAGAAAGACAAAAAGATAAAATTTTGAAGAATGGCTAAGAAAGGAGTATTAATTATTTACTACTTTTTATTTATTTAAATTCATTAATTATGCCTTCTTCTTCTTATTCTTTCTTTGAGCATCCTCCAGTCATCATATTGACGGTATGATCAGGGGTCGCGCTAACGCATGTTTCTTGCGTATTTGACGCGTTTTAAAAATCGCTGACGCATTTTTTACGGCGTTTACGCATAATCCGTAAACAAAATGACATCCGCTCAAAATCGCATCTGAGTCTAGATGGTGAATCAGACTTTAGAAGTCCTACTGTCCCTACAC
>CM065708.1:11122463-11157719 GCA_017654935.2 Phymorhynchus buccinoides | reverse complement strand
CCTATAGTCAGTTCAATGTTTGGTGTAGCAGAAACCACTTATGTGTAGGGACAGTAGGACTTCTAAAGTCTGATTCACCATCTAGACTCCGATGCGATTTTGAGCGGATGTCATTTTGCGAACGGATTACGCGTAAACGCCGTAAAAAATGCGTCAGCGATTTTTTAAACGCGTCAAATACGCAAGAAACATACGTTAGCGCGACCCCTGATCATAACCGTCAATATGATGACTGGAGGAATGCTCATAGAAAGAAGAAGAAGAAGAAGGCATAATTACTGAATTTAAATAAATAAAAAGTAGTAAATAATTAATACTCCTTTCCTTAGCCATTCTTCACAATTTTATCTTTTTGTCTTTCTGTCATTAAACCTGTCTGTCTGTTTGTATGTTTATGTGAATTACTGTAAATGAGCGGCTTAGCTGGTTGTTTTGACCGCCAGGTGGCATAGCGCTCGTGTGGGGCTAATCCTCTATATATTCTTATTTGTGGATTAGAGAGCATGGAGATGAGTCCCTCCTCTCTCTCTCTCTCTCTCTCCTCCTCTCTATCTCTCTCTCTCTATACATCTCTCTACATCTCTCTCTCGCTTTTTCTCTCTTTCTCTCTCCCTCTCTCCCCCCTCTCTTTCTCTACCCCCAACTAAAGATATCATGAGATAAGCCCCATATTGAGTTGGTTGCCACCTGGCGGTCAAAATGGCGAGCTAGATTGACCATTGCAAGTCTTACCTTTTGAATCAATTTGACGTTGTTTAGTTTCTTTCTCTTTCTCTGACAGATCTCGAAGGACGCTCCCGCCAAACGAGAAAACGTTTCCCCAAGAACGTTCACTCTGCGCCGCTTGTCCTGGTCGCCGTGGAAAACGGGTGATCTCCCCTACTCTTCCTCCTCCTCCTCCTCCTCCTTTCACCCAGAAGACTGGGAGCCTCGTTCTGACCCTCCGCACCAACATGGCTACCGAAGGCGAAACCTCCACCTCCACCAAGGCGAATCGGACAATATTAATAATAAAGCGACAACTCTGCTGTACGAAGTAGCGCTGACGACGGAAAACGCCACGCGGAAGCGTGTCGTTTTTCATCAGTTTCTGCCCAAACCGCTCGAGAATCCGGATCCGGATTCTTCTTCTTCTTCGTCATCGTGGGAGCATCAGCTCTTAGGTCGGAAGGACATCCAGGCGGAAGTGAGCGAAGCGGTGGTGAGGAGAAAGTGCAACGTGTTCCTACGCCACGCGCCGTTGTCCGCGGTCTCCCACCGGGAGGATGAAAAGAAAGAGGGGGGGGAAAAGGGAGGAAAAAAAGAAAAAAAGGGGGGAAAGGAAAAAGGGGGGAAGGAAAAAAGAAGGAGGAGGAGGAGGAGGAGAGGGGAAAAGAGAGAGTGAGGGAGGAAGGACATCCAGGCGGAAGTGAGCGAAGCGGTGGTGAGGAGAAAGTGCAACGTGTTCCTACGCCACGCGCCGTTGTCCGCGGTGTGTCGGGAGCGTGGGGGGGGGGAGTACCGGTTCCGTACCCCATCGCCGCAAACGTATGGATGTGATTCCTCACACGATCGTATGACCAAGTGGATGTTGCGTCACCTCACGGAAGGTCATCCAAAACCGTTTGGTTCACACCAGGCGACCGTCAGGAAGAGTGCCGTGGCACGTATAAGTGCGTATGGACGGCAATCGCTGCGAGAGCGCGATCCATGGTGCGGGCCGCTTGCGCATGTACGACTACGCATGGGAACTGTGAATGGTGGGTGCCAGTGTTTGAGGAATGTGGCTAGGGCGCGTGGAGTTCCTGGTGAGAGAGAGAGAGAGGCGAGAGATCGAGAGAGAGAGAGAGAAATGAAATTTATGAACCTCCGTTTAAAAACGTCCTTCGGTCTGGAACAGACACATATGGGAACATTAGTAGATATTAAAGATGGTGTGGGAACGATCCTGGAGGCAATGACCGGAAGCAGTGCAACTCCAGTAAAGTCCTGAATTGTTAACGATACAGATGTATAACGGTGAAATGACTTTACAGTGGAACCTCCGTTAAAGACCTCCCATTTGAGACTCTCTCCCACATTAGACCTACTTCTCTGATAGATTTGAGGAAGAGTTAGATTTGAGAGAGAAGAGAAGGAGAGGAGGAGGAGAGAGAGATGATGAATTAAAATTTATTTAAAATGTGATATTATTTTTTAATCAGATCAACTTTATATACAACAAAAGGCGACAAATATTATTCTTAACTATCGCAACGCCTAGTAACGGTAACGCCTAGTAACTGGAAACGCCAAGTCCTGGTAACGCTGAGTACTGGTTTCGCCAGGGCCGCAAAGAAATATAGATTGAGCGGTTGTCTTAACCGATTCGCTTCCAGTTTTGCACACCGCATAGGGCTCACTAGCAAAATTTGAAGCGATTCGGTCGAAAAACGGCGGAGGTATAATGCCCGTTTTGTGTTACACACACACGCACAGCACACACACACACACACACACACACAACACATCACCACACACCACACACCAACAAACACACTTGTCCTTTGTTACTATATGATGATGTACAAAAAAAACCAAAAAAATCCTATGTGATATAGTATGTTGTTCTCTGTCTTGTAGTTTCAGTTTTGTCATTGCATTGAAGAGGTCTTTCTTAACGTCAAGTGTTGTATTTCTGACCGGAGCCACTTGACTAACAATGATCTTGGCTTGGGGGAATTTAGCTTTGACCTCCTTCAAAGATTGTTGCATGTCTGTGCTGCGTGCCTCAGGGTCTTTCCCCCTCAAATCGTTGATTCCTACATGCAAGAACTACGCATTCAGGTTGTGTGTGTGTGTGTGTATTGACAGTATGTATGTGACAGTATATAGTCGGGGGAGGGGAGGGGGGGTGGAGGTGGGGGGGGGGGAGTGAGGGGGGGCGAGGAACTAAGAGAACGTTCCATCGTGTTTATTTTCCTTTCTAATGATTCATTATTTGTTTGAATTTAATGTTCTTGTTATAAATGTAAAGCTCACTGAGCTCATGTGAAAAAGAGTGCTATATAAATTCCCATTATTATTAGTAGTAGTAGTAGTAATAATAGTATCTAAGGTGCGCACTGACCGCTTATCCAGTACGCAATTCGATGGCTTAGAATCAAAACGGACTATCTTTTCTATAGTCCATTAAACATATTATTATCCGTCAACCGAAGGTGATCGGGACTTTGCGATGGGGGGGATGGTTTTTGATTCTGGTTTTTTTGTTTTTTTTGTGTTTTTTGTTTGGGTTTTTTTTTTTCGGTCTGTCTTTCCCAAGGATATCTCCCGAACCGCTTGACCGAATCGCGTCAAATTGTGTGTGAAGGTGTGCCACCTTAATAGGAAGAGATCGGCGCAAACCATTTTGCCGTCGTGACCTTGACCTTGACGTATGACCTTGAAAACCGAAAATCTATATTTTTAGCCATATCTCGGGCACCAGATCGACATAGGATGTTGAAACTTGGTATGAAGGTGGTTTGGCTTATGCCCGTTCTGATGAGGGCATCAACGATCAAGGTCAAGGTCAATGTAAAAAAGATCGCTGAGCCTGAAAATCGGTGGGTCATTTTTTTCTCCTTCTGTCTGTCCCAAGGATATCTTTCGAACGGGTTGACCGAATCACGTCAAATTTTGTGTGCTGGGTTGTGTCACCTATGAGAGGGGAAGGGGCATCCGCTCAAACCATTTTGCCGTCGTGACCTTGACATTACGACCTTGGTGAAAACCGAAAATCTATTTTTAGCCATAGGACTCGGGCACCGATCAAACATAGGATGTTGAAAATTGGTATGAAGGTGGTTTGGCTTATGCCCGGTCTTATGATGGCATTTACTGATCAAGGTCAACGTCAAGGTCAAAAAGATCGCTGAGCCTGAAAATCGGAGGGTCATTTCTCTCCTTCTGTCTGTCCCAAGAATATCCGTTTATTATTATTTCGAAGGTGGTTGACCGAATCACGTCACAAATTTTGTGTGCTGGTGTGTCACTATGAGAGGAAGGCATCCACGCAAACCATATTTTGGTTTTGCCGTTGCCGTGGGACCTTGGCCTTGTTGAAAGTTATTACAAAAAAACGAATAACTTGTATAAAAAAAAAGGCTGCAGAACTAGACAAAAAAAGCATAACTCCCTTTTTATATTATTTGTAGTCTTTTTAATACAAGTTATTGGTTTTTTGCAATAAGTTCAATAATACGTCAATGGACTCCAAGCCATCGCAATGTGTCAATAATGAACGAGAGATAATTACGATAATGCCTTAAGGGGTACGCAAACCCCTTTCTACTCTATAAATAAACATATTTTTGGTGATGAAGGAGAGGTGGATTAATGGAAAATTAAGAACGAACAAGGGCGTCGCCGAGCGGCACAGACATGTCCGTCACCAGCAATGCCACGACACTTGCGACACCCCGTCGAGTGTCACATCCTGACACAAATTTGCAAGGGATTCTGTCTTCTAGTTCACGAGATAAGCTTTGAACAAGAAATATATAGCGCAAAGAAGGAAAATTTCGGGTTTTCAAGGTCAAACTTCAAGGCCAAGGTCAGCATGGCGATAATTTATGCTGGGATGTTTTCTACTCTAGGTTATGCAGTACCACATACAATCTGAAGCACTTCTGTCAAGCACAAATGTGGAAAATAAAGCTTAAAATCCAGTTTGTAGACCCCTACCACATTCAAGGCCTACCGATCTCTCGGACCGTGACGTTGACCTTGATCGGTATGCCACCGTCAGAACGGGCATAAGCCAAAGTACCTACATGCCAAATTTGAAGACTCTAACACCAACGGTGTGGGAGTTATGGCCCCTTAAATATTTTCGGTTTTCAAGGTCGTAAGCCAAGGTCAAGGTCACGACGGCGAAACATTTTGCGCGGATACCTTCCTCTCATGGTGACACACCAGCAACACAAAATTTGACGCGATTCTGTCAAGCGGTTCGGGAGATATCCTTGGGACAGACAGAAAAGAAAAAAAAAAACAAAAAACAAAAAAAAAAACAAAAAAATTTTGGAAAAAAAAAAAATACAAACCAGGCCCATGCAAAGTCCGATCACCTATTTTGACGGACAAATACAAACCAGACGACCACAAAGTCCGATCACATATGGTGACGGACAAAAACAAAAATGCAAACCAGACCACTGCAAAGTCAGATCAGCTACGGTGACGGACAATTATGCTACGGGGTGTCGCAAGTGCGTGGCATTGCTGGTGACGGACATGTCTGCCGCTTGGCGACGCCCTTGTTTGTTTGTTTGTTTGTTTGTTGTTCTTTTCTGTTTGTCCCAAGGATGTTAATAAAAAGAGTTGTTTGTTTTTTTACGTACAAAGATTAATACAAGAGAGAGAGAGAGAGGAAGAGAGAGAGGAGAGATAGAGACGAGGGAGAGAGAGGAAGAGAGAGAGAGAGACTTCCAAGAGAATCTCTCTCTCTCTTATTATATGCGACATTCTATCATAGAGATCCCGAAACTTCAACAAGAATGCCCTTAGAGACACCTCAGAGCTTCTACCAAAAGGCGTTCCCATTTTACTCGACCAAAACTGCGTTCGTCTGAAGGATGAGGGACAGAGGTAGATACAGAAACACAGATACAAAGGGGCTTAGATACAGGTCACAGGTCCTGAACACACAGAAGTCTTCATCACTGTTGTCACGGCAGTCATGGCGATGGTCACACACCAGTGTGTAAGGCACGTGATCTACGTCATTAGGGAGTTATGGATGTGGCCAGTACTACGGCAGCGCCAGAGGGTGCGCGAAGAAGTCGTGACGTCATGGGTTGCCCATGTACAAAGTTGTAAAGATTTGTTCACGTAGGTCCGCAGTACGCGTAAGCAAGGGAAGTAACTCATGGTAACTCATTGTGGTAAATACACGAGTTTATAGGGGAGGGAGGGTCTTTATAGGGAGGGAAGGTCTACGAGAGGGAGGCCAGGGTGTTATAGGGAGGGAGGGTCTTTTTTGGAGGGAGGGTCTTTATAGGGAGGGAGGGTCTTTATAGGGAGGGAGGGTCTTATTTTGGGAGGGAGGGAGGGTCTTATATAGGGAGGAGGGACAGTCTTTATAGGGAGGGAGGGTCTTTATAGTGAGGAAGGGTCTTCATAGGGAGGGAGGGTCTTTATGGGAGGGAGGGTCTATTCGGAGGGAGGGAGGCTCTGTATAGGGAGGGAGGGTCTTTATAGGGAGGGAGGGTCTTTATAGTGAGGGAGGGTCTTGGGGAAACGTTTTCTCGTTTGGCGGGAGCATCCTTCGAGATCTGTCAGAGGAAGAGAGTGAGAGAAAGGGAAACAACAAACATCAAGCTTGCAGAGACAATGACTCTTGAGTCATTCACATACAAACAGACAGACAGACAGATTGACTTTATCTTCATAATAATTAAAAATGGGGACAACAACATGGGGACTTGGCATTGCAGTACCTGGCGGGGGGGGGGGGGGGGGCTTTCACAAGGGCTAACGTTACGTAGCGTGAGCGCAAATCGGCAGCAGAAAGAAAAACGGTACTAAGAAACACCTCTTTTTGCCGACGTTTGCCCCAAAACGTTTTGTGGCTACTCCCAAAGTATCTCTTGGCGAACTATCACGTGACTAGCATGGGGTGAATACATTTCTTGTTGTTGATTGGTCCATTAAAGTTTGGTTAAAATAATAAAACAAAATTGACCAATCAGACAAGAGCTTGTAATATTCTTCCGCAAACGTTTTCTAAAGTGTTTCTTAGGCCCCGTTTGGCGTAAGCGTTATTCGCGCGGCGACCGTTATCTAGAGAAACTCCACCCAGGATCGTCCCACCATCTTTTTATATATATATCTATCAAATGTCCCACATATGTGCCTGTTTCCAGGCCGGAGGACGTTAAACGGATCCCCCACCACACCCCACCCCACCCCGACAGATTGACTGACAGAAAGATAAACAGAGAACATTTTGAAGAATAGTTATACACAGTGGAACCTCCCTTATAAGACCCCCCCCCCACCCACCCACCCACCTTCTTATAAGACTCCCTCCCACTTCTTAGACCTAATTATCTGAGACATACTCTCTCTCTCCCTCTCTCTCTCTCTCTCTCTCTCTCCTCTTTCTCTCCCCTCTCTCTCTGTCTCTCTTTCTCTCTCTCTCTCTCTCTCTCTCTCTCTCTCTGTCTGCCTGTCTCTCTCTCTCTGTCTCTCTTTCTGTCTCTCTCTTCCTCTCTCTCTCTCTCTCTCTCTCCTCGGCTCTCTCTCTCTCTCTCTCTCTCTCTCTCTCTCTCTCTCTCTCTCTCTCTCGCACACACACACACACACACACACACACGCGCATACTCTCTCTGTCTCTCTTTCCCTCAAACTCTCTCTCTCTCTCTCTCTCTCTCTCTCTCTCTCTCTCTCTCTCTCTCTCTCTCTTTGTCTCCCTCTCTCTATCACACACACACACAGCACACGCACGCACGCACGCACGCACGCGCACGCACGCACGCACACGCACACACACACACACACACACACACACACACACACACACTCTGTGTGTGTTCTCTGCTTGTGTGTGTATGTGCATGCATATGAATGTGTATGTGTGTGTGTGGTTGTGTGTGCGTGTGTGTGTGCGCACGCACTCTACCTCGAAGCATTATTACACTTGAATGAAGTGATTTATATCTTCTGTTTAAAAAGCAAAAAACTCCAAAGAATCCAATGATTTATGTATTCTGCATGCGGGCATACCCGCACGCATCTGTGTAGCTTGTTCAACGATAGAAACACTCTTGTCAATCAAAATAGACTTAGAGAGAGAGAGATGCAAACATTGCCTGCAAATGACATATAGCTTTTACAGACGTCGAGCATTCTTAATTGTGTATAAAGATAGTTTTGATGGACCAAGAAAGCGAAAAGTAAATTTCTTTACAATGGTCAGATGATGTGCCCCCCCCCCCCCCCCCCCCCCCCCCCCCCCTACATTTCGCGCGGTTAATTGTTTTTTTATTTTTCCGTTTTTGCTTTTCTTACCATACATAAAGCTGTATTTCAGGAACATTTTTAGCTAATAACCTTTTTAGAATACTAACCCTATCCCTAACCCTACCCCTAACCCTAACCCTACCCCCCACCCTATAAGACGGAAAAACGCAACGAACCACAACTGTGACAAATCGCGGTCTACTGTGGGGGGTAGGGTTAGGTTTAGGGCTAGGGTTAGTATTCCAAAAAGGTTATGAGCTAAAAATGTTCCTAAAATACAGCTTTATGTTATGGTAAGAAAGGCGAAAACGGAAAAATACAATTAACCGAGAAATGCAGGGGGGGGGGGGGGGGGGGGGGCACATCTTTACCTTTACCGTGAAGTTAAGTTCACATTTAAGCCTGCAAACAAGGAACAACCACGCTTATGCAAGCCGAGTTTTAAATGATTGCGACGATTCGGCCTTGTAATGCTAAGTTCGACGATGCAATCACTCGCTTGTTCACAGCGTGACAGAGCTACCAGCTGCATGCGAGGGGAAGCATAGTCGGACACGGCCTGTACGGTCTATTATTACCAACCGCGATCGTACAGAGAGCGGATTGGTAATTACCAACCGCGATCGTAGAGAGCGGATTGGTAATGTTTTCACTCGTGTCTGAGGCGGTGTTTGTATGTATGTTTGTATCCTCTCTAGCGTTTGAACGGATGGACTTTGGGTGCTCAAATTTTGCATGCGGGTAGGTAGTAGGAGAGATCTAGGCCAAGTTCGATAATGAAGGTTATGGGTCAAAGGTCAAGGTCACTGGAGCCGAATAACGCGCGGTTGGTGATTTAGCGTCTTAACGCTCTAGTTATTATTGTTACCAACCGCGATCGTAGAGAGCGGATTGGTAATTACCAACCGCGATCATAGAGAGCGGATTGGTAATGTTTTCACTCGTGTCTGAGGCGGACTATGTATGTATCCTCTCTAGCGTTTGAACGGATGGACTTTGGGTGCTCAAATTGTGCATGCGGGTAGGTAGTAGGAAGATCTAGGCCAAGTTCGATAATGAAGGTTATGGGTCAAAGGTCAAGGTCACTGGAGCCGAATAACGCTGCCGCGCGGTTGGTGATTTAGCGTCTTAGCGCTCTAGTTATTATTATTATTAGAACATTTAGCATGCCTAATCAATTTAATGCCCTAGGCGTTTACAATATAAACATATAATATACACATATATACCGATGTACAAGTAGTGCTAAAGAGGACGGCAAGCGTGTGATATAAAACAATATCTTGACATATCATTTGCGTATATTAACCCATAGGCTTAGTGTAAACGCACGTGAGAAAAGGTGTAAGAATACACCGTTGCTATTAAAACCTTGATGTCACAGTTATATATGTTGACATATCATTATCATTATCGCACATCAAGGTACACTCACATGCGACTAACTCAAACCACATTTTCTTTATTTGCATCAACAAAAAGCCCAAACATACTCCTAAGCCTATGCCTTAACCCGATAAATGCAAAAGGTTGTTTCTGATGAACATTTTACATTGAAAAAAAAATTGTGAAGAGTAATTGTTAGTGAAATTGCAAATGATAAAAATAGCGGCTAACTATAACTTACCCAATCACTGAAATTACGTCATCATTGAAAGTTCGTCATTGGCCAAATGACAATATTTATGGCCTAAGTGATTGTAGTGAAAGAAGAATAGTACATTGTAAAGGCTGGGGTTTTTTTTATACAGCTAAGAGGCCAGTATGGTTCATGCTTTTATTAATAATCAGTTTCCTTTCATAAGTATCGCTTGTGCAAGATCTAAATAGCTCACGACTTTCTAACTTGGAGAATTATATTATTTGTGGATGAGTGGGATTTTCTTGCTACGGTGAAGTGGTTATAGTATTATTCAGATCTGCATACACGGCGCCTCACTTCTTCGTTGCGTGTTTGATTATCAGCTGATTTTATCTGAAAGAGGCAAAATATCAGTATTTAGTCGTTATTATGATTTCATCTGAAAGAGGTAAAATATTGGTATATAATCGTTATTAAGACTTTGCTGTGGGATATTGCTTTTATCCTATTACACAAATACCCAAAGACAGACACAGAATTACGCACATATATGTGCGCGAGCACGCACACACGCGGACACACACTCACACAGATAATTATATGCGCTCACCAAGCGCAGACGTTCACTCTCAGACATGCACACACCAAGTTATGAAGGAAGGGATTAGTAGTTATTTAGGAAACAGATGAGTTTTGAGATGGCGTTTGAATGTGGCCAGAGAGGATGAGTATCTGAGAGAGTGAGGCAACTGATTCCAAGTAACAGGAGCTTGATAGGAGAGAGCGTTGACCATAGGTTTTAGTGCGGACAGTGGGGATACAATAGAGACGGGTGTCAGATGAGGAACGCAGAGCTCGAGACGGTGTGTAGAGATGTAACAGATCAGTGAGGTATTCAGGACAGGAAGACTCGATAGATTTGTAGCAGAGAGAGGCAATCTTGTAGGATATTCTTTGCTGAACAGGGAGCCAGTGGAGAGAACAGAGCAATGCAGTTATATGGTTATAATTAGAAGAGCAGAAGATGAGACGGGCAGCATGATTTTGAACTTTTTGAAGTTTGTTGATGAGATGAGAGGGGGAGCCAGACAAGAGAGCATTACAGTAGTCAAGGCGGGATAGCACAAATGCGCAGACAAGAGCTTTTGTGGTATCTTCTGAGCGGAGATGGCGGATAGAAGCAATTCGGCAGAGTTCAAGAAAGCAAGTACGACAAATATTGCTGACATGCTGTTGAAAGGACAGGGTTTGATCAAGAGTTACACCAAGGTTGCGGGCAGAAGGAGAGAGAGAGTGATAGACGAGTCAATTAGTTTGATACAGGATGGAAGAGAGGGGTAATTTTGAAGTTTTGGTGGGGTAATCAAGATCAGTTCAGACTTGTCTTCATTAAGCTTCAGTTTGTTTTCTGTCATCGAGTCCTTCAGGTTGGCTACACAGGACTGGGTGCTTTGGATCATGGTGGGAAGGTTCGAGAGTGGTCCAGAGATGTACAGCTGATTATCGTCAGAGAAAAAATTATGCTGAAGCAGGTATTGTTGAACAATAGAGGAGACAGGATAGGTGTAGATAATGAAAAGTAGAGGGCCCAGGACAGAACCTTGTGTTACCCCATAGACCAAGGAAGAAGGTTTAGAAGAAAGACCATTGACAGAGACTACCTGTTGACGATCAGTGATGTAGGAATGTAACCAGCTGAGAACAGTGTCAGAAAGCCCAAACGAGTGATGCAGACGGGAAAGAAGGATAGAATGGTCAATAGTGTCAAAAGCAGCAGAGAGGTCAAATAGGGTAAGGAGTGAGATATTGTTAGAGTCAAGGGCAGTCAGTATGTCGTTGCAGATTTTGATAAGAGCAGTCTCAGTACTATGGCCAGAGCGGTAAGCTGATCGAAGGGGATAGACAAGGTTGTTGGATCCCGAGTGTAGGTGGTCTAACAGCTGAACAAGAACAACTCTCTCTAGGACTTTGGCAAGAAAGGGAAGGTTTGAATAAGGCCTGTAGTTAATCAAGTTATCAGAATCAAGTGTGGGCTTTTTCAAGAGACGTCTTACAACAGCAGATTTGAAAGAAGATGGAAAAGAACCAACAGAGAGCGAATGATTGATGATGGTGGTGATGTGAGGGAGAAGAGTGTCAAGACAATGGGTGAGGAAAGAAGCTGGTAGTGGGTCAAGTTCACAGGTCTTAACGCCAGATTGCATGATGATTTTCTTAACAAACGCCTCAGACACAGAATAGAAAGAAGCAAAGGGAGTTCCAGAGAAAGGGGGGTCAGGATAGGATACATGGTTGTTAGTCAGGGAGTCCAGTGATAATCTCAGGTTAGTGGTCTTGTTAACAAAGAAGTCAGAGAAAGCCTGTGGGAGTTCAGAAGGTGGCATGTTAGAAGGAAGAGGAGAAGAGTCAGTTTTGCCAAGAAGAGTGTTACTAATGTTGTAGAGCTGTTTGGATGTGGAGCATGCAAGGATTTTGGCATTGTAGTAAGTAGATTTGACAGCGTCAACAAGGCTATTAACAATTTGTTGACAGTTTGAAAAATGTTTTTATGGACAGTCAGGCTGGATTTAAGCCACTGTCTCTCGGCTCTGTGCCTCTCACACCTGGCATTTTGCAACTGTGGCCTAACGGAAGAATACCAAGGTGAGGGAGGCCTCTTGGAAACAAAGCGACCACGAGCAGGAACATAGAGATCCAGGAGCTGAAGAAGGAGGGAGTTCTGGTCACCAGGAGAGGTTGGCGGCGAAGCAGACAGATGAGACTGAAGGTTAGCCTCGAAGAGAGTCAAGTCAACAGCAGAGAGGTTTCTGGCCAGAACGTAGGTCTTGGAAGGTGGAGGCCGGGAAAGATGAAGGTCAGCAACAAGGCAGACGTGGTCGGAAGGGAGGGTATAGTCGATGGTGAGAGACTTCACTATGGCCTGGTCAGCCCTGTGGATTATGTTGTCCAATGTGTGTCCACGAATGTGAGTCGGAGCGTGGACACACTGAACCAGGCCATAGCAGTCGAAGAGGTCTATGACTTTGGAGGTGGTGGAGTCAGAGGGGCGGTCGAAGTGGATGTTGTAGTCGCCAGCGATGATGTAGGACCCACGGAGTGAGTTGCAGTAGGACAGCAGATCGGGGAGTTCGTCAACGAAGATGGAGTCAGTCAGGCGGTTTTTAGAGCTTGGGGGAGGACGATGCAAACACAGAAGATGGAAAGTTTGGTGGGGGAAGGCAAGGGTGACTTCTTCTTCTTCTTCTTCGCCTCAGGCAGACAACTTCATCAGGTTGAAGATTCTGCTGCACTTTGGGGGGTAGTAAGAAGATAAGAAATTAGAAAGCTGAGGAGATAGAAGTGGCCTAATGGAAAGAAAAGTAAACATAAAAAATAAACCCAGTTCGAAGGAGGTGTGGGTGAAGGGGAAGGCAGACTTGGTTGAGAGGAAAGGGGATAGTGAATCAGCGACGACAAAAGCAATACCGCCGCCGATCCTGACGGGGGAAGGAGAGGGTGTGGTGGCCGGGGGGAGCGATGTCATGGCACTTAGCCTCGTCACCGTCAGAACGAAACCAAGTTTCCACCACAGCGAACACATCAACATTGTTGTCATGGATGAAGTAGGACAGGGCAGAGCGTTTTTCTTTTCCAGTACCCAGAGCCTGGGCGTTGAAGACACACAGACGGAAAGAAGCAGAGTGGCGAGATAGGGAGTTTTCGGCAGAACGAGTGTCGATATGGATAAGGTTTGCAGGATTCATGTAGGAAGAGGACTTACTGTGTGGATTTTCACTTGAAATGAGGGGAAGACTTTCACGATCGCGAGTGGAAACAAGCACTGGAATGGGCTCACCTTTCTTCAGTTTCCTGCGGCCACCACCAAATGGTCGCCGTTTCTTCTTTTTTGACAAACCCTGTGCATTGCTGAGAAGTCCAAATCGACGAAGCGTGTCACAAACCGATGGGGCGAATTCAGAGTGTTCATTCTTGAGCGATAGTAGCTCCTCACGACTGTAGTAAACACTGGTGGGCGGCGGGGCAACAGAAACACTGTATTGACTTGCACGTGCCAACTCACGGGTCAATGGGCGAAAGCCGTACGACACAGCGTGGAGGAAGAAAAACAAATATGTCAGAAAGACAAACTGGGTAGCGGCACCTCTGTCCTTGGACAGAAAGAGACAAAGAAGATACCAAAATGACGGGCGTTCCATGACGAGGATGATGATCGCGGTCTAATGCGTAATTATAGACGATTTTCGGAGAAAAAACAAACCTAGTGGATGGCACTTCGTGAAAATTAGAGTTGTTTACCTCGATTACTCGGTCAAATACCATAGCAACAATGGCGTCGAAGATTGAAACCGTGAAGCCAGTGAACGATTTGCACGCATTTTAAATAGAAAGAGGGGTGTCACAAGGTGGCCACAAACTGATCTAACTTGCAAAACGTCGAGAACTCGCAAAGAAATAAGCATTGCGATTGACTCAGATGGCTTGATAGAGAACAGAAAGTGAGAAACACAAACCAATTCAAGTGAGTGTAGATCTACTCAAACGCAGCATGTTCGGAGGATGATTGTTGACATCTGAGGGGGCAATTGCTATCATGCAGTCTTGACATCTGTAGGGCCCCCCTTACCAAAAATGCTTCACAATAAGGGGTACCATTATAAATAACATGTTAACGGACAGAAAGTTACCTCTTTCAGATTGCTATCATGCATTTTTTGGAAAGGGGTGACTCTACAGATGTCACAAAAATATACATGATAGCAATTGCCCCACAACAACGAAACACGCCTTTAAGAAAACAATAAACAAGCACACTTATAATACAATTTAAAACATTGCTATTGCAATGTATACTAACAAGCGTGGACTCGCAATCGTTTGTGGCAGCGGTCTATTTTTACCACTCCAATCATTACATACACTGAGTCTTCCTCCCCTGGCTTTTCAATAATTTTAATCTGTAAACCAGAATGTTATCTCTGCACCATTTCGTAACTTTTTATATCTTTTGGAAAACATTTAAAACTATGTATCCTACTTATACTCATCGAAAGAAGCACTGCATACTCGTCGTGTCTGTTGCAGTGTCTGTATTACGTATGTTTATTATTTTGTACGCTTTAAAATGAAGATTCATGTGTTCTGTTCAGAATACAATTCTTTCCATACCTAAGGACTGTAGATATTGACAACTGAAATGTTACTTTATGCCCAAGTATTTTTTTCTCTTTTTACAATATGTGCGACAATTTTGGACCGATCGACCGACAGACCAGACAGACCGACAAAGTGAGTTATAGGTTTGTGGCTTGTGCCACAAACAATAACACTGCACTGTTGCAATAAGCAAGATGGAAAATTAACATGAACATAATACAACTGTGACGAGGTAATGGGTTAAAAGGCTAAGTCTCTAGGGAAGACTTTTAGTGTGTTAAATTTTCAATTAGAAAATTTTCCTTTAGCCCACTTCTCTAGGGTGTGGGAGATGAGCAACTTTCCAGGCCCCTTTTCATCTAATAAATTTATATTTTTGCCCGGGTTCTGGCTCGTATGATTGAATGAAATACAAGTGGTAGTTTGCTCTAAATGGCAGACAGAGAGAAGTAGGTTTTTACATGAAAATTACAAAACTTCCACTCTCATCAGTCTGACCAAAGGGTTCAGAATTATTTGACACTTGTATTTTATTTACTCAACAAAATCTGCATAAGATTATACAACAATAAGAATAAAGCAGCTCAAGTGGCGCCAAAACAAAATATGAATGAAAAACAATGAAATCCGAAAGGATTTACAAGACTTTTGTCTTTCTAGAAAGGTTAAAAAATGAGCAACAATTCAAAACGCTGTTCCTGTGGTTATACAACATTTAAGACAATGTTGTGACGTTGTTTCAAACTGACTTCTTTCTGTGCGTGTGATATTGTACGGCTGGGAGTCAGGTCTGTCACAACAGATCAGTGTGGTCCAAACATAGACTATAGAGTGTCTTTGGTTCAAATGAGCACGAAAAGAAAAGAATTCCAGCCTGGGTTACTTGTCTCGGGGCGAGTTTTACTAGGGGACGCTATTCACGCGAATAACTGTTGCGCCAAAAGGTGTCTAAGACTTAGAAACACCAATAATAAAACAAAACACGTTAGCTAAGATCAGATCACATTTTAATACTCTTCACTTTCTGGAGAGAGAAAAATAGTTGCTATCAAAAGGGAGATAAATCATACCTGTCTATCAGTTTGTACAAAGATTTCGATTTTATTGACGTCTATTTGTGTACAGAATATGAAGTTTACACTATGTCATGCCGTCTAGCATGATGAGAAATTAAGAAAGAGCACTCAAAAAACAAACCCTTGTGTTTGTTTAACTTGCTAACATCATCCCCTATATTGTCGCGATAGAATGAAGCATACTTGTCTGATTCTACTTTGTTGACTTTGGCCTCCATTTTGAAAACAAAAAAATAAGTTATCGCATGATTAAAACAAAACAACCGGAAGTAAGAATATATCCCACGATTCATCAAATAGTTTGCTGCTAGTCTCCCCCAAAGGAGTCACAAAGCATTTGCGAAATGTTCAATACCAAGTCATAAAAACTGTGTTCAAGACATCTGTACAGTAGCAAATTGTTTTCTTGTTTAGACAACTGTTTTCTTATAGTATGTTTATGCTATTTTCCTGATGTTTATTCGATACCAGATTGTGACAACTGTTTTTCCTAAGCGCATTTAGGATTAAGTTATCATCTGACCTTATCTATACCATCGAATTAAATCAGAGAGAAAAAAACCCACATTGTGTTATAACATTAACAAATAAGTATTAAAACGAAATAAACTTCGACCATAATTTAAAAACTACTTATCTACTGTATTAACTAAAATGTATGTGGGGATCATTTTGGCAAGCATTTTCTACGAAACTTGATAGAAAAGTGGTAACTCTTTTGTTGAATCCTGAGTCCAAACTATCTTGATTAGTTAAAACAAAAAGCTTTGGGACTTTCCTGGTATTGCAGTACCTCCAGGATCGTCCCAGTATCTTTATAGTTATTAATGTCCCATATGTGCCTGTTCCAGGCCGCAACACGTTAAACGAACTTTCAGTAATCATGAATCCTGAACCAATTACACTATTCTGCGTGAGAAAAAAAAAATCAGCAGTAGTATTGTGACAACCCTCTGATGCCCCACTCTGTGTCAAGTGTGTGGAGACTAACAGCCAGCAAGCCATAGTATTGACCAGAGTGGGGCTACCTTCTCCAACTGTTAGCATTGTTTTTGCTCTTTGGGACTGACTAGGGAAAGACCTAGCAATCATTGGTTATTCTGGGACTCTCTTCCGAGGCATATTATCGTCGCTGTCCGGCGCTAATCGTGTATCTGCAAAATCAGTGATTTACAGAAGTATAAAAAACATGTCATCTACTACAATGTCATTCCCCATTTGATAATTATACATTTGACTCTTCTTCTTTACCAATGAGTAAACATGTGACACAATAAAAGTTGCATAACACCTAAAGTTTTTGTGATAATTCAGTTACACGCTCCGCGCCAGAGTTGTCAAACAATGGGAGATCGACACACGGTTAGCGTGTCAAGACTGTAGGATTTCCAGTGAATGTGTGTAGATCATGTGACAAATTTGAACATTTTCATTGGTCGCAGACACAAGATATTTACAGAAGACCTGTGTGAGGTCATTAGAAGGGTTTTCAGTAGGAAATCTATTTTTGTTAAATTTCGCAGATACACGCCGGTTAGCGCCGGACAGCGACAATATAAGTCTGTAAGGCCAGAGCCTGTGGCTTTGTCTGGAGATGCACTGGCCTCACCTGCCCTTGGTGGGGGCTGTTGGATGCGTGCTGGTACACCCATGGGGCACTTTCACAAAGACTCCTTTACGTCGTATCTAAATGCTTACCAAGTTGAGAGCAGGTATGTGCCTCCCTTGCGGCGCTTACTGGAATGCCCCGTGCATGCCTACACCTGCCATAGCATTGCACAGGCTTCCAAGGCTGGTGTAGGTCTGCTCTTGTGTTGGTAGGGCAGGTGAGGGGCCAGTGCATCTCTGGGTCCTATCAGCACATTCGGGTGTTTCTTGTTCATTGAGAACCCTCTGGTGTCTCACTCTGTGTCAAGTAAGTGAAGACTAGCAGCTAGCAAGCTATGGTTGTGTCTGCGCCATTGACCAGGGTGGGGGGCTATCCTCTCCAACTGTTAGCATGTCATTCGCTTTTCCTGGAACCTCGATCAAGTTATTTGGATGACCTCCTGAAAGCTGCATTGTTTTTCCACTGCAGATGACAGAAGCAAGCAGAGATGAGACGAATGTCAGGAATAGGATTCTGAGTTCAACGTGGTGTGAATGGTGTGTAAGTCTACCACTGTTGTTTTCTCTCGTCGTCTTCACTGCTTCCATTTGCGACCCATTAACACAAATGGAAATTCTGCAACAATGGTCCAGTTAAACATTCCAGAGAATTCTTTTTCAAATGATATAAGAACCATTCTTGTAACTGTTTTTCGTTTTAGAGTTAAGAGCATTCATAGTTGGTAGGGTGACTGTCGGCCATTTGAGATATCACAGTCTAAAGTTTTGCCTAGCTGAAGAAAATGCACCAATCTACTCATTTAAAATAACGTTTTGTGTATTTAGAGACCATAATAAAGATAATCCTTTATAAATATGAAAGATGAGATGTTAGAGAACACGAAAATACCCATAACTCAAAATTGAACAACAAAAAATGAGATTTTTTACTTTGCAAGCCTATTGTGAGAAACTAGCCCAGCGACTTAATGTCCCTTTCGTGGTGCTGGGTCACATTATTCCTGAATGCATGCCACAGTGATAAAGGAGTATCATCTACACTAAAGCAAAACTGGTTCATCTGACAAACAGACCCCATGTTTCATGTAAATGTGTCATGCAAATTGAAGGGTCATCCTGTGTTTTCCATACTTTTGTTACTGTTGTTTCTTAAAATGAACAATATGGAGTTGTAAACCTGCCAAATGTAAACAAAAATAGACCTTAAATATGGATTTACTTAGCTTACTTTCCATTAACACTCTCTACACTAGAGTACACTATAACGTACATACCTTGCACAAACATTCAAGGTGAGAGTACGCTATTGAGTAACATTGTGTGGGGATTGTTGGATGCGTTTCTGGTTTCTGAGTGGGTGTCTTTTGCCGGTGAGCTCTGCAGTCATGAAAAACGGACTGGTACATTTCGCAAGGACTCCTTTAGTATCGTATCCGATGCGGTCACCAAGCCTGCGAGAGTAGCTATTGTGCCTTGTATACTGTACTGGAATGTCCCGTGTGTGCATGCTCTCCCCAGTAACACAAAACGTGACTTCCAAGCTGGGGGGGGAGGGTTGCTCTCGCGTTGATAGGGACGGGCGTGGCTGGTGGTGCATCTCTGGGTCCCATCAGCACCCATTCGGGTGTTTCGATTTCATTTCAGTTTCAAAAACTCAGCAAACAACACATGCACACCAAAAACTGGTACTAAAAGTATTCCTCATTGTTTGCAAATGAGTGCTTACACTCCCCCCTTTCCTTGCATTCTTTGTCATGCTTTTTTGCAAAGCATCATTAATCGGCCTATAAATACACATTTGTTTTGGAACGTTTATAGACATTAGCTTTTATTATTACAAACCATGCCATGCATTTTCAACACTGTACCAGTAAGCATACTTTTAAAAATAATGTGTATGCAACCGATGCAAACCCTGCTAGTGTGTAACAGGGAAAGGGAAAGAATCGGGCAGTGGCCCAGCAAAATTCAATCTCTTGATTTTTTTCTGGCCAAATGTGACCCATATATAAATTCTCCCAAATTCAAAACGAGGCTGCTCTTCAAAGTGCTGTCTCGTTTCGCGCATTGGGGGCATTATTTGTTTATGGGGCTCACACCTGGCCAAAAATACAAGCCAGGTAAAAATGATTCACATTTGACGCTCGATTTGTGGGGTGGTAACAAGGAACCTTCCACAATCTAAAAAAAAACTGTGTGGTGCGGTTTATAGTTATGCAGAACGATTTATCTCAGTGATCTCTACGGATTTTTAGAAAGAAATTTATTTCGGTTCTGTGTGTTGCTGTGTAAGAGCATTGCATAACAATTTTAAAACAAAAGCTGTTTTACCAAAATTTGCCCACAAAAGTTAAAAACTGTTCATTTTGATTTCTTATTCTTCTTTGTGAACTTCTGAGATGGGCACCCCAGTATTCAAAGTCCTACAAATAAACGAATATTTGCCCGTAAAGGAACAAAGCATTACAAACGGTTGCCACTGCCACGGGACCTTGGGAAAAAACCTCACTTTTACAACATACGTGCATTCCTACACACCTAAAGTTCCACATACCAATATACCAGGAAGGAAGAAAATGTATGACTCTTCCTTAGTGTCTGTACACAAACAGCAAGCTATACGGTCGTACTTCCAATGAATTCGAGTTATTTTTCTCCTTTGTGTTTTGCAAAAAAATACTAGTAAAAAATAAAATTCGCATTTTGTGCCCAAACAGATCCGATGACGATGCTTGCAATATTATTTCTTACAAACTGCAAATCGTGAGATGCATTTTTGTAACACTATTGCAGTTTGTGAGAGCGAATAAACAGTTCAATAACAAATTGTCAGTGTTAACCCTAATGTCATGAAAAATCCTAAGATCATCTATTTTCGTGCATGAATGTGTGTGTGTGTGTGTGTGTTTTTGGTGTGTGTCGTGTGTGTGTGTGTGTGGGTGTGTGTGTATGTGTAGTGTTTGTGTAAGTGTGTGTGTAATAATAATGACAATTTATATAGCGATTATCCTCCTTACAGGGTCTCTAAGCGCTTCACAAAGAAGTAAAAAATCTTAGCAAAAACAACAACAAAACAACGCAGTTGTCATAACACCATAAGGATAAGGAACAAACCCGAAACGAAATCACGGATAACTACATTACGTACCACCCCACCCCCCCCCCCCCCCCCCACCCCCCCCCCCCCCCCCCCCCCCCCCCCACCCCCCCCCCCCCCCCCCCCCCCCCCCCCCCCCACCCCCCCCCCCTCCCCCCCCCCCCCCCCCCCCCCCCACCCCCCCCCCCCCCACCCCCCCCCCCCCCCCCCCCACCCCCCCCCCCCCCCCCCGCCCCCCCACCCCACCACCCCCCCCCCCCCCCCACCCCCACCCCCCCCCCCCCCCAACCCCCCCCCCCCCCCCCCCCCCCCCCCCCACCCCCCCCCCCCCCCCCCCCCCCACCCCCCCGCCCCCCCCCCCCAGCCCCCCCCCCCCCCCCCCCCCCCCCCCCCACTCCCCCCCCCCCACCCCCCCCCCCCCCCCCCCCCCCCCACCCCCCCCCCCCCCCCCCCCTCCCCCCCCCCCCCCCCCCCCCCCCCCCCCCCCCCTTTCACGTGACACTCCCCTAGAATCCAAACCATTACAAATAGCCGTTTCCACGCAAAAGGCATTTTTCCAAACTATCACCCCCCCCCCCCCCCCCCCTCCCCCCCCCCCCCCATCTGCCCGCCCCCGCATTCACCACCCCCTCATATAGTTCTCAAGCTGACCTACTTTTTCATAGCTCTCCCAGCACGCACGCATGCATGCACACACACACGCGAGCGCATGTAGGTGTGTGCAGAGTGTGTGTGTGTGTGTGTGTGTGTGTGTGTGTGTGTGCAAACGCACTTATATGTATCACCCACATGTGTGCACACACAAATGTGCACGTATACGTGTGTACATGCAGTATCTGCCAAGAGGGTGTGGTGAGAGCTAAGGGACAGCTATTTCTGCAGTCATGTTTTTCTGTGCATTTTTTATGCTCCATCAATAGGAAAACTGAGTACTACCGAGCAGCAGATAATATATATATGTCACCCGCTGCTTGTTTTCACCCTTGATACGAGGTCGGTGCACTTGACACCCTGATGTCTTTTGTTCTTCTTGTTCAATCCTGACTCTGAAAGTGCTGCAATCATCATTATGTTACAAGGAATGACATGTAATCAATGAAGGCATCCAAAATAATGAATTGTTACGTTTTGTTATTACTCTTAATGTTACGCCGTTTGAATGAAAACATACTTTTGCTAGAATTAGTCTTTTCATTTTCTTTTGCTTAAAATATATTCGACCCAAAGTTTGAAACGGATGTTATAGTAGCTCCAATTCAACTAACGTAGGATACATCAACCACATTGTGCCAGTTTACTACCGACACTGCACTCAAGCACAGACAAGGTGACAACAGAAAGGCACCGCATATCATGTTGTCCCTTTCTTGTACAAAAATATAGGTTTACTGTGGGACCAATCACCCATTAATAAGCAAACTGTTGAACTTAAGCATTCCTTTCAAATGATCAGAGCCACAAAGAGGAAAAGAGGGAAACCGTTAATGGTAGTATGTATAACAACAGGTTTGTTTTCCACCACTTTTTATTTCAGATACAAACTGACATGCGAAAAGAAATGCAAATTGCCCATTCAGCACATTCCATCTTTCAGAGTTAAACCTGACTTCTAGCTGGACGAGGGAGTGCATACTGCAGGGAACGAGCTGGACGTTCACCTCAGCCAGTGGGAGCATAGCAATGACCACTGACGGTTTGCTAGTAAATATGATACCTTTGCGTGGTAGGGGGTGCACAATCGTCATCAAACCACCCCGTTGGTATGTATTGAACATCACAGACATACAAATAACAGGGAGCTGCGAAAGTGTGGTGATTTATGTAACCAGCTGCAGCAGCAGAATTAGGTTGTATAGGTGCTTGTCAAATCTATTCGAATGCTCTCCCATCTTTTTGATTAAAACCTGGGACCTACATCATTATCGGCTCGTGAGTTCGCGTGAAAAGGCGGTGACATTTATGTTTCTCATAATTAGGGCACAATTCAAAAAGCCTTCACCCTTCTCCTTGTTGATTTCATATCGTGGAATTCCACAATCCACAAAGCTGCTACAAGCTGTATCAGAAACTCCATTGACGGGTATGTCTGAAACTGCAGGTTCTTGAAATATCTGTTTTTATGATAGAAAGCTAAAGACAGATGTTTTTATTGTTTTCCTATGTTTTCAATAGTATTTGTTTTGTTCAAAATGAACATCATGATTATATTAACATTCAAGAATCCCTCTTGTTTGTTATTGTTTACAAGATACATTAGTCATCCTTCAACATTTTACTATAATATTTGTATACGTAATGTTTCTATGAATTGATATTAAATATAATGATGTCCAGTTCTTAGTTTACTTGAGCATGATGCAAGCATAATTTATTATGTATGGAATGTATGAATTTAGACACACATACACTACATACATATTGACAGGTGCTTTTTGTTTTCTGCATACGGTTTTCTTTAAGTGTCATTTGACTGCAAAATGGGGGTGTATTTTCTTAACAGGTGGACACATTAAATCCAGTCTTTTCAGTATCATGTAGTCCTCTCTGCCATCAGAACAGAAAAAATGCACTTCAAAACTGCTTTCGATCTTTAGTTTCTTCTGACAGCAAAATAAAATGCATTAATTTGCACCTTCCGTTAATATTTCACTTTTGTGTTGATCCATGTTTGCGTGCATGGACTGCATTGCAGTCTCCAGCGTAATTGTTTTTGTGTGTTTCATTTATTGTTCTTTGAAACTGTTCACAGGCGAAAACAAAGTGATGTAATTTTAGGCATGTGGCGGCATCACAACGCTGTCCATTGGTAGCTTAGCATGTCCTTAGGAAAAGCAGCAATTACATCAATAAACTGTTATCAATCTATTCAGGAGCAGTCACCAGCCCTGGATGGGACGGTGTGACATCTTTCTACTTTTGTCTTACCTCAGCGTCGACGTCTGTGACTATCCCTGCCAGCCACGTGATTATGGTGAGCATGCAACATTCCTCAGCCAGTGCTGGACAAGATATGTTGACATTGGTGGTAGGCCGAAACCCTAAAATTAGGGATTGCTCTTATCCAACGTGCTGGGAACGAACTGCCCCAGAGCAGTTTGATCCTCCAGACAAGCGACTCAGCGTTTGCTACGAAGCTCATTTAAAGGTCCATCCAGTGTTGGGATTTAAACTAACCTTTTCCTTCCACCCTAGCGCTTCTCGTCTAGAGCAAACTAAAACGAAAGTAACTCACTTAGGTCGTAAGCATGACCTTGTTGGTCTGTACAACTGCTCTGTTCCTCAGTGGAACGAATTCAAACATCACTTCCCATGCAACGCCCAAGTAGACTGTGTGGGCATGGAGGATGAAGAAGTCTGTCCCTACACCAGTACTGCTTGTGGTGTGGGACGTTTCAGCATTCGTGGTGGTTGTTATATATTTTCCATAGCTGAAAGGAAAAGGTGTAGAAACAGTGGAATCATTATCACCAATCGTGTATCATGGTGGGAAGCGGTGGACTTCTGTCAAAGCCACAGTGCCCGTTTAGTCAGTTTAAACTCTCCTCAAGAAACTCAAGCAATCACAGAAACACTTAGATTGGACAGGATGGGCATGACCTATATTGGCATGAGCCATGTGGAATTTTCAGCTCCTTATTTGTAAGGGAATGTATGGACTATTTTATACAAATTTGATTGTCATAAAGCTGCTAAGACAAATATGTTTGTGCTAAATATGAATAATTATACTTGATATGGAATAGCATCATTGCGAAATTGGTATGTATTAAAGAAATTATGATTATTAGGTAATAGAAAAAAAAGAGTTGAAAAAAAAACCTCCAACATAACTCTGTGGTATCTTGAGTACATTAAAAAAAATATAGTACAAGGCAAATCTTCAAACAATATTAAGCATAATTATGATATTTTTGAAGATAACAAACACCATATAGTTTGTTGTTTAAATGGCAGCAGGTAAAATTGCTATTAAGATTGAAGGTAAAAGTATTTGTTTCTGTGTGTTTTAAAGAAAACAAGAAAATAAATGTTAGCACAAATAGGAAAAAAGACGGATCTGTTTATTACAACTTTGTGGTGTGTCTGTATGTATATGTATGTGTGTGTGTGTGTTGTTTGTGTGTGGTGTGTGTGTTGTGTGTGTGTGTGTGTGCGTGTGCGTGTGCGTGCATGCGTGCGTGGCGTGCGTGCGTGCGTGCGTGGCGTGCGCGCGCGCGCGCGCGCGTGTGTGTGTGTGTGTGTGTGTGTGCTCATTTCGTGCAAGCATGTGGGTGTGTTTGCAACATTGTTACAGCTATAGAAACATGCTTAAACACGCAGACGGCAGCATTGCCTATGGCCTGGAACGATTTAAAGCGATAACCTACTGTCCAGGAACATGCTTAGTCTGGAGACTTTCGCAAATCGAATCCAGGAAGTGCAATAACAGGATCATGGCCAACATCTTGTGTGAATTGCCTAAAAAACACGAATTTCTATCAAGGTCACGTGATTCGATCTTCAAACTCTGGCCGTCCCTGACCTTCCGGAAATGGCGGCAAAATGTTTCCTTTTTGGCGTGCCCCTCGAATCACTTCACTCACATATTTCTGGCCTGTGATGCTCGTAGTTCGTGTTGGAATCAGGGGACATTCGGTGCATCGTCCTGTACAGTAGAGCTGACCCCTCTGCCCCCTTCCTTCCTGTGTCAGGACAATGTGGAAGAGGTTCCCTACACCTTGGTGTGTGACCATCAGACTGACTGCTATGACAACAGTGATGAACAGTTCTGCCAGTATACGGAATGTGATCGTACGTCGTTCTTTGAGTGTAGAAATAAAGAGGTAACTGTGACTTGTTGCATATAAAAGGATATTGCTTGAGTCCTATGTGAATAGAAAGATGCTCATAATTTTTAAAAAAGATAATGATAACACTATAAAAATGCGTACACCTCATAATCAAATAAATAAAATGCATAATGATATAACACACATTAGATTTCACAAAAGGTTTTATCGGGTTAATAATGAATCCTTAAAAGCAAAAGAACAAGTTTGACACGGGAATTAAAGGGTCTTAACATGGGATTAGATGTATTTATGGCGTTTTGGACTCCATTTGATCTCTTTATAAGCTATCCACAAAAAGTTAAGGATCACTTGCAAAATAATTCATAACTTTCCAAATAAGAAAGCCAATGCGTTGAATTTTGGCCAACATTTAATTCAATGCTTTAGTGATAACGATACACAATTGCCTTCAATTTCGAGCAATCGTTTGGTCTGTACATTTGATCAAAGTGGGTACGTATCGAAATTTGATTTCCCAAAGTCATTGAAATCACAAGACAGGGCATTCTGATGCTCCCAAAAGTTCAGTAATGCGTGTATCCGCCATGGCTGTTCTGGCACTCGACGCAGCGAGTCCTCATGGAGTTGACCAGGGTGGTGAAGATCCTCTGTGGAAGCGCCTGCCACTCAGCCTGCAGCATCTGGTAGAGGTGCTGGGCATCCCTGGGAGGGGGGTGGTTGCTCCTCACTTTGCGATCCAGCTCATCCCAGAGGTTCTCAATCGGGTTGAGATCGGGACTGCATGCTGGCCACTCCATTCTGTTGACTCCAGACTGCTGCAGGAAGTCGTTGACCACCCTTGCCCTGTGGGGGCGAGCGTTGTCATCCTGGTAGACAGCCGGCGGTCCCATCTGCTGCAGTGTAGGCACAGCCAGCGGTCGAAGGATCTCATTCCGGTATCGGAGGCCAGTCAGGTTACCCTGTACATGATACAAGGGTGTTCTGTGGTGAAGGCTGAAGGCCCCCCAGACCATTACAGAACCTCCACCAAAGGCCACCTTTTCTTGGACAGTGGCGTCAATAAAGCGTTCCCCTGGGCGCCTCCAGACCCTCAGTCGGCCGTCGTTGTGGTTCAGGGTGAAGCGTGATTCATCACTGAACAGGACCTGGGACCATTGCTGACGTGTCCACCTCACGTGACGTCTGCAGAAGGCGCGGCGTGCTGCCCTATGGGCTGGAGTTAAGCGTGGCCGTACAGCTGGGCGACGAGAACGGAGGTTAAACCCATGAAGGCGGTTCCGTATGGTCTGCTGGCTGATGTTGATGTTAGTAGCCACCCTCAGCTGCCTTCGAATGATGCTGGAAGAGGCTGTTCTTGTCTGCAGGGCTTGTCGTTCAATGAGACGATCTTCACGTGGAGTTGTCTTCTTCGGTCGACCAGATCTGCGTCTTTCATGGACCCTCCCAGTGGCTGTGAAGCGTTGAATCAGTCTGACAATAGACCGAGATGGACACCTGAAGTCGCCTGGCCACTTCTCGCTTGGGAACACCATCTTGGAACCATGCAACAGCTCGTCCCCTATCCAACTCGCTCAATTTTCGTCGTGGAGGCATTGTCAAATCAGGCCTAATACTGGTGGTATGTCTTCTTATAAAGCCAAGCAAGAGACAGCATCTCACACACATAAACAGTAGTGCTTGCACGTGCATAATGGTTTTTCCATCTGGCTTGTGCAATGTGTTCATGCAGAACGATCCAAAACAAGGTCCTTTTTCGCAAGTTTCCGCTTTTTCTTTTGCTGCCAAGCTCAGTAATAGAGAATCACGTGCAATGTTTCCACTAACACAACATCGCCCACTTACAGCTGAACAAGAATTCATAACAATTTGGCTTGACTGAGAAATAAATAACAGGAGCGAACGGAGTTTATTGCGCACCTGTTTTCTCATAGTGATTCTTAACTTTTTGTGAGTAGTGTATATTGAAAACTCGAAGTTTCGAACAGAAAATCATTGAGTATTAATACATAAAAAATACTTATTTGGTGGAGTTTGTGTGTGTGTGTGTGGTGTGTGTGTGTGTGTGTGTGTGGTGTGTGTGTGTGGTGTGTGTTGTGTGCATGCGTGTGTGTGTGTGTGTGCGTGCGTGTGCGTGTGTGCGTGTGCGTGTGGCGTGACGTTGAGTGTGTGTGCATATGTGTGTATTATTGAGTGTGTCTATTTTAATACATAAAAAAATACTTATTTGGTGGAGTTATGTGTGTGTGTGCATGTGCGTGTGCACGTGTGAGTGTGTGTGTGCATATGTGTGTATTATTGAGTGTGTCTATTTAAGTCAAATGTGTGACAACGTGCCTCACTGCACTGACTCAAGTGACGAACATTGTGGACCACAAACTAAACCGGACGCATATGGTGTCAGCATCCCCGCACCTGCTGTGATCAGCTTTGACGGCTATGGAGGGGTCATAGGTCAGCACGTGAACAAGTCTACCATGAATGGACCATCTATCTGCCCACACACTCACGTACAGTGTGCAGATGATGGTTACTGTCTGCCTGTCTTTGTGTGGTGCAACTCCTTCAATGACTGTCCTCATCGTGAAGATGAAGAGCACTGTGACAGATACACTTGTCCAGGATTCTACCGTTGTCGGGCATCCAGTGTGTGCCTCCATCCCCAACACGTGTGTGATGGCATGTACCAGTGTCCCCAGCGAGATGACGAGTTGCTGTGTGATGGCACGTGCCCTGAGCAATGCACGTGCTATGGCCAGGCCTTTTTCTGTGACAGAATCATTCTTCCATCAGCATTTCCCTATTTACGCTTTTTGGATGCAAGTGGTAGTGGTCTGCAGTATTCCGACGTACTTAACAACACACTACTTGCCTACCTCAGACTGTCACGATGTGATATGGTGAATCTCACACTGCTCTATTTTCCTAATCTGCGCAGCTTGGACCTGAGTGAGAACCATCTGACATCCATCACTGACAAACATTTGAGCTTTCTTCCCTATTTGCGTTACCTTACCATTTCTTACAATCCACTGAATACACTTGTCAAGCATACACCTGGATACAATTTTCAGCATCAGCATTTGCAGTTACTGGATGCGTCTAATGTCATCTTGAAGGAGATGGATATGTCCATGTTTCATATCTGTCCAAAGTTGACGACCTTGAACCTAACAAACTGTGGTGTGAACAGTATCACCTCTGGCGGCTTCCAGGCACTAAAGCTTCTCACTCTGCTAGACACACGTGGCTGCTCTTTGGAAAGCTTTTCTGGTGACATTTTTCAAGGCCTGGACAAATTGCAGACTGTCTTTGCTGACAACTATAAACTATGCTGTGAAGAAATCCTTCCCAAAACGTATACCTCTGACAATTGCTATGCTCCGTCAAACGAAATAGCATCATGCCAATCATTACTGAGATCTGACATATACAGGGCTGTCCTAGTGATCGTTTCCATATCTTCTATCGTGGGAAACATAATGAGTTTCATTGTTCGAGTGATAACGAATAAAACAAAGGCTAGAACGGGATTTGACGTGTTTGTAATAACACTCTGCATTTCAGACCTTTTGATGGGATTTTATCTGGCTATTATAGGGGTTGCAGATCATGTGTACCGGGGTACCTACCTATGGAATGACATCACGTGGAAACAGAGCACTCTATGCCAGGCAGCAGGATTTCTGTCACTGTTGTCCAGTGAAGTGTCAGCCTTCATCATCTGTCTCATCACTTTGGATCGACTGTTGGTTCTACGCTTCCCCTTCAGCCAGCTCCATTTCCAAAGACTCAGTGCTGTGGTGATGTGTGCAGGGATATGGACTGTTGGACTGATTCTGGCTGCTGTGCCTTTACTTCCCATGACGTCACACTGGGAGTTTTACGGCCAGAATGGCATTTGTATTCCACTGCCAATCACCAGAAAGGAGTTTGCTGGTCAGACCTTTGCCTTTAACGTAATGATTGTCCTGAACTTTGTGCTGTTTCTGCTGATAGCTGTAGGTCAAGTGGTCATCTACCAGTCAGTACAGAAGAACAAGATTGCTGAAAGTGACTGCAGCACAAGGAGCAGAAAGGATCACACTTTGGCTCGTCGCCTGCTGACAATCGCTATCTCTGACTTTCTGTGCTGGTTCCCAATCGGTCTTCTGGGTCTGATGGCCTCCAGTGGCCATGCTGTGACCAGTGAGATGAATGTGGCTATGGCCATTTTAGTGCTTCCTCTAAACTCCGCCATTAACCCATTTCTCTATACGCTCAATATGATGATTGAACGTCTTGATGTAAAGCACCAAGATCGTTTGCATCAATATCTGTTAAAACAGATCCAACAGCAAAACACAGAGTCAAGTACTAATTCACGCCTAATGAACTGCTCCACACAAGAAGCTGTGAAAATGTTGACACAATGGCTGCACAAAGGATGGCTGTCAACAAACTACGTCATGAATTTTCTTCGTAAAGAAATTTAAATAGAAAGATATATACCGAAAATCCAACCGTGGTGATTGTGCTACATCTAAGGCAAGACAAATGCAGTTCTGAATTTTAAAAAAAACAAAAACAAGAAAATAACAGAAAATATGTTCTAGAATTGGCCAGCTGACTTACACCCATGCAAAACAAAAACTAGTACAACTAAAAGTCCAATACAAATTACTGAGTGTCTGTATAAGTGCATGGGTGTGTTAGTTGTATTTTAGCATGGCTAAGCATTGCTTCACAAGCTTCACTTTGATCAATATAGCATGTAAAGGAACACATGTGCGTGCGTTTCCGTGTAGAGGCATAGGCCTACACCTTTTCAATTTGTATGCATGTTCTCATAGAAGAGGTCACTGAAATTCTCCCAGTCTCTCTGTCTCCCTCTTTCTATGGGTTTATCCATAAATATGGAGAGACGAACATCTCTGGTTTATCTTTCTGTCTGTCTCTGTAGTTATCTCGTGACTGTTTTGATCGTTACAGACTAGCATTTGCTGACACAATATGAATGTCGATCTCAAAGATAGCTGAAAATGAACTCTGACTTCTGAACTGAATGCATATATTTCCTTAGGTCTGTCCACGACCTCGACCTCCCCTTCCCTCACTACAGTCACAATGAATGCCACCACTCTGTGTCAGTTACACAACATCAGTACGGCTGAGATCAACTCAACATATTTTGATCCCGTAAACTCGAGCACATTATATCCTCTACCACCACCCCTTCCTCCCCTAGTGTTATCCACCCCCAACCTGACACAATGCATGGAACAGAAGCCTGGGATGTTGAGCTTTTCGGCCATGTCAGGGACTGTGTTCTTCGAGACTTCACACCCTTCGTTGCAATTGTTTCACAAAAAGTTCGAATGTAGTATTGTAATCACCCCTCCAGAGGGTTTCATTCTTAATTTCTATGGGATGGAGTTAAACAGAACACTTCCACGTGGTCTTTACTTGCAGGGTGGAGAGGTGGTGAAAATGGATTCACGCTTCAAACACAATTATACATTTATCTTCCAAAAATTACTAAAAATCAAATCAGGAATCATATATTACCACCCCACGGCACAGTGGTCTGATTTTCATGATAAACCAGACGTAGAGAGAAGTTCAAGAAAGAATGCTCAGTTCTCATTCGCTTTTCCCAGCTTGAGCCCAACACGAACCCAGCTTCTACAAACAGAATTTGAACCCCAGTGAATGTAAAATTCTTTCTGATTGACACTTTCAGTTGTCTTTTGTGAACAAACAAAATTTGAAACATCCATTGAAAGATTAAATTGTTTAGGACTGAGACTCTATCTTTGCTTTTGAGAACAAAACAGACGAAATATTTGTTTATTTTCTCGAGACGACTGATAATTTAGAACATACTGACATACGATCTTTAATAACCTTGTAAAGTTAAAAAAAGTCATCTTCAGTATCTTCCAACTTTCGATGATACATTTTCAATCGTATTTGTATCTCTCGTTTATAGGTTTCATTGCATCACCAGGCTGGATGGGATGACAGCAGCATGGTTAAGCATGCGACACATGAGACCTGTGTATCCCGTTCCACTGAAACACGTGATTGTGGGAGCGTGAATTCACATTGACATCAAGGACTAAAGGAACGGATGCTCACAGTACCACATTGGTGTATATGACAACGGGGATTCACAAAGCCTCTCAGACCATTGTGGCAGTTTTCTCCCCGCCCGGACCTCTATGACACGCAAGAGACTTCTGTATGTGCGGTTCAGTCATTCGGATGTTGATCCCAGACCGGATTCAAAATGCACTTTCTCTTCACTCTATATCACGCCCTCAGCAAAACTTTGCTGACTGTGGAACTGCTCTGCGTTTGAAAGGACGATGATGGAGCACAGTCCCGTGTAACATGCAAGTGGACGTTGGGCATGGTAAGATGAAGAGCACTGCCCCTTACACCAGTGATGAATGTAAGGGGAAGCGTGCATATTTGCGAGGATGTTATATCTATGTGGTAATCCCTATTCTAGAGGGTTGATTTCAAACATGGAACACCGTGTGAGGGGGAACATATCAGGAACGACGCAGAAGTCGACTGTAGGCGTCGTGGAGGACATCTGGCCAGTCTGCAAACACCCCCAGGGAAGAGGAGGCTATCAACAAAGTGTGTTGGCAAGGACAAGACTTTCAGGGTGTTTATTGGACTGATCACTGTTGCTGACTCTGCTCCTACCATGTAAATCAAACAGTTTCGGAAAATTAAGGAAGAAAAAACATGCAATTTTCCTACTTTGTCTGACTCTAACCTTTTTTGTGATACCCCCCGCCCAATATGCGTACATCTATGCCAACATGATATCCTTCAAATAAAGCTTTTTCACAAAAAATAGAAAGCAGGTATGAAAGAAAACAAAGATAAAATAAAACCATTACGAATCTGTGTTTTGTATATTTTGGGCACAAACTTGCAAGAATTAGCGAACAGCAATTCAAGTCGCTACAAAGAAAATGTAATGGTGGTAGTTATACATTGAGAAAGCTTAGACTAGATTTCATAGACTAAAAAACGTCATTGAAACGCTTACATCTTAGTCTTTTATGACGTATATTTATTAAAACACTTTTTTTAATTCGCATTTGAAATACTACTCATCCAATAAATCAGATTAGTTGGATAATATTTCAACAATATCACAAACAATTTAAAAACCCCACAAGCCCCGCAAAATCGCAATAGTTTGTGGCACGCGGTCTCTTTTACCACTCCAATCATGAGTCACATCTCCTGGCTTTTCAATAATTTTTTTTTTTTTTTTTTTTTTTTGTTTTTTTTTTTTTTTTTTTTGTTATTGTAAACAGAATGTTATCTCGCACCATTTCGTACCTTTTTATATCCTTTGAAAAACATTTAAAACTATTGATCCTACTTATACGCATCAAAAGAAGCACCGCATACTCGTCGTGTGTTGTAGTGTCCTGTATTACGTATGTTTATTATTTTGTACGATTTTTTAAATACATCATTTTAAAGAGCGGCCTAAATTAATTTTGAAGTTTAGCCTCGATTTGAAGTGCGACACTTTGTCAAATGTGGCGACAATTTGGACCGACCGACAGACAGACAGACACTCACCGACAGACAGCAGACCGACAGACAAATGTTATAGGTTTTGGGCTGTTGATCCACAAACAAAAAGGCATGGATTCAGAACCCACACACAAACCACTGCCGAATGTCACAACTGACACAATAGAATAAGAAAGGATATGAGAAAGAAAAAAGAGTTGCAAACTTATTTCTGTTCCGTAAAACAAGTTGGTTCTGAAAACGTAGAAATTATGATACAGGTACAGGAATCTCTGGAACTATTTGGACGGCAGCACAGCTTATTATAAAGGGCATACGCTTGGATCCTGTCAATGTTTCGGGGGGGGGGGGGGGACATCATGTGTCTATATGACCGTCTGGTTAGTACCCATATTCTGAAGGGATGAATCATGTAGATACAGTTACTTATGCGAGCTGGCCCACAGCTCCAAGACACAAGAACCAACCACAAACCAGTCCACAAAGAAACCATGGCTTCACACTAACTCTTCAGAACTATGGGGTGGAAAATGTGTTATGCCCTGTTCTGATGATCATGTGACTCACACCTTCCTAGCATGTGACATCAGCAGTCATTGTTGGGGTGTAGCTGCAGGAAATGTAATTTCCTGTTCCACTGATCTGACGCCCCTTCCACCCATGTTCACGTGTGACAATGACGTAAATCACGTGCCTTACACACTGGTGTGTGACCATCGCCATGACTGCCGTGACCACAGTGATGAATACTTCTGTGCTTACAAGATCTGTGACTTCGCAACTCATTTCCAGTGCAGGAACAAAATGGTACCGTATCTAAGTCCCTTTGTATATATCTGCGTTTCTGTCTCTACCTCTGTCTCTCAGCCTTTCAGACGAACGCAATTTTCTTGAGTAAAATGGGAGCACCTTCTGGCATAAGCTCTGAGATGTCTCTAAGGGCACTCTTGACGTAGTATCAGGATCTCTGTGATCGGGTTGTGGATGTATAAGACAATAATAGTTGTTAATGGCTATTCTGACATCAGAGCTATTGAATCTGTGAGACAGCAATGCCGATTTGTTCTTAATTTCCCATTAGCCCACCTATCTTCATCCAAACATATTTGTATTAACCTTTACCAGATCACGCTTTTGACTACACAGACACGATCGCACGGGTCTTCCACGACCCCTAGTCAGTATAGAGAAAGGGACAGGCATTTTAACAGTGTTTATCCCTGTCCAGATGATGCAGGTCCTCCAGGACCCATACCCGTCAAAAAGTCACCATGTGATTATACATCTCCAGATAGGCGCGGGTCTACCACCAATCCCCATACTCAATGTCCACTTGTAACGAAACTGAAACAAACTCTACACACCTTTTGTCTCCTCTCTCATCCACACGACGTTCACTTAACACTAGAGTTTAACTTGGACATTTAACACACTAAACACCCCAACGTCTTCCGACTTATCCACCCCCTTCCACTTGTTCTTAAACTAAACGAGCCCAACAACTTTTGCTCCCTTTGTATGCAGTAAAACTAATCTCCAACAATGTTCGTCTTCGGGCACACGGCACTTGACAGTGATAACTTTCTTACAAACATCCCACCACAGTTCCTCGTGAACACCCAACTTACACAACACTCTATCTGTTTCCCCGCGGAAAAGCACCGTCTTCTCCCACCCGAAGGTTCACCACAAACTTGGTCCTGCCACTCCTCCTCCCCCAAATAGCCTTCTCCCACCACCCACAACGTTTACAAGACAGCCTGGTAGCACCTCTGGCCCCAACACCTCCAACAAGCGGCTATCCCTCCAGAAACGGGCGAGGCTCGGTCTCCCTTCCTCTCTCCACCTCCTCTACGTTGGAGGTACACCCAACAGGTAACGCAAAGCAGGGTCCACACAGACACACACCCCTTGCCAAAGGGAAACTGCGAAAAAGGCTGTCAATATTATAAAACTCACTTGAATTATGCTTCGAGCAGGACCAAGAATTTTACCGTGAATTAGTTATTACGAGTGTAGAGTGTGTTTACACCATGTAATGGCCTTTACACACAAAACTTAGAAACCTCTTCGAGACAAACCATCCACCAGCACCGAATCAACTGTACACTCTTCCTATCAAAAAGAGTATACACACTTTTTTTAAGTAAACCATCAATGCTCTCTTGCAAATGCCTAAAAGTTAAAAAAAACTACTAATTTTGAAAAACCCTGCCAAAATTTAGAAAACCACCCACCACGCCCTTTACAATTCTATTCAACGTGAACTCCACGTCGATACACCCATACAACAAATCTACTGAACTAAGTAAACTTCAATTATAAAATCCCTAATGCCAATGTCTAGCCGTCAAATTACACCCAACTCAACCCTCCCCGAATACTTTACTCTTCAAGCAGCCTACCGCGACTTCACGAAAACCACCC
>CM065708.1:11105245-11121963 GCA_017654935.2 Phymorhynchus buccinoides | reverse complement strand
GTGACAGTGCGAAGTTTCCTAAATGTACTTCGTGATTGGCACAATTTCTGGAACTATGGATTGTAATAAAAAAAAACCTTTTTTTAAGTTTTCCGTTGCCAATGTGTTTCGGTAGTCAAGATCCCTTGGAGTTCAATAACCTATGTGTAATCAGGTCTTCTTACGTCAATTAAAAGGACGAAGGTTTGGACACAAAACTACCGTCATTGCTTACAAAACACACATGTTTTCACTGGTCTCCCCACTGCATTCAGCTGACACCATTCCGATTCGGAGGAAACTCAAAGGAGGAAATTATTGGAACGAATTGTGGTGGTTTTTTTTGTAAAGGCAGAGGAGATGGGCAAATAGTCAGAAGATAGTGGATGACAGTAAGCAAGGAAAAGGCGAGTCTTTTCACAGAGGGACAGATAGAGGAAGTGACGAGCCCAGAACTTTCAGAAGATCGGTAAACTATACTATTGTACGAAACACACACACAATGCGTATCCCTAAGGGGGAGACAGACCTCCAAAAAATTCGGATTTCCAAGGTAGTTGGGGAAAAAACCCACACCAACAAAATGGTATGAGACCCCCAAATACTGCAATAGGCAATCGGGCAATTAGGAGGATAATTGAACCGGGCAGTCAATCGGTAGGGGTCTCAGCGCATGAAATTCTTAGTTGCGTAGTGAGAGAGAGGAGAGAGAGAGAGAGGGAGAGAGCCCCTCCCTCTCTTCTCACTACGCCCAACTAAGAATATCATGCGCTAAGTCCAACCGGTTTGACTGCCCCTGGCGGTCAAACTATAGTCCTAAGTTGGCCATTATTAAACGAGTAGCAAATCACCAGCGCTACGGTCCTGGCCGTTCCAAACAATCCCCTCACTGCTATCGCGGACGCTGCCAGTTTCATCATAGTTACACACAGTGTAAGGAGCTGCAGCCAAAAGTCCTTGGCTGTGTTCACTGTAGATCATCATCATCATCATCGTCATCATCGCTATCATCATCACGCTATTCATCATTACATCATCAATCATTCATCATCATCTCTCGTCGTCATCATCCTCATCATCGACCATGCGTGTTAAGGAGCTGCAGCCAAAATCCTTGGCTGGTGTTCACCTGTAATCTCATATCATCATCGTCATTCATCGCTATACATCATCATCATAGAGTGTATCATCTCATCATCATCATCATCATCGTCGTCTCATCAATCAGCGCCTACACATGGTTGTAAGGCAGCTGCAGCCAAAAGTCGCTCTGGCTGTGTTCACCTGCAGATCATCATCAGTCCGCTATATCATCATCATCAGCGCTATCATTAGTTTTTTTCAATCATTCATCATCACTCGTCATAATTCATCATCGTACACCCAGTGTAAGCAGCGCAGCCAAAAGTCTTGGCTGTGGTTCACCTGCAGAATCATCATCATCATTAGCATCAATTTCATTATCATAATCAGTTATATCATCATCGTTATCATCATCATCAATTCAAACTCATCACATCACGCTTACACATGTGTAAGGCAGCTGCAGCCAAAAGTCTTTGGCTGTGTTCACATTGTAGATAATCATCATTCATCGATCATAATCATTATCGTCATCGACATCCATCATCATCCATCATCATTCAATCGATCATCAAAAAATCATCATCATCATCACCACTATATCACCAACATCATCACGTCATCATCATCATTGTCATCATCATAATCATAATCATAATCATCATCATCACTCATCATCATCATCATCGATCACACAAACACATCATCATTCATCATTCATCATCATCATCATCATCATCATCATCACAAAACATCATCATCATCATCATCATCATCATCATCATCATCATCATCCATCATCATATCAACAAACAACTCATTCATCATCATCATCATCATCATCATCTATCTCATCATCATCACCACTATCATCATCAACATCATCATTCATTGTCATCATCATCACCACCATTAACAATCATCATCATCATCATCATCATCTCATCATCATAATCATAATCCAAAACATCATCATAATCATCATCAACACTCTCCTCATCAACATCTCATCGTCTATTCATCATGCATCATCATTGTCATCATCAATATCATCATCATCAATCTCACCACTATCATCATTCAACATCATCATCAGATGTAATCATCATCATCATCATGCAAATCATCATTGTCATCATCAACATCATGCATCATCAGCAATCACCACTATCATCATCATTCATCATCATCATTGTCATAATCAGAATCATCATCGAATCATCATCCATTGTCATCATCATTCATCATCTCATCAACATCATCATTGGCATCATCAAAATACACGACACACCCACTATCTCATCGTCATCATCATAATTGTCATCATCATATCATCATCATCATCATCATCAGAGTGATGTCGCAAAGCGCTGGGCACGGGACACAGGAGTCACGCGTTCGCTCGTATAAATTGAAGAAACACGAGTTCGAACATGGGTACAGGAGATTTTACTCTCTCTCTGCAATAGGACTTACGTACTTGAACGTTGGGGACTATTGGAAGCCATGCGGCTGAAAAAAATATGGCGTGACGTTTTAGCTCCGCACACTTCATCACTTCAGACTATTTTCGACGGGACAAAAGAATTTCGCTTCACCCAAACAATAAAACCGCGAGCGATTGGTCGAAAATCGTCATGGGAGCGAAAGAAATTTTGCTGGCGATTCATCACGTCTATGGGTTTGTACAGAATATTTATTGTTGGTGGCGAGAAAAATTTAACCAACGGAGATTACGCAGACCTGTTATCACCTGACATGGGCTTTATGTGTTTGAAATCCAAATAGTGTATTTTCACAAAAATAGGAGTACTCCAACAGGAAAAAAGTTCAAAAATGAAAATCAAAAAGCATACATTGGTAGAAATAGAAATACTGTCAAAAGTACATCCATTTAAATACAACGACACACACACCACTCACACACACATACGAACACAATCACAAACACCTAGCACACGCACGCGCGCACCACAACACACACACTCACACACACCTCCGCAGCAACTCACACACACCTACGTAACACACACACACACAAAACACACACACACCAAACAGCACGCACAGGCACACACACAAACACACAAACACACCTACGCACACGCACGCGCACACGCACACCACACAACACACACAGACACACACACATCCGCACACGGACACACACACACACAAACACGCACACACACCACCTACGCACGGCACACGCACACGCACACACCACACACACACCTACGCACACGCACGAGCACACGCAACGAACACGCACACACACCCACACACACACAAAACACACAGAAACAGCGCACTGGATCAGGTATTAGAATACATGATCAGTTCAGATTTGTTTCACCATATTAACCTTTCACAGCCAGACAAATTTTCAGCAAAAAAATATACCATAACTCATTCATGCTCGGCCAGTTGCTGCCCTTTGCAAGCGTTCTGTACTGGCCGATTGGCATAGGTTGCAAAAAAATAATTTTCTAAATAATTGGGTAACAGATACAAACGTGACATTTAGGCACTATGTACACAATATACAGTAATAACACCTGCAACATTTTCAAAGCATCCACGTGATTAGTTTTGATTTGTGATATATTAAAATAAATGCATGCTTTGTCAAGCCATGCACACTCATAATAGCGAAAATATAATTTTAAGGTCCCAAAATAACCGGCAGCCATCCAATCAGTGTCAGAGGCATGAGTGAAACATAGTAGTACTAGTAGCCCTCTGAGCCATTTTGAAGCAAGCATGACTGTTAATCTATGAACTATTAATATTTAAAGTTCACATGCGATATCCCGTTACCTTAGTAACGAGGCGTTGTGCGCATATGCCTGCGACTGATGAGCGCAGGGTTAGTATAGAAAGGGTTAAGCTTACCTGGGTAGAGAAAAAAAAAATGATCTGCAATATTATGAATTCCTCAGTGACATGTATAACACTAGGCCTATCCATTACCTCCCAAAATGAAGAAAACGGGGTCTTCAGATAACAGGCCCTGATTTGATGCCTTTTAGTGACATGTGTGTTAAACCATTGTGGTTCATAAAATTAACCGGTGAAAGGTGTAGACGATGCTTCTGCTCAAATATGTTTTGTAAAAAATATGACTGAAATCATATCTGTAAAACCCTCTTTTGCATGAATTTGAAGGTACGACTATACTTTTTGGGTTGAAAGCGATGGCAAGTTTGAATTGTTGTTGATATGGCCCAAACATGTATAAGAATGTGTGTGAGTGTATCATGTGGGTGTGTGCGTATATATGTTTGATATGTGTGTGTGAGTTTGCGTGCGTGTGTGTGTGTGTTTGAGAGTTGCCTTTAGAAGATAAGTGATGAAAAAAAGGGTTAGTTTGTGTGTGTGTGTGTATGTGTGTTGTAGTGTGTGTAGTGTGGCCGCGCAGGCGTTTATATTGTTGGTTGTTTTGTTACGTGTTTCAACGGATTTGATTTTGTAAAATGAAAACAAAGGAATACAAAAACAAAATACAAAAAAAATATGGCTAAACAGGTCTGTTATCACCGTCGATTTTCGCCTTCACCCCTTCCAGCACCATGCGCTTTTTGACATTCTTGGTTGTCCGTTGCATCTCAAATGACATAGGAGGGGCATGGTTCGTGGGGACTTGGAAGAGTGCCAAAAAAGGACCTTTAAGGACCAGCAAATTTTTTTAAAGGACATATTTAAACCTTGTTTGTAGTTGTACTTGCAGACGTGGTGGGAGCAGAGCCAGACGCCGACGATTGTGGCTGAGCAGATTCTTTTTTTTTTTTCTTTTTTTTTGGTGAGCAGATTATTTTGTTGTTACAGTAGTACATCTGCTGCTTGCAAAAAAAGTCGGTCACATTGCACCTCGATTCCGCCTTGTGCATTCTTTCAGCTTTCTTGTGATTTTCACTCTTTGCGTGTTGTTTCAGCACCGACTCTCACATTGACAAGATGTTGATGTTTTTTTTCACAATATGCACAACGAACTGCATGTTTGTTGTTCATCACTTGTCGGACCCAGTCCTTTATAAATGTCTTCTCTCAGCCAACGATCATGAAAACGAATACTTTCCAGGCATTTTTACACTTTTTTTACTTGAAAACAAGCACTGAAGCAGCCACATGTGGGAAGAATTTCTACATGGCGCATAACATATCTCGCCGAATCTCGCGCACATGACAGGATTCATAGCGACTATTTAAATTAGATCGTCTGCTCAAAAGACAATAAGGCGATCGATTTTTGGCAAATTTTTATTTCATTTAATATATTTTTTTGAGTTCATTTCAAGGTACTTAGTTTTGTTTTTTTGCCCGATTAAAGGATTTAAACTGACCGCACCAATTTTAAAAGGACCTTTGACCAATTTGAAAGGACCTCCTTGCTGATATAAAAGACTTAACAGGCCTTTTGAAGACCGATCAATTTCACAGCACTTTAAAGCACCTGAAAGGACCCCACGAACCATGGGGGATAACTACTTTTTCGAAAGTGCATGCGTTGCTTCAACCGAAACAATCACTAACGTAAGCTTTGAAAGTAGACAAACACATGGCAGGGCACTTGGCAGTGAATGTCTTTGCATTTGGTGGGAGTGAAGTGTGATGTACTGGGCGATTGCATTCGAACCCACGGTGCTAGAAGAAGTTAAATATCGTGCATATGGAGAAATCCCGGCTTTAAAAAAGTCACGTCACTTATCTCCTTGATGTCCCGCACCAGGCGGTCCAGGCTGGTGCCAATATAGCGGCGGTGGTGGGTCGCGCCCGGGGCTTGGCTAGGAGAAGTCAAAAATCGTAGATGTTCACGTTGTCCGCGGTTGCTGCGCTTCTTTCCGAGCGGGGGGGGTGGGGGGGGGGTTGTGTGGGTGGGGGGGTGAATCGCGGCTAGGCCGCAGCCCGAGAAAATCTGGTGGTGGGGGGGGGGAAAACATTTTTATAGAATATACCATGAGTGATGACATAGCGTGTAACATCTAAATAAAATAATAATTAATAATGCTTATATAGCGCATAATCTTGGTAAGCAACTCAATGTGCTTTTTCACTCACCATTCGTACAAACATTTCTAACAGACTGGTTCACGTATCCTCACCATACATCTCTATGAAAATGAATACATTAGAGAATGCATTGCATATAATCATAACACAACACACTAACTAACACCCACCTTCCCAAGGTGTAGTTTTATTCATTAAACCAGCAAACAATGTTCACAAAAAATTAGTACATTCATAAAAAACGAGGGGTGAATGCCAGAACTGACTATCTGTGTTCTTTATTCCTTTTGAGATAGACCGTTCTGGCAGGCACCCCTCGTGTAGTATAATCAAGAATTAGAGAGCATTCTTTTCAATTCTGAAGAGTAGCCCAGTAGAATACTACTAGAAAAGAGTGGACTAAACAGGTCTGATATTGTTGTCCGAGTTTCCCACAGACCTTCTTGGACACATGAGGCCCGTTCTCCTGTAGGTTCATGATGGTGATCTTCGCTGATCTTCGCATCAATGAGGTCCACCACCACCACCACCACCGACTTCTGTTAACCTCCCAACCACGTATACTGTTGTCTAAGCTTCACACGGGGTCCACGACAATTACACCTAGGAGCAATGGTCAAGGGGCAATTGTTGGGGAGCAAATGTCGAGGAGCAATTATTATCAAGGAGCAACTGTCAGTACCCCGCTTCCCACAGACCTTTTTGGAGACCTGGGGCCCGTTCTCCTGCAAGTTCATGATGGCGTCGCTGATCTTCACGTCAATGGGGTCCACCACCGACTCGATGTTGAAAGGCCCTTCCAGCTTCTTGGCCAGGTTCTTCAGGGCATCTGTGACACAGAGAGAGAGAGCAGAGATGAGAGAGTGAGAGAGAGTGAGCAGGAGAAGAGAGGGGGGGGGTAGGAGAGAGATGAACACTATGACCTATATGAGATTTAGATTTAAAGAGAGAGACGGTAGGCCATTAGGTTGATACGCGTTTAGGTAACCTCGCTTAGGTATGAATAATAACTAAATATATTTTATTTATTAGATATTATTGTAATCTTTAGATAGGCAAAACATGCATTGTACACAGAAAACTTAAGCACGTGTTCACACAAACACACACACACACCACACAAACAGATACGCAGGCGCGCTGTTAATTTCAACTAGCAAAGTTAGTTCATTAATATGTTCGTCAGACAGTCGAGTATGAACGTCGAACATGTTGTTTGACTTTGAGTAGTGAGAAAAGAGATGAGAGACTTTTCCTCACTACTCACACAACACGTCAGGGCTCCCAGGGACCCCCATTTTAATGGGGGTCTATGAAGCACTAAAATTCTACAGGACCCTCTAAAAGAATGTGCAAGGGGTCCCATGGATGCACTAGAAAAATTATTTTCAGCAATCTCTATGCCACTGGGACCCTCTATCCCCGCCTACTAGGACCCTCTTATCTATAATGTTAGTGAGTGAAGAGTCCCTGGGACCCCCCTAATTTTGCGGGACGATTGGGAGCCCTGCACGTTCATTCACACTTTCCTTAAATTCCTGTCAATCACTCCAACAAATCTTACCACAGACACTCGCAATTTCATTCAACACACTCTTTGCCTTTCGACACTCACAAACTACCGTACCGACCGACCAATGCAGGAGACTAAAACCGATTCAGTAAAGACCAAAACCGATTCAAGAAAGACTCAAACCAATTCAGTAAAACCGACAAGAAAGACTCAAACCAATTCGCAAAGACTAAAAGATTCAAGAGAGATCTCAAACCAATTCAGTAAAGACTAAAACCGATTCAAGATAGCCCACAACCTACCGATGTACTTGTTCCACACAGCATTCAGCTCGGCGAGGTGAGCCAAACAGCCTTTCATGGTGTTCAGGCAAAAGTTGTTACTGTCTCTCTCTCTCCCTCTCTCTCCCGGGGGTCTCTAGGTGGTAGAGGCTCGCTCTACAGGAGGCCACCGGGTAGAGGCAGCAAGATAGATCTAGGCCTATTCTTTTTTGTCAATAAAAACTACTCTTCTTCTTCTTAGGCGATCACATCTCCTCTCTCTCTCTTTCTCCCCCCCCCCCCACCTCCCTCTCTCTCCACCCTACCAATATACTCGTTCCACACAGCATTCAGCTCTGCGTGGTGAGCCAAACAGCCTTTCATGGTGTTGAGGCAAAAGGTGTTACTGTCTCTCTCTCTCCTCTCTCTCCCCCTCTCTCTCTCTCTCCTTACCAATATACTCGTTCCAGAAAAGCATTCAGCTCTGCGTGGTGAGCCAAACAGCCTTTCATGGTGTTGAGGCAAAAGTTGTTACTTTCTCTCTCTACTCCCTCTCTCTCTCCTTTCTCCACCGTACCTAAATACTCCCTCCCCGCTCGCGCCCTCTCTCTCTCTTTCTCCCCTTCTCTCTCTCTCTCCTCTCTCTCTCTCTCTCTCTTACCATACAAATATCCATGTCAATTTCGTTTAACTTTATTGATGGCGAATACTAATGAGAGAACAGTACGTAATCTAACTCTGTATTTGTACAAAGCTTTCCGGTTAAGAGAGACAATTATGTCCTAGTTTGTAATTGTTTGCTAGTATATGCTTGTGCTCCAAAGCGATATGTTGTCGTTCTCAAGTGCTATAATCCACTGATGTATAAATATTGTTAATTATTGCCCCTTATTCATATGGGGCCTTGGCCTTTGAATGACTAAACCATTCGACTTCGACTTCTCCTTACCAATGTACTCGTTCCAGACAGCATTCAGCTCGGTGTGGTGAGCCAGACAGCCTTTCATGGTGTTGAGGCAGAAGTTGCTGCAGGGCTTGGTCTGGGTCAGCCCTCGGCACACGGGGCAGTGCACCATCTTCATGAATCCACGAATGCATGACTCTGTCGGCGGAATCTGTCATGGTAATAATAATAAGAATCATATAGTAAAAAGCCAACTGTCATTCCGTGTGTGTGTGTGTGTGTGTCAATGTTCCCCCCGTCATAAAGCTCCATAGTCTCTTTATCTTCTCTCTCTTGCCATTAGGTCTGTTTCTGCTATATTCCATTTATGTTATCTGTGTGTGTTCGCTTTGTAAAACTTGTATTGCGTTTGTGTTTGAATGCGCTATTGAATGCTAACGTGTGTGTGCGCTTTGATTTGATTCTATATCAAGATTCAGCGCCGTATAAATACTGTATGTCGTTTGTTGTTGTTGTGTGTTGTCTGAAACACGAAACGGGCCTTATAACTCCGCCGTTTTTCAACCGAATCGTTTCAAATTTGCTGTGAGCCCTAACTGGGGCGATGGCAATGGCAACCGAGGCGGCCGTATCATTTGCGCGGTTTTCGCAAATGCGCGAAACGCGCATCCGCCGGCCTCTCGGTGCCTGTATCTCCGGTGTTTCTGGACCGATTGCCTTCGAATTTGGCAGGAAGATGACCGGGGCCGGGGACTATCCGTGTGCCAAACCGGAAGCGAATCGGTTCAGAAACGCGCGCGCTATACGACTCCGCCGTTTCTTAACCGAATCGCTTCAAATTTGCTGTACTCAGCGTTACCAGTACTTGGCGTTACCGTTACTAGGCGTTACTGGTACTCGGCGTTGCGCTAGTAATCATAATAACTAGAGGGCTTATGTTTGCCTTTGAGAGCAAACATCACAGGATTCTACCCTCAAGTTATTTAATATTAAAATGTGGCCAAATTGGACAGTTTAAAAAAAACAAAAAAAATTGCTGTCCCATCTTCTGAGTCGAACAGTGGCGTTGCTCCCACGCCGCTCATTCCGAATCCCAATTCGCAGCCACACCTCCCGCCTCCCAAATTGGACAATTTTTGTCCCCACTTCTGGTTCGAATTTATGCACGAAAGTATTGCAATGTTACTTTTTAGTAATAAATACTAAAAATATGAGTTGTGTGTGTGTGTGTGTGTGTGAGTGTGTGTGTGTGTGTGTGTGTGTGTGTGTATGTGTGTGTGTGTGTGTACACGCGCGCATGCACGTGCGTGTGTGTATGTGGGCGCGCTCGTCATGCTGCAGTTATGCGCCTAACTAAGAAATAGTTAGGGTCCAGCATGTCCGTCTTGAACTGGAGAAATTCTTTGCAAGTCTTCAACAAAAAAAAGGCTGGAGAATGGAATAGATAGCCAGATGACAGTAAGCAAAGGGAAAAGGCAGAGTCAAAGAGAGTGACAGAATTAGAGGAAGTTACAAGCACAGAACTTCCAGAAGGTGGGGAACTATTTGTACAAAAGATCCCCGGTATCCCCAAGGGGGATCTGCTAATCTGAAAAACTGGGCTGAGATACGTAAATGATTGACCTCCATGATGTTTAGGATGACGTCGCGGACGATAGCCAGCCCCTGGACAAATATCCCAGCAACAACAAAGGACACTTTTTGATCTGCTAATCTGGGTGAAATTTGAGGATGGCATCATGACCTATGGCCAGACCCTGGAATAAAGAGCTATTCTAGAAAAATGGGCTGAAATGACGGACCTCCATGATGCTTAGAGAATGACGTCATGTCCGATAGCCAATCTCTTGACAAAATATCCCAGCAACAACAAAGGACACTTTTTGATCTGCTAATCTGCAAAATGGGGTGAAATTTGAGGATGGCATCATGACCCTATGGCCAGATCCTGGAAATAAAGAGCTATTCTGGAAAATGGGCTGAAAATACTGACCTGGTTTAAAATAAATAAATCTTTAATATTTCCAAACAACACATATTACAGAAAGCAAAAGAGAGCATCAACAGTTACTGACCTCCATGATGCTTAGGATAACATCGCGCCCGATTGGCCAGCCCCTGGACAAAGGTCCTGGCAGTGACAGACCTGTTTACCCCCTACACAAGTCTTGAGTAGTCTGGATAGCTGAAATGAGTAGTTTTGGTGCAAAATGAGTAGTTTTATTCATTAAACCATCAAACAATGTTCACTGAAAATGAGGAATTAGAGCATTATTTTCAATTTTGAAGAGTAGTAGAGGTCCAAAATTGAGTAGAATACTACTCGAAAAGAGTAAACAGGTCTGCTTGAGCGATGAAGGCCACCTTGATCTGCTAATCTGAAAAACTGGGCTGAGATATATAAATGACTGACCTCCATGATGTTCAGGATGACGTCGCGTCCGATGGCCAGCCCCTGGACAAAGGTCCTGGCCGCGATGAAGGCCACCTTGATCTGCTAATCTGGAAAACTGGGCTGAGATATGTAAATGACTGACCTCCATGATGTTCAGGATGACGTCGCGTCCGATGGCCAGCCCCTGGACAAAGGTCCTGGCCGCGATGAAGGCCACCTTGATCTGCTAATCTGGGCTGAGATATGTAAATGACTGACCTCCATGATGTTAAGGATGACGTCGCGTCCGATGGCCAGCCCCTGGACAAAGGTCCTGGCCGCGATGAAGGCCACCTTGATCTGCGATGAGAGCTTGTCCGGCACCTCCCCGAAGGGCTTCAGGTCGTTCATGCGCTCCGTCACGCACGTGAGGTAATCGTCGTCAAACTCATACTGCCCGTTCAGCAGCTCAAACATCTGAGAACACAATTATGACAACGAAATTAACAGAGGGTGAATACTCTCTTTCTAATTAACTCTCCTCCACCAATACTGCAGATGGATTTTGTTTTCTACCCAGGTTTTTTTTCTTTTTGGATGAAATATGGGTGAGTTATCTCACGCAGTCAACATTGAAGATTATCGTAATTGTAGAATGAAATAGTGAGGCCCAAGAGAGGAGATAACGAAATTGAACAAAGGGTGAGAACTCTCTTTCTAATTAACTCCCCTCCACCAAAGTTGAACTTGGCGAACTTGGCACATTCTTTTGTGAGAATGATGCTTAGCTTGGCGCAGATGCGTCATGCTGCCATTGTTATGCGCCTAACTAAGAAATAGTTAGGCCCAGCAACGTCCGACTTCGGCTGGAGGAAATGAGGAAAGCGTTTCGTGAAAAAAAGGCAGGATAGAATGGACCGACTGCCGAAAATGGGTTTTTACGTCCTCTCGGTCTGAATCAGACACATATATATGGGACATTTGTAAATACAAAGATGGTGGGAACAATACTGGAGGCAATGCTCGGAGGCAGTACGAAACCAGTAAAGTCGCGATTTTTTAAAATTAATACTTCAAAAGCTTCTCGCAGGAGAATGGACCAGTAAAAGGCAGAAAGACAGTAGATGACAGCAAGCAAAGACTTTGGTTCTGACCCACGCACTGCTAGGTGATTGGTGTTGTAATCAACTTTGGTGGAAGGGAATTAATTAGAAAGAGAGTATTCACCCCTTTGTTCAATTTCGTAATCTCCTCTCTTGGCATCACTATTTCATTCCACAGTTATGATAATCTTCAATGTTGACTGCGTCAGATAACTCGTTATCAAGGGGAGATAACCAAGATTTAACACGAGTGAGCCAAAAAGGGATCAGGGGACATAATTACAGTCATTTTTCGGACTATAAGGCGATATATTTTTTTCTCTCCAATTTCGACCTATGCGCCTAGTAAACGAGTGCGCCCTATTAGTGAACAAAATCGTAAGAAGAGAGGCAACGATTGCCGTGCTCAGTACAGTCTACTGTGAGTCTAGATATGGAAAGTCGTCACGAGTCGCTGATACGACAAATACTCGCGTTAAAATGCTTCAAAATCCCTATTATTGCCTGAGATACCGTCAAACAGACGCCATAACCCTTCACTGGATGTAAAAAGCATCGTTGTAGAGCTTAAAATGCCATAATATCTACTAGTTTTCGCGAAGAATTGTCCAAACACATCAACAAGAAGTGACACAAACGGAAGTTTAATGATTTGAAAGGGGAGCCAACTCTCGTTTATGACAGCAGTAACGGCGGTCAGCAAGCCTTCACCGAACGCGTACGGGCTTGAAAGTTTGAATTTATTTTGTGAGGTGCCTTATAAACGAGGGCGCCTTTTAGTTTATTTTTAATTTTTTCAGATTTTTCTTGAAAATTACCCTATTCGCCTCAGGCCGGGTTCACATTAGATGCGTAAGTTCTGTACGGAAAATCCAACATAAGTGGAAGAAAGAAGGATAAAAGTTTACGCATATAGGGGAAATTCGGACACATGCGCAAATCTTTTCCCTTCTTTGTTTCACTTATTTTATGGATTGCGCACGGGTTTCCGCATGGAATATCCGCTTATGTGTGTACACGGCCTTATGCACACAAGCGCCTAATGGTCTGAAAAATACGGTATTTACCCTTTGCAGGAGTCGGGCTGAAGAAGGACAAAAGTTTACGCATATAGGGGAAATTCGGACACGTGCGCAATCTTTTCCCTTCTTTGTTTCACTTTATTTATGGACTGCGCACGGGTTTCCGCATGGAATATCCGCTTACGTGTGTACACAGCCTTATGCACACAAGCGCCTAAAGGTCCGAAAAATACGGTTAAGGAGTCCCTGGGAACCCTTGTTTTGCAGGACGATTGGGAGCCCTGTGGGGTTACATAACTAGCGTAAAATGCGGACTATAAGCCGCTACTTTTTTCCTCAACTTTGGCCTATGCGGCTTATATACTGATGCGGCTTATCTGTGGATTTGTTTTCCCATTATACATTTATCAGTAATGATTAAATCTGTTTATTATGATTAAATTTGTTTCTGGCCACATTCTTCAGCCTATTTTGAGCTTCTTTCGAGATTCAAAACTGGTTTTGGTAATCAATAGATTCAAATCTCATGTTTAAAAGTATCTGAAAACATTAAAAACTCATGTCCTGATAGGAGAATTTCTATATTTAGTATACTGCTTTGTGCACATAAACAATTTTCTCTGCGGCTTATAAACTGGTGCGGCTTATATGTGAATAAATACCTAATATTCTGTGAATTTAAGGGATGCGGCTTATATACAGGTGCGTCTTATAGTCCAGTTTTTACGGTAGTTTTGTTTTAGCTCATTATCCATTGGCTAAAGACACACCAGTGAGCGTCTCACAAATCACAAGACAAACCAGGGGACATTACCCTTTGCAGGAGTCGGCTGAAGAAGGTGTCCATGACGTCCACGAGGTTGCGGTCCTTGCCCTTGTAGTAGGCCCGCAGGTCCGTGAACAAATCCGTGAAGATCTGAGCGTTCTGCTGGTACAGCAGCCCGTACGTCTTGACGAACATCTCGTGCAGCTCCTCCCGCGCGTTGTCTAACAGCTCCGTGAAGAACTCTGTGAAAACCAACGCAAAGAAATTCTTTTAAATTTGATACAGTAGAGATATATCATCCATAAAACTAATAAAGAAATTGGACTGGGGGAGTGAATATCCGAAAGTTTTGTTGGTAGAGGAAAGCCCTTCCCGCGCGTTGTCTAACAGCTCCATGAAAAACTCTGTGAGAACCAACGCAAAGAAATTAAGCTTTGATGTAGAAGGTTATAATCTCTACACTGATAAACAAACTGGGGAGGGAGAGGGGTTGGGGGGGTGGGGGGGGAGATCTGAGCGTTCTGCTGGCACAGTTAAAACTGTACGGTCTTGACAAACATATCGTGGAGTTATTCCCAAGCGTTGTCTAACAGCTCCGTGAAGAACTCTGTGAAAAGCGACGCAAAGAAATTCTTTTAAATTTGATGTAGAAGGTTATAATCTCATGGGTGCTCCTGGGAAATAAAAAAAAATCCTGCAAGGCAGGTGTCCAGGGCCGCCCAGTTAACAACTCGACATAAACAATCCCAAAAATATAAAGTTCCTGGCAAAGGCATGTAAATATTTATCCGTATTCATTTCTTTTATATTCTACACATGCGAGAAACTGACAAAACGTTTCATAAATAGGAAATGTCTTGCTTCTCAAATTCTCATAATCTGGCGAAGCTGGCTCCCAGGCAATACAAAAAAACTTTTCCTGCATTTCAGGACATCCTGAAAGAAGGAGCATCCATGTTAAATCTCTACACTGATAAAGAAAATGGGGAGGTGAGGGGAGGGGGAGATCTGAGTGTTTTGCTGGTACAGTCAAAACTGTACGTCTTGACAAACATCTTGTGGAGTTTCTTCCAGAGCGTTGTCTAACAGCTCCGTGAAAAACTCTGTGAAAACCAAGGCAAAGAAATTCTTTTAATTTTGATGTAGAAGATTATTCAACAGATTGTATCATGGTATTGTGTTCTTGGGTGGGGTGAGTGGTGGTGAAGGTAATGGTGTGTGTGTGTGTGTGTGTGTGTCAAGTCAAGTCAAGTCAAAGTCAAAATGATCTTTATTGAGGGTTAAAGAATAAGCTAACAAGGCTTTTTTTTTTCATCCTGCCCTCCAACAAAAAAACCAAACAAACATCATGAAAATGCATAATAATTAGAGAAAAAAAACCCACAGAGAACATTCATAAATGAGTATAAATTTAAAGAAATAAAAAAGTAAAAGTATAAAAATAATAAATATATATATAAATCAAACGAGAAGAGAGAGAGAGAGAGAGAGAGAGAGAGAGAGCGCACAAAACATAACAATTGGGATAAAAGGAAAGAAAAGAAAATAGGGTAGGGGGGGGGGGGGGGGGTGGAAGAAAGTAAATTTTTTTAAAACATATTTATATACATCGCGAATATACATAATAATAAATTAAAATTTTACAATTTATCAATCAAATACTTCTTTAAAGTTCTTTTAAAAGTAGAATTTAGATGGACATAATTTCAAGAATGCTGGCAAGTTGTTCCATGTTTGTGTGTGTGTGTGTGTGTGTGCATGCGCTGCGTGCGCGCATGTGTGCATGTGTTGTGTATGTGCGTGGGGGGGGGGGGGGGGGGGGGGGGGGGGGGGGGGTGGGGGGGGGGGCGGGAGGGGGGGGGAATAAGATTATAACTCTTCCAAGACTTCCATCATCACCTACACCAACCCCACCCCACAGGGTTTTTTGGCGTGGTCTGGAAACATCATCAACGGCCTCCCATTAACTGCAGCTTCTTCTTTATACCGCAAGCTTGTATTTTAGTAGAGTCCGCCACCCCAAACCCACCCCACCATCTGTGACCCCCACCCACTCATGCATACACACAAAACCCTCAATCCTCAAAGTCCCTGCTTCTCTTTCACTTTATGCACATTCCCCAGCTGATTTAATTTTAATTCACTATTTCCAGACTAATTACGAGTATCTCCAGACCTGTTTACCTTCCCTACACAAGTCTGTTAGCTGAAATGAGTAGTTTTGGTGCAAAATGTGTAGTTTTATTCATTAAACCCTTTCGCCGCCAGCCATTTTTCAGCAAAAAATACCATGAACTAAACTGGGTACAGAAAAAAATACAATCTGCAATATTGCTAATTCCTCTAACATTAGGCCTATATCCTTACCTCCAAAATTAAGAAAATAAGGTCTACTGGATAACAGACCCTCATTTGATGCTTTTTATTGACATGGGTGTTAAACCATTGTGGTGCTAAAATGCGACATTGGCGGTGAAAGGGTTAAACCATCAAACAATGTTCACTGAAAATGAGTAATTAGAGCATTATTTTTTTTCAATTTTGAAGAGTAGTAGAGGTCCAAATTGAGTAGTAATGCTACTCGAAAAAGAGTAGAGTAAACAGGTCTGATACTCGGGAACAGGAGAATGCCAGTCAGAGCCTACTTACGACTATTCTCGGAACAGACATATTTCAGTCAAATCAACATTTTATTTCAATCCAA
>CM065708.1:11077217-11104745 GCA_017654935.2 Phymorhynchus buccinoides | reverse complement strand
GGCGTGCGCTAGTAATCATTAATAACTAGAAGGCTTTATGTTTGCCTTTGAGAGCAAACATCCACAGGATTCTACCCTCAAGTTATTTAATATTAAAATGTGGCCAAATTGGACAGTTTAAAAAAAACAAAAAAAATTTGGCTGTCCCATCTTCTGGGCCGTGCAGTGGCGTTGCTCCCACTCCGCTCATTCCGATTCCCAATTCGCATCCACACCTCCTCCCGCCTCCAAATTGGACAATTTTTGTCCCCACTTCCGGTTCGAATTTATAACGAAAGTATTGCAATGCTACTCTTTAGTAATAAATACTAAAAAATATGAGTGTGTGTGTGTGTGTTGTGTATGTGTATGTGTATGTGAGTGTGCGCACACGCACGCATGCACATGCGTGTGTGTATGTGGGCGCGCTCGTCATGCTGCAGTTATGCACCTAACTAAAAAATAGTTAGGTTCCCCCCCAGCATGTCCGTCTTAAACTGGAGAAATTCTTTGTAAATCTTGAAAAAAAATGGAACAGTAAGCCCAGAATAGATAGTAGATGACAGTAAGTAATGGGAAAAGGCAGAGTCAAAGAGAGGGACAGAATTAGAGGAAGTTACAAGCACAGAACTTCCAGAAGGTGGGGGAACTATTTGTACAAAAGATCCCCCCTGGTATCCCCACAAGGGGGATCTGCTAATCTGAAAAACTGGGCTGAGATACGTAAATGATTGACCTCCATGATGTTTAGGATGACGTCGCGGACGATAGCCAGCCCCTGGACAAATATCCCAGCAACAACAAAGGACACTTTTTGATCTGCTAATCTGGGTGAAATTTGAGGATGGCATCATGACCTATGGCCAGACCCTGGAATAAAGAGCTATTCTAGAAAAATGGGCTGAAATGACGGACCTCCATGATGCTTAGAGAATGACGTCATGTCCGATAGCCAATCTCTTGACAAAATATCCCAGCAACAACAAAGGACACTTTTTGATCTGCTAATCTGCAAAATGGGGTGAAATTTGAGGATGGCATCATGACCCTATGGCCAGATCCTGGAAATAAAGAGCTATTCTGGAAAATGGGCTGAAAATACTGACCTGGTTTAAAATAAATAAATCTTTAATATTTCCAAACAACACATATTACAGAAAGCAACAGAGAGCATCAACAGTTTACTGACCTCCTCCATGATGTTTAGGATAACATCGCGCCCAATGGCCAGCCCCTGGACAAAGGTCCCTGGCAGTGACAGAACCCTGTTTTACCCCCTACACAAGTCACCGTTTTACCCTGAGTAGTCTGGGATAGCTGAAATGATTAGTTTTTGGTGTGAAATGAGTAGTCCCTCTTCATTAAACCATCAAACAATGTTCACTGAAAATGAGTAATTAGTGCATTATTTTCAATTTTGAAGAGTAGTAGAGGTCCAACTTGAGTAGGAATACTACTCGAAAAGAGTAAAACAGGTCTGCTTGAGCGATGAAGGCCACCTTGATCTGCTAATCTGAAAAACTGGGCTGAGATATATAAATGACTGACCTCCATGATGTTCAGGATGACGTCGCGTCCGATGGCCAGCCCCTGGACAAAGGTCCTGGCCGCGATGAAGGCCACCTTGATCTGCGAAGAGAGCTTGTCCGGCACCTCCCCGAAGGGCTTCAGGTCGTTCATGCGCTCCGTCACGCACGTGAGGTAATCGTCGTCAAACTCATACTGCCCGTTCAGCAGCTCAAACATCTGAGAACACAATTATGACAACGAAATTGAACAGAGGGTGAATACTCTCTTTCTAATTAACTCTCCTCCACCAATACTGCAGATGGATTTTGTTTTCTACCCAGGTGTTTTTTTAAAGGAAAATTTTGGCTGAAATATGGGTGAGTTATCTCACGCAGTCAACATTGAAGATTATTCGTAATTGTGGAATGAAATAGTGAGGCCAAGAGAGGAGATAGCGAAATTGAACAAAGGGTGAGTACTCTCTTACTTTTTAACTAATTAAACTCCCCTCCACCAAAGTTGAACTTGGCGAACTTGGCACATTCTTTTGTGAGAATGATGCTTTGCTTGGCGCAGATGCGTCATGCTGCCATTGTTATGCGCCTAACTAAGAAATAGTTAGGCCCAGCAAGTCCGACTTCGGCTGGAGGAGGAAATGTTTTTGAAAGCGTTTCGTGAAAAAAAGGCAGGAGAATGGACCAGTAAAAGGCAGAAAGACAGTAGATGACAGCAAGCAAAGACTTTGGTTCTGACCCACGCACTGCTAGGTGATTGGTATCGTAATCAACTTTGGTGGAGGGGAGTTAATTAGAAAGAGAGTATTCACCCTTTGTTCAATTTCGTTATCTCCTCTCTTAGCCTCACTATTTCATTCCACAGTTATGATAATCTTCAATGTTGACTGCGTCAGATAACTCGTTATCAAGGGGAGATAACCAAGATTTAACACGAGTGAGCCAAAAAGGGATCAGGGGACATAATTACAGTCATTTTCGGACTATAAGGCGATATATTTTTTTCTCTCCAATTTCGACCTATGCGCCTAGTAAACGAGTGCGCCCTATTAGTGAACAAAATCGTAAGAAGAGAGGCAACGATTGCCGTGCTCAGTACAGTCTACTGTGAGTCTAGACATCGAAAGTGGTCACAAGTCGCCGATACGACAAATACTCGCGTTTAAAATGCTTCAAAATCCCTATTATTGCCTGAGATACCGTCAAACAGATGCCATAACCCTTCATTGGATGTAAAAAGCATCGTTGTAGAGCTTAAAATGCCATAATTCTACCAGTTTTCGCGAAGAATTGTCCAAACACATCAACAAGAAGTGACACAAACGGAAGTTTAATGATTTGAAAGGGGAGCCAACTCTCGTTTATGACAGCAGTAACGGCGGTCAGCAAGCCTTCACCGAACGCGTACGGGCTTGAAAGTTTGAATTTATTTTGTGAGGTGCCTTATAAACGAGGGCGCCTTTTAGTTTATTTTTAATTTTTTTCAGATTTGTCTTGAAAATTACCCTATTCGCCTACAGGCCGGGTTCACATTAGATGCGTAAGTTCTGTACGGAAAACCCTAAATAAGTGGAAGAAAGAAGGATAAAAGTTTACGCATATAGGGGAAATTCGGACACATGCGCAAATCTTTTCCCTTCTTTGTTTCACTTATGTATGGACTGCGCACGGGTTTCCGCATGGGATATCCGCTTACGTGTGTACACGGCCATATGCACACAAGCGCCTAATGGTCCGAAAAATACGGTATTTACCCTTTGCAGGAGTCGGCTGAAGAAGGACAAAAGTTTACGCATGTAGGGGAAATTCGGACACGTGCGCAAATCTTTTCCCTTCTTTGTTTCACTTATTTATGGATTGCGCACGGGTTTCCGCATGGGATATCCGCTTACGTGTGTACACAGCCTTATGCACACAAGCGCCTAAAGGTCCGAAAAATACGGTTAAGGAGTCCCTGGGAACCCTTGTTTTGCAGGATGATTGGAGCCCTGTGGGGTTACATAACTAGCGTAAAATGCGGACTATAAGCCGCTACTTTTTTCCTCTGCTTTGGCCCATGCGGCTTATAGACTGATGCGGCTTATCTGTGGATTTGTTTCCCATTATACATTTATCAGTATGATTACATTTGTTTCTGGCCACATTATTTAGCCTATTTTGAGCTTCTTCGAGATTCAAAACTGGTTTTGGTAATCAATAGATTCAAATCTCATGCTTAAAGTATCTGAAAACATTAAATACTCATGTTCTGATAGGAGAATTTATAGGAAAAATGTCTATTTTTGTGCTGCTTTGTGCACATTTAATTTTCTCTGCGACTTATAAACTGGTGCGGCTTAAATGTGAATAAGTACCTAGTATCTTGTCAATTTAACGTTTTAAGCCCCTTATAGCCTGATTCCGCCCATGACATCCATTACTTTCTCCTACCAAGCCGTCTAAAACCACCCACTTCGTTATGTATTTTGGAGTTAAAATTGCAATATCAAAAAATCACATAACAAAAAAACCATTGCAAGTTAAACATTCTTCATTTATACACAAACCCTGAACATTTGAAGTCAATCCATCAAGTAGTTATTTTTCAATATATTTTTAAGCAAAGTACCCCATTTCGGGCCCAGTTTACCAACATTAATTTGGTGGTTACAGGGAGTAGAGTCATCATTTTAATCGGGGTTACAAGTGTTAAGGGATGCGGCTTATATACAGGTGCGTCTTATAGTCCAGTTTTTACGTTAGTTTTTTTTTTAGCTCATTCTCCATTGGCTAAAGACACACCAGTGAGCGTCTCACAAATCACAAGACAAATCAGGGGACATTACCCTTTGCAGGAGTCGGCTGAAGAAGGTGTCCATGACATCCACGAGGTTGCGGTCCTTGCCCTTGTAGTAGGCCCGCAGGTCCGTGAACAAATCCGTGAAGATCTGCGCGTTCTGCTGGTACAGCAGCCCGTACGTCTTGACGAACATCTCGTGCAGCTCCTCCCGCGCGTTGTCCAACAGCTCCGTGAAAAACTCTGTGGAAAGCATCACAAAGAAATTCTTTCAAATGTAAAAAAGATATTCATAAGAAAATGAAAGAGGGAGGGTTGGGGGAGATCTCCGCGTTTTGCTGGCACAGTTAAAACCATACGTCTTGACGAACATCTCGTGCAGCTCCTCCCGCGCGTTGTCTAACAGCTCCGTGAAGAACTCTGTGAAAACCAACGCAAAGAAATTCTTTTAAATTTGATACAGTAGAGATATATCATCCATAAAACTAATAAAGAAATTGGACAGGGGGAGTGAATATCCGAAAGTTTTGTTGGTAGAGGAAAGCCCTTCCCAAGCGTTGTCTAACAGCTCCGTGAAGAACTCTGTGAAAACCAACGCAAAGAAATTAAGCTTTGATGTAGAAGGTTATAATCTCTACACTGATAAACAAACTCAGGGGAGGAGGGGGGGGGGGGGGGGGGGGGGGGGGGGGGGGGGTGGGGGGGGGGGGGGGGGGGTGGGGAGGGGGGGGGGGTGGGAGATCTGAGCGTTTTGCTGGTACAGTTTAAAACTGTACGTCTTGACGAACATCTCGTGGAGCTCCTCCCGCGTGTTGTCCAGCAACTCCGTGAAGAACTCTGTGGAAAGCATCACAAAGAAATTCTATTAAATGTAAAAAAGATATTCATAAGAAAATGAAAGAGGGAGGGTTGGGGGAGATCTCCGCGTTTTGCTGGCACAGTTAAAACCATACGTCTTGACGAACATCTCGTGCAGCTCCTCCCGAGCGTTGTCCAACAGCTCCGTGAAGAACTCTGTGAAAACCAACGCAAAGAAATTCTTTTAAATTTGATACAGTAGAGATATATCATCCATAAACTAATAAAGAAATTGGACAAGGGGAGTGAATATCCGAAAGTTTTGTTGGTAGAGGAAAGCCCTTCCCGCGCGTTGTCTAACAGCTCCATGAAAAACTCTGTGAGAACCAACGCAAAGAAATTAAGCTTTGATGTAGAAGGTTATAATCTCTACACTGATAAAAACAAAACTGGGGAGAGGGAGGGGGGGGGGGGGGGGGGAGATCTGAGCGTTTGACCGTGCTGGCACAGTTAAAACTGTACGTCTTGACAAACATATCGTGGAGAGTTATTCCCAAGCGTTGTCTAACAGCTCCGTGAAGAACTCTGTGAAAAGCGACGCAAAGAAATTCTTTTAAATTTGATGTAGAAGGTTATAATCTCATGGGTGCTCCTGGGAAATAAAAAAAAATCCTGCAAGGCAGGTGTCCAGGGCCGCCCAGTTAACAACTCGACATAAACAATCCCAAAAATATAAAGTTCCTGGCAAAGGCATGTAAATATTTATCTGTATTCATTTCTTTTACATTCTACACATGAGAGAAACTGAAAAAAAAACTTTCATAAATAGGAAATGTCTTGCTTCTCAAATTCTCATAATCCGGCAGACGCCGGCTCCAGGCAATAAAAAAAAATCCTGCATTTCAGGACATCCTGAAAGAAGGAGCATCCATGTTAAATCTCTACACTGAAAAAGAAAATGGGGAGGTGAGGGGAGGGGGAGATCTGAGTGTTTTGCTGGTACAGTCAAAACTGTACGTCTTGACAAACATCTTGTGGAGTTTCTTCCAGAGCGTTGTCTAACAGCTCCGTGAAAAACTCTGTGAAAACCAACGCAAAGAAATTCTTTTAATTTTGATGTAGAAGATTATTCAACAGATTGTATCATGGTATTGTGTTCTTGGGTGGGGTGAGTGGTGGTGAAGGTAATGGTGTGTGTGTGTGTGTGTGTGTGGGGGGGGGGGGGGGGGGGGGGGGGGGGGGGGGAGGGGAGGGGGATAAAAATTACTCTTCCAAGACTTCCATCATCACACTACACACCCACCCCACAGGGTTTTTTGGCGTGGTCTGGAAACATCATCAACAGCCTCCCATTAACTGCAGCTTCTTCTTTATACCGCAAGCTTGTATTTTAGTCACCACCACTCCCACCCCACCCTATGACCCCCCACTCATGCATACCACCCTCAATCTCAAAGTCTGCTTCTTTCAGCTTTATGACAATAATCCCCAGCTTATTTAATTAACTCATTCCAGACGAATTACGAGTATTCTCCAGACCTGTTTACTCCCTACACAAGTCTGGTTAGCTGAAATGAGTAGCTTTGGTGCAAAATGTGTAGTTTTATTCATTAACCCTTTCGCCGCCAGCCATTTTTCAGCCAAAAAATACCATGAAACTAAACTGGGTACAGAAAAAAAGCCAATCTGCAATATTGCTAATTCCTCTAACATTAGGCCTATATCCTTACCTTCCAAAATTAAGAAAATAGGGTCTTTTGATAACAGGCCCTCATTTGATGCCTTTTAGTGACATGGGTGTTAAAACCATTGCGGTGCTAAAATGCGACATTGGCGGTGAAAGGGTTAAACCATCAAACAATGTTCACTGAAAATGAGTAGTAAAAGAGCATTATTTTCAATTTTGAAGAGTAGTAGAGGTCCAAATTGAGTAGAATGCTACTCGAAAAGAGTAGAGTAAACAGGTCTGATACTCGGGAACAGGAGAATGCCAGTCAGAGCCTACTTACGACTATTCTCGGAACAGACATATTTCAGTCAAATCAACATTTTATTTCAATCCAAACCAGGTTTTTTGAGTTACATCCCTTCACCACTGTTCCAGCTTTCGCTTGACTTATGCTTAGCACTTCTATCTTAATTTTTAACGTTAAAAATGTCCAAAAAAATATCATCCCTACACGGGTGTCAGAAAATACTCCAATACGTTTTCATTAACAGTGATAGTACTAAGGAGACTAACGATTCCGATTTCAATGCAAGTGACCACGATCTCAAAGCGAAAAATAAACTCGGATCAACCAGTAATGTTGTCAAAACTGAATCATTGACAGTGTTGAGTTTTGTGTTGCGCTTCTTATTTGTTATAACATTTGGCATAGGTCAAGATGTGTCCCCCCCCCCCCCCCCCCCCCCCCCCCCCCCCCCCCCACCACCCCGCCCCCCACCCCCCACCCCCCCCCACCCCCCCCCCCCCCCCCCCCGCCCCCCCCCCCCCCCCACCCCCCCCCCCCCCCCCCCCTCCATTTCTCGGTTAATTCCATTTTTCCGTTTTTGCCTTTCTTACCAAACATGAAGCTGTATTTTATGAACATTTTTAGCTAATTATATATATATAGGGGGGCAGGGGGCATTTGTCAGGGTTAGGGTTAAGGGTTAGTATTCCAAAAAGATAATTATCTGAAAAGGTTCATAAAATACAGCTTTATGTTTGGTAAGAAAGGCAAAAACGGAAAAAAAATGGAATTAACCGAGAAATGCAGGGGGTGGGGGGTGGGGGTGCACATCTTTACCTTTACCTAGCATTTTTTCTAGGCAGCCCCAGGCCAGGCCAGTAATGGAGTTTACCTAAGGCAGTGCAGTCCTGAAGGGGTTAAACCCTATCCCTTTAAAAAAAAAAACCTGGCAGAATGTTGCCTCTCAGTGAAATTTTTCAAAGCAAAAAGTTGAGAGGGGGGTGGGGGTGGGCAGAGGAAGGGGAGGAGGTTAAATTACAAGATAGTTCTTCATGCTACCTGGAGATAGATCTCTCACTATCTTCTCTATGGTCTCACTACACCTGGCTCTTGAGCACGATACACAGCACATTTACTAGATATATACACAGCACATTTGGTAGACAGAAGCGAGGAGTTAATATTGCATGCACACATGTACAAGCATGAATGTACACGCATGCTCACGCACACGCACACACACAGAGGCAGACAGAAACAAAAAATTCAGTTCGCATCGCACACACATAATGCTTGCTTCACACACACAATCGTGCGCGCAGTGCGCGCGCACACACCACACACTATAGTATACGCAAACACCCGTCCCTCCCTCCCTCCCTCCCTCACCCTCACTCCCTCCCTACCCCCTCCCTCCAATCCCTCCCTCCCTCCATCCCTCCCTCCCTCCCTCCCTCCCTCCCTCCCTCCCTCCCTCCCTCCCTCCCTCCCTCCCTCCCTCCCTCCCTCCCTCCCTCACACACACACACACATATACACACAGGAAAGAGAGAGACAGAGACAGACTCAAAGAGTGAGAGAGACCCCGAACACAGACTTCAGTCCATCTTCAGGACAACAACCTGCTTTTCTAACCAGCCCACTGATGTACATTTAGAACAGGTACACCCAGCGCCCCCCCCCCCTCTCTCTCCATCTCTCTCTTTCTCTTTCTTCTTTCTCCTCTCTCTCTCTCTCTCTCCACTCTGCTGCTCTTAGTGAGTGAGTTAGTCTCTCTCTCTCTCTCTCTCTCTCTCTCTCTCTCTCTCTCTCTCTCTCTCTCTCTCTGTTGCTATTATTCTAGTCTTAGTATCTCTCTCTCTCTCTCTCAGAGTCTCTCTCTCTCTGTGTTGCTCTTACTCTAGTCTTAGCCTCTCTCTCTCTCTCCCTCTCTCTCTCTACTCTCCCACTCTGTTGCTCTTAGTGAGTGAGTTAGTCTCTCTCTCTCTCTCTCTCTCTCTCTCTCTCTCTCTCTCTCTCTCTCTCTCTCTCTCTCTCTCTCTCTCTCCTTCTTCTTATCCAGCTAAAAGTACAACACAGTTCAGTATTAACCTATCAAACGAACATTCACACAATGCACCGGCCACACACACAGCACAACTTTATTCCACCATAAAAGAACAAATAAAACTGTGATCAAATCCCACACTGAGAGCGAGCGAACACACACACACACACACACACACACACACACACACACACACACACACACACACAGAGTGACACACACACACACAGTGACACACACGCACACAGTGACACACACACGCAGTACACATAGTCACACACACACACACACTGAGAGCGAGACATGCAGAGAGAGAGAGAAGAGGGAGAGGGAGAGAGAGAGAGAGACACACACACACACAAACATTCCCCTCCCCCCAAACACCCCCACACTGAGACAGAGAGACAGAGAGAGCGAGACAGAGATGAGTCTCAGAGACGAGAGAGAGAGAGAGAGAGCTGAGAGAGAGCGAGAGAGAGAGAGAGAGAGAAAGAGAGAGAGAAACACACACACACACAACCCCCCCCCCCCCCTACAACAACGACCCACCCCACCCCACACCAAACACAAACCACAACAGGGCTCCCAATTGTCCCGCAAAACAACGTGTCCCAGGGACTCCTTCACTTACAGCACAGATGGGGTCCTCGAGGCGGGATAGAGGGTCCCAGTGGCATAGCGAATGCTAAAAAGAATTTTTCTTTTGCATCCCTGGGACCCCCTGCACTTCTTTTAGAGGGTCCTTTAGAATTTAAATGCTTCATAGACCCCCAAATGGGGGTCCCTGGGAGTCATGACACACCCTAAAAAAAAATACATACACAATAACAACTTTGAAGCAAAGCTATCACTGTACAGCCCATACCAGAAGAAGAATCCCCCTTGCTGTGAAGCCAAAAAATAAAACCTCCATTTTGACCACCATGGTCGAATGGCCCCCCGATTTGCGGAAATGACCAAATAAAACTGTTCGCCCATACCACAGACTATTATAGTTTCACATGTTACATTCTGTCTGCCCATACCCACCTCACCTCTGACCCCCTCCCACCCCAACCCCACCCCCGACCCCATTCATCGTTCACCCTCCTTCCACACTCATCCTGGTCCATAATCCCCATGCTCAGACCGTAAGGCCTAGTGCAGAGTGAGAGGGGACAAAACGTCCCCTGTACCCAGGTTCGAACTCGGGTTTACTGACACGAGGCGAACGCGCTACCACCACTGTTTTTCTTTTCCCGTATAGCAACCACAGTCACTTCTGACTAATTATGTCGCTGCAACTCTATGCAGTCAAGCGTTGTTGTTGTTGTTTTTCAGTTTTTGTTTTTTTAACCCTTTCACTGCCAGCCATATTTCATCCAAATATGTCCATTAACTTTTTAAACGCCCCTTATAGCCTGATTCCGCCCATGACATCCATTGCTTTCTCCTACCAAGCCGTCTAAAACCGCCCCCGTACACCCACTTCGTTATGTATTTTGGAGTTAAAATTGCAATATCAAAAAATCTAAAATATCACAAAACAAAAAAAACATTTAAACATTCTTCATTTATACACAAACCCTGAACATTTGAAATCAATCCATCAAGTAGTTATTTTTTTTATTTTTATTTAAAACAAAGTACCCCATTTCAGGCTTAGTTTACCAACATTAATTTGGTGGTTACAGGGAGTAGAGTCGTCATTTTAATCGGGGTTACAAGTGTTAAATTGCTCCATCTGCAATCCATCTGCGGTATTTGGGGATTCTTCTGTGACATATATATATATATATAAAATAAGGTCTATCCTTACTTCCCAAAACTAAGACAATAGTGTCTTTTGGATAATAGACCCCAATTTGATGCTTTTTAGTGACATGGGTGTTAACAATCAATGCGGTGCTAAAATGCGACTTTGGCGGTGAAAGAGTTCATCTGTCTTCACATAGTGACAAACGCATGCATCCATCCATGCATAATAACTATAAGTTGCCTCCCTCCCATCGGGATGCCCCAACCTTCAAAGAATCCTGATGGCCTTCAACAACTCTTAAACAGGGGGTTCTTTACATTCTTTTTTCCCTCCTCTCTCTCTCTCTATTGTTAATACATGTACCATTTTATGGTGCCCAAATATGTTGGGTGTTTCCTGCTTTTTGTTCTCCAACGCTATGCAGGGAGTCTTGCTTGAATCGAGTTCTCCATTCATTGTATACTGGTCTCCAAAAGTTAAGGGCCGCCTTCTGTTTTCAGTAGCTTGATATCTATTTATTGTACACTTAGACAACAATGAAGAAAATGGCAAAACTTAGGCTTACTCAATAACTTTCCTTCCTGTTGCACGTGCCTGAACCAGTTTGGCAGACATTGCAGTACAGCAACAGCTTTTTTCAGGTACGGTTAAAATGTGGCAAATTCACGAGAATTTCACGAAAGTTTGGTCTCTTTTCGCTGAAGAATCAGGGCTGATGCAGGTTTCTTGCCTATTGCACGTGCAAGGCATGACTGTAGTGAACACTGCTGAGCAAAAGTTAGACACGAATGTGTATTTAAGGGCGGCAACCAGAGCTCTCAATAAGCATACCTCTAAGACAGAAGAGAGAAGATCGTTCTTCCGGCCCTTAAATTTTGGAGACCAGTATATTACAGACCTGTTTACCCCCTACACAAGTCTTGAGTCTGAATCGCTGAAATGAGTCGATTTGGTGTGAAATGAGTAGTCCTCTTTCATTAAACCATCAAACAATGTTCACTGAAAATGAGTAATTAGAGCATTATTTTTCAATTTTCAAGAGTAGTAGAGGTCCAAATTGAGTAGAATAACTACTCGAAAAGAGTAGAGTAAACAGGTCTGATAGTATCAGGGAAATAACTCTCAATATGTGACCTAGCAGCACGAAAGGGACATTAAGTCCCTGGGCTAGTTTCCTCATACCAGCAGGCTTTTGGGGTCAATTTTGAGTTATGGGTATTTTTTTCTGGTGTTCTCTAACATCTTATCTTCATATATATAGTATTTTACTTTTGGTCTCTAAATGGTCTTACACACTTGTTTTTTTAAAAACGAGTAGCTCATGCATTCTTGTACAGATAGGCTAGACTATAGACTGTTTTTTCAAAACGGGCAGAGTCAACCTGACTAACTTTAAAGCTCACAACCTTGACCGGAAAAAAGATACAAGAATGGTTCTTGTATCATGAGAAGAGAATTCTCTGAAGTTTTAATTGTATAATTTTCTCAGAATGGTCAGTTTGACACTAATGTCCCTTTCATGCGGGTCACATGATATTAATATAGTCACATTAGATTTTCCATTCAACTGCATGAAACTAAACGACTTGTACTGCATATTATATCGCAAATCACGGCACACACTTATTCTTTTCCCCCTTCTTCTCGATCGCCACAGATTCACACATAAAAAAATGTACAATATTCCTTTGATTTATACTATAATGTGGGTTCCTCACATCAACACTTTTTATCTATGTATACTCTCAACATTCAGGATGCTCCTAAAACTGGTTATTTCCAAACAATAAGGTTTAATAGAGAATTGGCAAGAAATGGGCAAGGGTTGTTAGACTTTTTGATGAATGTCGCATATATGTCTATATATAGAAAACAAAAACTATTTTCGAGAGTGGACTTAGCACAAACTAGTTTTTTACTTGTTCCAAACAGTGTTGTATTAATAATATTAGTATTATGGCATCTGGATGCACACTTAAAACTAGCAGTCTACTACTAGTCTAGATAAATACTCCAAATAATCACATGCTGGCATGCAAGCCACACACTGCAAAACACACAGAGACCGGCACGGCACACCCGCCACACGCCACACAATGCACGCAGGCCACAACACACTGGGCATGCTCAACACCACCCAGTCAACATCCAACCCAGTGGACACGCCTGCCCAGCCCAACACATTGTACAACACACCGGACAATACACACACAAGGAGGGGGAGAGACAGAGCAAAACAGAGAGGGGGGGGGGGGGGTGTTAGGAAGGACAGAAAGAGAAAGAGACTGAAGAGAAGAGAGAGAAAGAGGGTAAATAAAAGGTGGGTGCAAAATGCATGTGAGGTGAGAGCGACGAGAGAGAGAGAGAGAGGAGAGAGAGAGATGAGAGAGAGAGAGAGAGAGAGAGAGAGAGAGAGAGAGAGAATAGACAAGGCGTGAAAACAGAACGAGAGAGAGAAAGAGAGAGAGAGAGGAGATGAGAGAGAGGAGCGGATGAAGAAGGAGACGAGAGAGAGAGAGAGGATATGCTGACTGACAGGAGAGAGCGAGAGAGAGAGGACATGGGTTGAAAACAAACGAGATAAAGATTTTGAAGAGAGAGAGAGAGATGAGAGCGATGGAGAGAGAGGAGAGAGATTGAGAGGGAGAGAATGGAGCAGATGAGAAGAGAGAGAAGAGCAGAGACACACACACAGAGAGACAGTAGAGAGAGAGAGAAGAGAGAGGAGGACATGTGGATTGAGAGGGAGAGAGAGAGAGAGAGAGTGGATGCCACCTTCACAGATCAATATCCGACACAGCGTGACTCACTTTTCAAATGGGACACAGTGGTGCAGCATATTATTTTACACCTCCCACCCCACCTCCATCCTCTGGTTTTATTTCCCATTTTCCCCTTAATAATACTCTCTCTTCTCTATCTTCTTCTCTCTCTCTCTCTCTATTCTCTCTCTCTCTTTCCCTCTCTCTGAATGTCGTCGTTCTCACTCTTTTCTCTCTCTCTCTCGAATGTCTGCTCGTCTGTCTGTCTGTTGTCTCTCTCCTCTCTCTCTCTGAATGTTGTCTCTGTTTTTTTTTTTCCTTTTCTTTTTTTTTTCCCTTTCTCTTTTTTATCTCTTTGAATGTCTGTCTCTGTACTGTCTCTGTCTTGTCTCAATCTCTCCTGAATGTCTGTCTCTCTATTCTCTTCATATCTCTCTTCCTCACAACACACACACCCCCACACACACACACCCACACACAACCCACCCACACAAACTACACAAACACAAATGCACACACACACACACCACACACACACACATAACACACACCAACACACTTGACACATGTACAGAGACTCAGAGAGAGAGGAAGAAAAGAGCGGAGAGAGAGAGAGGGAGAGAGGGAAGAGAGAGGAGAGGGAGAGAGAGAGAGGGGGGGAGAGAGAGAGAGAGAGGGAGAGAGGAAGAGGGAGAGAGGAAGAGAGAGAGGGAGGAGAGAGAGAGAAGAGGGAGATGAGGAAGAGAGAGAGAGAGAGAGGAAGAGGAGGAGAGAGATGAGAGAGAGAGAGAGGAGAGAGAGGAAAGAGGAGAGTGTGGGGAATGGAGGGGAGGATGAGAAACATAGATAAGAGATTCCCACTAAATGGAGCAAGAGCCGAAATGTTGGCATTAAATTTAAAAACAACATTTGATTCATTCGATTTTAAAAAGAAAAAAACTCAACTTTTTCACTAATTTTGAAACTAACCCCGATTCAATTGATTACAATAAATGAAATTTCGTTTTTGGTTGTGGTTTTTTTCGACCACACAGTTTAAAGATTAGAATAACATACATCTAGAGTGTAAACACATCCAGTAATTAGTCAGATAGAAGACAGACCAGACACGTGAGACAGACAGCCATACAGAAAGTCAAACAAGCGTCTCAACACATGGAACTTTGCTTGAACAGAAGAAAACTAGAGAAGAAAACTTAGGGAAACAGACAGAGAGGTAAGACAGACACTTGAGATCTTCTACTCTTTTCTGCGCTCCCATGCCAGATGGGCCATAATGGCGTAGTAGGTATGGTCGTTTTCAGGTTTCACTGGTCTCCCCACGCTAGCGTCACAGCCAACACATCGTTCGGAGGAGCTCAAGGGAGATAAATAGTGGAAGATTTTAGTGGAGGAGATTTGCAATGCGTTTTGGTTGGCTTCTAAAGTGCATTAATTCCGCAGCAAGTAATCACCATGTTATGAGTCTCACATATAAAACAAACCATCCAGGGCCGTATTATGTTGAGGATAGATGAGAAGTAGCATGATGCTAACTTAGAAACTTTTCCAATACAATAGGATTTAATAGGACTTTTGGAAAAGAGCTTCTTAAGTTAGCATGATGCTAAGTCTCATGCTATCCTACCGTGAATACAGGCCCAGGTAAACACACACAACAAACAACATTGTGTAAAATTAGCACACTTCGCTTTACATTACAGTCAAAATGAAAGGCAAGAGGGATGGATGTACTTTGTGAAGGGTGAGGGGGGAAATTTTCCCATGTATTTTTTTAACTTTATGCTATGCACTGAAATGTTTTAGTATGACCAGGGCTTCCAGGACCCCCATACTGGGTTCTATGAAGAACTAGATTCTAAAGGACCCTCTAAAAAGAATATGCAAGGGTCCCAGGGATGCACTAGAACATTTTTTTTAGGTTCGCAATGCCACTGGGACCCTCATCGCCTCTAGGGACCCTCTATGGTGTTAAGTGAAGGAGTCCCTGGGACACATAGTTTTTGCGGGCGATGGGAGCCCGATGACTATCTTGTGATTTAATGCATGATTTTTAATGTGCTTTTGTAAGCGCATGGAGCATACTCACGTAGGGATTTATCTGCTATATGAAATAACAAGTCATATATTATTATTATTTCAGACCATACGAAGAAACAAATACAGAAACACCCAATGATTTGTATCATAACATCACGAATCATCAGCAGGCTGTTAGCAGAAGTCTATGGAAAGAAGAATACAGTGACTGTCAACGAGGCACCGGTCATAAGGCCATGACCTATTAAAATTAAAAATGACCCTATTGTGTTCTCCCTGTCAGACAAAGTTGATCAAATTTCTTTTAACACTGCCACGCTTTGTTCTTATTGATTTTTGCAAGAGCCAGGACATAATGTCCTGTGAGTTATCGCGTCTCAGGACAGTTTGTCTATCATGTTCGATCCTACGGTACATCACTGAGAAGAAGAAGAAGAAAGAAGACATCAAGAAGAAAGGAGAAGAAGAAGACATAATACAGAGTGCAGGCAAAACAAATTTTTTATTATTTTTTTTCTCCCCGCAGGATTTTCTTTGAACCCCAATATATGTCAGTTATGCCGGTACGGCGTTGGACATCAATTGGTAGTAAGAGAATTTATAACACAAGACAAACAAGACCTGTTCGCAAAAAACAATTTATATTTGGTATTGGTATTTGATTATATATTCAAGTCACAGAGACTTATCTCTGTGAAATTTGGTGCTCTCCCTGGAGAGCGCATCAAAGCAAGCGCAGGCGCCTACAAATTGTATTCTTTAATTTTCTTGGTGCGGGAGCGGGGAGGGGGTCCAGGGTGAGGGAGGGGGCAGGGTGAGGAGGGGGGGGGGGCAGACTTGTAAACCTAGCTAACAAAGTTGGCCAATATCAGGCAGCAGGTATTTATCCTGCTTTACCGACTTTCAATGCGTGGGATTTTAAGCTGCGAAAGCGGCACGGGTCCAGACTAGCTTTTAAGTCCCATCCGAGGACGCGACGTTCAGTTTTGATTTTCCTGTCAAACTAGAAAGAAAGGGCGAGGAGGCAGGGATTCGAACCGCGGTACCTCAAGTTGCAGTCTGCATACATGCAGGCGACAGGATCAGCGTTCAGTCGATTTTCCTGTCAAACTAAGAAAGAAAGGGCGAAGAGGCCGGGATTCGAACCCGGGTCAATCACGTTTGCAGGTCACGCATTACATTTGGCAGGCGAAGGTCTTAACCACTCTGCCACCTTTCTATTATATATTTATCATAGAGTTGCTGTAAGAAAACATCTTACAACTAATCAGAGAGAGTAGACATGGGTACACACTGACTTGAGGCAGGACAGACAGACAGACAGACAGATATATAATGTAATAGTGGTACATATGTATGAATAGAGAGGAAAAAGCCAGAGAGAAAGGAAGATTTGCAAAGTGTTTTGGCATGGGCTATAATGATGTGCTCGCAGCGGGAAAACGAAAAGGATGAATAGGGTTGGAAGGATCCAAGCACCAGCCTCTGAGAACTAGTACAGTGGACTCCCTTATAAGGACTCCACTCCCAATTAAGGATCCTACTTTTCTCCGAGACATTGCCCTCTTTGAAAGTATAAAAGTACCTCCCTTATAAGACCCCTCCCTTAGAAGACATCATTTTGGATGATTTTTGAAGGTCTTATAAGGAGGTTCCAACTGTGGAGTCAAAGCAAGCTTACACTAAGTTATACAGCTCTAAGACAAGTAAAACTCAAGTCAATCCTTTCAAAAATGTCTTTTGGGAAAAAAGGAAATGTTATCTTCAGGATCTATTAAAATTATATAAAATGTCAGCAGTAGTAAAACTGTTAAACTGCGGGATGTGGTAAAATCAATGCATGTATACTCTCTCTCATACCTCTCTCTCTCTCTCTCTCTCTCTCTCTCTCTCTCTCTCTGCCTCTCTCTCTATCTCTTCTCTCTCTCTGATCTATGCCTCGCTCTCTTCTCTCTCTCTCTAGCTCTGCCCTCACTTCTCTCTCTACTCTCTGCTCTCTCTCTCTCTCCTTGCCTCTCTCTCTCTATCTCACTCTCCTCTCTGCATGCTCTCTATCTACTGTTCTCTCTCGCTATGCCCTCTTCTTCTCTCTGACTCTCTCTACTTTGCCTCTCTCTCTGTGCCTCTCTCTCCTCTGCCTCTCTCTCTCTCTCTCTCTCTCCTCTCTCTGCCTCAGCTCTCTCTCCTCTCTCTCTCGTCTGCCTCACTCTCCCTCTCTCTCTCTCTATCCTCTCTCCGCTCTCTCTTCTATATCTCTGTCTCTCTCGCTCTGCCTCTCTCTTCTGACTTCTCTGTCTCTTGACTCTCTCTCTGGCCTCTCTCACTCGCTCTCTCTGCTCTCTCTCTGCCCCCCCCCCTCTACCCCCTCTCTCTCTTTCTCTCTCTCAGTGAGACAAACAGAACACACAGAGAACACACAAAGAGAGAGAGACACACATATTACACACACACAAAGATAGCACACATAGAACAATGGACACACACCAAACACACACAGAGAACAAGACACAAAGACACACACAGATACAATGACACACACAAGCACAATCACTGACACACACACACACAACCACACACACACAACTCACACCAGTCGTGTCTCGGCACACACACACACACACACACAAACTCCATAACACCAGAGTATGTTCTCTGGTTCACCACAACACTCTCACACGGCACGCGCATACACACACACCACACCACACCACACACACACATACACTATACACACACACACTCATCACAACAAAACACACACTCACACTCACACACACACCACTCACTCACACATCACCACACACACCCACACACACACACACACACACACACACACAACACACACCACACACAGTCAAAACCACACACACACACACACACCACACAACACACAATCACACACACACACACTCCACCACACCACATCTCTCACACACACACACACACTCACCACCACAACACACTCACACCCACACACACACAATCAACCACACACAACACACACACAACACAAACCACACAACACTCACACACACACACACACACACACACACAAACACACACACACACCACACCACACACTCACCACTGAAAACCATTTCCTCAACATAAATAACAGCTCACCCAATCTTAGCACGCTTGGAACCGGTTAAAAAAAAACACCAAAAGTAGTAGTTTCACTCATTTAACCCTAGCCTACGTGAATAAGGCGCGTAAGACCATGTTGACATAGCTAGAACACCAAGGATACATCAAATGTTGTTACGCTTCTGCATAGATACGTGTCCCTATCACCAGTGAACGTTCCATGTCCAACCTAAGCTAGAACACCAGGTACATCAAAATGTTGTTACGCTCAGCATAGATTACGTGTCCCTATCACAGTGGACCGTTCCATGTCCCACCTAGCTAGAACACCAGGGCTACACCCCCCACCATGTTGGTACGCTCAGCATAGATACGTGTCCGATCACAGCTGACGTTCCAGTCCAACCTAAGCTAGAACACCAAGGCTAAATAAAAATGTTTTACGCTTGCATAGATACGTGTCCCTATCACAGTTGGTGAACATTCCATGTCCACACCTAAGCTAGCACACCAAGGTACATCAAATGTATGCTTCCTGCATAGTATCATACGTGTTCCTATGACAGCTGGTGTTCCATGTCCCACCTAAGCTAGAACACCAAGGTACATCAAATGTTGTTACGTCTCAGCATAGATACGTGTTCCCATATCACAGCTGACCGTTCATGTCCAACTAAGCTAGAACACCCAAGGCTACATCAAAAATGTGTACGCTTCTTTGCATAGTACGTTCCCTACCACAGCTGGTGTCCCAGGTCCCACCTAAGCTAGAACACAAGGCTACATCAAAATGTGTTATGCTTCTGACCATATAATGTCCCGCCTGCACGCATGGGATGGGTGCAACTCCCCAAAATGACATTGATAAGTACTTGTATTGAGCGCAAGATGCATCATGTGCCATATGATGCCTAACTAAGAAATAGGTAGCCCAGCATGTCTCGGGTATTCAGGCCGGAGAAAAATTATCAGGGAAGTCTAAAAATCAAAGCAGGAGAGGTGAAATGATGTTTTACGTCCTCTCGGTCATAGCATATGGGACATTGTAAATACAAAGATGGTTGGGGAACATAATGGAGGCAATGCCGAGAGGCAGGCCAACACCATGTAAAGCCCGAGTCTTAACACTATAGATAGGTGTAGCGGTAACCACGCCTCGGTAAACCTCAGCGGCTAGTACGCAAATGATGTACAAAAACTACATGTACAGGGAGAATGGACCAGTAAGACAAGTGTCCCAAGTTAGATCTATGGAAATCTCATGCGCAATCCGTAAATAAGTAAAAGAAGACGTGTCCATTATTCCCCCACAACCTATATTTTTGGCCTTTATTTTTTTATATTTATGGGTTACATGCAGAACTTTCGCCTCTGATGTGAACGAGGCCTAAGGGGAAGACAGTAGATGACCAGTAAGCAAAGGAAGGCCACAGAGTCACAGCGTCAAACAGATGATATACATTTCTAAAGAGGGAAGTTAAACAAGCACACAAATGTTTTTCAAGAAGGGGATGAATTATTGATGAAACTCTCTCTCTCTGTATCTCTCTCTCTCTCTCTCTCCTCTCTCCTTCTCTCTCTCTTCTCTATCTATCATCTCTCTCCTCCCCTTAGGAAAGGATTGAGAATACACTTGGCCTAAAATCGCAATCCTTGCGATTGAAGTTTCAAATCACGCTCGCGCTGCTCTCTCTATCTCTCTCCTCTCTCTGCTTTCTCTCTCTCTCTCTCTCTATCCTCTTCTCGTCTCTGTCAGGCAGATTGGAAGAACATACCTTGAGTAATAAAGTTTTTCAAATCTCTCTTCCTCTACCCCACCCCCTCTCTCCTCTCCTCTCTCTCTCTGTCAGGACAGATGGAAGATCAATCTTGAGTAATAAAGTTTTAACGTCTCAAGCTCTCTCCTCTCTCTCTCTACCTCGCTCTCTCTCTCCTTCTCTCTCTTCTCTCTCTCTACTCTCTCTCTCTCTCTTTATTCCTCTCTGTCAGGGACAGATTGGAGATCAACCTTGAGTAATAAAGTTTTCAAATCTCTTCTTCTCTCACTCTCTCCCTCCCTCCCTCTACTCTCTCTCTTTCAGGGACAGATTGGAAGATCATATCCTGAGTAATAAAAGTTTTCAATCTCTCCTCTCTCTCCTCCATGACCCCCCCCCCCACCCCCCCCCCCACCCCTCTCTCTCTCTCTCTCTATATGTCAGGGACAGATTGGAAGATCAATCCTTGAGTAATAAAGTTTTCAAGTTTAAGTCTCTCTCTCCCTCCCTCTCTCTCTTCTTCTCTCTCTAACTCTCTCCTCCTTCCCCCCCCCCCCCCCCCCCCCAGCACAGTGAAGGGCATGGGGGCCATCCGTACCTTAGGCTTGTTCTTTGGCAGTGCCACAACCACCACCACCCCCGTGAATGTACCTTTTAAAGTAAGAATGATGGATTGCCTGGGGAGAATGTATGTGTACCACATCTGACTGGTCCCATGGAAACTTGGCATCCCCCCAGCAGTTTCTTCAAGTATGTCTGGTGTTGTCTGCTGTCTCTCCTTCTCTCTGTCTCTGGTCTAGCATAGATCTGTGTTTTTGTCTGCCTGTCTCTCGTTCTCTTCTCTTGTCTGTCTGCGTATAAGTATCGGGTCCTCGTCTGCCTAGCCTCTTCTCCCTTTCTCTTGTTACTCTCTCTATAGACATCTCTATCTCTCTCTCTCTCTCTATCTATATCTTCCGTGAGTCAGTCGTCGATGTCAAAGGTAATCTAATGTCCTCTTTATTTCTCTCTATCTCCTCTCTCTTCTCTCTCTCTCTCTCTCTCTCTCTCTCTCTTGTCCTCTCTCTCTCTCTCTCTATCGTATAAGGATGTGAATGTGTGTTGGTCATGCCTGTCTCTCATCATGTCTGTGTTTGTGTGTAAGTCAAAATGTTCTCTCTGTCTGTCTGATTCTCTCTCTCTCTCTCTCTCTCTCTCTTCTCATCTATCTCTCTCTCTCTCTCCTCTCTGTCTGTGTCTAACGTAATCTGTGGTATATCTGCCTGTCCCTCTCCCCCATTTTCTCTGTATCTGTAGTTAAAGCATAGATACTATGTGTCGTCTTGCCTGTCTCTTGCTCTCTCTCTTTCTCTCTGTCTCTGCGTCTAAGTAATCTGGGTGTACTGTCTGCTGCCTCTTTCTCCCTTATCTCTCAGTCTGTGTCTAATTGTCTGCTATAACAGGTGCGTTCTGTTGCCCTCTCTCTCTTCTCTCTCTCTCATCTCTCTCTCTCCTCTCTCTCTCTCTCTTCTATTCTCTGTCAAGACGTGCAAGAGTATGTCTGTCTCGTGAAACTAATAGACATGTATGCCTATATATACAGTCTCATAAAACTGGCAACCCTCTGTCTGTTCTGTCTGTCTGTCAATCTGCCTCCCTGACTCTATCATCTCTCTCCTCTCTATCTCTCTCTATCTCTCTCTCTCTCTCAAGTCTTGTCGTGTCTCTCTTGGAGATTCTTCTTCTGTTGTGTCTAAAACTGGGCTGTCTGTCTGTCTGACTCTCTCTCTATCTCTCTCTCTCTCTATCTCTCTCCCCACTCAAAACTCTCTCTCTCTCTCTCCTGTGTTAAACTGTGTCTCTCTCTCTGTCTGACTCTCTCTCTCTCTTCTTCTCTCTCTGTGTCTAAATGTTCGTTATCTCTCTGTCTGACTCTCTCTCTCTCTCTCTCTCTATTCTCTCTCTCTCTCTTCTCTCTTCCTCTCTCTCTCTCTCTCTTCAGATAAAGTTGCAAGTTCCTTCAATTTGATAAATGAGCAAAATTTTATGTATTTGCCATGCAACATTCAGGATTGCTGAAAAAATAACAAACGAGCCAAAATAAGGGATTCCTGCTTTTTCCTACCATGTGATGATGTGGTTTCAACAAACGCTTCTGTCCTAGTCTGTCTGTGCTGTATGTTCTGTGCAAGGTGCATGACCCTCTGCTTACAGTTCAGGGACAAATATAATAATAATAATAATATAATAAAATAATACATTATATGAGCACTACCTCAAATGAGCCCAAAGCATAGATTTAGAACGACAAACAGCAACAACGCAAAAAGCAACTCTTGCAGTCACTCTCTCTCTCTCTCCGATCTCCACACACACACATTGACACACACACACACACAACACACACCACACAAACCACCCAACCACACACACACACACGCAACATTATCCCCCCCGGACACGACTCTATTATTCATCTGATCTTCATCAACAAGCATAGCAAACTGAGTTGCACGGACTGACCACATGCGCCACCACACCAACACAAACGTTAGGGATAACACATACAAATACACTAACACTGTCACAGCACACACAACGTATGACGCCAGACAGACACCCAACACCATGGACATACAGAACACCACACATAAACATGAGTGCACACATACCAACAACCAAAACCACACACAAGCACACACGCATGCCATACATGTAGCACAATGCATGTCACACATACACATACTCCACAACACACACACAAACTCTTATCAATCTTCCCTCACGTGCACACAATGATCGACAAGTGACAAATATTTTTTAGGGGGGGGGGTGCAGCGGAAAAAGATGGGGTTTCAAGGATAGGCTGAATTAGGACAGAGACCATTTTATTCCAGGGATAAAAGTGTCAAAACCTCATGCTATCAGGGTTAAAACAAACCACAACGTTTCATTATTATTAGTACTAGTAGTAAACGTGCCGACAAATAACTGAGTAACGCCAAGACTAGGTACGCTGCGTACAGAAAATTTGAAGCGATTCAGTGAGAAAACGGCGGAGAGCTATAAGGGCCCCGTTTTCCCGTTGGCGTACTCTGAGAGTGAGGCGCTCTCCGATTCTCTTCAAAATTTGCTGCCGGCTTTGCCCCGGCCACAGCACAATTTGAAGAGATTCGGATAAGAAACGGCGGAGTTATTGTGAAAAAGGTTTGAAAGCGGCGATAGCACGCGCGTTCTGAATCGATTCGCTTCCGGTTTGGCACACGGATAGTACCCGGCCCCGGTCATGTACTGCCAACTTCTAAGGCAATCGGGCCCCGAAACGCGGAGATCGGGCGCCGAGAGGGCCGGCGGATGCGCAGTTGTCGGCATTTGCGAAAACCGCGCAAAATTATATGGCCGCCTCGGTTGGCGTTGCCATGCCCGTTAGGGCTCACAGCAAATTGGAAAGCGATGTCGGTCGAAAAAAGGACGAGTTATAAGGCTCGTTTTGTGTTCAGACACACACAACACACGGACACTTGGCATTATATATGATGATTTTGTGAGCTAGCAAAAATTTTAGCGACTTTTGGATTTTGGGTAAGCTTCTTGGCGCTTTTTGGTTTGTCAATGTGCTTCAATGATCATTAAGAATTAGAGTAAAGTATTTAAGCAACCATGCGTAGCTTGTAAAATTCCAACACTTTCTGTGTTTGTGGTGTTCTTGTGGTCCCTTATAAGACCGCCCATTATTAGACTCCCTCCCCACATAAGACCTACTCTCTGCGACTGCCCTTCTGCTGTAAATATTAAAATTACCTCCCTTATAAAGATCCCTCCCTTAATAAAACCCTCCTTTTAAGTCCCCTCCCTATAAAACCCCTCCATTATATAAGACCCCTCCCCATTTAATTTTTTTTTAAAAAAGGACTCATTTTGGAGCTCTTTTGATAGGGTCTATAAGGGAGGTTCCACTTTAGTGACGGTCAGAACCAAAGACGCAATTGCTCTAAAAAAGAAAAATAAATGAGATCTACAGTTTCGGGCACCAGATAGAAAGTAGGATTCCAAGGACGGGTGCCATTTTTGACTGTTTCCCTTAGGGGGCGAGTGGTTTAAACCTTTTCACCTCCAAGTCGATTTTTTTAGCACCACAGTGATTTTAACACCTATGTCACTAAAGAGGCATCAAGTTGGGGTCATATCGAAAGACCTTAAATTTGGTCCACTTAGCTTTGGGGAAAGTAAGGATAGCACATTATTTTAGATCAGTCACAGAAAGAATCCCCAATACTGCAGGTGGATTTTGTTCTCTACAGGTAAATAATGGACATCTTTGCCTGAAAATGGCTGGCGGTGAAAGGGTTAAGCTGCCTGTCTGGTGTCTGATGACAGAGGCTGTTCTACATTGAAACTTGAACACTGGAGTGCCGTCCGACTACAGGTTCAGACTGCAGGGAAAGATAAACCAGGGCGGTTTGGCCTAATTCTTAAAGGAACAGAGAAGTTCCCCCTCATATATACAAGCTCTCTGGTATGCAAAGAAGAGATGCCTACCCTCGCCTGTAGTTTAGGGACAAAAACATTTGAAAAGCAGGGACAGAGAATTATTTCCAGGGACAACACACATCTAGGGTCAAAACGCACATGAACGTAAATTGATATTCATGATCATGATGTAGCAACATTTGTGACTCTGGATTTTAGTTCAGTCTATTGCTGATGCCTTTCGGTGCCCAATGTGTTCCAATATATTACAAGGTCCGTTGGTGTTCAGTAACCATACATGTAAAGGTCTGTTAAGACCATTTCATCATGCCCTATTGTTCCTGTGTTCAAAATATAATGTCAATAAGGACGGTATTCATGTCGAGATAGCATGCGACTAGCATGATGCTAACTTAGAAGCCTTCCATGTCTAAGGATTTAAGACTTTGGAAGAGCTTCTAATAGCATCATGCGAAAGTCTATGCGATTCGACCATGAAACCGTCCCAGGTAGCTAAAAAGATAAGCCGACTGACTCAGGGATCCAATCGTCCGGCTAAAACAAGGGTCCCAGGGACCCTTCACTTACAGATAGAGGGTCCTAGAGGCGAGGTAGCGGGGCCCAGTGGCATTGTGAAGCTTATAAAAGGACTTATTCTAATGCATCCTGGGAACCCCGCATATTTTTTAAAGGGTCCTGAGAAATATAGTGCTTCATAGACCCAAACGGGGTCCTGGGAGCCTGCTGCCTACAGTTTTGATTATACTCAGTTTCAAGGATGCCTGAGAGAAAGGTGGATTCAGGGACAGCGGACATTTTAAACTTTTCCAGGACAAATACACTTAGGGGGACGGTAGGAGGCCGGAGGAGGGGGAGGAGGAGAGGCAGGAGAAGGAGACAGAGGAGAAAGAGGAGGAGGAAGAGGGAGGAGGAAAGAGACAGAGGAGGAGGAAAGAGGAGACAGAGGAGGAGGAAGAGGAGAAGAAAGAAAGAGGAGACAGAGGAGAGAATGAGCGAGGAGGAGGAAGAAAGTAGGAAGGAGAAAGAGGAAAACGGAGGAGACAGAGGAAACGAGGGAAGGAGCCAGAGGTAGGAGAGTAGAAAGGAGGAGAAGAGGAAGAGACCGGGAGGAAGAGGAGGAGCACCGAGGAGGAGAAAGAGGAGGAGGAGACAGAGGAAAGGAGGAATAGAAAAGAGGATGAGATGAAGAGACCAGAGGAGGAGAAAGAGTAAGATGAGAAAGGAGGAGGAGCGGAGAAAGAGAAGAGGAGGAGGACAGAGGATAAAGAGCGGAAAAGAAGGAGAAGGAGAGGAGGAAGACATAGGAGGGAGGAGAAAGAAGGAGGAAGAGAGAGAAGAAGGAGGAGACAGAGGAGGAAGAGGAGGGAGGAGGAAGAAGAGGAGGAGGAAGAAGAGGAGGAGGGAGAGACAGAGGAGGAGACAGAGAAAGGAGATGGGCGACGTGCGTGCATGCCGGGATGAACAAGGGCCAAAAGTGGTCCCATGTTCATTACCCGCATTAGCGCTCAGAACCGCGAAAACCGGACTTCACGCTGAGCCACCGAATGGAAACTTGTATTTCTTTTTAAAAAAGATACGTGCGCACAGGACTATGAATCACTTCAAGAAAAAAGGGGGGAAAAAAGGAAGCAAAAAAACCAAAACTATTGTTACCAAAAAAGGCACTGTTCCTTGTGACACCACACACACACACACACACACACACACGCACACACACACACATATGTTACCCAAAAAAGGTAACTGTTCATATGACACACACACACACACACACAACACACACACACCACACACACACACACGCTGCGCGCGCGCGCCCGCGCACGCACAAATATATGTACAAAAAGGTAACTGTCCACACACACACACACATCACCATACACTCTTGTTTTTTTTTACAAAAAAGGCAACTCAAGAACGTTTACACACACACACCCAGACACACATACACACACACACAGCACACACACACAACACATCACTGCGAAGCGCGCACGCGCGCGCAAGCACACACTATTGTACCAAAAAGGTAAACTGTTCGACACAAACACACATACATACACTAGTTTTTTTTTTTACCAAAAAGGGCAAATAGAACTGTTTACACACACACACACACACAACACACAAACACACACACACACACACACACACACACAACACACACATTGGTAACAAAAAAAGGTAACTGCTTCATATGACACACCCAACACACACACACACACACACAACACACACGCGGCGCGGCCGCCGCGCGGCGCGCGCACGCACACACTATTGTTACCAAAAAAGGTAACTGTTCACAAACCACACATCATACACTATTGTTACAAAAAAGGCAATACAGAACTGTTACCAACACACACAAACACACACACACACACAACACACACACACACACACACACACACACACACACCACAGTACCAAAAAGGTAACTGCTCTACACACACACACACACCACACACACACACACACCCACACAACACACACACGATTGTTACAAAAAAGGTAACTGTCTACACACACACCCACACCCCCCCCCCCACACCCCAACACCCACACACACATCGTTTTTTTGTTGTGTTGACCATGC
>CM065708.1:11068873-11076717 GCA_017654935.2 Phymorhynchus buccinoides | reverse complement strand
TCATGTGCGCATGATCGCGCGCGCTCAAATCACGGGTCCGAACCCCAAGGCTATATATATAAAAAAACTATTCAGTTACGTGCTGTTTTTATACCATGCATGCGGCGGTACCATAGCCAATGAGGTTTAACCGAGGCGTGGTTACCGCTACACCTATCTATATTGTTAAAAACTCGGGACTTTACTGGTGTTGCACTGCCTCCGGGCATTGCAGTCAGTATTGTTCCCACCATATTTGTATTTACAAATGTCCCATATGTGTCTGTGACCGAGAGGACGTAAAACATCATTTTCATCATCATCATACGTGCTGTTTTGATGCGTTTTTATGTAAGTACGTTTTCTTTTGATATCTGCCGCTTCGGTCTCCCCGCTGTGTGTACAGCCGACACATTCCGATTTCGGAGTAGCTCGGCGATGCTGCGAGGGGACTTTGCAGCCGCTCGGCGTTGCTTTTGTTTGATCTTTATGATGTAACATAAATTTGCTTCCTTTATACTGCTGGTGTCTGATTCTGCGACCTGACAAACCGCTGTGTGGCTGTGAATGAAGACTCAGGATCAGTGGCCTTGGAGCAACGCCACTGTACAGCCCAGAAAATATGACTGACAAGACAAAAACAACTATATTATATTCGCTAAACAATCCAGTCAACGGGTGTGGCTGTCACGATTGAAACAAAACTACTACTACTATGTGGCCCAGCACCACGAAAGGGACATTAAGTGTCAAAATGACCATTCTGAGAAAATGACTCAGGCAATTCTCTTTCTAATTAATAATATTTTTTAAAAAATTCTTGTATCCTTTTTTGTTGTAGAGTAGGCGCATGTACACACATACGCGGAAGTTATGTGCGGAAGCCGCTTAGGTTTAAAAAAAACCTTATTTACAGATAAGCGCACAGGGTTTCCGCTTCTAATATGTTCATTTAAAGTTAGTAAGGTGACTGATGGCCATTTTGAGAATCAGTCTAAAGTCTAGCCTATCCTAAGAAAATGCACAAACCAACTGTTTTGAGTATTCAGAGACCACCATAATGATTAAACTTTATGGATGTGAAAGATAAGGTATGAAAGCACAAAAATACCCATAACTCAAAATGGATTTTAAAAAAATAATTTGACTTTGCCAGCCTGTTAATGTCCCTTGCGTGGTGCCGGGTCACAATCATACTCTGTCGCTTTATCCCCCACCCACTCCACTGCCCACATTTCCCTTGCTCTTTCACCTTCTCCTTTCTTTAGATTGCACGCTCTTTCTCCCTCCCCCACTCCCACCCACCCCCTGCCACCTCATCTGCCCACCCCCACACCTCCATCGCCTTCTCTATCACTCCCGTCTCCCTCTTCTTTTTCTCCTGCCTCTTCTTTTTCTCCTCATTCCTCTATCTCCTCCTGTTTCATTCTCTTTCTGTCTCTCTGTCACTCTTTCTCCTCTTCTGCTCTATCTTTCTCTGTAATAATCATTATTTATTACTTTTTGATTTTCTGTTAAGCGCATACAGCTCCACATGTGGCGGAGGAGTGCGCTATATAAATGCTTCACTGTTATTACTATTATATTGTGATTTACAGTCACTTTAATAGTTCCTGTGTTTAAGCATGAACATATTTTTTTGATTTTATGCGTCACATTGTGTGCAAGTATGTTTATGTATGTGTGTGGGGGTGGTGGGGGAGGGAATGTATCTCATTGCCATCTCCTGTTCTTCCTTTTTCTCTCTCTGTCTGTCTGTCTGTCTCTCTCTCTCTTCTTCTTAATCTTCCATATCTTCTACTATTACTGCTACTGCTACTACCACTACTACTACTGTTGCTACTGCTACTACTCAATAATATTACTACAATGGAACCTCACTTATACGACCTTCAAAAATCATCCAAAATGAGGTCTTGAAAGGGAGGGGTCTTATAAGGGAAGTAATATTAATACTTACAAAGAAGGGAAATTTATGTCTCAGAGAAGTAGGTCATACATGGGAGGGAGTCTTATAAGGGAGATCCCACGGCAATTCCTTTTAGGCACATACATATTGATATTTTAAAAAAGCATTGGGACTTTCCTGGTAGTGCAGTACCTCCAGGATCGCCCCACCATCTTTATGTCTATTAACTTCCAACATGTACCTGTTCCAGCCTGGATGACGTTAAGCAGTCATTTCCTTCCTTCCTACAACTACTACTAGGCCTACTACTGCTACTACTAATGTTACTACTAGGTCTACTAGTCTATACACACAAAAATCATTTTTTAAACAATGCAGTGGCACTTTGTCGATGCAAGAGTCCTCAGAATAATTAGCACAGTGGCTACGGGTACGGTGTTGTTGCAACACTCAGACCATCTTCAGGGATAGTATAGTAACTTTTCCTTGTCGAATTTTTCATCAACAATGCATTTTCTTATTTCGTATATTTAACGCTTCTTGGTAAGGAACAGGGTTAGGGATAGATCTAGGGTTCTAGGAACATGTCAGAGTTAATGCTATTAGTAGTTTTTGAAGACATTTACGCACAATTGTTGCGTCCCGTGATTGAGCCTGGTGAATGTGAAATACGGGCCCGTACCCTGCCTGGATAATGTGAAATACGGGCCCGTACCCTGCCTGGAGAATGTGAAATACGGGCTCGTGCCTCTGCCAATAATTAAAATTGCCTTTGGCAGTGCATTTCAACAGTAAACGCCAGTATAAAATAGCTGTCAATGTACAAAGTCAGGATTCACGATTCGGGATGATCAACATCAGCTAAGTCAAAGAACAGATTGTACAATGTACAGTCATGCTGCTTGCTTATAGATCTATACTCAACCTACTCTATCTTCACAAATAACATTGCAGCAATCACAATAAACAAAACAGAATGAACAAGACTAACATTTCTTTCATCTGCAGCTGCTGACATGAAGTATAGACTACCATAAAAATAGATCTAGATCATCATCCTGATCTACCACTTTGTAACTGTTAGTATGCACCTAAACACTGGTCTGCAAACAAGCACATTTGATTACTACGTCGCGAAGGCATCTTACCTGTTCCCGTGCATCTGACTGGCTTGGCGTTGGCTGGTTCTACTTGATCTGCACAGCACATTCAAGTAGGCTCAAACTGGATCTGGATCTTTCATGTCCGACTCGGAAGGGTAGCCATACTCGGTACTGGTACTCGCTGCTATCGCAGGGAAAACGCAACTCGGCCTAGAATCACCATCACTCGTTCTCCTCCTCCTTCTTAATCAAACGTACTGACGTCGGAAGGGACGTTACTGCTATCCTTAATGTTCGTTAGGCCTACCAACTTCGCATTTAACCAACCTTGGTCTCATTGAATCGACACTGTTGCTTCCATCTCGCTTTGTCTCGGTTGATACGAGGATTTACAAGTCTCATAACTCAAATGATAAAGTCTGCATTCATCAAAATGATCTCCCATGCACAGCCTCGTTTGTATACGAGGACAATTAATACGTAAATGATATTAATTAACCTCGTATAGAAACGAGGCAAATCTGTGTGGGAAAAATCCAGGTGAGAATGAGCACCTTTAGCGCCCAATTCCTGGGTAACCTGAGCATAATGCGTAGCGCGCTTCCTGCAAAACGACTTCTGTCTGTCATTTCTTGGCGTTTCTAGAGAGAAAATTGAGCGGATCAGGGGGTCTTTAAGGCCTACTTTTTAGTTCTCTTTGAAGGACTCTACCTTCGGTTCGATTTCCCTGTCAAACTAGAAAGAAAGGGCGAGGCCGGGATTCGAACCCGGGTCACTCACGCTGCAGTCACGCAACATTTTACATTTGGCAGGCGAACGTCTTAACCACTCTGCCACCTTTCTCCCCGATTCGTTTAGACACGAGATTCTGTTTTAAACGATTTTATTTCATTTTTTCTCATATTAACACACAAACAAACACTATATGTAATTTAACTCAAAAATAAAAAATAAATGTTTTTTAAAGAAGACCCCCCCCCCCCTCTCTCTCACCATTCTGAGATAATTATTCAGTTGTAAACTTCAGACAATTCTCTTTCTAATGATACAAGAACCATTCTTGTATCTTTTTTTTTTCCGTTCCAAAGTTATGAGCGTTTAAAGTTAGTAGGGTGAGGGTCGGCCATTTTAAGAAAACACAGTCTAAAGTCTAGCTTAGCTGAAGAAAATGCATTGACCTACTCGTTTTAAAACATGTATAAGACCATTTAGAGACACTAGTAAAGATTGTCCTTAACAAATATGAAAGATAAGAGGTTAGAGAACACGAACATACCCATAACTCAAAATTTACAAAACAAAATGAGATTTTTTTGTACTTTCCAAGGCTGTTGTGAGAAACTATCCCAGCGACTTAATGTCCCTTTCGTGATACTGGGTCACATATACGAAACAAGAAAGTGTATTATTTTGTTGACAAAAAATTTGGCTAGGAAGAGTTACTATCCCTGAACATGGTCCAAGTGTTGTTGCAACAACCGGGTAAACCGTAGCCACTGTGATTTCGGTGAGTAAACCATCGCACGACTGTACGATACGATTCGATCACGTGGTCTGGAAGAACAAATTGGATTCGCGCTTCGAGTCCACGTGATCGAATCGCATCGTACAGCCATGTGGTATTATAGTTGACGTGTAGCGGGTCCTTTAGATCATTACCAGCCGCGACGAAGAAGAGCGAAGCTGGTATTGTTTTCAATGGATTCTGAAGCTGACTGTCTATCTATCTATCTATCTATGTGAACACGATAACGTTTCAACGGAGGGACCTAGGACGCTCACATTTTGCATGCGGATAGGTACTACGGCTATCTAGGCAAGGTTCGAAAATGAAGTTCATAGGTCAAAAGTCAAGGTCACTGGAGCCGAAGATATATTTTAGCACATTTATACATAGGTGAGATAGAAAAGAGTGTTGTACTACAGGACCAGCCTGACCACAGGATCAGCCAGGCGTGAATCCACAACACTGAGCTATTTAATGCCTTTAATAATAATCATCATCTTCATATATCATCATCATCATATAGTAAAAAGCCAAGTGTCCGTGTGTGTGTCTGTCTGTCTGTCTGAAACACAAAACAGGCCTTATAACTCCGCCGTTTTTTGACCGAATCGCTTCAAATTTGCTGTGAGCCCTGACGATGGCAACGGCAACCGAGGCGGCCGTGTCATTTGCGCGGTTTGGCAAATGCGCGAAACGCGTATCCGCCGGACTCTCGGCGCCCGTATCTCCGGCATTTCTGGACCGATTACCTTCAAATTTGGCAGGTAGATGACCGGGGACGGTGACTATCGGTGTGCCAAACCGGAAGCGAATCGGTTCAGAAACGCGTGCGCTATACGCCGCTTCACCTTTTCATGAATAACTCCGCCGTTGCTTCAGGCTTGCTATGGCCTGGGCAAAGCCTGGCAGCAAATTTGAAGAGAATGGGAGAGTGCGTCACTCTCAGAGCAGCGCCAACGGGAAACGGGGCCTTATAACTCCGCCGTTTCTTAACCGAATCACTTCAAATTTGCTGTACTCAGCGTTACCAGTACTTGGCGTTACCGTTACTAGGCGTTACCGTTACTAGGGAGAGCGCATCACTCTCAGAGCAGCGCCAACGGGAAACGGGGCCTTATAACTCCGCCTTTTCATAACTGAATCACTTCAAATTTGCTGTACTCAGTAAGGTGCGGGGGGTAGTAGAACGGGATGAGTGAAGAAGATAGAAGGAGGGAGACAGACAAAAGTTATAATAATATTACGCGGACCCGGCGAAACCAGTACTCAGTGTTACCAGTACGTGGCGTTACCAGTATGGTGCATTGCCAGTACTAGGCGTTGCGCTAGTAATAATAATAATAATAATAATAATAATAGTAATAATAATAGTAATAATAATAATAATAATAATAATAGTAAAGCCAACAACGATCTTTTACCAACACCCCCTCCCGTTAATACCCCACCCCAACCCCCCTCCCCATCCCCCATCCGCACCCTCCACATCTCCACCCTCTAAGCCCCCTTTTTCCAGTTAAGTAGTTAACTGATATAATCAACTTCCGCTTCCGGCAAAAGAAAAGTCAGCTAACTGTTAATTGGAATACGAAAATGTCACTTAGCAGTGAAGTGGCATTTTGTTAAGAAAACCAACTCCTTAACTGTTTTTTGTAACACGAAATCCCATTGGATGTACTGCAGATCAGCAATATTTTCCCATTTAAACTGTGAAAGGGTTGCATACCTTCAATATCATTTTTATTTTTTTTAGCAATTTTTATCACGGATCGGACCTGCAGTACCTCCAGGATCTGCTCAGAGCTTTGAATGATGGTTGGTTGATGGTTCATCCCATATGTGCTGTTTTGCAGCCGAGTGTACGTAAAACCTACATTTTATTCATTCAAACGCAATGCATGTTACAAAACCTTCAGAAAATAATCGCTCTCAGACGGAAAAGCAACTTAACAGTTAAGTGATATTTCGAAATGTCAGTTAACTAGTTAACTAGTATAAACGATTTCCGCTTCCGGTAAAGCAAAGTCAGTTTAAGGTTGAACACAAAAACCCGAACACCCACCGGTAGGGGAAGACGGGGTAAAAAGCGCATGGGCGGGTAAGAAGCCCACCCCAATTATCTCATGAAATAAAGAAAATTTCAGTCAAATTTGCCCATGAGACGAATGCTAGACATTAACGCTCGTCTCATGGGCAAAATTAGACTAAAATTTGCTTCATTTCATGAGATAATTGGGGTGGGCTTCTTACCCGCCCATGCGCTTTTTACCCCGTCTTCCCCTAATATATTTCGGAACTTTATATCCATTTGACGGCTTGATTTCTGGGAAACCAGAGCAGAGTGAGTGTTGCGATCTCTGTAAAGGGTGTTTTCCTGCTGATCTGGACGTGTTTCTTACAAAAACTCATCCGTCAGAGTGCCCCTTTAAGTAGCTGACTGGTATTTTATCAATTCTGAACCCCATAGGAGCTTCTTTTTTTTGGCCTTTTTATCGGGAAACGTCAAAACGGTGACTCATCACGTGAAACGACTTTCGGTACAGGCTTGAGAACTTGGAAGAATAGAGAGAGACAGGGAGAATAATACTCTGGCACTCTAGCAGTGACAGCAGGCGCCCTTTTGTTTCTTCTTCACAACACAATGGGATCTAATGGTGGTAGTCACAGCAAGGACGAACGAGATGGCAGCACCATATAAACGCACCCCCATCTCAAAAGAAACATTCGATGTTCATATTCTGATCGCTTCTCGGCCTTTTGGCTAAGACAGTGATTCAGGAACATACATTTTTGTTTATACCCTGGTTGGTTTGTTCAGCCCGTCGTACATGGCGAAAGCCGATACGCGACGTTAAACTGAACTTCCATCCAAAAGAAACGGCAAGTGCTGTAAAGTACTTCGTATAACTGAGGCCACCCTACCAACCCCACTATGCACGAAATGTGGACCAAACGTGGGGAGGGGGCGTTTATGATCTATGATGTATATACGCTAAGGCCCGAAGTGTCAAAGAGCGTAAAAGCTCGGATACCGCCCACGTAACCCACACGCACACGCATACCCGTAATCACAACAGGGTGTGGGTTTTCTTTGCTCCTCAAGTTATTATGGGGCTCTCAATGTCTAGTATTTCTAGATGTGCCCCCCCCCCCTACATTTCTCGGTTAATTGTATTTTTCCGTTATTGCCTTTCTTACCATACATAAAGCTGTATTTTAGGAACATTTTTAGCTAATAACCTTTTTGGAATACTAACCCTATCCCTAGCCCTAAGCCTAACCCTACCCCCCACCCTGTAAGACGGAAAAACGCAACGAACCACAACTGTGACAAATCGCGGTGTAC
>CM065708.1:11061373-11066373 GCA_017654935.2 Phymorhynchus buccinoides | reverse complement strand
TATGCTATGTCCCCGTCTCTATGTGTCCTTGTCTCGATGTGCCCCCGTCTGGATGTGTCACCTTTTAATGTGCCCCCGTCTTATGTGTCCCCGACTCTGTGTCCCTCTCTATGTGCCCCCGTTTCTATGTGTCCCCGTCTCTATAATGTCCCCGTTTCTCTGTGTCCCCGTCTCTATAATGTCCCCGTTTCTATGTGTCCCCGTCTCTATAATGTCCTCGTTTCTATGTGTCCCCGTCTCTATAATGTCCCCGTTTCTCTGTGTCCCCGTCTCTATAATGTCCCCGTTTCTATGTGTCCCCGTCTCTATATGTCCCCGTTTCTATGTGTCCCCGTCTCTATAATGTCCCCGTTTCTATGTGTCCCCGTCTCTATAATGTCCCCGTCTCTATGTGTCCCCGTCTCTATAATGTCCCCGTTTCTCTGTGTCCCCGCCTCTATGTATGTGTCCCTGTCTATATGTGCCCCCGTTTCTATGTGTCCCCGCCTCTATGTATCCCCGCCTCTATGTGTCCCCGTCTCTATGTGTCCCTGTCTCTATATGTCCCTGTCTCTATGTGTCCCTGTCTCTATGTGTCCTGGACTCTATGTGTTCCCGTCTCTCTATGTGTCCCTCTCTATGTGTCCCCTTCTCTATATGTCCCTGTCTCTATGTGTCCCCGTCTCTATGCTATGTCCCCTGTCTATATGTGTCCCCGCCTCTATATGTCCCTGTATCTATGTGTCCCCTTCTCTATGCTATGTCCCTGTCTCGATGTGTCCCCGCCTCTATGTGTCCCTGTATCTATGTGTCCCCGTCTCTATGTGTCCCCGTATCTATGTGTCCCCGTCTCTATGTGTCCCCGTCTCTATGTGTCCCTGTATCTATGTGTCCCCGTCTCTATGTGTCCCTGTATCTATGTGTCCCCTGTCTCTATGTGTCCCTGTCTCGATGTGTCCCCGTCTCTATGTGTCCCTGTCTCTATGTGTCCCCGTCTCTATGTGTCCCTGTATCTATGTGTCCCTGTATCTATGTGTCCCCGTCTCTATGTGTCCCTGTCTCTATGTGCCTCCGTCTCTATGTGTCCCTGTCTCGATGTGTCCCCGTCTCTATGTGTCCCTGTATCTATGTGTCCCCTTCTCTATGCTATGTCCCTGTCTCGATGTGTCCCCGTCTCTATGTGTCCCCTTCTCTATGCTATGTCCCTGTCTCTATGTGCCCCCGTCTCTATGTGCCCCCGTCTCTATGTGTCCCTGTATCTATGTGTCCCCTTCTCTATGCTATGTCCCTGTCTCTATGTGCCCCCGTCTCTATGTGTCCCTGTATCTATGTGTCCCCTTCTCTATGCTATGTCCCTGTCTCTATGTGCCCCCGTCTCTATGTGCCCCCGTCTCTATGTGTCCCCTTCTCTATCTATGTGTCCCCGTCTCTATGTGTCCCTGTCTCGATGTGCCCCCGTCTGGATGTGTCACCTTTTAATGTGCCCCCGTCTTATGTGTCCCCGACTCTGTGTCCCTCTCTATGTGCCCCCGTTTCTATGTGTCCCCGTCTTTATAATGTCCCCGTTTCTATGTGTCCCCGTGTCTATAATGTCCCTGTTTCTATGTGTCCCCGTCTCTATAAAGTCCCCGTTTCTATGTGTCCCCGTCTCTATGTGTCCCCGTCTCTATGTGTCCCCGTCTCTATAATGTCCCCGTTTCTATGTGTCCCCGTCTCTATAATGTCCCCGTTTCTATGTGTCCCCGTCTCTATAATGTCCCCGTTTCTATGTGTCCCCGTCTCTATAATGTCCCCGTTTCTATGTGTCCCCGTCTCTATAATGTCCCCGTTTCTCTGTGTCCCCGCCTCTATGTATGTGTCCCTGTCTATATGCGCCCCGTTTCTATGTGCCCCCGCCTCTATGTGTCCCCGCCTCTATGTGTCCCCGTCTCTATGTGTCCCTGTCTCTATATGTCCCTGTCTCTATGTGTCCCTGTCTCTATGTGTCCTGGACTCTATGTGTTCCCGTCTCTCTATGTGTCCCTGTCTCTATGTGTCCCTGTCTCTGTGTGTCCCCGTCTCTATATATGTCCCCGTCTCTATGTGTCCCCGTCTCTATGTGTCCCTGTCTCTGTGTGTCCCCGTCTCTATAATATGTCCCCGTCTCTATGTGTCCCTGTCTCTATGTGTCCCCGTCACTATGTGTCCCTGTCTCTATGTGTCCCTGTCTCTGTGTGTCCCCGTCTCTATGTGTCCCCGTCTCGATGTGTCCCCGTCTCTATGTGTCCCCGTCTCTGTGTGTCCCCGTCTCTATGTGTCCCCGTCTCTGTGTGTCTGTCCCCGATTCCATGTATGACTCTCATTGTGCCCTGTCGATCTCTAAGTGTCCCCCGTTTATGTGTGTCCCTGTCTCTAGGTGTCCCCGTCTCTATGTATTACTATACGTCCCCAGCCTATGTGTGTCCCCGTATCTAGGTGTAACTCTCATTGAGCAAACTGGACCAATCAACAACAAGAAACGTATTCACCCTAATTGCAAGTCACGTGATAGTTCGCCGAGAGATCCTTTTGGGAGTAGCCACACACAAAACGTTTTGGGCAAACGTCGGCAAAAGAGATGTTTCGTAGTACTGGGTTTTTTTGCCGATTTTGCGCTTACGCTACGTAACGTTAGCCCTTGTGAAACGCTCCCCCGGGTGCTCGTGTCTCTATGTGTTACCCGCATTGTGTCCTCTGCTTAATTTTATGAAGTTCTACTAAGTTAGAACTTCATAAAATTAAGCAGAGGACACAATGCGGGTAACACATAGAGACACGAGCACCCGGGGGAGCGTTTCACAAGGGCTAACGTTACGTAGCGTAAGCGCAAAATCGGCAAAAAAACCCAGTACTACGAAACATCTCTTTTGCCGACGTTTGCCCAAAACGTTTTGTGTGTGGCTACTCCCAAAAGGATCTCTCGGCGAACTATCACGTGACTTGCAATTAGGGTGAATACGTTTCTTGTTGTTGATTGGTCCAGTTTGCTCAATGAGAGTTACACCTAGATACGGGGACACACATAGGCTGGGGACGTATAGTAATACATAGAGACGGGGACACCTAGAGACAGGGACACACATAAACGGGGGACACTTAGAGATCGACAGGGCACAATGAGAGTCATACATGGAATCGGGGACAGACACACAGAGACGGGGACACATAGAGACGGGGGGGGGACACACAGAGACGGGGACACATAGAGACGGGGACACATCGAGACGGGGACACATAGAGACGGGGACACACAGAGACAGGGACACATAGAGACAGGGACACATAGTGACAGGGACACATAGAGACAGGGACACATAGAGACGGGGACATATTATAGAGACGGGGGACACACAGAGACAGGGACACATAGAGACAGGGACACATAGAGACGGGGGACATAATATAGAGACGGGGACACACAGAGACAGGGACACATAGAGACAGGGACACATAGAGACGGGAACACATAGAGTCCAGGACACATAGAGACAGGGGACACATAGAGACAGGGACATATAGAGACAGGGACACATAGAGACGGGGACACATAGAGGCGGGGACACATAGAGGCGGGGGCACATAGAAACGGGGGCGCATATAGACAGGGACACATACATAGAGGCGGGGACACAGAGAAACGGGGACATTATAGAGACGGGGGACACATAGAAACGGGGACATTATAGAGACGGGGACACATAGAAACGGGGACACATAGAGACGGGGACACATAGAAACGGGGACATTATAGAGACGGGGACACATAGAAACGGGACATTATAGAGACGGGGACACATAAAGACGGGGACACATAGAGACGGGGACACATAGAGACGGGGACACTTATAGAGACGGGGACACATAGAAACGGGGACATTATAGAGACGGGGACACATAGAAACGGGGACATTATAAAGACGGGGACACATAGAAACGGGGGCACATAGAGAGGGACACAGAGTCGGGGACACATAGAGACGGGGGCACATAGAAATGGTGACACATAGAGACGGGGACACATAGAGACAGGGACACATAGAGACGGGGACATAGCCATAGAGAAGGGGACACATAGAGACGGGGGCACATAGAGACGGGGGCACATAGAGACAGGGACATAGCATAGAGAAGGGGACACATAGATACAGGGACACATAGAGACGGGGGCACATAGAGACAGGGACATAGCATAGAGAAGGGGACACATAGATACAGGGACACATAGAGACGGGGCACATAGAGACGGGGGCACATAGAGACAGGGGACACATAGAGAAGGGGACACATAGAGACGGGGGCACATCGAGACAGGGACATAGCATAGAGAAGGGGACACATAGATACAGGGGACACATAGAGACGGGGGCACATCGAGACAGGGACACATAGAGACGGAGGCACATAGAGACAGGGACACATAGAGACGGGGACACATAGATACAGGGACACATAGATACAGGGACACATAGAGACGGGGACACATAGATACAGGGACACATAGAGACGGGGACACATCGAGACAGGGACATAGTATAGAGAAGGGGACACATAGATACAGGGACACATAGAGACGGGGACACATAGATACAGGGACACATAGAGACGGGGACACATAGAGACGGGGACACATAGATACAGGGACACATAGAGACGGGGACACATAGATACAGGGACACATAGAGGCGGGGACACATCGAGACAGGGACATAGCATAGAGAAGGGGACACATAGATACAGGGACATATAGAGGCGGGGGCACATCGAGACAGGGACATAGCATAGAGAAGGGGACACATAGATACAGGGACATATAGAGAAGGGGGCACATAGAGAGGGACACATAGAGAGACGGGAACACATAGAGTCCAGGACACATAGAGACAGGGACACATAGAGACAGGGACATATAGAGACAGGGACACATAGAGACGGGGACACATAGAGGCGGGGACACATAGAGACGGGGGCACATAGAGACGGGGGCACATATAGACAGGGACACA
>CM065708.1:11048873-11056373 GCA_017654935.2 Phymorhynchus buccinoides | reverse complement strand
TTATTACTAGCGCAACACCTAGTACTGGCAATGCACCATACTGGTAACGCCACGTACTGGTAACACTGAGTACTGGTTTCGCCGGGTCCGCGTAATATTATTATAACTTTTGTCTGTCTCCCTCCTTCTATCTTCTTCACTCATCCCGTTCTACTACCCCCCGCACCTTACTGAGTACAGCAAATTTGAAGTGATTCAGTTATGAAAAGGCGGAGTTATAAGGCCCCGTTTCCCGTTGGCGCTGCTCTGAGAGTGATGCGCTCTCCCTAGTAACGGTAACGCCTAGTAACGGTAACGCCAAGTACTGGTAACGCTGAGTACAGCAAATTTGAAGTGATTCGGTTAAGAAACGGCGGAGTTATAAGGCCCCGTTTCCCGTTGGCGCTGCTCTGAGAGTGACGCGCTCTCCCGATTCTCTTCAAATTTGCTGCCAGGCTTTGCCCAGGCCATAGCAAGCCTGAAGCAACGGCGGAGTTATTCATGAAAAGGTGAAGCGGCGTATAGCGCACGCGTTTCTGAACCGATTCGCTTCCGGTTTGGCACACCGATAGTCACCGTCCCCGGTCATCTACCTGCCAACTTGGAAGATAATCGGTCCAGAAATGCCGGAGATAAGGGCGCCGAGAGTCCGGCGGATACGCGTTTCGCGCATTTGCAAAACCGCGCAAATGACACGGCCGCCTCGGTTGCCATCGGCCCGCGTTAGGGCTCACAGCAAATTTGAAGCGATTCGGTCAAAAAACGGCGGAGTTATAAGGCCTGTTTTGTGTTTCAGACAGACAGGCAGACACACACACACGGACACTTGGCTTTTTACTATATGATGATGATGATATGAAGATGATGATTATTATTAAAGGCATTAAATAGCTCAGTGTTGTGGATTCACGCCTGGCTGATCCTGTGGTCAGGCTGGTCCTGTAGTACAACACTCTTTTCTATCTCACCTATGTATAAATGTGCTAAAATATATCTTCGGCTCCAGTGACCTTGACTTTTGACCTATGAACTTCATTTTCGAACCTTGCCTAGATAGCCGTAGTACCTATCCGCATGCAAAATGTGAGCGTCCTAGGTCCCTCCGTTGAAACGTTATCGTGTTGTTCACATATAGATAGATAGATAGATAGACAGTCAGCTTCAGAATCCATTGAAAACAATACCAGCTTCGCTCTTCTTCGTCGCGGCTGGTAATGATCTAAAGGACCCGCTACACGTCAACTATAATACCACATGGCTGTACGATGCGATTCGATCACGTGGACTCGAAGCGCGAATCCAATTTGTTCTTCCAGACCACGTGATCGAATCGTATCGTACAGTCGTGCGATGGTTTACTCACCGAAATCACAGTGGCTACGGTTTACCCGGTTGTTGCAACAACACTTGGACCATGTTCAGGGATAGTAACTCTTCCTAGCCAAATTTTTTGTCAACAAAATAATACACTTTCTTGTTTCGTATATGTGACCCAGTATCACGAAAGGGACATTAAGTCGCTGGGACAGTTTCTCACAACAGCCTTGGAAAGTACAAAAAAATCTCATTTTGTTTTGTAAATTTTGAGTTATGGGTATGTTCGTGTTCCCTTACCTCTTATCTTTCATATTTGTTAAGGACAATCTTTACTAGTGTCTCTAAATGGTCTTATACAGTGTTTTAAAACGAGTAGGTCAATGCATTTTTTCTTCAGCTAAGCTAGACTTTAGACTGTGTTTTCTTAAAATGGCCGACCCTCATCCTACTAACTTTAAACGCTCATAACTTTGAAAGGGAAAAAAAGATACAAGAATGGTTCTTGTATCATTAGAAAGAGAATTGTCTGAAGTTTACAACTGAATAATTATCTCAGAATGGTGAGAGAGAGGGGGGGGGGGGGTCTTCTTTAAAAAACATTTATTTTTTATTTTTGAGTTAAATTACATATAGTGTTTGTTTGTGTGTTAATATGAGAAAAAATGAAATAAAATCGTTTAAAACAGAATCTCGTGTCTAAACGAATCGGGGAGAAAGGTGGCAGAGTGGTTAAGACGTTCGCCTGCCAAATGTAAAATGTTGCGTGACTGCAGCGTGAGTGACCCGGGTTCGAATCCCGGCCTCGCCCTTTCTTTCTAGTTTGACAGGGAAATCGAACCGAAGGTAGAGTCCTTCAAAGAGAACTAAAAAGTAGGCCTTAAGCTATGCGTTTTCTTTTTAGTCCCCGAGCCGAAGGTTCAGGGAGCTATTGTTTTTGTCTGGTCCGTCCGTCCGGTATCCGTCCGGCGTGCCTCCGTCCGTCCGGCTATTCGTCCGTTTTTCTCAAAAAACTATTCAGTCTATCATCATCAATTTTGGCATACTAGTTTGCCAAGATGCAAGCCATCCACTGATGTATTTAGTGTTACATTACCCGCTGTGCCCTAGGCCCTTTGTGTCACACGCCCGCCGTTTTTCTCAAAAACTATTCAGTCTATCATCATCAAATTTGGTATACTAGTTTACCAAGATGCAAGCTATCCACTGATGCATTTAGTGTTACATTACCCGCTGTGCCCTAGGCCCTTTGTGCCACAGGCCCGCTATGTCCCACTTCTTTCCGGCCGTCCATCCGTCCGTGCGTGCGTCCTGTTTTCAGTTCTCAATGGTCTCCCCGCTGTGTGTACAGCCGACACATTCCGATTTCGGAGTAGCTCGGCGATGCTGCGAGGGGACTTTGCAGACGCTCGACGTTGCACTTGTTTTTGCTTTCAGCTAATGATTTTCCAACAAATAAAGACTGCAGCGAAAAATATCTATAAGAAAAATATTTGCTCTCCCCCCAAAAAAAGAAACCCAAGGTTTTGCCTATCAAGTGGAGACCGCGCTTCCATTGCGTGCGGGCACGTGTGCGTGTGTGAGTGAGTGTGTGGTGTGATTGTCTGTGTTTACAATGTGTAGCCACAAGTGTCTGAATATTTTATTAAACACACGCGCGAATGAACACGCGCGTGCGCGAATACATACACGCGGCGCGCGCGCGCACGCACTCAAACACACGCGAGAGAGAGAGAGAGAGAGAGAGAGAGAGAGAGAGAGAGAGAGAGAGAGAGAGAGAGAGAGAGAGAGAGAGAGAGAGAGAGAGAGAGACAGAGAGAGAGAGAGAGAGACAGAGAGAGACAGACAGAGAGAGACAGAGACAGAGAGAGACAGAGAGAGACTGAGAGACAGATAGAGAGAGAGAGAGAGAGACAGGAGAGAGAGAGAGAGAGAGAGAGAGAGAGAGAGAGAGAGAGAGAGAGAGAGAGAGAGAGAGAGAGAGAGACGAGAGAGAGAGAGAGAGAGAGAGACAGGAGAGAGAGAGAGAGAGAGAGAGAGAGAGAGAGAGAGAGAGAGAGAGAGAGAGAGAGAGACAGAGAGAGAGAGAGAGAGAGAGAGACAGAGAGAGACAGAGACAGAGACAGAGAGAGACTGAGAGACAGATACAGAGAGAGAGAGAGAGAGAGAGAGAGAGAGAGAGAGAGAGAGAGAGAGAGAGAGAGAGAGAGAGAGAGAGAGAGACATAGAGACGAGAGAGAGAGAGAGAGAGAGAGAGAGAGAGAGAGAGAGAGAGAGAGAGAGAGAGAGAGAGAGAGAGAGAGAAAACGAAAAGACTGAGACTGAGAGACAGAGACAGAGAGACAGAGAGACAGAGACAGAGAGAGAAGAGAGACAGACAGAGAGAGACTGCCGAATCATACGGTGTGTCATGTCATTGCTGCACAGTCAGATCGGATTCGCCACGTGACCGACCTGATCCGACTGAAGCACATGACTCGAATCAGGCAATAAGCGTCGCCGGCTTTACGCACATAAAAAATCCTCCCACGGCGGTTGAAAGTCGGTAAGAGCAGGGAGAAATCCCGCTGCCTGGTATGTCCAAATTGACAGCTAGGTTTTCCAAGTGTGCCCCCCACCGTCCTCTCCACCCTGTGCCCCCCCCCCAACAAACAAAAAAGAAAGAAAAAGGTAGGCGCGGTACTTGCGGCGACGCGCTCTCCGGGGGAGAGCAGCCCGAATTTCACAGAGGTAAGTCTCTGTGATTAGAATATATACCAAATACCCAATACTACTAGTTCTATTCACTATATTTGTCCGTCACCATAGGTGATCGGACTTTGCGATGGGCTGGTTTGTTTGTTTGTTTGTATGTTTTTTTCCCTGTCTGTCCCAAGGATATCTTCCGAACCGCTTGACAGAATCGCGTCAAATTGTGTGTGGTGGTGTGTCACCATGAGAGGAAGGCATCCGCGCAAAAAAGTTTTGCCGTCGTGACCTTGACCTTGGCGTACGACCTTGAAAACCGAAAATCTTTCAGGGGCCATAACTCCCACACCGTTAGTGTTAGAGTCTTCAAATGTGGCATGAAGGTACTTTGGCTTATGCCCGTTCTGATGGTGGCATACAGATCAAGGTCAAGGTCACGTTCCGGCCGATCAGTAGGCCTTGAACGTGGTAGGGGTCTACACATTGGGTTTTAAGCCATATTTTCCACATTGGTACTTGACAGAAGCGCTTCAGATTGTGTGTGGTACTGTATACCCTAGAGAAGAAAACATCCGAGCATAAATTATCACCATGCTAACCTTGACCTTGAAGTGTGACCTTGAAAACCGAAATTTCCTTCTTTGCGCTATATGTTTCTTCTTCAAGCTGTATCTCGGGAACTAGAAGACAGAATCCCTTCCAATTTTGTGTCAGGATGTGACACTCTACGGGGTGTCGCAAGTGCGTGGCATTGCTGGTGACGGACATGTCTGCCGCTCGGCGACGCCCTTGTTCTCTCTTTCTCCACCTCTTTCTCTCGTTCTTTCTCTCTCCCTCTCTCTACCCTCTCTCTCTCTTTCTCTCTCTCTCTCCTCTCTCTCTCTCTCTCCTCCCTCTCTCTCCCCCTTTCTCTCTCTCCCTCCCCCCTCTCTCTCTCCCCTCTCTCTCTCTCTCTCTCTCTCTCTCCCTCCCCCCTCTCTCTCTCCCTTTCTCTCTCTCTCCCTCCCCCCCCTCTCTCTCCCTTTCTCTCTCTCTCTCCCCCGCTCTCTCTCTCTCTGTTTCTCTCTCTCTCTCCCTCCCCTCTCTCTGTATCCCTCCCCCCATCTCTCCCCCCCATCTCTCTCTCTCTCTCTCTCTCTCTCTCTCTCCTCTCTCTCTCTCTCTCTCTCTCTCTCTCTCTCTCTCTCTCTCTCTCTCTCTGTGTTTTCAACTGTCACCACTAGGGTCGGGTCAAGCAGTCCCATAACAGTATTATCACAATTCGATGGCTTGGAGTCAAAACGGACTATCTAGATAGTCCATTGACATATTACTGGACCTATTACAAAAACTAATAACTTCAAAAAAGGGGTTATGCTTTTAATAATTCTGCATTTTTTAAATTTATACAAGTTATTAGATTTTGAAAAAAAAAGTCCCATATGTCAATGGACTATCTAAAGATAGTCCGCTTTGACTCCAAGCCGTCGTGGTGACAGACATACTGTTGCATCCCTCTTTCACATCTACTGTCACCATTTCCCTATGTCTCTCTCTAGTCTCTGTCTCTGTATGTATCTCTGTCTGTCTGTCTGTCTCTCTCAACTCAACAGAACTTTATTACATGTATGTGTTACGCCCAATCCGTGAAATTGCCTATTTCATGAAATGGGCAAAATGCTTTGTCCAATTTATGAAATGGACAATGTATATTACATTTTTGAATCCCCATTCACACAGGTATTGATTAAGATTGATTCAATGGTATCACACTTTTCTACATTGTATTTGCACCCCCATCCTGCCCCCCAACTCGACCAGATGCTAAGCTGGGGCATGCCTGAGCCACATGTTGAATCAAACGTTTTATCAAATTAAGTCTGAATAAAATAATTTTAACTCATCTACAGATGAGATTTCTCATTCGTTTGAACCAATTCTTGATCTATGTGTGCTAATGAACGAAAACTATTTTTCATTCATATTGCTTTTCTCAATTTCAAGTTATAAATTGGCTATTTCACGAACTAGGCAAACCATTTTGCCCATTTCATGAAATGGGCAATTTCATGGATTGGGCGTAACATATGTATCTATAGATACAAATTTAAAAAAGAAGAGAAATTGAAAGTGACAGTGATATATCCAACACTTAAAATACTTGAAACATCATATAGTAAAAAGCCAACTGTCCGTCCGTGTGTGTGTGTGTGTGTATGTGTCTGTGTGTGTGTGTGTGTGTGTGTGTGTGTGTCTGTGTGTCTGAAACACGAAACGGGCCTTATAACTCCGCCGTTTTTTGACCGAATCGCTTCAAATTTGCTGTGAGCCCTAACGGGGCGATGGCAACGGCAACCGAGGCGCCGTGTCATTTGCGCGGTTTCGCAAATGTGCGAAACGCGTATCTGCCGGACTCTCGGTGCCCGTATCTCCGGCGTTTCTGGACTGATTGCCTTCTACTTTGGCAGATAGATGACCAGGGTTGGCAGATAGATGACCAGGGACGGTGACTATCGGTGTGCCAAACCGAAAGCGAATCGGTTCAGAAACGCGCGCGCTATACGCCGCTTCACCTTTTCACGAATAACTCCGCCGTTTCTTAACCGAATCGCCTCACATTTGCTGTCAGGCTTGCTATGGCCCGGGCAAAGCCTGGCAGCAAATTGGAAGAGAATCGGGAGAGCGCGTCACTCTCAGAGCAGCGCCAACGGGAAACGGGGCCTTATAACTCCGCCGTTTCTTAACCGAATCGCTTCAAATTTGCTGTACTCTGTGTTACCAGTACTTGGCGTTACCGTTACTAGGCGTTACCAGTACGGTGCATTGCCAGTACTAGGCGTTGCGCTAGTAATTATTATTAAGCATGACATATAATCAATACTCAAAGCATGCTAAATAAAAACTAAAACAAGAAATGTGGTGAAAACAACTGCATTGAAATACATGCAAAACTTCGCGAGATATTAGCGATTATGTGTTTTGGGGGTTGAACCCCGTAACTGGCGCGACCTTGACCTTAATGTCAAACTAAATACATCAGTGGATAGCTGGCATCTTGGCAAACTAGTATACCAAATTTGATGATGATAGACTGAATAGTTTTTTGAGAAAAACGGACGAATAGCCGGACGGACGGACGGACGGAGGCACGCCGGAGGCACGGACGGATCAGACAGAAACAATAGCTCCCCGAACCTTCGGCTCGGGGACTAAAACCCCCCCAACGCAGATTGATTAATATAATATCATGACTCTCTCATCACCTTTCATTGGGTCAAGCACTCTTAGTCTTACGCCCCCCCCCCTCTCTCTCTCTCTCTCTCTCTCTCTCTCTCTCTCTCTCTCTCTCTCTCTCTCTCTCTCTCTCTCTCTCTCTCTCTCTCTCTCTCTCTCTCTTTCCATTTTGATTATATATTGGATGGTCGGTAACCATGAATGTTTTCTTTCAGTGTTCATTTATTTTGTTTCATTTGTTTATTTGACTTTTGTTTATGTTGTCGAATACTATTATTTCATTGAAAATATTCATGAAATATTCAT
>CM065708.1:11037728-11040873 GCA_017654935.2 Phymorhynchus buccinoides | reverse complement strand
TTTCGATAAATATTAGGATTGTGGGTTGTGTGGGGTGTGTGGTGTGTGTGTGTGTGTGGTGTGTGTGTGTGTGTGTGTGGGGGTGTGTGTGTGTGTGTGTGTGTGTCTGTGTTGGACTGTTTGATCCGACAAAGGTGGTGAGATGCCCACCTTTTCCTTTGGGAGAGAGAGAGAGACGAGAGAGAGCGAGAGAGAGAGAGAGACGAGAGGACGAGAGAGAGAGAGAGATGAGAGAGAGAGAGAAAACACACTGGAACACGGAAATGTTATTGTCATTACCACACGGGTCTGATGACATGAATATTTCATGAATATTTTCAATGAAATAATAGTATTCGACAACATAAACAAAAGTCAAATAAACAAATGAAACAAAATAAATGAACACTGAAAGAAAACATTCATGGTTACCGACCATCCTAATATATAATCAATCATCGGAAAAGAGAGAGAGAGAAGAGAGATGAGAGAGAGAGAGAGTGAGAGGAGAAGATGAGAGAGAAGGAGCGACGATGAGACGAAGAGCGAGAGTCGAGAGAGAGAGACGAGAGAGAGAGAGAGAGAGATGGAGGGGGGGCGTAAGACTAAGAGTGCCTTGACCCAATGAAAAGGTGATGAGAGAGTCATGATATTATATTAATCAATCTGCGTTGGGGGGGTTTTAGTCCCCGAGCCGAAGGTTCGGGAAGCTATTGTTTCTGTCTGATCCGTCCGTGCCTCCGGCGTGCCTCCGTCCGTCCGTCCGTCCGGCTATTCGTCCGTTTTTCTCAAAAACTATTCAGTCTATCATCATCAATTTGGTATACTAGTTTGCCAAGATGCCAGCTATCCACTGATGTATTTAGTTTTACATTAAGGTCAAGGTCGCGCCAGTTACGGGGTTCAACCCCCAAAACACATAATCGCTAATATCTCGCGAAGTTTTGCATGTATTTCAATGCAGTTGTTTTCACCACATTTCTTGTTTTAGTTTTTATTTAGCATGCTTTGAGTATTGATTATATGTCATGCTTAATAATAATTACTAGCGCAACGCCTAGTACTGGTCAATTGCACCGTACTGGTAACGCCTAGTAACGGTAACGCCAAGTACTGGTAACGCATGAGTACAGCAAATTTGAAGCGATTCGGTTAAGAAACGGCGGAGTTATAAGGCCCCGTTTCCCGTTGGCGCTGCTCTGAGAGTGACGCGCTCTCCCGATTCTCTTCAAATTTGCTGCCAGGCTTTGCCCCTGCCCATAGCAAGCCTGACAGCAAATGTGAAGCGATTCGGTTAAGAAACGGCGGAGTTATTAATTTTGTGAAAAGGTGAAGCGGCGTATAGCGCGCGCGTTTCTGAACCGATTCGCTTTCGGTTTGGCACACCGATAGTCACCGTCCCTGGTCATCTATCTGCCAACCCTGGTCATCTATCTGCCAAAGTAGAAGGCAATCAGTCCAGAAACGCCGGAGATACGGGCACCGAGAGTCCGGCAGATACGCGTTTCGCACATTTGCGAAACCGCGCAAATGACACGGAGCCCCGGTTGCCGTTGCCATCGCCCCGTTAGGGCTCACAGCAAATTTGAAGCGATTCGGTCGAAAAACGGCGGAGTTATAAGGCCCGTTTCGTGTTTCAGACACACAGACACACACACACACACACACACACACAGACACATACACACAACACACACACGGACGGACAGTTGGCTTTTTACTATATGATGTTTCAAGTATTTTAAGTGTTGGATATATCACTGTCACTTTCAATTTCTCTTCTTTTTTAAATTTGTATCTATAGATACATATGTTACGCCCAATCCATGAAATTGCCCATTTCATGAAATGGGCAAAATGGTTTGCCTAGTTCGTGAAATAGCCAATTTGATAACTTGAAATTGAGAAAAGCAATATGAATGAAAAATAGTTTTCGTTCATTAGCACACATAGATCAAGAATTGGTTCAAACGAATGAGAAATCTCATCTGTAGATGAGTTAAAATTATTTTATTCAGACTTAATTTGATAAAACGTTTGATTCAACGTGTGGCTCAGGCATGCCCCAGCTTAGCATCTGGTCGAGTTGGGGGGCAGGATGGGGGTGCAAATACAATGTAGAAAAGTGTGATACCGTTGAATCAATCTTAATCAATACCTGTGTGAATGGGGATTCAAAAATGTAATATACACTGTCCATTTCATAAATTGGACAAAGCATTTTGCCCATTTCATGAAATAGGCAGTTTCACGGATTGGGCGTAACACATACATGTAATAAAGTTCTGTTGAGTTGAGAGAGAGACAGACAGACAGACAGAGATACATACAGAGACAGAGACTAGAGAGAGACATAGGGAAATGGTGACAGTAGATGTGAAAGAGGGATGCAACAGTATGTCTGTCACCACGACGGCTTGGAGTCAAAGCGGACTATCTTTAGATAGTCCATTGACATATGGGACTTTTTTTTTCAAAATCTAATAACTTGTATAAATTTAAAAAATGCAGAATTATTAAAAGCATAACCCCTTTTTTGAAGTTATTAGTTTTTGTAATAGGTCCAGTAATATGTCAATGGACTATCTAAAGATAGTCCGTTTTTGACTCCAAGCCATCGAATTGTGATAATACTGTTATGGGACTGCTTGACCCGACCCTAGTGGTGACAGTTGAAAACAACACAGAGAGAGAGAGAGAGAGAGAGAGAGAGAGGAGAGAGAGAGAGAGGGAGAGAGAGAGAGAGAGAGAGAGAGAGAGATGGGGGGAGAGATGGGGGGAGGGATACAGAGAGAGGGGAGGGAGAGAGAGAGAAACAGAGAGAGAGAGCGGGGGAGAGAGAGAGAGAGAGAAAGGGAGAGAGAGGGGGGAGGGAGAGAGAGAAAGGGAGAGAGAGAGGGGGGAGGGAGAGAGAGAGAGGGAGAGAGAGAGAAAGGGAGAGAGAGGGGGAGGGAGAGAGAGAAAGGGAGAGAGAGGGGGAGGGAGAGAGAGAGGGAGAGAGAGAGAGAAAGAGAGGAGAGAGGGTAGAGAGAGGGAGGAGAGAAAGAACGAGAGAAAGAGGTGGAGAAAGAGAGAACAAGGGCGTCGCCGAGCGGCAGACATGTCCGTCACCAGCAATGCCACGCACTTGCGACACCCCGTAGTAGTGTCACATCCTGACACAAAA
>CM065708.1:11032728-11035228 GCA_017654935.2 Phymorhynchus buccinoides | reverse complement strand
TAGCTTAAGGCCTACTTTTTAGTTCTCTTTGAAGGACTCTACCTTCGGTTCGATTTTCCCTGTCAAACTAGAAAGAAAGGGCGAGGCCGGGATTCGAACCCGGGTCACTCACGCTGCAGTCACGGCATTACATTTGGCAGGCGAAACGTCTTAACCACTCTGCCACCTTTCTCCCGCATTCGTTTAGACACGAGATTCTGTTTTAAACGATTTTATTTCATTTTTTCTCATATTAACACACAAACAAAACACTATATGTAATTTAACTCAAAAATAAAAAATAAATGTTTTTTTAAAAGAAGACCCCCCCCCCCCCTCTCTCTCACCATTCTGAGATAATTATTCAGTTGAAAACTTCAGACAATTCTCTTTCTAATGATACAAGAACCATTCTTGTATCTTTTTTTCCCTTTTAAAGTTATGAGCGTTTAAAGTTAGTAGGATGAGGGTCGGCCATTTTAAGGGTGAAAACACAGTCTAAAGTCTAGCTTAGCTGAAGAAAAAAATGCATTGACCTACTCGTTTTAAAACATGTATAAGACCATTTAGAGACACTAGTAAAGATTGTCCTTAACAAATATGAAAGATAAGAGGTTAGGGAAACACGAACATACCCATAACTCAAAATTTACAAAAAAATGAGATTTTTTTGACTTTGCAAGTCTGTTGTGAGAAACTATCCCAGCGACTTAATGTCCCTTTCGTGATACTGGGTCACATATACGAAACAAGAAAGTGTATTATTTTGTTGACAAAAAAATTGGCTAGGAAGAGTTACTATCCCTGAACATGGTCCGAGTGTTGTTTTGCAACAACCGGGTAAACCGTAGCCACTGTGATTTCGGTGAGTTAAACCATCGCACGACTGTACGATTACGATTCGATTCACGTGGTCTCCTGGAAGAACAAATTGGATTCCGCGCTTCGAGTCCTACGTGATCGAATCGCATCGTACAGCCATGTGGTATTTATAGTTGACGTGTAGCGGGTCCTTTAGATCATTACCAGCCGCGACGAAGAAGAGCGAAGCTGGTATTGTTTTCAATGGATTCTGAAGCTGACTGTCTATCTATCTATCTATCTATGTGAACACGATAACGTTTGAACGGAGGGACCTAGGACGCTCACATTTTGCATGCGGATAGGTACTACGGCTATCTAGGCAAAGTTCCGAAAATGAAGTTCATAGGTCAAAAGTCAAGGTCACTGGAGCCGAAGATATATTTTAGCACATTTATACATAGGTGAGATAGAAAAGAGTGTTGTACTACAGGACCAGCCTGACCACAGGATCAGCCAGGCGTGAATCCACAACACTGAGCTATTTAATGCCTTTAATAATAATCATCATCTTCATATCATCATCATCATATAGTAAAAAAGCCAAGTGTCCGTGTGTGTGTCTGCCTGTCTGTCTGAAACACAAAACAGGCCTTATAACTCCGCCGTTTTTTGACCGAATCGCTTCACATTTGCTGTGAGCCCTGACCGATGGCAACCCCGAGGCGGCCGTGTCATTTGCGCGGTTTTGCAAATGCGCGAAACGCGTATCCGCCGGACTCTCGGCGCCCTTATCTCCGGCATTTCTGGACCGATTGCCTTCCAATTTGGCAGGTAGATGACCGGGGACGGTGACTATCGCAGTGTGCCAAACCGGAAGCGAATCGGTTCAGAAACGCGTGCGCTATACGCCGCTTCACCTTTTCATGAATAACTCCGCCGTTGCTTCAGGCTTGCTATGGCCTGGGCAAAGCCTGGCAGCAAATTTGAAGAGAATCGGGAGAGCGCGTCACTCTCAGAGCAGCGCCAACGGGAAACGGGGCCTTATAACTCCGCCGTTTCTTAACCGAATCGCTTCAAATTTGCTGTACTCAGCGTTACCAGTACTTGGCGTTACCGTTACTAGGCGTTTACCGTTACTAGGGAGAGCGCATCACTCTCAGAGCAGCGCCAACGGGAAACGGGGCCTTATAACTCCGCCTTTTCATAACTGAATCACTTCAAATTTGCTGTACTCAGTAAGGTGCGGGGGGTAGTAGAACGGGATGAGTGAAGAAGATAGAAGGGAGGGAGAGAGACAAAAGTAATAATAATAATATTTCAAAAAACGCGGACCCGGCGAAACCAGTACTCAGCGTTACCAGTACTTGGCGTTACCAGTATGGTGCATTGCCAGTAACTAGGTGTTGCGCTAGTAATAATAATAATTAATAATAATAATAATAGTAATAATAATAGTAATAATAATAATAATAATAATAATAGTAAAGCCAACAACGATCTTTTACCAACACCCCCTCCCGTTAATACCCACCCCACCCCACCCCCAACCCCCCTCCCCATCCCCAATCCGCACCCTCCACATCTCCACCCCTCTAAGCCCCCTTTTTCAGTTAAGTAGTTAACTGATATAATCCACTTCCGCTTCCGGCAAAAGAAAAGTCAGCTAACTGTTAATTGGAATACGAAAATGTCACTTAGCAGTTAAGTGGCATTTTGT
>CM065708.1:11020228-11027728 GCA_017654935.2 Phymorhynchus buccinoides | reverse complement strand
CCCCGCCTCTATGTGTCCCTGTATCTATGTGTCCCCGTCTCTATGTGTCCCTGTGAGTCTATGTGTCCCCGTCTCTATGTGTCCCTGTCTCTATGTGTCCCTGTATCTATGTGTCCCCGTCTCTATGTGTCCCTGTCTCTATGTGTCCCCGTCTCTATATATGTCCCTGTCTCTATGTGTCCCCGCCTCTATGTGTCCCTGTATCTATGTGTCTCCCCGTCTCTATGTGTCCCTGTATCTATGTGTCCCTGTATCTATGTGTCCCCGTCTCTATGTGTCCCTGTCTCTATGTGCCTCCGTCTCTATGTGTCCCTGTCTCGATGTGCCCCCGTCTCTATGTGTCCCTGTTTCGTCTCTATGTGTCCCCTTCTCTATGCTATGTCCCTGTCTCGATGTGCCCCCGTCTCTATGTGTCCCCTTCTCTATCTATGTCCCCTGGTCTCTATGTGCCCCCGTCTCTATGTGCCCCCGTCTCTATGTGTCCCTGTCTCTATGTGTCCCCGTCTCTCTATGTGTCCCCGTCTCTATGTGTCCCCGTCTCTATGTGTCCCTGTATCTATGTGTCCCCTTCTCTATGCTATGTCCCTGTCTCTATGTGCCCCCGTCTCTATGTTGCCCCCGTCTCTATGTGTCCCCTTCTCTATGCTATGTCCCCGTCTCTATGTGTCCCTGTCTCGAGGTGCCCCCGTCTGGATGTGTCACCTTTTAATGTTGCCCCCGTCTTATGTGTCCCCGACTCTGTGTCCCTCTCGGTATGTGCCCCCGTTTCTATGTGGTCCCCGTCTTTATAATGTCCCCGTTTTCTATGTGTCCCGTGTCTATATATGTCCCCGTTTTCTATGTGTCCCCGTCTCTATAAAGTCCCCGTTTCTATGTGTCCCCGTCTCTATAATGTCCCCGTCTCTATGTGTCCCCGTCTCTATATATGTCCCCTGTCTCTATGATTGTCCCCGTCTCTATAATGTCCCCGTCTCTATGTGTCCCCGTCTCTATAATGTCCCCGTCTCTATGTGTCCCCGTCTCTATAATGTCCCCGTTGTCTATGTGCCCCCCTCTCTATAATGTCCCCGTTTCTCTGTGTCCCCGCCTCTATGTATGTGTCCCTGTCTATATGCGCCCCCATCTCTATGTGTCCCCATCTATGTGTCCCCGCCTCTATGTGTCCCCGCCTCTATGTGTCCCTGTTTCTATGTGTCCACCTGTCTCTCATGTGTCCCTGTCTCTATGTTGTCCCTGTCTCTATGTGTCCGCCTGGACTCTATTTGTTTCCCCGTCTCTATGTGTCCCTGTCTCTGATGTGTCCCTGTCTCTGTGTGTGTCCCCGTCTCTATATTGTGTCCCCGTCTTGTCTATGTGTCCCCCCCCGGTGTCTCTATGCTTGTCCCACTGTCTCTGTGTGTGGGTCCCCGTCTCTATAAGGGTATGTCCCGTCTCTATGTGTCCCTGTCTCTATGTGTCCCTGTCACTATGTGTCCCTGTCTCTACTATGTGTCCCTGTCTCTGTGTGTCCCCGTCTCTATGTGTCCCCGTCTCTATGTGTCCCCGTCTCTATGTGTCCCCATCTGGCTGTGTGTCCCCCGTCTCTATGTGTCCCTGTCTCTGTGTGTCTGTCCCCGGATTCCATGTATGACTCTCATTGTGCCCTGTTCGATCTCTAAACGTGTCCCCCGTTTACATGTGTGTCCACCCTGTCTCTAGGTGTTTCCCCGTCTCATCTATGTATTACTATAATAGTCCCCAGCCTATGTGATGTCCCCGTATCTGAGGTGTAACTCTCATTGAGCAAACTGGACCAATGCAACAACAAGAAACGTATTCACCCTAATTGCAAGTCACGTGATAGTTCGCGCGAGAAGATACTTTTGGGAGTAGCCACAAAGCGTTTTGGGCAAACGTCGGCAAAAGAGATGTTTCGTAGTACTGGGTTTTTTTGCCGATTTTGCGCTTACGCTACGTAACGTTAGCCCTTGTGAAACACTCCCCGGTGCTCGTGTCTCTATGTGTTACCCGCATTGTGCCTCTGCTTAAATTTTTATGATAGTTCTACTAAAGCTTAAAGTGGGAAACTAGGGTAAGACGGGCTAAAAAGCGCATGGGCGGGTAAGAAGTCCACCCAATTATCTCATGAAATGAAGCAAATTTCAGTCTCATTTTGCCCATGAGAACGAGCGTTAATGTCTAGCGATTCGTCTCATGGGCAAATTTGACTGAAATTTTCTTTATTTCATGAGATAATTGGGGTGGGCTTCTTACACGCCCATGCGCTCTTTTTACCCCCGTCTTACCCTATACGTTTGTTACTTTCTAAATTAAGTAAACCTTTAAGTGGGAAACTAAGCGTTGTTACTTTCTTTAAATTAAGTATATCGGTTGTTTACTTAATTACCCGGCCAGAGGCCGGGGGTTTGCAGATTGGCTTGGTTGTGTGGGTGTGTGTGTGTGTGTGGTGTGTGTGTGTGTGTGTGTGTGTGCTGTTTGTGTGTGTGTGTGTGTGTGTCTGGTGTGTGTTGTGTGTGTGTGTGTCCCTGTTTATCGATTATGTTAAAAAACTACTGTTTGGACTTTGATTAAAATTGGCAGAGGTGTAGACAGCTTGAAAAGGAAGCTTCCTTTCGTTAATCAACACTGTGCTGACCTTGACCTTGAAGTTTGACCTTGAAAACCGAAATTTCCTTCTTTGGGCTATGTAATTTCCCCCCAGCTTTATTTCGTGAGACTAGTGAACAGAATCGCTTCAAATTTTGTGTGGTGGTGTACCATGGTGCAAGGAAGTTTGTATAAAAAGTTCAGCTGTATCTCGTGAACTACTGAACAGAATCGCTTCAAATTTTGGGCTATGTATTTTATGCGTCCTGTAAGGGTGGAAAGTGGTGTGTTTATTAGGGGGTGGGGGGGGGGAGAGGACTCGGTGCAAGGAAGTTTGTATAAAGTTCGTCTCATGGGCAACATTTGACTGAAATTTTCTTTTAATTTCATGAGATAATTGGGGGTGGGCTTCTTACCCGCCCATGCAATTTTTACCCCGTCTTCCCCTAACAACGTTTTGTTTCCCACCGTGACTTAAGCTTTTAGTAACCTTCATGAAATTTACATAGGGAAGACGGGGTAAAAGGCGCATGGGCGTGTAAGAAGCCCACCCCAATTATCTCATAAATAAAGAAAATTTCAGTCAAATTTACCCATGAGACGTTAATGCGCTAGCATTAACGCTCGTCTCATGGGCAAAAATGTGACTGACATTTGCTTCATTTCATGAGATAATTGGGTGGGCTTCTTACCCACCCATGCGATTTTTACCCCGTCTTCCCCTATAGGTCTCTAAGTGGAAATTGGTGACACACAGAGGGACGGGAGCTCGTCGATACTTGTACGCGGTGTGGTGTGTGGGGGGGGGGGGGGGGGCTTCCAGTTGTTTGTGAAACGAGCAACTTGCAATGCAATGCGTTTGCCACGAGTGTTCGTTCACTCTACTAGACTACTAACTAATTTGCCCGAGTTGCCTGACCTCTCTAATTCAACTCTCAAATTCAACTCAGTATTGGGCACTCGACAAAACAATCTCCGTTTCTTTTGTGCGCCCTCTCAGTTGCAGTTGGATTTTTGAAGGGGGTGTTTGCGTAGGGTATACTTCTTCTAAGAAGCATCTGTGCAGTACAATAAGCCTGGGTTTTTTTAATATATTGTTTTGCAGTCCTGTCCGTTCAGTTTTCGTTATAGCAAGTTTTGCAAGACAGCTGCTGTTACACAGACGGGTACGTTCATAATATACCGGAACGCATAAATATAATACTTAAGCTTTTCGGAATAATGCTTCTTCACTTCAGTTACTGTCAGTTACGCTGTGTTATTTTTTGTTTATTTTATTTTTTTCGTAAAGGTCAAGATGTGGCCCCCCCCTCCCCCCCCCCCCCTACATTTATCGGTTAATTGGTATTTTTCCGTTTTTTGCCTTGTCTTACCATACATACAGCTGTTTGTTAGGATCATTTTTTAGCTAATAACCTTTTTGAATCTAACCCTACCTACCCTAAACCTAACCCTACCCCCCCACCCTAATAAGACGGGAAAACGCAACGAACCACCACTGTGACAATCGCGGTGTATGGCAGTACAATAGTGGGGGGTAGGGTAGGGTAGGGGCTAGGGGTTATGGGGGGGGGGGTGGGGGGGGGGGGGGGGGGGGGGGGGGGGGGGGGGGTTAGGTTAGTATTCGCCAAAGAGAATGAGCTGAAAAATGTTCCTAAAAATACGCTTTATGTATGGTAAAAAAGGCAAGAAACGGAAAAATCGAATAACCGAGAAGCGGGGGGTGGCACATCTTTAACTTTATACCTCTTTTTCTTTTTTTTTGATTTCAACATTTACGCGTTTGACTGTAGAGGGGAAGTATTGTTTTGTGTTTTGTTTTTTGTCTGATATTTTTATCAACATAAGGCGCATTCGCCGAAATATCCGTATTTTTGTTTTTGGTCTCTGTGAATAAAAATAACGTCACTTAGACACGTGTCCGTGTACCTGTTTGTTTGTTGTATCTTTTTATTTTTTATTTATCTATGCATATATTTATTTATTTATGTGTTTATTTCTTTATACAGCAGCACACCTTTAAGCTCTCTATGCGCCTACCTGTGTTGTTTTGAGTGATTTTCCTGCCTGTTTGGTTCACGAGCTATCTGTGGCCGTGTACACACATAAGCGATATTCCTGCGGAACCCGTGCGCAATCCATAAATAAGTGAAGCAAAGAGGGAAAATATTCGCACGTTCCGAATTTTCCCCTAGCTATAATGCGTACTGTTTATCCTTCTTTCTTCCACTTATTTAGGGTTTTCCGTAGTACGAACTTACGCGTCTAATGTGAACCCGGCCTTATTGTTAAATAAAATTCGGGACTTTACTGTGTTGAAACTGCCTCCGGGCATTGCCTCCAGGATCGTTCCCACCATCTTTAAACTTACTAATTCCATATTGTCTGTTTGCAGGCGGAGGACCGTTAAACAGATTTCATCGTGTGTGTCTGTTCACGTATCTGTGTTGTTAAACATTCGGGACTTAACTGGTGTTGCACTGCATCCGGGCTTGCTCCAGGATCGTCCCACCATCATTATTCTACTACTAATGTCCCATATGTGTCCCTGTTCCAGACCGGAGGACTTTAAAGCGATTTTTAATGAAATAATTAAAGCCAGGCATCTTTTCTGTATCAACGCAGCGTCCAGTACAGTTGGCACTGAGGTAACGCGTTCGCCTCGTGTCAAGTAAACCCGAGTTCGACGAACCTGGGCACAAACTGGGGATTTTCTCTCACTTTGGCACTAGGCCTTACGGTCTGACGTGGAGTCTTTTCGGTGAGACGATAACAAGGTTCCCGTTTGATCATGCTTGAGCACACGTTAACCCGTGGCAACTAAAAAGTTGTCATTGGTCAGCAATGTACCCCCCCCCCCCCCCCCCTTCCTCATCAGTCACAAATTGCATGCAAAAAAAATCTCAAAAAAAATTGCGACGACCCCTTTTCCGGTGGGAGCAACCCGAATTTCACGGAGATCCCTCTGTGACTATTTAAGTACCAAATACTAATAATCCTATTTAGATAGTCAGTGAGTGAATGCGTTCGTGCTTTTTTCCCCTTTTTCACACACACACACACACACACACACACACACAGAGACACCACATACATACATACACGCACGCAGCGCACGCACACACAACGGCACACACGCACGCACGCCATGCACACACACACCACACACACACATCACACACACACAAGGTTCGTGGAAAATCAATTAATTGTTTTATACTTCCTGGTAGGCTATGTGTTGTTTGCTTTGTTTTCGATTTGTTGCTGCTTGGTGGTGATTGGGGGTGTTGGGGGGGGGGGGGGTAGGAGGGGAGGTTCATTAGAAAGAATCTGATACAATGCTCAGGGCGAGGTTTTATTCTACTGCACTAATTATGATGAAGATTTATTTTGTGTCTGTGTGTGTGGTGTGTGTGTTTGTAAGTTCTCTCTTCTTTTCTTTTTTTTTCTCTCTCCCTCTCTCTCTCTCTCTCTCTCTCCCTCTCTCTCTCTCTCTCTCCCTCTCTCTCTCGTCTCGTCTCTCTCTCTCTCTCTCTCTCTTTTTCAGTCTTTCTTCTTCTCTCTCTGATCTCCTCTCTCTCCCTCTCCTGTCTCTCCCGCTCTCTCTTCCTTCTCCCTCTCTCTCTCTTCCTCCTCTCGTCTCTCCTCTCTCTCTCTCTCCCCCTCGTCTCTCCCCCCCCTCTCTCTCTACTCTCTCTCTCGTCTCTCTCTCTCTCTCACTCACTCTGGTCCAGGGCTGGGTGAAAAAAGTTGTCCACTTATCTCGCATTTCTTTCTGTGAAGAGGTAATGGGTTAAAGGCTAAGCCTCTAGGGAAGATTTTTAGTGTGTTAATTTTCAAGTATAAAATTTGCCTTTAACCCACTTCTCTAGGTGATGGAGTATGACAACTTTCCCGGCCCCTTTTCAAATCTAATAAATTTATATTTGTGCCCGGGTTCTGCTCGTATGATGTAATAAATACAAGTGGTTGATTTTGCTCTTAATGGCAGACCGAGAGATAAGTAGGGTTTTACATGAAATTACAAGACTATCCCACTCTCATCAGTCCCTGACCAAATGGTTCAGGATTATTTGACACTTGTATTTTCTTTCTCACCAAAAATCTGCATAAGATTATGCAACAATAATAATAAAGCAGCTCAATGGCGCCAAAACAAAATCTAATAAAAAACAATGGAATCGAAAGGATTTACAAGACTTTTGTCTTTTCTAGAAGGGTTAGCCCCAGCAGGAAGGTCACTTAGTTCCTGGTTCCAGTTGGTGAGCTTTGGCACTGTCGTGGGGACCTTAACTCATGGCTGTGCTGAAGTTCCTCCGTAGGTATCGGGCGAGTGCTGGGTTGGCTGGGCTTGCTCATCAGGTGATAGTAGCTCCCAGTCGTATCCGTTACGGCTTCGGGCGGGATGGCCGGTTCAGGCGTGGTCTCCCCTCGCGATTCTGGGTGTGGGTCGTCCTTGGCGGCGTTCCCGGCTTGGTGCTTGTGAGTCCGGATGATCGTCCGCCCACGCTGCCCTGCTGAAATCACAGGAGAAGTGGATGTATTTCTCTATGGCTTTAGAGACAAGGGGCTTCATTCGGCAGGGAATTAGTGAATCCCAACCGGCTAGAAGGCTTCCCTTGTACAATAGCACTAAGACACATATCTGAATTTCAGCTAACAACTGAGAATCAGTAAACATAAAAGGTGATCAAGCCAACATCACGCTCCATCCAACACCTGGAAAGGAAAAAAGGTATCATAAGTGCAAGATTGCGACCCATAGGTTTCCTACTAAAAATAGACAAAAGGGTTAGTAGGCATGAACTCCGTTCTGGTACAAAAAACTCCAAGAAAAAGGCCCATGCCACAGACCCCGTGGTGTGTGGAACGAGGGGGTGAGAGTTCTAGGGGGGCTCGTCTTATTCCGAAAGT
>CM065708.1:10983952-11019728 GCA_017654935.2 Phymorhynchus buccinoides | reverse complement strand
GGGGGGGGGTGTTGCATGCCTGCAATTTTTTCTCTCGCATCATCCGGATTTCAGGATCATGAAAATGTCCATGAAAAGTTTTCCGGATTACTGGTTTGTTTTCTGCGCGTGTGTGCAGTGGTACAGGTGAAGTCGGAGGACGGGGAGAAAGGCTGTTGATCCATGCAGCTGTGTGGGACGATGTGTGTATGTGCAGTGGTGCAGGTGAAGTCAGAGGACGGGGAGAAAGGCTGCCGCGTGTTGATCCATGCAGCTGTATGGGACGATTTGTATGTGTGTGCAGTGGTGCAGGTGAAGTCAGAGGACGGGGAGAAAGGCTGCCGCGTGTTGATCCATGCAGCTGTGTGGGACGATGTGTGTATGTGCAGTGGTGCAGGTGAAGTCAGAGGACGGGGACAAAGGCTGCCGCGTGTTGATCCATGCAGCTGTCTGGGACAATGTGTGTATGTGCAGTGGTGCAGGTGAAGTCAGAGGACGGGGAGAAAGGCTGCCGCGTGTTGATCCATGCAGCTGTGTGGAACGATGTGTGTACGTGTGTGCAGTGGTGCAGGTGAAGTCGGAGGACAGGGAGAAAGGCTGCCGCGTGTTGATCCACGCCATGCAGCTGCAGACGCAGTCGCAGTACAAGACCCTCGAGTTTGAGAAGTTCGTCACGCTCGCTGAACAAGGGGACACCACCCAGGCTTTCCCCGTTGCGGTGAGTCATCAACAAACTTCTTAAAGACCCATCAGGTCGCGTGTTAAAAATCACGGGTTTCACGGGTTTTCCCTCTTAAAGCTGGTAAGAAATCTTTTTTGGACCAGGTTTGACTCCCATGCAAATGTCCCCAAATTGAAAACTAAAACATCATTTTAAAGAGCAGCCTCAATTTGAAGTTGGGGATATTTGTATGTGGGTCACAAAAAAGAAAAAAGGGACTTAATCGTGTTGCGTCAGTGTGTCTTTATCGTGCAATAAAGAAACATTGCATATGTGACTCAGCACCATGAAAGGGACATCAAGTGGGTGACGTCACGCCCTACTTTCGCTTTACTATATTCTTTGGTATAGTTCCAGGTCATTATGAGTCAATGCACATGTTTTAAGTGTTGGTAAGTATTTAGTTAAAGTAGATAGTAAGATTGATAAAAAATCTACCAATCTACTTTAACCATACTGTACCAACACCTGAAACAACTGCATTAGCGTTAAGCGACCTGGAGCTATACCATAGCATATAGAAAAACGAAAGTAGGCCTCTGGCCTTGACCCCTAGCCGGATGTGGGGCGGGAGTGATCCCCCCTTACCGGTCTAGCAGTGGCTAGGCCAATGAGCGCCTACTTCCGCCATTACAATTTTCCAGCGTTCATGGCAAGACCTGGGCTACCAGCACTCTGACTTTTGGTTCCTCTATTGCACTCAATAACTAGGTGGGTTCGTTCCTCTTCCTGTCTATCATCGGTTCTAGGGTGTATCTGAGTCTCGATTGTCTCAGCTTTGGAGGTTCTAGCTTCTCTAGAACTTTAGTTATCGAATTTTCTATTCGAGTCGCTCACTCGGCGTGCCCCAGTGCACGCGCGCACGCACGTGCTATGGCCACTTCAGGCACAAACTCTAGTCTTTCTCAAAAAGTTCAACCTGACCCCGTGGTCCGTTCTCCTCTTCCTAGGGACGAAGCAGGCCGTTTCCGTCCTAAGGAATCTTCGGATAAATCTATCCGTTCAGTTTCTCACAAATCGAAGTCTAAGCGCTCTCACACTCAGTCTTCTCCGTCTAGGCCTCCTAAGGCCTCCTCGGCCCCGGTGTCGTCAGTCTCTACTTCGGTCCTGGATTCTTTTATCCAGCAACTTGACTCGTCGGGTTTCAAGTTCACACCTCCTAAGTGTAAGGCCTCTCGGCCCAGTTCGTCTTTCAGTTCTGTTGTGCCTTTCTGTTCTAACAGGAGGCCTCTCTCCACCAAGGCCACCACCTCTACCCGGGCTTCGACTTCAACTTCGTGGGATAAGTCGCAGCCGCGCATGTCTGTCGCCCCGAGTGGCAAGTTTGCACTCGGGGGCCCGCCTGGTTTCCCCTCCCTCTCCGACCCAGTGTTGGAGAGAGGGCGAAGGAGGTCCCCTTCCGACCACCGGTCGAGGTCTTTTGACTGGGGCCTCGGGCAGACATCCCGGGATCTCGATGGGAACTCGAGCCCGGAAGGCCGTAGGCCTCTCGACACCTCCCCGGCCGGGGACCTCGAGGCCTATCGGCTAACACCGCCGCACGGTCGGAAAATCTCCGACGGTGTGGTTGGTGCAACTCTCGGCCGCTTCGCCTTGGCCGCAGGCCTCGGTCCGAGAGTTTCTCCCGGTGATCCCCCCAGCGGTGGGGACACCGGTCGAGTATATTCCAGGCCTGGAGGCCCTACACCTCGGCTCCGGATGGACCCGGAGCCGGTGGACGAAGGCCTCCCCGCCAGAGCGGCCTACCGTCAAGCGGGCCACCGTAGCCCCCGGTCGGCCGACCGTGGTGGCAAGCGGCCCCGCTCGGCCTCTCCCCCTTCCTCAGGCCTCCCCCACCGGGCCTCCTTTAGGGCCCGGGCCTCCCTCGGTAGGAGGCCTCGGGGGCCGTGGCCAAGTAGGCCGCGGCCTCCCCGGCACTCCAGGCCGCGGACAGGATGGGCCTCCCCCGGCGGGTCACCGGGGAGGCCGCGGCCTCCCTGGCTCCCCGGGCCGCGGGCAGGATGGAGGCCTCTCTCCTCGGTCTTCGGACGGGGAACGTGATCACGGCCTCTCACGGCCAGGTTCACCTATGGACCACGGATCATCGGAGGCCTCTTGGTCTCCGACACGTTCCCCTCCGCCCTTTGACCCTCGTCTTCTCAAAGCCATCATGGAATCTTTCCGCAACCTCCCTCCACCAACTTCTCCCGATGACCCTCCATTGGTGCGGGACTCTTCCAATCAGGGCCTCCTGGACGTGATCGGCGATGCGTGCCCAGATGTGGTCCGCCTCGCCGCTCGCGTCTCGGCCTCGGCCACAGGCCAGTCGGCTGGTTCTTTCCGGCAAGGGAAAGACCACCTGTTCCTACAGCCTCCTTCATGTCTCCAGGAGTCGATTCTCCGTGCGGAGGAATCCCTACGTACAGGTAGGCTGGCGGACGACAGTCACTACACGCAAGGCCGCTCTGTGCGCAGCCGTGAAGAGTCTTCGTCCTCCGGCTCTTTCCTGGCTCCCACTTTCCGGACGGTTCTCGGTCTCCATGCAGACTATCTCCCTTTTGCTCGCTCCTCAAAGCCCTCGAAGGTAGAGAGCGACAGGCTCAGATGTGAGGAAAACTGTTCCTCTTTCACCATCAAGGGCTCCTCCTTCAAGAATCTCGAAGCAGCCCTCTCAGACGCTCTCAGAGGCTGCGGTGTCGCGAGTTCTCTCGCTCAAACTGCCTCGGACTCCCTGGGGAGCTCTGCTCCCTCTCGGTCCCCGTTGGACTTCCGCCTGTTCGAGCAGGTCGACGAACCGGTCGTGGGAGTCTCTCTCGCCGCTCTCGGTGAGGCTCTCCAAAGTCTTACGGACGTTTTGGCCTCCCTCAAGGTCCAAACTTCCGCTATCGCAAGGGACAACTTTCTCGCGAAGGCTAAGACCCTCTCGGTGAGGGAGAAAGAACAACTCCGTTCTCTTCCTCTCCCCTTTTCGGGCCTCTTTGGGGACGAAGCTCTCGGCTCGGTGATCAAGCTGTCTTCGGAGCGCAAGGCTCAGGACAGCCAGGAGGCCATGATGGCTCTGCTCTTCAAGCAAGCCAAGCAAGCTCGCAGAATCTCGCTCTGCTCGGTTCAAACCGCGGCGTGGGGCCCTGGACCGCAAACGTTTCTCAACTTTCCCCAGGTCTCAGGCCTCCAAGTCCGTTCAGTACGTTTCTAAGCACTCAAACTCACACCGCTCCTTCCGCCCTCGCGGCGCCGCTACGAAGGGCTCTTCCCGACCGGCCGGCGGGAAACACTCGCAGTCTTTTCAGTAGAACCCGCGCGCTGCCGAGAACCGCCAGACGTTGTTCCGTCCAGCGTGGATTCCCTGTCTCAGGCGTATCCCGCTTGGCGCTCGCTTGTCGACAACGCCTGGATTCTCGGCGTCGTGCGGGAAGGGTATCGGTTCCCCTTCGAACTAGAACCGCCCCTCTCGGCAAAACCGATCGCTTTCTCCCCCCCCGGCAGACCCAGTACGGTTGGCGATACTGCAACAGGAAGTCGACTCTCTGGTCGTCAAGGGCGCAGTCTCCCGGGTCCCTCTTCCAGGACCCGGTTTCTACTCGCGTCTCTTCACGATCACGAAGAAGTCGGGCGGTTACCGCCCCGTTCTGGATCTGTCTCCGTTGAACAAGTTTCTTCACAAAACCAGTTTCAAGATGGAAACTCCGTCCACGGTCCGTTCGTTCATACGTCCAGGAGACTGGGCAACCTCAGTGGACTTGCAAGACGCTTACTTCCATCTGTCCATCCACCCTTCCCGCAGAAAGTTTCTCCGCTTCGTCTGGAAGGGAGAAACTTTCCAATTCAACGCCCTACCGTTCGGTCTCTCTCTGGCCCCCTGGATCTTCACCAAGGTGACCAGAGAGTTGGCCGCCCTGGCACGCGCGCAGGGCCTGCGGTTGAAAGTCTTTCTAGACGACTGGCTTTTACTCGCAGACTCTCGCGCTCTCTCTCTCGACCACACCCGAGTTCTGGTGGACCTCTCGCTTCGGCTGGGCTTCCGCATCAACTCCAAAAAATCGGATCTGACCCCCTCTCAGACCTTCACCTATCTAGGCATGTGCTTCGACACCGTGAACTTTACGGTCACGGCGTCCGAGGGCAGGCTTTCAGCCATTGTCAGTCTCGTGGCCGACCTCTCAGAGGCGAAGTCGGCCACGTTTCGCCGACTCCTCAGCCTTTTGGGCCTCATGGAGTCGGTAGCGGAGCTCCTCCCGTTGGGCAGAGTGCGCAAAAGGCCACTGCAACGGGAGTTGACGGCGCGCATCCTGGACCCATCCCACTTCGACCAGCAGGTCGCGTTGGGGGATTGGTTTCGGAAGGCGGTCATGGCTTGGACCGACCCGTGTTGGATGAACAGCATGGTCCCAATCAGTCGTTTGGGTTCCCAGCTGTTCATCCACACGGATGCCTCCCTAAGCGGGTGGGGAGCCCATATGGAGACGGAAGAAACCTCGGGCGTGTGGACAGAGCCACAAACACGTCTCCATATCAACTGGCTCGAGTTGGAAGCCATCCGGCTGGCCCTGATCCACTTTCTCCCCGCCATTCGGGGAAAGGGGGTCACGGTCTGCGGAGACAACTCGACCAGCTTGGCGTACCTCCGTCGTCAGGGGGGCACCCGCTCAGCCTCCCTGTCTCTGACGGCGGAGGACACTCTGGTTTGGGCCGACAGCCACGGGATCTCCCTGTCAGTGGAGTTTGTCCCGGGGAAACTAAACGTTCTGGCGGACCAACTCAGCCGCTCTCATCAGGTGCTTCAAACGGAGTGGACGATTGCGCATCGGGCCTTGACCCCAGTCTGGAGACGCTGGGGCAAGCCCATGGTGGATCTCTTTGCCACGAGGTACAGCAATCGTCTACCTCTGTACGTGTCCCCAGTCAGGGACCCTCAGGCCTTGGCCCGCAACGCCTTTGCGATGTCTTGGTCGGGGATGTCGGTTTACGCCTACCCCCCGACTGCGTTGCTCACGAAAGTCTTGGCCAAGTGCCTCCTGGAAAGACCAGACATGATCCTCGTCGCGCCCCATTGGCCGACTCAACACTGGTTTCCAGAACTTCTGGCTCTGGCCAGGGACGGCCCCCTCATGCTAGGGCTCACACCCAAGACCCTCCTCCAGCCAAGGAGCGGTCTAGGCCATCCAAACCCTTTCAGGCTAAACCTGGCCGCATGGAAACTATAAGACTCGGTTTCCGGCGACAGGGCTTCTCTTCGAGAACCGTAGAGCTTCTGCTGACCTCTCGGCGCCAATCCACCAATGCCTTGTACGATTTGCGCTGGAAGGCATGGTTCTCTTTCTGCGCGCGCAAGAAATTTGACGCGCTGCGCCCTACCACAGTCCAGTTTGTGGAGTTCCTGTCACACCTGCACAGAACTAAGGGCCTCTCTGCTCAGACCCTTTCTGGCTACAGGGCCTCTCTCATCAACACCATTTCGTTAGCTTTGGGTTTTGACCGAACCTCTAAGCTTTCCGCTCCGCAGGTGTCCCACTTTTTGGACGCTGTGCGTTTGCGGGCCCCGGCGAGGACTGTCCGGGTCCCGCAGTGGGACGTTTTTCTTGTGTTGAATTATCTAAGGGATCGCTGTGAACCTCTCTCTTCCCTCTCCCTCAAGACCCTCACTCTCAAGACGGTTTTCTTGATTGCTCTGGCATCGGCCAGACGGGTCAGTGGCCTCCACGCCCTTAGCGGACTCCCCAGGGACGTGGAGTTCGCCGAGGATTTCTCGTCGGTTTCTCTTTGCTTTCTGCCCGAGTTCAGGGCCAAAAATCAACCCGGCGATGTCGAGTCACCTCTCCTCTCCATCTCCAGTCTTAGGACTATCCTCTGTCCGGATGACGCCGACCGCTTCCTTTGTCCGGTCCGCGCCCTCAGGTCCTATCTCTCCAGAACCAAGGGTTTTAGGGGTTCTAGGAGGAGACTGTTTCTCTCTATCAACCCTAAGTACACTAAGGACGTTTCGAAGAACACGGTAGCTAGATGGTTGCTGGACTGTATCAAGCTTTCCTATTCTCAGTCTCTAGTTAGCCTGCCATCTGGCTCTGTCAGGGTCCACGAGCTCCGCGCAATCAGCGCCTCGCTCGCTCTGGTTAAGGGGGTGCCCATGGTTAAAATAATGTCATCCGCTTACTGGAAGTCGCTCAACACCTTCCTCAGCTTCTACCTGCGGGACATCTCCACGCAGCACGACGACGACTCCTTCACTATCAGGAAGGTAGTTGTCGCCCAGACCGCCGTCTCCCTCTAAAACCAGTGAGTACGGGGACAAGCTCCCATCAGCCACCCCCTATGTTGTTTTTTAGTGGGTATATCATTGCAATGATGTTTTGGGGCAATATTGGGGCACACACACCCCACCCCCCCTTTTTCCCCAACTCTTTTGCCTAGGATTACCTAGTTGTCTAAGGGGAAAAAAGGGAGTACAGGGGTTCTGTTTTTCAGAAGTGTTCGTGGGAAAAAAGCTCCCAGGTTCTTGCTCTCACTCTGTGGTTTGGGGGTATTGAAGCATCTACCCTCCTCCGCTTTGGTAATCTGCAGTTGTTTCAGGTGTTGGTACAGTATGGTTAAAGTAGATTGGTGGATTTTTATTAATCCCTACTATCTATTTAACTTAATACTTACCAACACCTGAAACAAACGAGGTACCCTCCCTTGTATCCTCCCTCACTAATAAAGATGCTTCCTGTAAAATGTTGTAATGGCGGAAGTAGGCGCTCATTGGCCTAGCCACTGCTAGACCGGTAAGGGGGGATCACTCCTGCCCCACATCTGGCTAGGGGTCAAGGCCAGATGCCTACTTTCGTTTTTCTATATGCTATGGTATAGCTCCAGGTCGCTTAACGCTAATGCAGTTGTTTCAGGTGTTGGTAAGTATTAAGTTAAATAGATAGTAGGGATTAATAAAAATCCACCAATCTACTTTAACCATACTGTACCAACACCTGAAACAACTGCATTAGCGTTAAGCGACCTGGAGCTATACCATAGCATATAGAAAAACGAAAGTAGGCATCTGGCCTTGACCCCTAGCCGGATGTGGGGCGGGAGTGATCCCCCCTTACCGGTCTAGCAGTGGCTAGGCCAATGAGCGCCTACTTCCGCCATTACAATTTTCCAGCGTTTCTTTGTTGACCTGGGCTGCCTGGCTTCTACCTTTTTTGGTTTACAACACTCTTAACTGGTGGGTTCGTTCCTGTTCCTCTCTATCATCAGTTTCAGTGTAATACTGAGTCTCGATTGTCTCAGTTTCTATAGCCTAAGTTCGCTAGAACTTTCACAGTTTTAGTTTTTCTGTTCGTCACACACCGTGCACTGCTAGTAGTAGTACTAGTAGTGCACGCGCGCGCGCGCGTCATTTGGTCTCTTCAACTCGAGTTCCTATTTATCAGTCAAGTTCTTTCGGACCCTACGGTTCGTTCTCTTCCACGATATTATTCTTATTGTTCCGATTCGGTCCTCTTGAGAAAAATTCATCCGTTCAAACTTTTTCTAAAAAGTCTAAACGTTCTTTATCCGTCTGGGCCTCTATAGGCCTCTACGGTCGTAGTACTCCTGCGGCCTCTTCGGTTCTCGTCTCGTTCAGCCAGAAACTGGTCTTCACGAGTTGTTTATTTCGGCCCTCCTTCTGCTTCGGTTGTGCAGAAGGCCTCTAGGCCCATTTCGTCCGTGTGTTTTTCTGCCATGCCTTTCTGTTCCAGGAGGCCTCTCTTCACGGGCCTCCACTTCTACACGGACGTCTGGACAAACTTCGTTGGATAAGTCGCAGCCGCGCATGTCTGTCGCTCCGAGTGGCAAGTTTGCACTCGGGGGCCCGCCTAGTCTCCCCTCCCTCTCCGACCCTGTGTTGGAGAGAGGGCGAAGGAGGTCCCCATCCGACCATTGGTCGAGGTCTTTTGACTGGGGCCTCAGGCAGACATCCCGGTGTCTCGATGGGAACTCGAGCCCGGAAGGCCGTAGGCCTCTCGACACCTCCCCGCCCGGGGACGCCGAGGCCTACCGGCTAAAACCACCCCCGTCGTCGGGGACAATCCGACGGCGTGAAGGTGTCACTCTCGTTCGCGCGGGCCTCTCAGGAGAGTTTCTCCCGGTGTTCGCCCCAGTGGGGGTAACATCGGTTGAGTGTTTTTCCCGGCCAGGAGGCCGGTCGACACGTCTACGGACGGATGAGGCCTCCCCACCGACGAGGCCTCCCGGCCTAGGCCTCTCCGGCTCCATCAGGCCTCCCTCACCGCCCCCGGCGGACCCGGGCCTCCCTCGGTGGGAGGCCTCGGTGGCCGTGTCCTACCGAGGCCTACGGCCTCCGGCCTCCCCGGTCCTAGGCCTCTCCGGCTCCCTCGGGCCTCCCTCGGTGCCCTCGGGCGCCGTGCTCGGAGGCCCCGGTCCTAGGCCTCTCCGGACCCGGGGCCTCCCTCGGTGGGAGGCCTCGGCGGACCCGGGCCTCCCTCGGTGGGAGGCCTCGGTGGCCGTGCCCGGAGGCCGCGGCCTCCCCGGTCCTAGGCCTCTCCGGACCCGGGCCTCCCTCGGTGGGAGGCCTCGGGCGCCGTGCTGGGAGGCCGGCCTAGGTCTCCTCACCGTCCTCCTACGGACCGCCCGGTCCGTGGACCGGCGGTTTCGTCACCGCCCGCTACGGTCCGTGGACCGTAGCCACCGGCGGTAGCCACCGCCGTGGCCCGAGGGCACGATGTCGGTTCCCCGTACCGTCCCTCCTTCGATGGAAACTCCCTCGGTTCTTCAGCCCTCCACCGTCACCCCCGTCAAGACGCAGCGGTCTCCCGTCCGTCCGGCGTCCAGCCGGCGGCACCGGTGACTCACCGCACGGTACGGTCCGTGGTCACCGGTGCACCGTCCGTCCGTCCTACCACACGGTCCGGCTTGGGCGTTCACCGTCCCCCTGTGGTCCCTCACCGGGTTCTGCTTCAGGGTACTCGTCCTCAAAAAGCTCGGGTGGTTTCTCCTGGTTCTGACCAGACAGTCCACCCCAGAGGCTCGTAACGTCAGCGCTCTCCAGTGGATTCGGACGTGGACTTAGCTAAGTCCGTCTCCATCCAGGCAAGGGCGTAGCAGCGTGTTCTGGCCCGGTCCGGCCACTCACCAGGGAAAGGAGTTCTGGTCTTTTTGCAAGCTCCTAAGCTTCTGGACCACTCCAATCGGAAAGCAGAGGCTTTCCTTTGTGCCGGGAAGATGGCAGAAGCTAACCGTTTCTCTTTAGCCTTCTAAGGCCGAAGCAGAGAAGCTCCTTTGCGACAGGAATCTTGCCCCGACCAAGATTAAGTCTTCCAACTTCAAGCAGTTGGAGGAATCTTTGTCAAAGCCCTCAAGGGCTGTGGCTTTGCGGCTTCGTTGGTTCGGCCCATCACAGAGAATTTGGGGAAATTTTTTCTCCTACGAATTCTCCTGTGGTTTTCAGGCTCTTTGAGTCCGTGAATGAACCAGCCGTTTTCTATCGGTTTTTGGTTCATCGTCGGGCTCTTCAAGGGTTTTCTCACAAGAAGAGTTCTCTTGTACCATCTAATCATCTGGTTAGATCTACTTCGATCTGCTGATCTCGAGCTCTTGTGCTTCTGATCGATCGCTTTCACCGATCCATTTTACCGGGTTGGGCAACGGACCGTCGGGTTCCGTTCCGGTTCTTCAAGAACCTCATGGTGATTCTGACCTTCCGTTTGTCACGGTGGCTTTTGGGAATGATCCATCGTTTTTCTTTGTTTCATTCATGTCTGTTGCAACGGCTCCTGTGGTCCGTTTCTTCAATTCTGACGAGCATGGGTTTTCTTGCTCTATTCAGTTTAATGCTTTTCTGGTTACAACAAGGGTTGTTCAACCTGATTACTCATTCAACCGGTCCTGCCAACCGTTCTATCAACTTTTCCGGCCTTTTTCGGCCCAGCCTGTCAGGCCTTGTTTTTCTTACTTGGGTTACTCGTTACAAGTCATGGCCGTTTAAACGGTTATTTTTGTTCCTCAATCCTCTACCGTTTCTTTCAGTCAGTACCGTTCAATTGGATTTTTCCATGGTTATCCTGACGTCACTTGGATACTCTGTTATGCTTCTCGCAGTAACTAACCGTTTCTCCTTGGGCAGGTCTACCTGGCCCAAGGAAGATTCAGTTCCCGTGGGCTTTTTTGTTGATTCATCCGTTCAAGTCGGTGCTAGGTGTCCATGGGACTACCTCCCGTTTCCCTCTTTCTCCAAGCCTTCTAAGGCTGTAGCGAAGAAACTCCATTGTGACAAGAGTCTTGCCCGGTCAAGTTTTTTCCTTCCAACGTAATACAGTTGGAAGCATCTTTGTCCAAAGCCCTCAAGGGCTGTGCTTTTGTGACGTTGTTGATTCGGTTCATTGCTGTACTTTGAACAAAACCTCTCCAACGACCTCTCTTGCGGTTTTCAGGCTCTTTGAGTCCGTGATTGAACCAACCTTTGGAGTGGCTCTAGCTTCTCTTGGTGATTCTTCTGGCCAGAGACTCTTTTTGGGGCTCTTTAAAGACTGTCTGGAGATGGGTTCGACACGGTCGGATTCACAGTCTCAGCCTCGGAGGACACTGTCCTCGTTTTCTCTGTTGGTGTCCGTCCTCTCAGTACGAAGTCGGTCACACTTTTCCGTCTCCTCAGACTTCTTAGTCTGATGGAGTCAGTTTCGGAGCTCCTTCCTCCTGCCAAGGTATACTAAGGCCCTTGCAGAGAGAAGTCGGAGCGTGCGCTCCTTCTTTCACGGTTGCAACCGAGAGTGGTTCAACCGTACCCTTGTTGCCTTCCTTCTGAACGGCCCCGGCTTCGCCGTTCTTTCGAATGATGTCTGTTCTGGCAGGCATGGTTTTTACTTGCTCTGTTTCAGACCCTCGTTTCCTCTCATTACAACCATGAGTTGTTCATCCAGTGGACTCGTTCACTCGTTCCAGCCATCCTTTTCGGTCTGGTTCCGTCCCGATCGGACTCATCTGTCCGGCTAACATGATCTTCTATGCCCAGCTGTCAGATCACTAAACGTCAGTTTTCAACTTAAGTTGTTCGACTGGGTGTTTTTGGGCCTTCCTTCAGGCCCCCCACCCCCATTTTGAGTCAGTGCCGTTGAAATGGGTTAAGTCGAGGTGTGTTTACGTCACGTTTGCACACTGTTCCGCTTTTGTCTACATGTTTCCTTTTCGGTGGGGACATTTCCGCGTCATCTGGTTTGATTTGACGTCATGCGATAGCAACTATGTTGCTGTTTCGGTCTGTCCCTACGTCAGAGGCAGTTTTTATTTTTGCCTTCCTACGGTCTTAGCATGTAGAGTTGGTTACGAAGTGCAGTTGCACATTCGTTCCTTGGCTTCTCAGTTTGCTAGTTTAGAGGTTGAATCTGCTGTTTTGCGGATTCTCATCTTAATCTTTTAGTACTAGCTGTTTCTTCCCGTCGTCGGTCCTTTGCTTGCCCGTCATTCTGAACAAGTCTTGTCCAAATGTGGGCCAATTTGTTTTTGACTCAGTCTCGCCACTTCGATCGATATTTTTCCGGTCGAAAGGGCGTAGCAGCGTGTGGTGGCCCGGTCCGGCCACTCATAGTCCGTTTTGTATCGGCCTTGGCTGCTCTAGGTGACTCCATGCGGGGTTTGTCATCTCCTGGCTGCTTTTTTAGTCAGCCATGTTCTTTCCTGAGATGCCTTCCTGGATTTTTCCAGGACTCTTTCGTTCGGTTCGTCTTCGGTGGTGACAGGAAGTACGATCCGTTAAGACCTTCTACGGTACAGTCTGTAGAACTCTTGGCGTTTTCTTCACGAGTCTGGAAATTTCTCTGCCCGGACCCTTTCGGGGTACAGAGCAGCCTTCATCACTACGATTTCCTTGGCCATGGCTTTTCTGTACGTCACCCCTGTCTCTCTCTTCTTGGACGCGGTCCTCCTCCAAGCTCCTGCCAGGACTTCTCGAGTCCCTCAGTCGGTCGTGTTTCTGATTCTTACCTTATTGAGAGTTTTATGTGAACCCCTGGCTACAATTAGCTTCAAGCTTCTCACTCTCTGAACCGGGTTTTTTTCTGGTAGCTTCAGCCAGAAGGATCGGCGGTCTTCACGCTCTCAGCGTCCTGGCCTGCGTCATAGAGTTCTCGGATGAGTACTCTTCGGTCACCTTGATCTTTCTACCAGAATTCGGGGCTTAGAATCAGCTAGGCGGCGTTCCCTCGCCTCTGGTTCGCATCTCCATCTTTCGTTCCGTCCTCGGCCCCGACGGTTCGGACCGTTTTCTCTGTCCGGTCGGGGCCTTCGGGCTTCTCCTTTCCGGAACTAAGCTTCTCTAAGCTTTTGGAGGTCGCGCGACACGTTCCTTCAGCTCGACCTCCGAGACATCGAGGCCGGGAACGAAGGCGACGCTTTCTCTATCAGGAAAGTTTGGGTCTCCCGGGAAGATAGTTGTTGCCCAGACCGCCGTCTCCGTCTAGACCGTCAGTACGGAGACAAGCTCCCAACGACTCCCCCTATGGTACTTTAGTGGGTATATCATTGCAATGATGTTTTGGGGCAATATTTGGAGCAGGCCTTTTACCTTCCCTTTCTAAAGCCGCATATAGGCTAAAGGAGTAAAAGGGGTTACTCGGGGCTTTTTGGGAAGGGGGTCTAGTGGAATTACCACTTTTTTAAAACCCCCTAAGGGAAAAAGCGCCCAGGTCTCGCTCTCACGCGTTGGGTTGGGGTACTGAAGCATCTACCCTCCTCCGCTTTGGTAATCTGCAGTTGTTTCAGGTGTTGGTACAGTATGGTTAAAGTAGATTGGTGGATTTTTATTAATCCCTACTATCTATTTAACTTAATACTTACCAACACCTGAAACAAACGAGGTACCCTCCCTTGTATCCTCCCTCACTAATAAAGATGCTTCCTGTAAAATTTTGTAATGGCGGAAGTAGGCGCTCATTGGCCTAGCCACTGCTAGACCGGTAAGGGGGGATCACTCCCGCCCCACATCCGGCTAGGGGTCAAGGCCAGATGCCTACTTTCATTTTTTCTATATGCTATGGTATAGCTCCAGGTCGCTTAACGCTAATGCAGTTGTTTCAGGTGTTGGTAAGTATTAAGTTAAATAGATAGTAGGGATTAATAAAAATCCACCATTCTGAAACAATGGTCCAGATAAAATCTTCAGACAATGCTCTTTCAAGTGATATGAGAACCATTCTTGTATCTTTTTTTTTTCGTTTTAGAGTTATGAGCATTCAAAGTTGCAAAGTTGGTAGGGTGACTGTCGGCCATTTTGAGAAATCGCAGTCTAAATTTTAGCCTTGCTGAAGAAAATGCATCAACCTACTCATTTGAAAGCACTTTTTTTTTTAGTATTTAGAGACCACTATCCTTTTTTGTTTTGGTTTTGTTTTTTTCAGCCAAACCAGACGCTGGAGCTGTGTATAGCCAAGTGGTGGGCCAACCTAGGGGAGACCACTCTGACCTACTCCATCTCTTTCTACGGAGCTCAGCTATTGCAACGACAACCTGTTATGGTCAGTGTGTGTGTGTGTGAGAGACAAAGAGAGAGATAAATTTGGATGTAAAAAGCGAAAGACGAAAAAATAGATGTACATGAAAAAATATATACAACAAACTACACAACCAGTGTAAAGTGACGTTATTTTATTCACAAGAGACAAAACAAAGCTACTGGTTATTTCGGCGAATGCGCCTATATCAACATCAGACAAACAAGAAAACAGCAAATATAGCAAAAGGAGCAAAAAACCAACAAGATCAAAATAAAAAAACAATACTTCCCCTCTACAGTCCAATGCGTGAATGATGATGCGATCTTTTTGTTGCCTGCTTTTTGCTATGTTATTTGCTGTTTGCTGTTTTCTTGTTTGTCTGTGTTGATAAAGGCGCATTCGCCGAAATATCCAGTAGTTTTTGTTTTATGGCAAAACTTTATGGCTCCCGCCCACCTGCGTGCGCATCTCAACCCTTCCAATGAAAGTGTCGCCATCTTAGTCAGATTTGTGTGTAAACAGGATGGAAGTTCAGTTTAGCGTCGCGTATCGGCTTTCGCCATGTACGACGGGCTGAACAAACCAACCAGGGTATAAACAAAAATTGATGTTCCTGAATCACTGTCTTAGCCAAAAGGCCGAGAAGCGATCAGAATTTAAACGTGTAAACAGCATCGATCGGGCATTTTTCAAACATAGTTACTGACTAAGATGGCGGTCTCCCATACTATGGAGCGCTCCTGGTGGCCGGATATGACGACACGTGGGTACAAGCCATTTTAATCTCAAAATATCGGCTATATGAAAATGAATGTTCAGTCCTTTCAATTCTGACTCACCAGACTTCCACTGCATACCGGTAATCGTAAACTCCAAGTGAAATGCTGAAAAAGACTAATGGAAAGCTGTGCACCATATTCCTGTGTTTAAGAAATCTGGGCCTGTATTCACGTTGAGATAGCATGAGACTTAGCATCATGCTAACTTAGAAGCTCTTCCAAAAGTCCTATTAAATCCTATAGGACATTGGAAGAGCTTCTAAGTTAGCATCATGCTAAGTCTCATGCTATCTCAACGTGAATACAGGCCCAGGAGATTTATTTATTTATTTATTAAGACAACTTTTATAGCGCCTAATCTTTAAGCTCTAAGCGCTTTACAGAAATCACTAAAATGAATAGTAAACACAATGAACAAAAAGTATACATCAAACATTGACCAACACCCCCCTTCCCTGATCCCTCAGTCAATTTCTCAATCACGCCCAAATAATGAATGACATAATCTACAGTACACTTTCGCAGATCTAACTGGAAGCTCTTTAGTTTGAGAAATGTGCAGCAGTCCTGTGCTGAAACCATATCCAGTAGTTTTGTTTTGTCTCTTGTGAATAAAATAACGTCACTTTACACTTGTCGTGTAGTTGTTTGTATGTTGTATGTTCCAGTGACGTTGCAGTCTGTTTCAGTTTTTTTATGAGAAAAAAAAATAGTTCAGGCGTGCTCCTGAAATGAGGATTGAAAAAGCTGCGTGAGAGAGGAAGAGAGAGAGAGATAAATGTAGATGAAAAAGAGCAAAAGATACAATAACTAAAGTAACAGCATTGCAATGTCCCATATGGCCTTTGGTCGAGAGGACGTAAAACACTGATATTCGCAAAAGATGAAAAAAGAGATGGACATGAGTAAAAATTAGTTCATGCGTGCTCCTGAAATCAGGATTGAAAAAGCTGTGTGAGAGAGAGAGAGAGAGACAGAGAGAGAGAGACAGAGAGAAAATAGATAAATTTGGATGAAAAAGAGCAAAAGACGAAAAAAGATATGGACATGAAAAAAATAGTTCAGGCGTGCTCCTGAAATCAGGATTGAAAAAGCTGTGTGTGTGAGAGAGAGAGAGAGAGAGAGAGAGAGAGAGAGAGAGAGAGAGAGAGAGAGAGAGAGAGAGAGAGAGAAATTTGCATGAAAAAGAGCAAAGGACGAAAAAAGAGATGGACTTCTGCACACACATGCACACACAGCGCACGCACGCACACGCACACGCACGCACACACGCACGCACACACACACACACACACACACACACACACACACACACACACACACTCTCTCTCTCTCTCTCTTTGAAAATTGTTTTTAATGCGGTCACCACTTCAGGATTGGGGAAGCTTTAGAAAACATTAAAACGTGTCATTTCAGGAATTGAGGGAATGCTTTTCTCTCACCCATGCTGCTGGCAATGATAATGATAGTAAGGATAACTAGAGGGCTTATGTTTGCCTTTGAGAGCAAACATGACAGGGTTCTCCCCTAGACAGCCATTTGCAAGTTATTCAATTTTAAGATGTTGCCATATTTGGCCATTTTTGTCACAATTTCCGGTTGGCACTTCCGGTTCAAATTTATAGCGAAAGTATTGTCGTGTTACTCTTTAGTAAACACTGAAAAAAATGAAAATATTCCGTGCATCCGTTTCCAAGTTATTGAAGATTAAAGTTTTGCCATTTTGGGCCATACAGACAAACCTCTATTTTAAGACTTCCAAAATGTCCGGAAAAATAGGTCGTAAATTGGAGGGGTCGTATGACGGAGGTTTTCACTGGCAGCCGTAGAAAGAAAAAGTTCAGCACAGTTCATACTCTCTTCTTCATGCACACATACAATGACATATTAAAACTGGATTTGGGTCTTTCCAACTCCATAGGATTGTGCAATCGATGTATTACAGTTTCACTTCGCCGACTTCTGTTAATCACCTCCACTCTCGTCCAAAGTCAGTGGTTTTCTTTTTCAAAGTCAGTGGTTTTCGTGCTTTTCCTACGCTTTCCGCCATCTTTTCTACAACAAGGGAAGCGACATTCCGCTTTCAGGCCCTTGACCGTGGTTGTTTCCCTTTGCTCGAAGTCTATGCAGACGACAACAACGGTCGTAAAAACCAACAAAATGGCGGTCGTAAGTCGCGTTTTAGAGGAAGTCGTTTAACCCTCTTGTGCCTGACGCTCTGTGCTCTCAATCACCTCTGAAATCCTAACCCAAGGGACGTCACTCCGTACAAAAGGCGGGGTAGCGTCGGAAAAATAATAAAATAAAATATACCCTACCAGATTTTGTGTGTTTTTTTGCTTTGAATGTGTTGCCGAGATGTCTGTCTGAGTTGCAAAAGGAATTCCAAGATGTTATGGGGATGCATGGCTCCACAAAAAAAATCAAAATGCCAAAGTGTATTCGCAAACTGCATTCACTAGTCATTCACTGCCTACTTTTGCAGACTGTTGAAGCCTAAGACGACTGAAATGGAAATGTAGATCAAAACCATTCACTTACCCTTTCAGTAAGTTTCACTTCACGATCTTATAATTCCTATCTTTCACAAAAAAGGGAATTTTCATCGCTGTCATCACTCGGTGGATGCAATAACGACTCGTCATCCATGATGTAAAAGTCGGGAAAATGCCGATGTCAGTAACACGACTTCAAAAATTCGCATCGATCGAACAAACACAAGCTCGCTGCCGAAATAGGTCAGAATACACTCCTTACTCATCACTTCGCGATCTCATAAGTCCCATCTTTCACAAAAATAGGACTATTCATTGCTTTCCTTAGTCAATGGACGCCATAACTGTTCGTCATCCATATTGGAAAAATCGCGAAAATGCCGAAGTCGGTCACTAATTTTCAAAAATTCATATCTTTCAAACCAATCGGCCTAGAAGCCATTGCAAGCAACAGGACGGAAGTGTAATCTACAGCGAAAGCGAGGCTGAAGCGCTCACGTGACTGCCATGTGATAGAAACAAAATGGAAGCGCCCAAACCGGCCACATGGAATCCGTACGTTCCCGAACGTTCTAGACGTTTCCGATCCGATTTTTTTTGGAACGTTCACGACCGTTCACCGCACAAGAGAGTTAAGAGAGGTCATTTACATAGTAAAATGCATCCGTGCCAACAAATCCGGTCTCAAATGAGAGGTGGTCGCTTAACAGTGGGTCGTAAAATAGGGGTTTGTCTGTATCAGCCGAATTTTGGCCAATCGGTTTAATATTAGAAATCTGGCATTAGAATAGTGTTTTTGAATTTTCCTAATAATGAACATGATGATGATAATACTAGCGATGATTGCAATGAATGGTGGTTGTGTTGTTTTTTACAGCAACTCTCTCAGGGAATCACTCGTTTTGATCTGATCAGCCCACTACAGGCTGAGGACATGGCTCCGTGTTTGACTTTCAAACACATTGTGCAGCCGTTGAGGTACATGTTTGTCTGTGTGTGTTTGTGTCTCTGTGTGTGTGTCTGTGTGTGTGTATGTCTGTGTGTGTCTATGTGTGTGTGTGTGTCTGTGTGTGTCTATGTGTGTGGCTCTGTGTGTGTGGCTCTGTGTGTGTGTGTGTGTGTCTGTGTGTGTGGCTCTGTGTGTGTGTCTGTGTGTTTCCATGTGTGTGTGTGTGTCTCTATGTGTGTCTGTGTGTGTGTGTGTGTGTATGTGTCTGTCTGTGTGTATGTGTCTGTGTGTGTGTGTGTGTGTGTCTCTCTATGTGTGTGTGTGTGTGTGTGTGGCTCTGTGTGTGTGTCTCTATGTGTGTCTGTGTGTGTGTGTGTGTGTGTGTGTGTCTCTATGTGTGTGTGTGTGTGCTGTGCATGATACTGTGTGTGTGTATGTGATGCTCTTCTTTCATAAGTCATAAGTTTCTTTATTGTCCATTGGCATTGTTCAACCCACACGGAAACTTGTCTTGTCTTCCACCGTGTAAAAAATTTTTAAAATTAAATAAAACATAAATTTACATTAACAAATATGTAACTCTCACACCACACCCAATCATTCATCCGCTCTCCGCTATCTTGCTCACTCATCATGCAACCCACCACCACTTCCGCCTTCATTTTTAACCCTTTCTTTTCTTTTTTCCTTCCTTTCCTCCTTTTTTTCCTTTTTTTTTACACCCCCCCCCCCCCCCCCCCCCTTTTTTATTTTTATTTTTTTAGGTAGGCTTTTTTCTGCTCTCTTTCATCCTATTGTCTGTGTGGTTGACTAAGATGGACATAATTTCCAAGAGCATTTCTGGCCTCTCAGTCTCTTCTTTGTTTCGTCTCCTGTGTATTCAAAACACATCTGCTCGTCTTGTCCTCAGGAAGAAAGAGTTTGACCATGTTAGCCCTCTTCTCCGTTCTTTGCACTGGCTTCCAGTCGCAGACAGAATTGAGATTGAGTGTAAACTAAACACCCTTTTGCTAGCCAGCCATCTTTGAGCCAAACATTTTCATTGAATTTACTTGGCTACAGAAAAGATTTCGTCTGCAATATTGTGAGATTTCTCTCTTGTGACACATTTAGAATGGAGTCAATCCTTACTGCCCAAATGTAGGAACACAATATCATTAAAAAAATAAACCACGCCCTGATTTCAAGAGTTTTAGTGACATGGGTGTTAAATCATTGTGGTGCAAAAATGCGACATTGGCGGTGAAAGGGTTAAAGTCGATTTGTTTCTGTTTGAACAGAAAGAAATTTGCAGTGATTGTTTATTACGCGTAGACATAATTTAAGCCCAGTTTATCTTTTCGCTTGATGTTCCTATTTAGTGTGAGTATGTATCAGTTTGTTAAGATTCTCTCTCTCTCTCTCTCTCTCTCTCTCTCTCTCTCTCTCTCTCTCTCTCTCTCTCTCTCTCTCTCTCTGTTTCTTTTTCCTTATTAGTTATACTTATATTGTTTAGTTAAATGTTGTTCTTTACTGTGAAAATGATGCTTTCTCCCACGTCATAAGAACATTTTGTTAATGACATTAAACAGTCAAAGTCTCTCTCTCTCTCTCTCTCTCTCTCTCTCTCTCTCTCTCTCTCTCTCTCTCTCTCTGTTTCTTTTTCAATATTAGTTATACTTATATTGTTTAGTTAAATGTTGTTCTTTACTGTGAAAATGATGCTTTCCCCCATATCATAAGAACATTTTGTTAATGACATTAAACAGTCAAAGTCTCTCTCTCTCCCTCTCTCTCTTCCCTCTCTCTCTCTCTCTACCCTCTCTCTCTCTCGGGGGTGGGGGTGGGGGAGGGGTGTTGCTGCGGTTTGTGTGCGCTTGGGTTCAGTTGCGTGAATTTTTCTATTTTAACCCTTTCGCCGCCAGCCATTTTTCAGCCAAAAAATACCATTAAACTTAACTGGGTAGATAAAAAAAAATATATGCAATACTGCGAATTCCTCTGTGACATATAATATTAGGCCTATCCTTACCTCCCAAAATGAAGAAAATAGGGTCTTTGGATAACAGGCCCCGATTTGGTGTCTTTTAGTGACATAGGTGTTAAACCATTGTGGTGCTAAAATGCGACTTTGGCAGTGAAAGGGTTAATATTTGAGCTGTGATCTTATTTATTCACTGTTTATGTTTTACGTGCCACCACAGATGTATATCCATGTTTTTGGGACAATAAATTGTGTGACTTGTGTATTGTCCCCAGGCCGGCCAGCCACAAGCTTCAGCCATTGTCCAGCTGCAGGGATCGTTTGCCGGAAGGACGACAGATCTACGCCTTGGACCTGACCTACAACTTCCATGTGGTCAGTGTTTATATATATAAAAAATTATATCATATTCACTATTCAAAACTCTGCCAAGGGTCCTATGAGATGCAAGTGAAATTGACCCGTGGCCAATATTAAAATGATGCGGCTGTGCCCAATGGAAGCTGTCTTTACCAGCGGCAGTTCTCTCCCTGCACGCCGTAAAGAATTGTTGGTTGTTAGTCACTCCACGGGTAGCGTGAATATGTGGGTGGCTCCATGAATGGAGCGAAGTCCCCTGAAGTCGGAGTATGGCCGCCCATGTGGCGGGGCCCTTGAAAAGCAGCCATACACGTGATCTTCATGTGAAATGTTCACATGGCACTGGGTGTGCCCCCAGAGGGTTTAAGCTGGGGAACGAAAACAACAACTATTCATAATTTATATACAGCTGCAGCGATCGTCTGCCCAAGGATGACAAATCTACGCCTTGGACCTAACCTACCACTTCCATGTGGTCAGTGTTTATATCTTATTGGCACTTTATATACAGCTGCAGAGATTGTCTGCCCAAGGACAACAAATCTACGCCTTTGACCTTGGTCAAAATTTACACTCACCCCTCACCCTTTCTTTACTCATCAGTCACACAAAAATCGCATGCAATGCAGCGCACTCTCCAGGTGGGAGCAACCCTAATTTCACAGAGACGCCTCTGTGGCTATAAAGTACCTAATACCTACAACTTCCATGTGTTTTTTGTTTGACAGGCCAAGGCAGCGGAAGTGATCGTGGATTGCTCCCTTCTCAGTTCTGTCTAACTTGCTGTATGAGTCGGAGTTTGAGAGTCAGCTGTGGATGCTGTTTTTTTAACCCTCTTGCATTTATTCCGCCCAAAACCGCCCGGCCGGAAGTTGCCTCTGTGTATTCAAGCCGCCCAAAACCGCCTGTAGCTTGCCCCCAAACTCTGAGACCCCCTCTGATGGCATTTCCATCACGCACCAAGTTCTGGCTCGTTATGCACACACTATGAAGAAGCTTATCGCTTGCAATGATGTGATAGCAACTGTATGGCGCTCTGTGTGCTTCAAAAGACAGATTTTCCCCAAAATGTGTGAAAGAATCTGAACACTAGAAAACGTTTTGTCTGTAACAAATGCGAATGCAAGAGGGTTAATGGAATATAATGTGTTTTTGTTGGTTTTGTTTCACAGGCCAAGGCATCGGAAGTGATCGTTGACTGCTCCCTGCTGTCCAATTTGCTGTACGAGTCGGAGTTTGAGAGTCAGCTGTGGATGCTGTTCGACTCCAACAAACAGCTGCTTGGTTCGGGAGACGCCTATCCTAACCAGGTGAAGAAATATAAAAAAGTAGGTACTGAAACACCTGGGAGTGTTTGTCTGTCTGTCTGTTTGGTGTGTGTGGGGTGGGTGGGAGAGGGAGGGTGTGTGTTTCTTATGCCTATCCTAACCAGGTGAAGAAATATACTGATGGAAAAAAGTTAGGGACCAGTCACACACACATGCACAACTTTCCAACCACGAATGGCAATGCAATTTTTTGGGGCAAGCATTTAATTCATTATCTCGTCATTCAGAGTACCAAATTTCATTCCAATTTGATTATCCGTTTGCTTTCCGCGAGCCCTCAAACAACATAGGGGTTCAAAACGAAAATTGCAAGTCCTTCGACACGTGGCTGGCAATCTTACAGGCCTGCGCTACAGAGACGAAATTGTGGACCCCACTCGTCCTACCGATGCTCCAACAGATGGGACCCCAGGCCATCTTCCAAGATGACAACGCCACCCCACACCGAGCCAGGGTGGTGACCAACTTCATCCAACAGGCTGGTGTTGTCAGGCTTGTTTGGCCGGCCTGCAGCCCAGATCTCAACCCCATAGAGCATGCATGGGATGAACTTGATAGGCGGGTGAGGGCAAATCATCCTCCCCCCAGGAATCTCCAGCACCTACTCCAGATGCTTCGTGCTGAGTGGCAGGCCATACCACAGGAGTTCTTCGAGAAGCTGGTGAACTCCATGAGGCGCAGATGTGATGAATGCCAAAGGAATCGTGGTGGACACACACACTACTGAACATGTCGAAGGACTTGCAATTTTCGTTTTGAATGAATTAAATGCTTGCCCAAAACAATTGCATTGCCATTCGTGGTTGGAAAGTTGTGCATGTGTGTGTGACTGGTCCCTAACTTTTTTCCATCAGTATATAAAAAAAAAGTACTCTGACAGAGATGAGATTTTCCTCCTTTTTGATGACCACAGAGGTCATTTTTGAGATCAGTGTAAATCTGTTGAGAAATTTTGGGGGTGCAGGCATGGTAGACCTCTGCGAATCGCGGAAAATCCGCGAAAGTTAAAATTTGACACACACACACCCAAAAAGCTGTGGGTAAAAATTCGCTCGGGTGCCTAAAAATTACGTGCGTTAAAACCTATGCAATCACTTCGCGGAACCGGATGTGAATGACTGAACAAGCAACTTCCCACCGAAGTTAGCAGTCGTGCGCGGCCTAGCTCACACCACACGTTTCCAGATGTGTGATCCTAGTGCTTCTTTTTCTTCTTCTTCTTCATTTTGACGCCCAACTTCATCATTTTAGTTTTGAGTCGACATCTTTCAAATGAAATGCAGAATCGGTTGGATATTCTTCCGCGAAACTCACTTTGCCCCCCACTACCATGCCTGGGTGGTGTTGGGTTTTGTGTTGAATCGTAAATGCGGCAAGGCATTTTGTTCTCGATCGGTTCATTCTCAAAATGAACGTTTCCAGTTTCTGCTTGGGGGCAGCCAAGACTGCTCTGTTTATCATTACTCTGCAGTTGGCAACACTGAACTCGGAAGTTATCCATTTGCTGGTGAAGCCTTCTCCGGGCCACGGACTCCTGGCTTCTTTTTTTTCCCTCCTTTTTGGTTTTCTGAGAATCTCATTTCTGATTATTGTAGGTACTCTGAAACACCTAGGAGTATTAGTGTGTGTGTTTTTTGTCTGTGTATGTGTCTGTTGTGTTATGTCTTCTTTAACCCAGGTGTCTATATGTTATGTCTACATTAACTCTTTCTATACTAACCTGCGCTCTCGTCGCAGGGCATGCGCACAACGCCTCGTTACTAAGGTAACGGGATATCGCATGTGAACTTTAAAAATTCATAGTTCATAGGTTAACAGTCATGCGTGCTTCAAAGTGGCTCAGAGGGCTACTACCACGTTTCATTCATGCCTCTGACACTGATTGGCTGGCTGCCGGTTATTTTGGGACCTTAAAATTATATTTTCGCTATTATGAGTGTGCCTGGCTTGACAAAACATGCATTTATTTTAAAATATCACAAATCAAAACTAATCAAGTGGATGCTTTGAAACTGTTGCAGGTGTTAGTACTGTATATTGTGTACATATTGCCTAAATGTCACGTTTGTATCTGTTACCATTATTTAGAAAATAATTTTGTTGGCAACCTATGCAAATCGGCCAGTACAGAACGCTTGCAAAGGGAAGCAACTGGCCAGCATGGAATGAGTTAACCAAGGAGGGAGAGTGGTTAAGACGTTTGTTTGCCTGCCAAATTCAATGCGTGGTGACTGCAGCCGTGAGGACATGACCCGGGTTCGAATCCCGGACTCACCCTTTCTTTCTAGTTCGACGGGGGGAAAAAAAAAAAAATTGAACTGAATGTCAAGTCCTTCAGATGGGGACTTAAAGCTAGTCTGACCCGTGCGCTTTACGTACGTAAAAAACCCACAGCAGTTGAAAGTCGGTAAGAGCAGGGAGAAATCCCGCTGCCTGGTATGACCAAACTGATAGCTAGATCTCCCAAGTCAAGGAATGTAGCACTTGTACTGGACTACATGGATGCTCCTGCTTTCAGGATGTCCTGAAGTTCAGGATTTTTTGTCCAGGATGTCCTGAAGTTCAGGATTTTTTGGTCCAGGATGTCCTGAAGTTCAGGATTTTTTTTGTCCAGGATGTCCTGAAGTTCAGGATTTTTTAGTCCAGGATGTCCTGAAGTTCAGGATTTTTTAGTCCAGGATGTGTCCTGAAGTTCAGGATTTTTTTGTCCAGGGTGTCCTGAAGTTCAGGATTTTTTAGTCCAGGGTGTCCTGAAGTTCAGGATTTTTTTTTGTCCAGGATGTCCTGAAGTTCAGGATTTTTTAGTCCAGGATGTCCTGAAGTTCAGGATTTTTTTTGTCCAGGATGTCCTGAAGTTCAGGATTTTTCTGTCCAGGATGTCCTGAAGTTCAGGATTTTTTGGTCCAGGATGTCCTGAAGTTCAGGATTTTTTTTGTCCAGGATGTCCTGAAGTTCAGGATTTTTTTGTCCAGGATGTCCTGAAGTTCAGGATTTTTTTTAGTCCAGGATGTCCTGAAGTTCAGGATTTTTTTGGTCCAGGATGTCCTGAAGTTCAGGATTTTTTAGTCCAGGGTGTCCTGAAGTTCAGGATTTTTTAGTCCAGGATGTCCTGAAGTTCAGGATTTTTTTTGTCCAGGATGTCCTGAAGTTCAGGATTTTTTTGTCCAGGATGTCCTGAAGTTCAGGATTTTTTTTGTCCAGGATGTCCTGAAGTTCAGGATTTTTTAGTCCAGGATGTCCTGAAGTTCAGGATTTTTTAGTCCAGGATGTCCTGAAGTTCAGGATTTTTTTGTCCAGGATGTCCTGAAGTTCAGGATTTTTTTGTCCAGGATGTCCTGAAGTTCAGGATTTTTTTTTTTGTCCAGGATGTCCTGAAGTTCAGGATTTTTTTGTCCAGGATGTCCTGAAGTTCAGGATTTTTTAGTCCAGGATGTCCTGAAGTTCAGGATTTTTTTGTCCAGGATGTCCTGAAGTTCAGGATTTTTTTTGTCCAGGATGTCCTGAAGTTCAGGATTTTTTTGTCCAGGATGTCCTGAAGTTCAGGATTTTTTTTAGTCCAGGATGTCCTGAAGTTCAGGATTTTTTTGTCCAGGATGTCCTGAAGTTCAGGATTTTTTTGTCCAGGATGTCCTGAAGTTCAGGATTTTTTGTCCAGGATGTCCTGAAGTTCAGGATTTTTTTTAGTCCAGGATGTCCTGAAGTTCAGGATTTTTTTGTCCAGGATGTCCTGAAGTTCAGGATTTTTTTTTTAGTCCAGGATGTCCTGAAGTTCAGGATTTTTTTGTCCAGGATGTCCTGAAGTTCAGGATTTTTTTGTCCAGGATGTCCTGAAGTTCAGGATTTTTTTAGTCCAGGATGTCCTGAAGTTCAGGATTTTTTAGTCCAGGATGTCCTGAAGTTCAGGATTTTTTAGTCCAGGATGTCCTGAAGTTCAGGATTTTTTAGTCCAGGATGTCCTGAAGTTCAGGATTTTTTTGTCAGGGGTGTCCTGAAGTTCAGGATTTTTTTTTATTGCCTGGATTATGAGAATTTGAGAAGATGCATTTTGCTGGTTATAGAGGTCATGAAGTTTGACCACAAGTAAAAGTGCAACGAGAGCCTGTCAGTTACATTTGGAAACTTGTTTCCCTTCAGCTTCCAGGGGGCATTGCCCCCGGAACCCCCAGGAGGGGCGCTGTCCCTGCACTCCTGAAATTTCTCAGGAATGGAAAAAAGAGCAGTGTGTGTGTGCGCGCGCGCATGCGCTGCCCCTGCACTCCGCCGGGGCCGCCCCCTTGCAGGATTTTTTGAAATTTCCCAGGAGCACGCATCGACTCTTAATCCGTCACAAATACCAGCCACTGTGGTAGTGGCTGGGAGGTCTTGGGTTTGAATTCCAACAGAGGCGAGGTTGTTGGGGTTTTCAGTCCTGGACCGACTCCTACCCAGAGTGAGTGTGCTATGGGCTCAATGGGAAGACTGAAAACCACACAGTCGAGCTTCATCCGCTTAACGGATGCAATTCTGAGAGTGTTGCTCTTAATTTCATGACCTGCACTGCTGGTACAGAAAGGGAGACTACACAAGTCCTACTTCAAGTGTGTCACGAGCGTCGCGAATCCTCGACAAGATGATATTGTTTTTATTATCTGCTATTGTTTCAATACGCTGTCAAAGTAGTAAAGTGAGACTACACAGTCCTACTCCAGGTGCGCCACGAGCGTCGCGAATCCCTCGACAAGATGATATTGTTTTTATTATCGTTTATCGTTTCAGTACTTGGTTATTCACTGTTTATATCCTCGCCATTCATTTTTTTTTTTTAGTACGCCGTCAAGATGAAAAAGGGAGACTACACGGTCCTTCTCCAAGTGCGTTGCGAATCCTCGACAAGATGCTATCATTTTTATTATCTGCTATTGTTTCAATACGCTGTCAAAGTAGAAAAGGGAGATTACACAGTCCTACTTCAAGTGTGTCACGAGCGTCGCGAATCCCTCGACAAGATGATATTGTTTTTATTATCGTTTATTGTTTCAGTACGCTGTCAAAGTAGGAAAGGGAGACTACACAGTCCTACTTCAGGTGCGCCACGAGCGTCGCGAATCCCTCGACAAGATGATATTGTTTTTATTATCGTTTAGTGTTTCAGTACGCTGTCAAAGTAGGAAAGGGAGACTACACAGTCCTACTTCAGGTGCGCCACGAGCGTCGCGAATCCCTCGACAATATGATATTGTTTTTATTATCGTTTATTGTTTCAGTACGCTGTCAAAGTAGGAAAGGGAGACTACACAGTCCTACTCCAGGTGCGCCACGAGCGTCGCGAATCCCTCGACAAGATGATATTGTTTTTATTATCGTTTATTGTTTCAATACGCTGTCAAAGTAGAAAAGGGAGACTACACAGTCCTACTCCAGGTGCGCCACGAGCGTCGCGAATCCCTCAACAAGATGATATTGTTTTTATTATCGTTTATTGTTTCAATACGCTGTCAAAGTAGAAAAGGGAGACTACACAGTCCTACTCCAGGTGCGCCACGAGCGTCGCGAATCCCTCAACAAGATGATATTGTTTTTATTATCGTTTATTGTTTCAATACGCTGTCAAAGTAGAAAAGGGAGACTACACAGTCCTACTCCAGGTGCGCCACGAGCGTCGCGAATCCCTCGACAATATGATATTGTTTTTATTATCGTTTATCGTTTCAGTACTTAGTTATTCACTGTTGTTATCCTCATCATTCTTCTTTGTTTTTTTCAGTACGCCGTCAAAGTGGAAAAGGGAGACTACACAGTCCTACTCCAGGTGCGCCACGAGCGTCGCGAATCGCTGGACAAGGTTCGAGACCTGGTGGTTCTGGTCCAGCACAAGCTGCCCTCCCCCCTGTCCCTCGATGTGTTCTCCTCCTGGGCCAATGCCCTCAGCGGGGGGAAGAAAATGGGATCTTCCGTCGCCTTGGAGAGAGGGGGGCACATGCCCATGTTTGTGGCCCCTTTCCCCGATGACAAGTGAGTGTGTGTGTGGTGTTTGTGTGTGAGAGAGAGAGTGTGTGTGTGTAGTGTGTGTGAGTGAGAGAGAGAGTGTGTGTGTAGTGTGTGTGTGTGTAGGTGTGTGTGAGTGAGAGAGTGTGTGTGTAGTGTGTGTGTGAGTGAGAGAGAGAGAGAGTGTGTATGTGTGAGAGAGAGAGAGTGTGTGTGTAGTGTGTGAGTGAGAGAGTGTGTGTATGTTTGTGTGTGTGTGTGTGTGTGAGGGAGAGTGTGTGTGTTTGTGTGTGTGTGTGTGTAGTGTTTGTGAGAGAGAGAGAGAGAGAGTGTGTGTGTGAGAGAGAGAGAGTGTGTGTGCATGTGTGTGTGAGAGAGGGGGAGAGAAGAGCCTGGGCCTGTTCCTTCCCGGCTGAACTGGGGGGTTCAACGGTCTTAACCCAGTGCAAGCACTTAATCCTTTATCATTTTATCTGTCCTCTCTTCTGTCTAAGGCCTAATGTTTCAGTTTCCTCTCAGGCCTTGAGCCCTTTCTTCCGGCATAAGTGGTAGAAGTAGAACCTCCCGGTTCCGTGGCAAAATAATCAGAGAGTTGATTGTGGCCACGCGCAGTGAAGAAAAAGAAGAGAGAGAGAGTGAATCTGTTTCTATGGTTTTAATTCATTCGCATCGCAACAATTTTGAATTATTTTAAAAAAACTCACAAATCACTCCAGCCATGCACACAAACAAAACATGCATAAACAAAAGGAGAAATTAATGAAAGAAGATTACGGGTTTTTACTTCAGGTTTAGACATAGGGAAGTGGTAGATCAGACTTTTTTTTATATAGAGACCTTATATAGAAAAAAGTCTACACCGATTGGTTTCCCCACAACAAACCACTACAAAAGCAAAGTAAGAGGCAAAAATGTGGTCTAAGGGAGCTTTAGAAGTGACCAAAAGTGTGGTGTGCACACAGATTTACCTCCCTTGAAACACATTCATCAAATTGACAGCTTTGTATTCATTCCGGACATATATATGGGTGGAACGACTTGAATGAGTTCACCCTTTCACCGCCAATGTCGCATTAATGCACCACAATGGTTTAACAGCCATGTCAATAAAAGGCATCAAGTCAGTCAGGGCCCGTTATGTGAAGACCCTATTTTCTTAATTTTGATATGTACGGATAGGCCTAATATTATACATGTCAGATGAATTCCCAGTATTGCAGATAATTTTTTTCGTCTTCCCAGTTAAGTTTAACCCCTTCCCTGCCTGGCTACGAGACGGTTCTTGTACTTAATGATGTCATTGATGATGTCATAACTTATGATGTCATAGTCCTGGGATGATGGTTTTGGGCTTAGATAAGCCAGGAAAGATATATCTCTAGACCATTTTCTCAGATTGAGTCTAACAGATTTGTTTTAAACTTTATAATAAAAAAAATCAATAATTTTATGTTTTCCTCTGGCAGTGAAGGGGTTAATGGTATTTTGGGTGCTTAAAAATGTCTGGCGGTGAAAGGGTTAACAGTGCAGACATGCTACCCTCCCTGTACATCCAGGATTTGTTCCAGAAAGTTCATTTTAGAAGCGACAGTCCTGGAAATCCCGGATTTGCAATACGCGTCCTGGAGAAGAAAAAATTCGGGAATCGAAAAGCCGTTCCATCGTGCCGTATGATTAGAGAAGAACTGAGCCAGGAATCGTTATCGTCTGCTAGACGGAATGCGCATGCGCGAAGAAGATAGCCTCTCTTTCACTTCCAAGTTGAAGGCAACATGGCGTCGAAGAGAGCACCTGCCGACACAGAGTCGGATTCTGATTCGGATCACGGATCAGACAAGTGTGAAAAGATGAAAACGACCATGAAGCGCGCGTGTGTTTTCAAGAAAGAGTCCTTCCCTCTTCTTCTTCTTCTTCTTCTTCTCTTCTTCTTCTTCTTCTTCTTCTTCGATCACTCAGTTTTCTGTCGATTATGAGCGCAGATGTGTCATGCTGCCGTTATGCGCCTAACTAAGAAACAGTGAGGCCCAGCAAGTACGACTTCGGCCTGGAGGAAATGTTTCTGAAACTGTTTTGTGAAAAATGGCAGGAGAATGGACCGGTAAGGCAGAAAGATAGTAGATGACAGTAAGCAAAGGGAAAAGGCAGAGTGAAAGAGAGTGGCAGATTAGAGGAAGTTACAAGCACAGAACTTCCAGAAGGTGGGGGAACTATTTATACAAAAGACCCCCCCCGGTATTCCCACGGGGGGGTGGGGGGGGGGGGGGGGGGGGAAAGTCCTGTCCCTGATTTCACGGATTTGTTTGTCCCTGATTTCTTTCTTTATTGTCCCAGAAAGCAAATGTTTGGGGTAAGCATATCTGACAGTGTTTTACTGCAGAATTCTTCTTTTCAGGCTTCCTAAAGGTGCAGGCAGTGGCTGGTATCTCTCCGGAACTCTGTCTCTGGCCAAGGACGATTTCGCCAAGAAAGCGGTGAGCTGTCTCTCTGTTTCTGTTCTCTCTCTCTCTCTCTCTGCTCTCTCCTTCTGTCTCTTCTGTTCTTTCTCTCTCTCTGTTTCTGTCTCTCTCTCTGTTTCTGTCTCTCTGTTTCTCTCTCTCTGTTTCTGTCTCTCTCTGTTTCTCTCTCTCTCTCTTTTTCTCTCTCTCTCTCTCTCTGTTTCTCTCTCTCTCTCTCTGTTTCTGTCTCTCTCTGTTTCTCTCTCTCTCTGTTTCTCTCTCTCTCTCTGTGTTTCTCTCTCTCTCTGTTTCTCTCTCTCTCTCTCTCTCTGTCTGTGTGTTCTCTCTGTGTCTCTGTCCCTGTTGCAGTTTTTAGTTTACTCTTTGCTTCTACGAATGCGAAAATTGTGTGTGTGAGTGAAAATTCGTTTAACGTACTGATTTGATGCCTTTTAGTTTTAGTGACAGGGCTGTTAAATTCATTATGGTGCAAAAATGCGATGTTGCAGTGAAAGGGTTTAACTAGATCTGAATTTTGGGACTTAACGAGTTTTTGTTCTATTTTCACAACCTCATTTACCCCAGATAGAAAGTCGTTAGAGATACGAGCTTTTGGTGGAAGGTGGCGGGAAAAATTAGAGAGCTGACTATATATGTAACTAAAAAAAATCGAGATACGAGGTTTTTTAATTCCACCAACAATATGCAACAATGCAAGGCAGTCCCAACATAAAATGACGTCTGTGGTTGTTGCTTCAGAGTTCGGTCCCTTTCTATGCGGTGCTGACTGAGTTGCCCCAGCGCTCCAACTGCTGGGGGGAAGAAACGGGGGGAAAACGGGGGAGGGGGCGAAGAAGGAGAAGGCAGGAGGAGAAGGTCAAGGAGAAGACGAAGGAGGAGGAGTTTTGAAGAAGCTGTGAGAGACCTGAAGATCTCCTGGATACAGAAGTGAGTGGAGTGATGGTGATGATGATGATGATGATACTGTTAAGAAGAAGACGAAGGAGGAGGAGTTTGAAGAAGCTGTGAGAGACCTGAAGATCTCCTGGATACAGAAGTGAGTGGAGTGATGGGTGATGATGATGATGATGATACTGTTAAGGAGAAGACGAAGGAGGAGGAGTTTGAAGAAGCTGTGAGAGACCTGAAGATCTCCTGGATACAGAAGTGAGTGGAGTGATGATGGTGATGATGATGATGATGATACTGTTAAGGAGAAGACGAAAGAGGAGGAGTTTGAAGAAGCTGTGAGAGACCTGAAGATCTCCTGGATACAGAAGTGAGTAGAGTGATGATGGTGGTGACGATGACGATAATGATGATGATGATGATAATACTGTTAAGGAGAAGACGAAAGAGGAGGATTTTGAGAAGCTATGAGAGACCTGAAGATCTCCTGGATACAGAAGTGAGTAGAGTGATGATGGTGTACACGATGACGATAATGATGATGATGATAATACTGTTAAGGAGAAGACAAAAGAGGAGGATTTTGAAGAAGCTATGAGAGATCTGAAGATCTCCTGGATACAGAAGTGAGTAGAGTGATGATGGTGATGATGACGATAATGATGATGATGATAATACTGTTAAGGAGAAGAAACGAAAGAGGAGGAGTTTGAAGAAGCTGTGAGAGACCTGAAGATCTCCTGGATACAGAAGTGAGTAGAGTGATGATGGTGGCGATGACGATAATGATGATGATGATAATACTGTTAAGGAGAAGACGAAAGAGGAGGAGTTTGAAGAAGCTGTGAGAGACCTGAAGATCTCATGGATACAGAAGTGAGTAGAGTGATGATGGTGATGATGACGATGATGATGACGATGATGATGATGATGGTGACACTGTTAAGGAGAAGACAAAGGAGATGCTGTACTGTGTACATTATTAATTATTAATTACAACACTGTTTTATGTTGTTGTAGGTTGCCTTCTTTGTCGTGCTGTGTACCGTAATTCACGGACCACAAGCCGCTTCGTAATATAAGCCGCACCCCCTACTTTTTAAAAAAAATCTGAAAAGAGTCACGCATAAGCCTCATCGAAGCATAAGCCGCAGAAGCATGGCGGTGCACAATGTGCGCTTCCGGTTGAGTCGAGAGTTGATCGCGGGTGTGTTGACTGCCAAAACGAAAGTGTCGGACCCCCACGAAACAGATCGTCATTTTGTGAAAAATATACCAAAATCAAGATGATTTTTTTTTTCATCAACCGTGAACAAGGCCACAGATCAAAGGTCTGAATCAAGGATGCCACTGAGTTGAGTTTACTTTCACTTTCGGTAACGTTTAGGCTGCGGCACTGTACTAGCCGCAGGGGGGTGTGTTAAAAAAAAAGTTCCGGCTTATAATCTGCGAATTATGGTACATTATTGATTATTAATGACAATACTGTTTTATATTGTTGCAGGTTGCCAGCGGACCACAGTCTCTTTGAAGCGATGAAGAACGAGTACCCTGACCACGTCCCCGCTTTGCTGGCCAGACTGCAGGTTCTAGACTCCCCTGAGGTAAGACAGGGGACCAAAACTGTCTGAAAAAAACATTTGTCCCTCTTTACTCTAGTTTTAGATCGGAGTGAGCCACGAGTCGGTAGCGCGTGTTCGCTGCTTCGACAGTCAAGTAAACCCTCGAGTTCGAACCTGGGTACAGGGGATTTTTCCTCTCACTTTGCAACTAGGCCTTACGGTCTGAACATGGAGTCCTTTCGGATGAGACAATAAACCGAGGTCCCGTGTGCCCATGCACTTAGCACACGTTAAAGCCAGTGGCAACAAAAAAGTTGTCATTTGGTCAAAATTTACACACACACCATTTTCCTTCCTTATCAGTCACACAAAAACTCGCATGCAAAAAATTAAAAAAAAATGTGGCGCACCTCTGGCTGCGACGCACTCATCCATATGGGAGCAACCCGAATTTCACAGAGATGCCTCTGTGACTAGTATAAAGTACCCTAATAACCTAATTATGGCGGAAATATTAGGTTAAAACTGTGTTTGTTACATTTTTTGTTATGACATTGTTGGGCATCGCACGTTCACAAGGAAACTAGGTACATGTACGTTAGAATTTTTGGTTACATTGAAATTATCTTTATTTTGTCTTTCTTTGATTCTTTCTCGTCCGTCCACATAGGATTTTTAACTATATTTGTGTGGTTGTTGTTGATGTACCCTGGCTAAAAGACTCCAGGGATATCGTCTCGACTAGCCGAAGCACCACTGAACACACTATGGTACAAATGCACATTCAGCTAGGGATGAGAACATATACGTGTGCGATTAGCTCGTCATGTGAGCAGCCACACTTTAATCTTCGGGGGGGGGAGAAATATACATCCATGAAGGATGTTCCTTAGTAGACTCTCTGATGTTTTTATTTGGTTTGGATATGGGTTTTTTATGCTGCGTTTGGTGTGTGTGTGGTTGTTTTTTCTCTCTACACCCAAATTTGCTAATAAATCAATGGGACTTTTTTATGCTCTTGGTTTTTGAAAAAGGTTGATGTGTTAGTGGACGGGAAACAATTTTTCATATTGCTGACACAACAAATGATCTCTATTTTCATGTCAGGGTCGGCAGAAGCACCTGGCAGAGATTCTGTCGCTGACACAACAAGTGACGTCCATGGTTGACGGCAGTGAGCTGTTGACCTATTTCGGCATGAAGTCGGACCAACGCCCCGACGCCTCGACCATTAAGAGGTATGGTGTTGACGCACTACAGTACAGTACAATTCATTACAATACAATACAGTACAATACAGAGTAGAGTGGCACAGTGGTAACGCGTTCGCTTCATGTCAAGTAAACCCGAGTTTGAACCTGGGTACAGGTTTTTTTTCCTTTCACTTTGCAAACTTAGGCCCTTGCGTCCCACTGAATGTGGAGTCTTGTCGGATGAGACGATAACGATAACACCAAGTGGTCTAGGGTTCCGGTCGTCTCGTGTGCCCATGCACTTAGCCACACGTTAAAACCCAGTGGCAACGAAAAAGTTGTCATTTGGGTCCAAATTTACCCACCCACAACCCCTTTCCTTCCTCATCAGTCACACCAAACAATCGCATTGCGAATTTTGTTTTTTAAATGGGTGTTGGCGCGCTCTGGCTGTGATGCGCTCTCCAGGTGGGAGCAACCAACAAATTTCACGCGAGACGCCTCTGTGACTATAATAGTACCTAATACTTAATAATACCAATACAGTACAGTACAGTGGGTGTAACTCTTTCAGTTTCACACTCATTTCAGTTGTTGTTGGTTTGGTTTTTTTTACCAGAAACTGAACTTCATGGTTTTTTGATTTTTTTTTTAATTTTTAAATCCATTAAAAAAAAAATCAACCACAAGCGATTTTTGGTAGGGCGTTTTGAACTTGGTGGTTCTATCCCGGAAGTCTTCGGGGAATCTAGATTTGGGGCGTTTTGTTTGGAACTTGGTTGTTCTATCCCGGGAAGTCTCGGGGAACTAGATTTTGGGGCGTTTTGAACTTGGTGGTTTTGCTATCCCGGAAGTTCTCGGGGAATCTTGAACACGGCAATCAAGTGATAGCCATATTGCTTTCAAAAAGGCAATGCGATAATTTTACAAGGCTTAATCTGACTTCTGTCTCCTGTCCGTTATTTTTTAACTGTGTTCCCTGTCTGTCTCGTTGTCCCTCTCTCTCTTGTATTGCCTTCCTGAAATCGTCCAACAGAGCTCTGCCCCCTGTATCGCATACAAGAAGAAGAAGAAGAAGAAGATTCTTTCACACAACATTTTCAGGGAAAAAGTCCTGTCTTTTGAAGCGTACTGAGCACCCCATACAGTTTTACGCATAGCATCTTTTGCAAAGTGAGTAAGCTTCTTCCCCGTTAGTGTGCGTATAACAAACAGAACTAGAACCTTTTGTGCCCTGATGAAAATGTCAGCAGAGGGGGTCCCTCGTGTGTGTGGGGGGGGGGGGTGGGGGAGGGGGGCGGTTATGTTTTTTCCGTGGGTTTTGGCCGACTTGAATACACAGAAGCAACTTTCTGGCTGGCCAATTTTGGGCCGGAATAATGTTGTTGTACCCTGGCTAAAAGACTCCTGGGATTATCCTTACGACCGAAAAAAAAAACCCGAAGCACTTTGAGACAGCTAGGAATGAGAACATTACGTGTGTCCTGACCGTTTTTGATTTACCCCGCCATGTGGGCAGCCACACTCTGGGACTTCAGAGGATTTTACACTGCGTTTATTTACCCTTTCACCGCCAACGTCGCATTTTTGCACCCGCAATGGTATTTAAACACCCATTTCACTAAAAGGGGGGAAGCATGGAATGATGAAATGAGGGTCCGTTATCCAAAGGCCCTGTTCTCCAATCAGTTTTGGGA
>CM065708.1:10959432-10983452 GCA_017654935.2 Phymorhynchus buccinoides | reverse complement strand
CGCTTGTGTTGAGAGAGATTTCCTTCTGCCCTTTAATAGATCCAAAATTTGAGAGAAACTAGGAGGGGGGTGGGGTGGGGTGGAGTGAGATGTCATATGTTTTTTCGCCTATTTTGGCTGGTGGGGGGGGGATCTTTAAATCTATATTCAAACTATACTTCATGTTATTGATCCATAATATACCTGTTACTTCCCATGCGATCATATGATAAGAAAAAACAATTGGTGGTATTGACGTGTCCTCAATATTATTGACTCAATAGTAATGAGTTGTGACGACTATGGTCGAATCCCGTTGCTATTTCACTCTTTCTCCAATTGGATTGCAATCATACACTAGCGGCCACAAGGTCTCTGTACGCGTGAAACACTGTTCAAAAATAATCGCTAAAATGTCCCACCATGTCGACACGCAGTGAGCTGTAAGTTCACTAAAGGTCTTCCCCCCCCCCCCCGACGTCGGAGTACACGGCAGCCCAAGTCGGCTGGGTAACCCAAAAACGGTCACACACGGTAATGTTTCTCATCCCCAGCTGATTCGGTTGTACCATACTGTTCAGTGCGTTGTCGACTGTTCGGTGATCCCTGGAGTCTTTAAGCATGTCACGACCAAACAACACTTGTAAATGATGTGTACAGTTAGCAAGATGTTCTATTTTCACCATGGCAGCCACAGTGAATTGTAGTCGTATTACTGAGGCGGCCAGCACTATGCTCCAGGGGGAAATAGAGGTATATTGTGCAATGTTGTAAACGTTGTAGACCTTTATGGAGTAGCTACGCAGTGTTTCCATGGTAAAAGAGTGATTTTTGTGAATATGGTTAAAGCGCGCAGGAACTTTAACAACTTCACCAAAATTCACTATGTCCCCAGGGACATGCAGTGAGTTGTAAATCATATACGAGTGGCCGAACGCTTGTGTTTGCCATGCAGAACACGTTATATTTTGTGAACAGTGTTAACGTGTACAGACCTTAATGATAGTATATTAGCTTACATGATTGTGCTGTCATTGGGAAAGTAGTGAACAATAACAACTGTATACTCGACCGTAATAATAATAGTACAGTATTAAGGATGCCTTCGAACCTATTGATTAACGCTACACTGAGATCGCTAAGTGATCGGATATACTTATTAATCCATAATCGATAAAATGTCTATACCACCACCACTGCCTTATAATCATGTGAGTGTTAGTGTTAATGGTTTTGCATCATATTGATTAATTGATGGTGTGTGGTTATATTGAATATAATGGTTTGTGATTCCTGTGTCTTGATCAATAAGGTCTTCTATCTTATTCTTTGCAATAGACAGCCACCATCATCCTTTGATGGTGCTGTGTGGTAATACAAACTGCGTTTGATAGGATATAGACATCCCATGGGCAGTTGCTTCCTTGCAAATGTTCTTTACTGAGCGTTTGCATAGGTACCAAAAAATTATTTCTAAATAATGGCTAACAGATACAAACGGACATTTTGGCAATATGTACACACATACAGGGACTAACACCTGAAACAGTTTCAAAGGCAATGTGAGGTACTGTTTTAGTTTGATTTGTGATATTTAAAATACATGCATGTTTTGTCAAAGCAACAGCAACTCATAGAGCAAAAATATAAGGCTACCCTCCCTCATTTACATACTAAAGGTCCGAAATAGAGCCTACAACCATCCATCAGTGTCGTGGCAGGAATGAAAAGTATAGTAGCCTCTGAGCGCTTCGAAAGCACCACGGACTTCTTTATACACGGTGGCTGGCATGGTCACTTTCTCTTTCGGCCAGCGTGAAGTGGTTGAAAAGGTCACGGCCGCACTAGTGGGTGCCTACTCCGGTTGTCAACTGTAGAAAGCATGGAATCACCGTTGAGCAAGGTATTATGAATAAAACGACGTTTATCGTGATCTACTAAAAATCCCATGACATTGAGTTTTGCAAGATCAATCAATGCTATGCACTTGCACTAGTGCAATTTACTTTTGTCACAATTGTGTTTTTTATGAAAATACGTGTTGTGTTATAAGTGGCCTTTCGACTATCATACAGATACAGATTACTCATGCTGTCTCTCTTCACTACTGTTGTCTATGAGAGGGTTATAAGGTGGGGGAGAGCTTGACATCTGGTATTTTTCTTTCCCCCTTCATGTACCCTTAAAATGCAAACACCAAGCTGGGGGACTTGTAGTGTGCAAATTTGCAGCGCGTGCAAATTGGCGTGCAAAATTTGCAGCGCGTGCAAATTGAGCTCGCTACTCGAGAGGTGTATCAAAACCCTATCATAAGCGACTTAGACGGAAAGTCGCTGTCTCCTATAGCGGGATTTGATAGAATGAAATATCACTTTTTCCGTAAAAACATTAACTAAATATTTTCTGTCCCGGATCGTACAACTTGACACTTGGAGCGCAAGGAAGTTATAGTGCGCGTGCCACTACAACTGAAACTTGTACAGCCTGCCAAATTTGCGGAGCTGCCAATTTGCACGCGCAGTTCATAGGACTGTGCAAAACTGGTACTCTCAAAAGTATCATTAAATGCACAGATTTCCACACCAAGATTAAATTAGGGGCCATAGGCCCCCCCGTGGTCCTGCCGGGCCGGCTTTTCCCCGGTAGGGGGTCATCCGTGAGCCCCCCCCCCCCCGCACGCTAGTGGTCAGCCCGGCTACGCGAAAGGCATAGGGGCAAGATCTCTTAAAAAGCTGTCAACACCAACACGAGGGTAAAAACAAAAAACATTTTGAAGGATTTGATAGTGACAATTCTCCCCACTACTACATCCGAGTTGAGTAGGCTCCCCTCGACGAATTGGTACTAAGAATCATCATTAGTTGAGCTTTGGAACAGTGTGTGTTTGTCTTTTTTTTTTTTTATTGTCGTTTTTTTGCTTCTTTTAGTTTACAATCTGTGAGTTATCCACGTCCTACTCAGTGTATTTCTTAGACACACATAAACCCCCTAGGACAAAAACAAACCCCCAAACCCCCACCCCAAAAAACCTACAAAAAGGGGGTCACAGTGGGCCCCCCGGGGGTGCATAAATGTATGTTGTTATTTTTAAATATGTGACTTCAAGAATGTGTGTGACTGTGTGGAAGTACATTGGTACGCTAAGCTATGCATGCATACGTTATATAACTCTAATGAGATAAGAATAAGCGACCCTCATTTAAGCCCTATCTCTATGTTACTGAATAACGGGTAATATACTCCAGCATGGGTTAATCTCTGGACATTTATAAAGACACAAGACAAAACAATTTTTGTAAATGTTAAAAATAATAAGAAGTTAAATCAAACACAAAATAACTCGCGAATCAAAAGTAAACTGTCCAAATGGACTCCTTAACAAGCGCCCTAAACAAATTCCTTTAGCCTTACGATTCGTTAAACACAAAAGTTCCCAAACAAGTTGTCATTGATGTCTCAATATATTCTAATTTAACCAAGTAGGTAAATATCTATTTTTGTATCCTTCTGCAAAGACAACCATGAAATGAACATGGTATTAATTTTTTGGCACAAATGAAAATAACGTTTTTACAAAGTAATTTATGTTGTTTTATGTGCATCCAAGCCGAATCTAAAAATCATAAACTCTTCAAAATCAATCCTCCTGATCGAAAGAACTATAGTACCGTTTGATAGTTTATAAGTTTTTTAAAGAAGTTCCTCTTTTTGGCCTTTATCGTGTTTGGACACTTTTTGTCATCTTATTCACCGAATCCCAGGATGCCTTTATTCAAAAGACTATAATTCTCATGCAAGGATAATGAAATCATCTATTTTTGGAAAAATTATTTTTCTTGGACCGCACTATTTTGGGCAACCAATCAACCCTTTCGTTTCCTGCTAACCCTCACAGAGGTGAGGGAACCAAACAGAAGTCAATTAGAAGAACCACGTAATGATAAGAAATGAATTAAAGAGGTATATTTAGATATATTTCTCCTCTCCACCTCTTATATGAGAATATTTCAAAGCTGTAAGACAGATTCTTGAATCGATCACACACATAATATCTGAAATATTACCCAAAAAGGAAAGCTATAGAAGATAAATCAGCGCCATAAGAATGGCAATTATGTTCTGCATTGTGGAATATAGAGAAATTATTTCCACATGTGATATGATACAAATAGTCTCGAGTCTGTAATGATGGATATAATGAATGCAAGCACCTGATCAATGATTTCAAGTAGAAACGCACTGTGTGTGGGGGGTGGGGGGGGGTGGGAGGCGTGGGGTGGGGGTGGGGGTGGTGGGTGGGCGAGGGGGGGGTGGGCTGTGGGGGTGGGGGTGGGTAGGGGAGATAGGGGGTGGACGTGGGGGGGGAGAGAAATAGAGTAGGACGGGAGGGTGAGGTGGGGGAGGGGGCCAGTGGGGGTGTGTGGGAGGGGGTGAGTGGGAGGGGGCGGGTGAAGTGAGAGGAAAAGGGAAGGGGTCGGTGGGTGGGGGTGTGGGGGGTGTGGGGTAGTGTCGTGGGGTGTACTGGCCGGGAAGTGGGGAGTGGGGGGGGTGTGTGGGGGTGGGGGTGGGGAGCCTGGGTGTGTGTGTGTAGGAGTGCGTGTGTAGTGGGTGTAGGTGAGAGTTGAGGGTGGGTGGGTTGCTGAGGGTGTCGTGTGTGTGAGGTGTGGTGTGTGTGTGTGATGTGTGTGTGTGTGTGTGTGTGTGTGTGTCGTGTGGTTGGAATCAAGGTTCGAGAAGGGACTGGCAGTGTAGAGCTGAAAACAAAGAAGAGGAAAAACAAAATAATGATTTATTTTGAAAAGGAAACATTTAAAAAATAATCGAGAAGAATAATTATGAATGCAGGCTGCATGTATAAACATTATAAGCAAGGCAATGGTCTGAGAGTTATAAGAACCCGTTGTGGATTGAGAAGAGATGAGAGAATTAGTGTGTTGAGTTTATGTAGAATCAGTACCGTAAAATGGAGATGGTGAGGAATTAGTGCTGTGCACTATCAGTACTGTAAAGGGATGAGATGATAAGTGAATGGTTGGGTAGCCTCAGGAGTATTTTTCCCCCCCCCAGTAAGTAGTGAAGGAGACTGGTTTGGTTGTGTACTCAGTAGTATTTAGTAGTAGTATACAGTGCTTGAGTACGGATTTGATGTTTATTGTGCTGTTTATTTATTAGTAAAATGGGACTTGATGTATGGTTAATTGTGCTAGTTTTATATAGTAGGTTGAAGACATGGGATTGATGTATTATTGTGCTGATTTATAGTAGTTAAAGTGAGACTGCGATGAGCAATTATGTGTGATGTTTATCAGTAGTAAAGTGAGAACTGGTCGGAGAATTAGTGCTGTTTATTCAGTAGTGAAGTGAGGATTGATGTGCCAATTGGTTTGTTGGTTTACTCAGTAGTATTTAGTAGTAGTGAGAGCTTCGATAATGCATAGTGAACACCGAAAGAGATTGGCCACTCTGTCTGTTGGTTACTACAGTAGTTATTTAGTAGTCAAAGTTAAAGTGGGGGAGTACGAATGTATTATTTGTGTTCCTCACATGTATTGTATTCTATAGTAAAGTGAGATTGATCGAGAAGGATGTGCTGTTTATTCAGTAGTGAAGTGAGAATTATGAGAAAGTATTTGTGCTGTTATCATAGTATTTGTGATGAGAACTAATGTGGTTTAATTATTACATTTCAGAAATAGAGTGGGATGGGTAATAATTTTTGTGCTGTTGCCTCAGTAGTAAAGTGAGATTTAGTGAAAAATAATTTTTTGTTCGCGTTTGTATTTTTATATAATTATTGTCCTGTGATAAGGCTGTGATGCGTCAGGTTTGAAAAAAGAAAATTGTTCGTTTTCATTTTTACATCAAATAATCGTTCTTATCATTAAGTGCTTGGTCAGGTTTTTTATTTGTTTGTACTTTTGATAATTCGCTACCATTTTATAATTGACTTCTTCAGTCCATCAAACACACCCACACTACACACACACACACCCACACACACACAAACACACCACACACACGCAAAGCTGCAATCCAGCGCACCACCGCGCACACGAACACGCACACACAACACACACACAGCACGCACAGGACACGCACGCACCGGCACGCACGCCGCCGCCCGCACCACACGCGCACGCACACGCGCACACACACACAAACACACAGAGACACACAACAGTGACACACAAACACTGAAAACAGACTAATGTAGTTATCAATCACACCATAATTCCTCCTTTAATTCACACACCCAACACACAGTCACACACACACACCCACACACACACACACACACAAACATCACAACACACACCCACACACAGTGACCACAAACAGGACACACACCACAGTTGACACACAAACACTGAAACAGGACCAGTAATTATCATCCCCACTTTTAATTAAATTATTACATTTCAGAAGTAGCAAAGTGGAATTTTGAGAATGAATGTGCTGTTATCAGTAGTATTTTGATGAGAACTACATGCTGTTTATTATTACATTTCGGAAGTAGAGTGGGTATTGGTGAACATTTTTGTGCTGTTTGTTTAGTAGTAAATTGAGAGTTATTACAATCATTTGTTGTTTGTTTGTAATTTTGATTAATGCGTTGTCCTGCGTATAAGATGTGATTGGTTTGTAGGTTTTAAAAAAAAAATTGTTGTTGTTCATTTTATATCAATAATATTCATGTTCATTCTCCATCAATCTCATATTTTACTGCTATTTACCAATAAACAGCACAATCACAGAATTCTCATCCATCTAACATTAATGCTGAATAACTTACAGACAACCCCACCCCAGCAAATTAATCAATCCACTTTACTGCGAATAAACAGCACAAGAATTTCTTCATCAATCTCACTTACTGCCTGATAATAAACAAGCCACAATATAATACATCAAATCTCACTTTACTACTGAAATAAACAGCACCATAATGTTTACATCAATCCTCCACTTTACTATGAATAAACAGCACAATAATACATCAATCCACTTTTAGTACGAAATAAAACCAGCAGCAATAATACATCAATCCATTTTACTACTGAATAAACAGCACAATAATACATCAATCCCATTACTAACTGATGTGACCAACAAACCAATTCACTTTACAGTACTGAATAAAACAGCACAATATATTCCACCAATCTCATTTTACTACTGAATAAAACAGCACAATAATTATCATCACACTCAAAACTTTTTTTTTTTTTTTACAGCTACTGAATAAACAGCACAATAATTCTCACCAATCTCATTTTACTACTGAATAAAAAACACATATATTCTCATAAATCTCTCATCAATCAAAGGTTTTTATTAAACTCTCAGACCATTCCGTGTGTCTGCTTTGTGTGTATGTGTGTGTGTGCTGTGCGCGGGTGTGTCACTGTGTGGTGTGTGTGTGTGTGGGGTTTGATGGACTGAAAGAAATAAAATAATGGTAGCGATATCAAAAATACAAACAAATAAACAAAACACCGACAAACACTGAATGAACAGAAAATTATCGATATAAGAGAAGAATAAAACAATTGTAACCGACCATCACCACCTCTATACACAGGACAATAATATATTCAAAAATACAAAAAATTATTGTCACTTATCTCACTTTACTACTGACAAACAGCACAAAAATTATCACCATCCATTCTACTTCTGAAATGTAAATATACGTCTGTGGTCTGTGCGTATTCTGCCATGCTGTCAAAGCCAACGGAAGTGAAGGATCCGATAAGTGGCGATTCGGCCTTGAAGCTCATATGTGACCCTTGAACCACATGTCAAGCATCAGTGTATAGAAGTCCGTGGAAGCACGCATGACTGTTAACTGTCAACCTCGACCATGAACTATGACTTTTTAAATTTCACACCTCCCGTTACATTAGTAACGAGCGCTAGTGCGCATTCTGCCTGCGACCGGAGAGCGCAGGTTAGTATAGAAAGAGCTTGGATTTCATAATACAAATAATAATTAATAATGCTTATATTATATTAGCGAGCACGTGTGAGGAGGAGAGAGAATATGTGTGTGTAATCTGTATGTGTGTGTGTGTGTGTGTGTGTGTGTGTGTGTGAGTGACGAGAGAGTGGGTGTGTGTGTCAAAGTCAAGTATAAAATGATCTTTATTGAGGGTTAAAGAATAAGCTAACAAGGATTTCTTCCCATCGGCCCTATGTGGGTCGTGTGAGTGTTGCCGTATGGAAGTGGCGTGTGACAGTGCGTGTGGTGTGTTAGGTTGGCTGGTGCGTCGTGTGTGCGTGCAGTGTTTTGTGCGTGCTTAGTGTGTGTGTGTGACGCGCGTGAGGGAGAGTGTGTGTGTGTGCTTGGATGTGCAGTGAGTGAGTAATGTGTGTGGATTATTAGTGTGGTGCCGTGCGTGCGTGGGGTGGTTGGTGTAGTGTGTGGTGCGTGTAGCGTGAACACAGGCGTGAGTGTGTTTGGGTGTGTGTGAGCGGCGTGTGTGTGGACGTGCGTGATGCGGCCGTGCGTGGGGGGAGGGGGGACGATGCGTGAGCGTGCGTGTGTGTGTGTGTGGTCCTAACTGTGGTGTGACGTGTGTGTGGTTACCGTGCGCTGAGTGTGTGTGTGCGTGTTGTGTGTATTACGCTTAGCAAGTGCGGTGGAGTGTGTGTTCTGGTGTGTGTGAGTGACCCACTCGTGTGGTGCTGGAGCGCGTATGTATTTGTGGTAGTGCTGTGAGTGTGTGCTTCTGCGCGCGAGTGTGTGTGTTGTGCACTGTCGGTGTCGTGAATCTGTGTTGTGTGTTTGGTGGGCGTGCGTGCTGATGTAAACGATGAAGCAGGAAGCCTTGTGGGTCTTCCTAGTTTGTTTTCCTGTTGCTATAGTCAGTAACTGTGATAATAGTATTTTATGATACTTATTTTTAATTGATTGATGTGCGATTGATGCTGATAGGCCGGTCTGGTTCATATTTTTTTTTCCCTTCTTACTGTTGCATGCAATCAAACCGATATTTCGATGGGCTTGGGAGTGAAGTAGTGAAAACGGGACTGTCTTTCGATAGTCACGTTGAATAATACTAGTGGGATTTATTACAAAAAACTAAATAACTTGTATTGACCAAGACTGCAGAAATATAAAAAGGGGGTCTTACCTCTCTCCCATCATTAGGCCTTTTTGACTTCGTGGCCAAAACCTATCCAAATCACTTTGCTCGGTCGGTCTGGTCTGTCGGTTCTTGATCGGTCCAAAATTGTTCGCACCATCTTTGACAAAATTGTTCGCACTTCAAATCGAGGCTACACTTCTGGGACGCACTTCGCTCCTTTAAAAAGGATGTTATTTTAAAAGCGTACAAAATAATCAACATATGTAATACAGCCACTACAAAAGGACACGACACGAGTATTGCTTGGGCTTCTTTGATGAGATTTATATAAGTAGGATGGCATAGTTTAGTATTTCTAATGTTTAGTGTCAAAATACGTATAAAAAGTTACGAAATGGTGTGCAGAGATAACATTCGGATTTACAGATTAAACTTATTGAAAAAGCCTAGGGGAGGTAACTCATGATTGGAGAGTGGTTAAAAAAAAATAGACCGTCGTTTTGCCACAAACTATGGCGATTGCGCGCTTGCTTGTTTAATTTATTTCAGCCAGTCTGTTTTAAAATAAATAATAGAATAAATGTTCGATCCGATGTCACTTGGACAATCTGAAAGATTAGGCCATTTCGACTCGCAAAAGCCATCGCAATAATTACGACAATCAATGCAAAGCAAACAAGGAAACAAACGAGATGCAAATTATAAGTCTTGTTCTATTGGTTTCATTATTTTTAGTCTAATTACCATGGCAATAAACGGTGGTTTAAACTCATATTTCCTATTAGTTTTCTAAAGCATGTTTGTTCTAATTAGTCCCTTTTGCGTGTGTGTGTGTGTGTGTGTGGGGGGGGGGGGGGGGGGGGGGGGGAGGAGGGGGGGCGGGGGGGGGGGGGTGCGGTGCGGTGCCCATTGCCCTTCTCAAGAAAAAATCAATCATCCGGATGACCCCAATAATCTGAAAAGCTACAGACGCTTGTATCTAACCTCCCTTTTCCTCTTCCAAACTCCACAGTGACTGAAAACAGCCCAAGTTCAAAATTCGTTCAAATGACCGATCCTACTTGCTTCTGATGCTGGTCAAGATCTCCCTCCTCCTTTTGACGCTTCTTGATTCCCTCTAACTCTAAGGACTCCATGAGGCTGGGGACTGGTCTGCGCAGGGGGCAGTCTCCAGTCTCTGACACGTCAGCATTTCTTCTGTCTCGTCTTGAACATACTTTCGGAAGTGTGGGCTCGGCTCTTTCAAGGTTTTCCTCTGACCCTTTCTGATCGTTTTCAATCAGTTTGTCAATCATCTAGGTAGTCAGTCTGAAACAGGTTTAGGCTTTCTTGTGGAGTACCCTATGGGTCTGTGCTTGGTCCTGTCTTGCTTACTTTGTATACGTCAACCCTACCTTGCCAATGTCATCGACCAGCGACAACATGAAACATCAACTTCATGCAGATGACTCACTAACTCCAAGATAGAGATTCCATTCTTTTCAGAGAAAGTCAAACAAACTGTATATGAAGTAATAAATTGGAGATGGTTCAAAATTAAATTCAATTAAATGGTGAAAAAAACCGAAGCAATGGGCAATACACTAAACTAGCCTCTGTTTCCCATAGAGGTCAATCCAAACTCTGGGTAAAAAAATATAATTCCCTCTCAGACCTCAAAAACTCTAGGTGTCACTTGGACAATCCGCCTTTCCATGCAGAGTAGTAATCCTGTCTCAGACCTGTCAGTCCTGCTACTATGATAGTAACTATCAAATTCGTCGCATTGGCTATATTCGTGAATATCTCTCAGATGAAGCCACCGCAAAACTTGTTACTTCCCTCATCCTATCTCGTCTTGACTATTGCAATGCTCTCCTTTCTGGCCTATCACTATATTTATATATATATAAAACTTATTTTAACTAAAAATACAAAGTCGGAAAACAACTCCCAACTAGCATTTTAAATATTTTCCAAATTTTCGCCTACACCCGTAGACTTTTTCTAGGACAAAAAAAATGACGTATAAGGTTCAATTACGTCAAAAAACAAAACGTCACGCAAAGGACTTACGTCTATGTTATACAGTCAGAGAGAGAGAGAGAGAGAGAGAGAGAGATGGTCATCTATATGACCAGCTCATGTTTACAGTATTAGAGTCTATCTATAGTAGTAGTAGGAGCACACGTACTCATGCACACACACACCCCAATATAAAACCCAAAACCCCCAACAACTACATACACGACACACACACCAATGGGAAAACATGGAGGATGGTAGGCCAAGTAAACAGAGACTAATGGGGGGGGTGGATGCATTACGGGTGTGGGTGTGGCGGGGGGCTCAGATAAAGAAATAAACCAGTTAAAATAGTGTTGTGTTGTGTGTGTGTGTGTGAGTGTGTATGTTGTGTGTGGGGGAGTGCGCGCGCGTGTGTGTGTGTGTGTGGTGTTGGTGTGTGTGTGTGTGTGGTGTGTGTGTAGCTGTGCGTGAGTTGTTATATTGTGTGTGCTTGTGCATGAGTGTGTATGTTGTGTGTGTGTGTGTGTGTGTGTGTGTGTGTGTGTGTGGTGTGTGTGTGTGTGTGTTGTGTGTATCTTGTTTGTGTGTGTGTGTGTGGTGTCGGTGTGTGTGCGCGTTTGTGTGCGCGCGCGTGTCTGTGGTGTGCCAGTGTGGTGTGCGTGTGTGAGTGTGTACTGTGTAATCCTTGTTCGCATGTGTGCGACTGAGTGTGTTTGTGCGAGCGTGTGTTATATATATATGTGTGTGTGTATGTGTTGTATACGCCTGTGTGCGCGCGTGTCTGTGTGTCTTTGGTTGTGTTTGTGTGTGTTTGTGTGTGCGCTAGTGTGTTATGCGTGTGTAGCCGTCCTGTGTGGCGCTGTCGTGCGCACCTGCACGCGCGCGGGGGGGGATGTTTGAGTGTATTTGGGGGTGTAGGGGGGGGGGGGCTGGGTGGGGGGGTGTGTGGGGGGGGGTTGTGTGTGTTGGGGGTCCTGTCGGTCCTGTGTGTGAGCCCCGTGTCGGGGCGTGCCTAGGGGTGTGTGGGTGAGGGGGGGGGGGTGGGTGTGTTGTGTGTGTCTGTGCGTGTGTGCACGTTGTTTTTTTTTTTTTTTTTTTTTTTGAGTGTGTGTGTGTGCCTGTGTAGTGTGTGTGTGTGCTGCGTGTCCGTGCATGCGTATGGAAAATGCGTGCTTGAGTGTGTTGTCTGTGTTGTTTGTATGTGTGTTGTGTGTGACTGTGTGTGTTGATACTTGTGTGTCTCTGTTGCCACCATAGGTGTGTATGTTATGTGTCCTTGGGTGTTTGTTGAATGTGGTTTTCATAGCATTTTTTTGAAATTAATGTTAGGTTCATGGGATCGTGTGCCCATCTGGCTGTGTGTATGTGTGTGTGTCTGTATTTATGTTTCCTGTGTAGATTAAAATTAATTTAAACCTTTCCTTATGTGTGTGAACCAACATGTGTCATCTCTCCTCTCTCGTCTCTCTCGATCGCTCAGCATCCCTACGGCGTCTCTATGTCCTCTAACTAGTCGTCGGCATACGCTCTCTGTTCCGCGCAAAAATAAAAAAAAAAAAAAAAAACAAAAAAAAACACAAAAAAAAAAAAAAAGTGCACAATGGTCATATGGTACATACTCTCAATCAAATATCCCTGCTAAAAAAAAAAAGAGCAAACTATCAAATCTAACTAATACTACACTCCCTCCATCTCAAAATCTCTCCCCTATCAAGCTCAAGCAATACTACTACTCGCTCATCTCCACACCCACACACTACTAAAAAAGTTAACATGGACACACCCAACTACAACTTCATACTAGTTTAATTTTTCAAATACTCAGGGCACGCTGCGCACCCCACACCCATCCCACAAAGTCTCACAAGCCTCTCATAAAAAAAACGCATCTCTCAAACCAAACCAGACTGTTGTCTAGCCTCATCTTGATCGCAGCAGTGATCCACACAAATCATAGGCGCCACATCTGACATCTAACTCTATTTTTAGGCAATACAAGCTAAACATACCATCAAATGTAGTGTCTCTCAATCATCAGTATGTCTACTACTCTCTACTCATAAAATGTTATAAACCCCCCACCACAAGTATGTCATGAGTATATATGTGGTCATCCCCCCTACCCCCCCCTTACATCCTTCAGACACTGATGCCAAATCTGGCTTATGTTCTTTCTCTATTAGTCGAGTCATATTAGTACAACTTGTGAGTCTGTAGAAGGTGGCAGGTTGTAAAACGTACAGGCTAGGCCTTCTGTATCTGTTGGATTCTATTCTTGATGCTAGAGCGTGTTGTTCCATGCACACATAAGAGTCTTTTGTCCGTGAAAAGAATTGGTAAGCATGCTGTTTCTAATTATGTGCACTTATTATTTTTGTGTGTGCTTTTTAGACTTTAACTCTTTTGGTACCAGAACCAGATTCTGTGCCTACTAGTATTGTTGGTTATTTTTAGTGGGAAACCACTTGGCTGCAACCTTGCAGCTTTTGTACATCCGTTTCCAAGTGTTGGATTGAGAGTGATGTTGGCTTAATCATAGATTTTGATCTAGCCGGTTACTGAATCATAACAGTTGATTCCAGTACACCTTTTATGTTTTACTGATTTCAGTTTGGTAACTGAAATTCAGGTTATTTGTTATTAGTGATATTGTACAATAGCAGCCTTCTAGCTGGTTGGGATCCACTAATCCCTGCCGGCTGAAGCCCCTATCTCTAATCCATAGAGATCTACACCCATACTTGTCCTGTGATATTCAGCAGGGCATCGTGGTCAGGAAGCATTATCCCTGACTCACAAGCTTGCCAAAGACGGGGGGCCGCCGCCAAGACGCCCCCGCACCCAGAATCCGCGAGGAGACCACGCCTGAACCGTGCCATCCCGAGACGCCATAACCGGAACGACTGGGAGCTACTCTACACCAAAGAGCAAGCCTAGTCACCCCAGCACTCGCCGCTCCCGACAGAGGAACCTTACCCCAGATAAGTCCTCCGGACAGTGAAAAGAACACTAACTTTCCTCAGGACACAAGAAAATTAGTGACCCTTTCGGCTTGGGGACCTAACCTTCTAGAAAGACAAAATTCTTGTTTAAATCCTTTCGGATTTCATTGTTTTTCATTCATATTTTGTTTTGGCGCCATTGAGCTGCTTTATTCTTATTGCTTCATAATCTTATGCAGATTTGTGAGTAAATAAAATACAAGTGTACAAATAATTCTGAACCCTTTTTCATGTTAAAAAAACCCTACTTCTCTCTGTCTGCCATTTAGAGCAAATCTACCACTTGTATTTCTTTCAATCATGCGAGCCAGAACCCGGGCAAAATTATAAATTTATTAGATGAAAAGGGGCCGGGAAAGTTGCTCACCTCCCACACCCTAGAGAAGTGGGCTAAAGGAAAATTTTCCAATTGAAAATGTTACACACATAAGTCTTCCCTAGAGACTTCGCCTTTAACCCATTACCTCGTCACAAAGCGCGTGAGTGTGTATGTTGTGTGTGTGTGTGTGTGTGGGGGGGGGGTGTTTATGTTGTGTGTGTGTATATTGTGTGTGTATGTTGTGTGTGTGTATTGTGTTATGTGTTGTGTGTCTGTGTGTGCGTGTGTATGTTGTGTGTGTAATTGTTGTGGTGCATATGTGTGTGTAGGTGCATGTGTGTGAGTATATGTTGTGTTTGTGTGTGTGTGTGTGTGAGTGTGTGTATGTTCAGTGTGTATGTCTGTGTTTGTCTCTGTGTGCATCCGTGTGCATGGTCCTACCATTCTGGCTTCCATAGCCGCAGCACAGGAACAGCATCATTATTATGATGACGATGGTGGCTTGAGTCAGGAACAGCTTCATTGCACAAACCTAACGTACTCTTTCAATCACGGATTCGCTCCTGCACAGTCGAAACAACTGTAATCTCATGTAAGTACGAATACGAATACGAATACGAATACGAATGTTTATTGAGGGTTAATAGATAAGCATAAGCTTGTTTACACAATGCCCTCGAAAATATAAAAACAAATCCAAATGAAAGAAAATTGAAAAAACATGAAAAAAGGAGAGGAAAAGGGGGTAGGGGGTAGTAATTTTTTAATCATAACAAATTTAGGACACATAAAAAAACCATGAAACGTTTCAAAGCACATGCATAGAATAAATGGCAAATTATAAGAAACAAGTATTTGGTATTAGGTACTTCATAGTCACAGAAGCGCCTCTGTGAAACTATCACACCAGGAGAACTCATCGCCACCCTTTTTCTTTTTTTTGACGTGCTATATTTGTGTGACTGATGAGGAAGAAAAGGCGGGGGGGGCTAAAACAAAAATCGGCAGAAAAGACCTACTCAGGTCGTCTGACAGCGCTATTCAGTCTATGGAATCCTGCATTCACGATGTCAAATCCTGGATGACATGCACACAAATTAAAACTTATTGGACATACAAGACTGAAAGCTCTGATTGTTTCCCTTCCGTCAGATGTTCAACTCTTCTCTTCCAGACACTCGTACGGTGGATGGAAATGTTTGTGTTCAGTTTTCTAAGTCAGTCAGCAAAGAATCTCGGAGTTACCATCGATTCAAATCTTAAATGCATACACAGGTTATTAATCTCATATGTTCCATCAATTATGAGCTCAGACGAATCAGTGCTGTTCGACACTTTCTGTCTGTTGAAGCCACGAAAACTCTTATTTCTGCTATTTGCCTTATTCTTTCCCGCATTGACTATTGCAAAACTCTCTTCTCTGTGGCTGTCCTAAATATCTCCTGCAACGTGTTCAAAAACTCTCAAAACAACTGCAGCACGCCTCACTCTCAAGATCTCCACGTTCTGATCATATAACACCTCATCTTCGTAACTTGCACTGGCTTCCAGTAGAGGCTAGAATCAAGTATAAAATAGATTGCCTTTGTTTCGGTGCTGTTCACTACTCTGGTCCCGTCTATCTCTCCGAACTAGTAACTACACACACCTACACACCTGCTCGCTCCCTACGTTCAAATTCCTCTGACTGCTGCACACTCAAGGTTCCCTTTTTCCCTCCCGTCCTCTCGGATCCACACGAATCTTTTGGGTGAACGATCCTTCTACTATTTAGCACCAAAAACAACTCACTTATGGATGTATTCCCATCCCACAACATAGTCCGGCTTACCGCCCAAAACTAAGACAATAGGGGTCTTAAATTCCCCCCCGGATTGTTTTTAGTGACATATTATTATTTCAATGTGGTGTTAAAATGTGTGTGAGGTGGGGGGTTGGGGGCATATTTATGTCCATTTGCGTCCATTCGACCATTGCAGAAATCTTGTACTTTGTTTAATGATTGTTTAAACCAAGTCAATAGATACAAAGAAGCAAAATTATTTTCTATTATTCGTAAGTGATGTATGTTGAACTATAAATGCTTATAAATGAGGTAGAAGGGTACTTTTTGTTTTGCTGCAAAATTGTGGACAAACTTTGTCTCATTATAATTAGTCATGTAATTGGTATGTCCATGGCAGTATGATTTTATTTCAAGTTGTAGTATTGTATCCAAACTTGATTGAGAATGTGAATGTGGTCTCTATGTTTCTTATTAGAATGTTCATATTGTAACTATTTTACTCTTGTATAATTAATTGTGTGTGAGTAGTGTGCCGTGCATGTGTGTCAGTGTGTGTGTGTGTCGTGCTGTGTGTGTGTGTGGTGTCTGGGCTTGTATAGTGTGCTTGTGTGACTGCGTCCAGTTGTTGCGTGTACACAAAGTGTGTGTGTGCGTGCTGCGGTGTGGCATGGGGCAGAGCGTCCGCTGTGTGTGTGTGTGTGTGGAAGTGCTCGTGCGAGTGAGCCGACGACACGGGTGGTGTGAGAGATGGAGAAGGGTGTGAGATTTTCATCCTGATGTAGAGGAGAGAGAGCAACAGGAGATGTAGGGGGGTGTGGGGGAATTAAAGAGTAGAGAGAGAGAGAACGTTGCGTGGTCAATAATCGTGTTTATTTTACTTTCTAATGATTCATAATATTCTTTGCCTTTAATGTTCTTGTTATCATGTAAAGCGCACTGAGCTCATGTGAAAAATAGCGCTATATAAAGTCCCATTACTATATCTATTATTAGTATTACTATTATAATGCAGAAAAAAGCTACCTGCGGAACCGCTGCCCGTCATGGTAAATCATTTGGTTCCACTTGCCAGCCACCCGTGTCAATAGGGCTAAGGCACGGTATCGCGCTAGAGGCAGCTGTTTACAATGAATTCAATTCCATTTACCCTCTATGGTCAGTATATTTTATCATCTATTCCGTCATGCTACGCGCAAGCAAATCATATATTATAATCCTGCACTAGCTATAGCAGTCCTAAAAGCTAGGCATGCGGTCGGTCATGGGCTACGAGCAATATGGCTTAAAGTCAGTGTAATTCGAGATAGTTTTCTGGTAATGAAGTCACGTGAAGATGTCATCACACATAACATACGCATAATAACTTACTCGTTGACTGCATGTGCACTTGTGAGCAAGGTTATTCTCGTGAGTGAAAAATGCTGACATGTCTAGTAAAATGATATCATGAACAAATCGTACTAGTTTTGTTCACTAATTTATTTTGTACACCCCTACATGTTTGTTTCGCGCAAATCTATCGACTCACAAGACATCGTCCACATAGCAGGTCGGGGCATGCGTTAATACGCATATCGTATCACGGCAGACATCCATCACACGCAGGTCGGGCAATCGCATAGCGCATTGGTACGCACTGCGTCTGTCATCTTTCAATAGCCTCGTCCTGCAAAGAGTGATCATGAAGGACAAAGTTATACACGAAAAAAGTCACACGGTAGAGGGCTAGACACACAAGTACAATTCATGATTTGTTTTGTGAAAGGTTCGCAAATTTCAAGAAAACAATTTTTTCGTATCAAGAATCAGAGGATTGAGGCGCCACAATAAAAACTCCATCAGATTCAAGGAAACGACAAGTCCTTCAGAATCAAAGGCATAGAATAGCCCTTCAGAATCAGGGGAAGTATAACCTTCAGAATCACAGGAGAAGATTAAGGTCAGGGCCTTGCAGTTCCTTTATGGAGTCATAAGGAGAAGAAAAGGGCCCATCAGATCAAGGGGAAGAAAAGCCGTTGCAGTATCAGGGAAGAAAATAAAAAAAAGTCGCTCAGAATTCTATAGGTGATGAGAAATTGCCCACTTGCAGATCAAGACACAGGGAAGTAAAGTGCCCTCCATATAATCAAAGGGAAGGAGAAAGCGCCTCAGAATGACAAGGGATGTAAAGCCCTCAAAATCAAAGAGGGAATAAAAGCAGCCTCAAAATCCCAAGGCGAACAATCAACGTGCTCTTCGCGAATCAAGACAGGTTTTATAGTAAAAGCCGCTCTTCAAATAATCCAAGTCAAGTTATTAACAGCCTCAGTTATCAACGGAGAAGTTCATTTTAGCGCGCTCGTAGAATCGAATAGGATAGAAAAGCGCCATCGGTTCTCAGAGATCTAGGGCAAGGGCAAGAGTGCCCCTCAGATATCAAGGGGAATCAATCCCTTCCCGATCAAGGGATAGAAAAGCCCTAGATCGACGGGATTAATGCAATCCCTGTCTCAGAATCAAAGATTGAATAAAGCTCCTCAGAATCAGTGGCCGAAGTAAAGCCCTCAAAGCATAGGGGAAGTAAAGGTCCCAGCATCAAAATCAAGGGGAAGTAAAGCCCGAGAATCAGGGCGAGGTAAAGCCCGGGTCAAAATCAAATGAGAAGTAAAGCCCTCAGAATCAAGGGGAAGTAAAGCCCTCAAAATCAAAGGGAAGAAAAGCCCTCAGAATCAAGGGGAAGCAAAGCCCTCAGAATCAAGGGGAAGCAATCCCTTCAGAATCGAGGGGAAGAAAAGCCATCAGAATCAAGGGGAAGTAAAGCGCAAAAAGTATTAGGACTCAAGGGAAGAAAAGCCTCAGATTTGCTACAGGTGAAGTAAAGGCGACTTCTTAGCATCATCAAAAAGAAGGGGAAGTAAAGCCATCAGAATCAAGGGGAAGCAAAGCCTTCAGAATCAAGGGAAAGAAATGCCTTTCAACATCAAAGGGAAGTAAAGCCCTCAAGATCAAGGGGAAGTAAAGCCTTCAGAATCAAAAGGAATTAAAGCCTTCAGAATCAAGGGGGACTCGTAAAGCCAATCAAAATCAAGAAGAGAATGCTATCAAAAGCAAGGGGAAGTTAAGTCCACAGAATCAAGGGAAAGTAAACCTGTCAAAAGTGAAGGGAAAGATAAGCCTTCAGAATCAGGAAGTAAAGGCCCTCAGAATCAAGCGGAAGCGTAACCTTTCAAAATCAAGGAAATGCTATAAGCTCGCTCTATGAATCAAGGGGAAGATTAAGCCTTCAGACTCCGGAATTTTAAGATCGGCACAGACATCAAGGTGAGTAAAGCAACTCCGAAAAAGCTCCTATCACAGCGCACATATCCAAATCAAGGAAAGATGTTATCATCCCTCAGAATCACGGGGAAGTAATTCATTTCAAATTCAAGGGGAAGCAAAGCCTTACGAATCAACGAGTAAAGCCCTCAAAATCAAGAAGAAGTTAATGCTATCGGAAATTCAAGGGGGAAGTAACCCCTTCGTCAAATCAAGGGATGAAGATAAAAAAAAAAAACCCCCCCCCAAAAAAAAAAACAAAAAAAAAAAAAAAACCCCCCAAAAAAAAAAAAGCCTTCAGACTCAAGAAGTAAAGCCTTCAGAATCAAGGGGAAGTAACAGCGCGTCAAAATCAAGGGGAAGTAAAGCCCTGCAAAATCAAAGGTGCAAGAAAACCATTCAGAACTCAAAGGTATGTTTTAAGTTGCTCTCAAAATCAAGAGGAAGTAGAAGCCCTTTAAAATCAAAGAGAAGAGTAAGGGCGGCCTCAGTAATTGCAAAGGGAAGCGTGTAAACGCCCTCAGAATCAAGGGGAAGTACAGGCGCCTTCAAAATCAAGGGAAAGGATAAGCCCCTCATAACCAAGGGGAAGTTCGGCCTTCAGAATCAAAGGGACGTCCCCCCCGCCTCCTCTCGTCCAACCTAAGTCCTCAGAATCAAAGTGTGCAGTAACCCTTTCTAAATCAAGGGATAGAAAGATTAGCCGCTCCAAGATCAAGGGAAGGTACGATCATCTTGCTAAAGCGAGTGTAGCAAGGCAAAGATTAAGCCGATGTCTGGATATCAATAGTGACAAAGTGAAGCGATACTTAGGCTGTCATCGTCGAGTAGTAACTGCCTATGCAGTAATCAGGGGAAGAAAAGGCCTTCAGAAAAAAAAAAGAAAAGCAAGTGTGAAGTAAAGCCTTCGAGAAATCAAGAAAGTTTAAGTCTACAGAATACAAGGCGAAGTAAACCTATTTAAAATCAGGAAAAGATAAATGCTTAGCAGAATCAAGAAGATAAAAGCGCCTCAGAATCAGGGAAGAGATAAAAAGGGGAAGTAAAGCCTTCAGAATCAAGGGGAAGTAAAGCCTTCAGAATCAAGGGGAAGTAAAGCTTCAAAATCAAGGGGAAGCAAAGCCTTCAGAATCAACGGGAAGTAAAGCCTTCAGAATCAAGGGGAAGTAAAGCCTTCAGAATCAAGGGGAAGTAAAGCCTTCAGAATCAAGGGGAAGTAAAGCCTTCAGAATCAAGGGGAAGTAAAGCCTTCATAATCAAGTGGAAGTAAAGCCCTCAGAATCAAAGGGAAGAAAAGCCCTCAGAATCAAGGGGAAGTAAAGCCCTCAGAATCAAGGGGAAGTAAAGCCTTCAGAATCAAGGGGAAGTAAAGCCCTCAGAATCAAGGGGAAGTAAAGCCTTCAGAATCAAAGGAAAGAAAAGCTTCAAGAGGGAAGTAAAGCCCTCAGAATCAAGGGGAAGCAATCCCTTCAGAATCAAGGGGAAGCAAAGCCCTCAGAATCAAGGGGAAGTAAAGCCTTCAGAATCAAGGGGAAGTAAAGCCCTCAGAATCAAGGGGAAGCAAAGCCCTCAGAATCAAGGGGAAGCAATCCCTTCAGAATCAAGGGGAAACAAAGCCCTCAGAATCAAGGGGAAGCAAAGCCCTCAGAATCAAGGGGAAGCAATCCCTTCAGAATCAAGGGGAAACAAAGCCCTCAGAATCAACGGGAAGCAAAGCCCTCAGAATCAAGGGGAAGTAAAGCCTTCAGAATCAAGGGGGAGTAAAGCCCTCAGAATCAAGGGGAAGCAAAGCTCTCAGAATCAAGGGGAAGCAATCCCTTCAGAATCAAGGGGAAGAAAAGCCATCAGAAACAAGGGGAAGTAAAGCCTTTAGAATCAAGTGGAAGAAAAGCCTTCAGAATCAAGGGGAAGTAAAGCCTTCAGAATCAAGGGGAAGTAAAGCCCTCAGAATCAAGGGGAAGCAAAGCCTTCAGAATCAAGGGGAAGAAATGCCTTCAAAATCAAAGGGAAGTAAAGCCCTCAAGATCAAGGGGAAGTAAAGTCTTCAGAATCAAAAGGAAGTAAAGCCTTCAGAATCAAGGGGAAGTAAAGCCCTCAAAATCAAGAAGAAATGCCTTCAAAATCAAGGAGAAGTTAAGTCCACAGAATCAAGGGGAAGTAAACCTTTCAAAATCAAGGGAAAGATAAGCCTTCAGAATCAGGAAGTAAAGCCCTCAGAATCAAGGGGAAGTAAACCTTTCAAAATCAAGGGAAAGATAAGCCCTCAGAATCAAGGGGAAGATAAGCCTTCAGAATCAGGAATTTAAGTCCACAGAATCAAGGGGAAGTAAACCTTTCAAAATCAAGGGAAAGATAAGCCCTCAGAATCAAGGGGAAGTAATCATTTCAAAATCAAGGGGAAGAAAAGCCTTCAGGAATCAAGAAGTAAAGCCCTCAAAATCAAGGGGAAGTTAAGTCCACAGAATCAAGGGGAAGTAAACCTTTCAAAATCAAGGGAAAGATAAGCCTTCAGAATCAAGAAGTAAAGCCTTCAGAATCAAGGGGAAGAAAAGCCCTCAGAATCAAGGGGAAGTAAAGCCTTCAGAATCAAGGGGAAGTAAAGCCTTCAGAATCAAGGGGAAGAAAAGCCCTCAGAATCAAGGGGAAGTAAAGCCTTCAGAATCAAGGGGAAGTAAAGCCTTCAGAATCAAGGGGAAGTTAAGCCACAGAATCAAGGGGAAGTAAACCTTTCAAAATCAAGGGAAAGATAAGCCCTCAGAATCAAGGGGAAGATAAGCCTTCAGAATCAAGAAGTAAAGCCCTCAGAATCAAGGGGAAGTAAACCTTTCAAAATCAAGGGAAAGATAAGCCCTCAGAATCAAGGGGAAGTAAATCATAAAGCCTTCAGAATCAAAGGGGAAGTAAAGCTTTCGGAATCAAGAAGAAGTAAAGCCCTCAGAATCAAGGGGAAGTTAAGCCCACAGAATCAAGGGGAAGTCAACCTTTCAAGGGAAATCAAGGGGAAGATAAGCCTTCAGAATCAAGGGGAAGAAAAGCCTTCAGAATCAAGGGGAAGTAAAGCCTTCAGAATCAAGGGGAAGTTAAGTCCACAGAATCAAGGGGAAGTAAACCTTTTAAAATCAAGGGAAAGATAAGCCTTCAGAATCAAGAAGTAAAGCCCTCAGAATCAAGGGGAAGTAAAGCGCCTTCAAAATCAAGGGAAAGATAAGCCCTCAGAATCAAGGGGAAGATAAGCCTTCAGAATCAAAGGGAAGTAAAGCCTTTCAGAATCAAGGGGAAGATAAGCCCTCAGAATCAAGGGGAAGTAAACCATTTCAAAATGAAGGGAAAGATAAGCCTTCAGAATCAAGAAGTAAAGCCCTCAGGAATCAAGGGGAAGTAAAAGCCTTCAGAATCAAGGGGAAGTAAAGCCTTCAGAATCAAGGGGAAGTAAAGCCTTCAGAATCAAGGGGAAGTAAAGCCTTCAGAATCAAGGGGAAGTAAAGCCTTCAGAATCAAGGGGAAGTAAAGCCTTCAGAATCAAGGGGAAGTAAAGCCTTCAGAATCAAGGGGAAGTAAAGCCTTCAAAATCAAGGGGAAGTAAAGCCTTCAGAATCAAGGGGAAGTAAAGCCTTCAGAATCAAGGGGAAGTAAAGCCTTCAGAATCAAGGGGAAGTAAAGCCCTCAGAATCAAGGGGAAGTAAAGCCTTCAGAATCAAGGGGAAGTAATGCTTCAAAATCAAGGGGAAGTAAAGCCCTCAGAATCAAAGGGAAGAAAAGCCCTCAGAATCAAGGGGAAGTAAAGCCCTCAGAATCAAAGGGAAGAAAAGCCCTCAGAATCAAAGGGGAAGTAATCAGCCTTCAGAATCAAGGGGAAGTAAAGCCTTCAAGAATCAAGGGGAAGTAATGCTTCAAAATCAAGGGGAAGTAAAGCCCTCAGAATCAAAGGGAAGAAAAGCCCTCAGAATCAAGGGGAAGTAAAGCCCTCAAAATCAAAGGGGAAGCCCTCAAATCAAAGCCCTCAGAATCAAAGGGAAGAAAAGCCCTCAAAATCAAGGGGAAGTTAAGTTCACAAAATCAAGGGGAAATAAAGCCTTCAGAATCAAAGGAAAGAAAAGCTTCAAGAACCAAGGGGAAGTAAAGCGTGAACAATTAAACCACATAAAAATATCGCAAATGGAAAGGAACCGCAGCCTCAAGAACCAAGGGAAGAAGTCCAACTTCAAGAATCGGTAGCCTTATTAAACGTAGTGTTCGGGATTTGTAGGGTCGGCGAAGGCTCCACTCTCATGACGCTCTCTCCCACCCAACTTACTGGAAGACTCTGCGAGCACTGCAAAGGCATTTCTGTTTTGGTCATTGCTTTCTTAGAATCTCTGGGTAGTAGCGGAGGTGGAAGTGGTGGTGGTAGATCTTCTTCTTCTTCTGTCTTTTTTTCTCCTTCTTCCTGTCCTTCTCCTCCTTCTTTTTCTTCTCTTCCTCCTCCTCCTCCTCCTTCTTTTCTTCTCTTTCTCCTCCTCTTTCTATCTCTTCCTCCTCCTCCTCCTCCTCTTTCATCT
>CM065708.1:10950657-10958932 GCA_017654935.2 Phymorhynchus buccinoides | reverse complement strand
AAACCAAAATAACATGAACACTTCAAAGAAAAACATTCATGGTACCGACAATCCAATATCTAATCAACATGGAAAAAGAGAGGAGAGAGAGAGAGAGAGAGAGAGAGAGAGAGAGAGGAGAAGAGAGAGAGAGAGAGAGAGAGAGGAAGAGAGAGAGAGAGAGAGAGAGGGGGGGGGGGCGTAAGACCTAGAGTGCCTTGACCCAATGAAAAGGTGATGAGAGAAGCATGATATTATATTAATCAATCTGCGTTGGGGGGGTTTTAGTCCCCGAGCCGAAGGTTCGGGGAGCTATTGTTTCTGTCTGATCCGTCCGTGCCTCCGGCCGTGCCTCCCTCCGTCCGTCCGTCCGTCCGGCTATTCGTCCGTTTTTCTCAAAAAACTATTCAGTCTATCATCATCAAATTGGTATACTAGTTTGCCAAGATGCCAGCTATCCACTGATGTTATTTAGTTTTACATTAAGGTCAAGGTCGCGCCAGTTACGGGGTTCAACCCCCAAAACACATAATCGCTAATATCTCGCGAAGTTTTGCATGTATTTCAATGCAGTTGTTTTCACCACATTTCTTGTTTTAGTTTTTATTTAGCATGCTTTGAGTATTGATTATATGTCATGCTTAATAATAATTACTAGCGCAACGCCTAGTACTGGCAATGCACCGTACTGTAACGCCTAGTAACGGTAACGCCAAGTACTGGTAACGCTGAGTACAGCAAATTTGAAGCGATTCGGTTAAGAAACGGCGGAGTTATAAGGCCCCCGTTTCCCGTTGGCGCTGCTCTGAGAGTGACGCGCTCTCCCGATTCTCTTCCAATTTGCTGCCAGGCTTTGCCCCTGCCACAGCAAGCCTGACAGCAAATTTGAAGCGATTCGGTTAAGAAACGGCGGAGTTATTCGTGAAAAGGTGAAGCGGCGTATAGCGCGCGCGTTTCTGAATCGATTCGCTTCCGGTTTGGCACACCGATAGTCACCGTCCCCGGTCATCTATCTGCCAACCCTGGTCATCTATCTGCCCAAATTTGAAGGCAATCGGTCCAGAAACGCCGGAGATACGGGCGCCGAGAGGCCGGCGGATGCGCGTTTCGCACATTTGCGAAACCGCGCAAATGATACGGCTGCCCCGGTTGCCGTTGCCATCGCCCCATTAGGGCTCACAGCAAATTTGAAGCGATTCGGTCAAAAAACGGCGGAGTTATATAAGGCCCGTTCGTGTTTCAGACACACAGACACACACACACACACACACACACACAGACACATACACACACACACACACACGGCACGGAACAGTTGGCTTTTTACTATATGATGTTTCAAGTATTTTAAGTGTTGGATATATCACTGTCACTTTCAATTTCTCTTCTTTTTTAAATTTGTATCTATAGATACATATGTTACGCCCAATCCATGAAATTGCCCATTTCATGAAATGGGCAAAATGGTTTGCCTAGTTCGTGAAATAGCCAATTTGATAACTTGAAATTGAGAAAAGCAATATGAATAAAAAATAGTTTTCGTTCATTAGCACACATAGATCAAGAATTGGTTCAAACGAATGAGAAATCTCATATGTAGATGAGTTAACATTATTTTATTCAGACTTAATTTGATAAAACGTTTGATTCAACGTGTGGCTCAGGCATGCCCCAGCTTAGCATCTGGTCGAGTTGGGGGGCAGGATGGGGGTGCAAATACAATGTAGAAAAGTGTGATACCGTTGAATCAATCTTAATCAATACCTGTGTGAATGGGGATTCAAAAATGTTGATATACATTGTCCATTTCATAAATTGGACAAAGCATTTTGCCCATTTCATGAAATAGGCAGTTTCACGGATTGGGCGTAACACATACATGTAATAAAGTTCTGTTGAGTTGAGAGAGACAGACAGACAGACAGAGATACATACAGAGACAGAGACTAGAGAGAGACATAGGGAAATGGTGACAGTAGATGTGAAAGAGGGATGCAACAGTATGTCTGTCACCACGACGGCTTGGAGTCAAAGCGGACTATCTTTAGATGGTCCATTGACTTATTATTGAAGTTATTGAGAAAAGTAATAACTTGTATAAATTTAAAAAATGCAGAATTATTAAAAGCATAACCCCTTTTTTGAAGTTATTAGTTTTTGTAATAGGTCCAATAATACGTCAATGGACAATCTAAAGATAGTCCGCTTTGACTCCAAGCCATCGATGTGATATATACTGTTACTGGGAAGGTGCTGACCCTCGAGCCCTAGTGGTGCAGTTGAAAACCAGAGAGAGAGAGGAGAGGAGAGAGAGAGAGAGAGAGAGAGAGAGGGAGAGAGAGAGAAGAGAGAGAGAGAGAGAGTGGGGGGGAGAGAGGGGGGGAGGAGAGAGAGAGAGAGGGGAGAGAGGAGGAGGGGGGAAGGAGAGAGAGAGAGCGAGAGCGGGGAGAGAGAGAGAGAGAGAAAGGACGAGAGATGAAAGGAGATAGAGAGGGAGAGGGAGAGAGAGGGGGGGGTGAGGGAGTGGAGAGAGAGAGGGGAGAGAGGAGAAAGGGATAGAGAGGGGGGAGGGAGAGAGAGAAATGGAGAGAGAGCGAGGGAGAGGGAGGAGAGAGAGAGGGAGTAGAGAGAGGAAAAGAGAGAGAGATGTAGAGAGAGAGTGGAGAGATGAGAAGATAACGAGAGAAAGAGGTGGAGAAAGAGAGAGAACAAGGGCGTCGCCGAGCGGCAGACATGTCCGTCACCAGCAATGCCACGCACTTGCGACACCCCGTAGAGTGTCACATCCTGACACAAAATTGGAAGGGATTCTGTCTTCTAGTTCCCGAGATACAGCTTGAACAAGAAATATAAAGCGCAAAGAAGGAAATTTCAGTTTTCAAGGTCACACGTCAAGGTCAAGTTCAGCATGGTGATAATTTATGCTCGGATGTTTTCTACTCTAGGGTACACACAATCTGAAGCGCTTCTGTCAGTACCAATGTGGAAAATATGGCTTAAAACCCAATGTGTAGACCCCTACACTTTCAAGGCCTACCGATGTCGGCCGGAGTTGACCGTGACCTGGGGAGCTGGTATGCCACCGCATCAGAACGGGCATATACGCCCCAAAGTACTTCATGCCACATTCTCAAGACTCTCTATACACTAATACTGTGTGGGTAGTTATGTCGTGTGCTGTGTGTGATATGTGTTTCGTGGTTTTCACTCGTACGGCTCCAAAGTGTTCAAGGGTGCTCCGGTGTCGGTCAAAACTTGTGGTCGCGGAATGCCTGCCGTCCTTCTCATTGTGACTACATGTGGCCACCATCACAATGTTGACTGCGGTAGTCTGTGTCTGCGTGTTCGCGAAGTATATCCTTGGGACAGACAGGGAAAAAAACATACAACAACACACAAACCAACCGCATGCGCAGAGTCCGATCACCCTATTGGTGACGGTACGAAATTAGCGTGAATAGAACGAGGTAGATGGGGGGTATGGGGTATATCTTCGACTCACGTAGAGCTTTATCTCTGTGTATTTCGGGCTTCTCGCCCCCGGAGAGCGCTTTCACCGCACGTACAGCGCCTACCCATTTTTTCGTTTGTCTTTTTGTTTGTTGGGGTGGTGGCACAAGGTGGAGAGGACGGTGGTGTGCACACTTGGAAAACCTAGCTGGCAATTTGGACATACCAGGCAGCGGGAGTTCTCCCCTGCTCTTTACCGACTTTCAACCGCCGTGGGAGTGGATTTTTTATGTGCGTAAAGCCCGGCGACGCTTATTGCCTGATTCGAGTCATGTGTCTTCAGTCGGATCAGGTCGGTCACGTGGCGAATCCGATCTGACTTGTGCAGCAATGACATGACACACCGTATGATTCGGCAGTCTCTCTCTGTCTGTCTCTGTCTCTCTGTCTCTCTGTCTCTGTCTCTCAGTCTCAGTCTTTTTCGTTCCCTCTAGGAGAGAGTCTCTCTCCTCTCTCTCTCTCATCTCTCTCTCTCTCTCTCTCAATCTCATCGTCACTCTTCTCTCTCTCTCCCTCGTCCTCGTGTCTCATTCTCTCGCTCACTCTGTCTCTCTCTCATACTCTCGCCCTCTCACTCACTCACTCAATCTCTCTCTCTCTCTCTCTCCTCTCCTCTCTCTGTCTCTCTCTCTCTGTTATCGGTCCTCTCAGTCCTCTTCGGTCTCTGTCCTCTGTCTCTGGCTCTCTGTCTCTCTCTCTCTCTCTCATCGTCTCTGTCTCTTCTCCTCTCTCTCCATGTCTTTCCTCTCTTCCTCTCTCTCTCGTCCTCTCTCCCTCTCCCTCCCTCCTGCTGTCTCTCTCGCTCTCTCTCATCGCCCTCTCTCCTCTCTCATTCTTCGTCTCCCCTCGTTCTCTGCCTTCATCTCTAATCTCTCTACTGCTCGCCGCTGTCTCGCTCTCTATCCCTACTCTCTCTTCTGTATCTCTCTCTCTGTCAGTGTCTGTCTCTGTCTCTGTCCTCTCTCTGTGTCTCTGTATCTCTCTCTCTCTTTGTCTCTCTCGGTCTTCTCTCTCGCTCTATGTCACACTCATTCTCTCTCGCTTCGTCTCTCTACTCGCTCTCTCCATCTTCTCTCTATTCGGTCTCTCTCATTCTCTCTCTTCTCTCTCCTCCTCTCTCATGCTCTCTCTCTCTCTCCTCTCGCGTGTGTTTGAGTGCGTGCGCGCGCGCGCGCGCGTGTATGTATTCGCGCACGCGCGTGTTCATTCGCGCGTGTGTTTAATAAAATATTCAGACACTTGTGGCTTTTTTTTTTTTACACCATTGTTGTAAACACAAGACAATCACACCACACACGCACTCAACACACGCACACGCCCACGTCCCGTGTCACGCAATGGAAGCGCGGTCTCCACTTGATAGGCAAAACCTTGGTTTCTTTTTTTTGGGGGGAGAGCAAATATTTTTTCTTATAGATATTTTTTTTCGCTGCAGTCTTTATTTGTTGGAACATCATTAGCTGAAAGCAAAAACAAGTGCAATGTCGAGCGGCTTCAAAGTCCCCTCGCAGTATCGCCGAGCTACTCGGAAATCGGAAGGTGTCGGCTGTACACACAGCGGGGAGACCGTTGAGAACTGAAAACAGGACGCACGGACGGACGGATGGACGGCCGGGAAGAAGTGGGACATAGCGGGCCTGTGACACAAAGGGCCTAGGGCACAGCGGGTAATGTAAAACTAAATGCATCAGTGGATAGCTTGCATCTTGGTAAACTAGTATACCAAATTTGATGATGATAGACTGAATAGTTTTTGAGAAAAACGGCGGGCCTGTGACACAAAGGGCCTAGGGCACAGCGGGTAATGTAAAACTAAATACATCAGTGGATGGCTTGCATCTTGGCAAACTAGTATACGCAAAATTGATGATGAGAGACTGAATAGTTTTTTGAGAAAAACGGACGAATAGCCTGACGGACGGTCGGACGGACGGACACCGAACGGACAGGCGGACAAAACAAAAACAATAGCTCCCTTAATCCCTTCGGCTCGGGGGCTAAAAAGAAAACTCATAGCTTTAAGGCCTACTTTTTAGTTCTCTTTGAAGGACTCTACCTTCGGTTCGATTTTTTCCTGTCAAACTAGAAAGAAAGGGCGAGGCCGGGATTCGAACCCGGGTCCCTCACGCTGCAGTCACGCATTTTACATTTGGCAGGCGAACGTCTTAACCACTCTGCCACCTTTCTCCCCGATTCGTTTAGACACGAGATTCTGTTTTAAACGATTTTATTTCATTTTTTCTCATATTAACACACAAACAAACACTATATGTAATTTAACTCAAAAATAAAAAATAAATGTTTTTTAAAGAAGACCCCCCCCCCCCTCTCTCTCACCATTCTGAGAAAATTATTCAGTTGTAAACTTCAGACAATTCTCTTTCTAATGATACAAGAACCATTCTTGTATCTTTTTTTTTTTCCGTTCCAGAGTTATGAGCATTTAAAGTTAGTAGGGTGAGCGTCGGCCATTTTGAGAAAACACAGTCTAAAGTCTAGCCTTAGCTGAAGAAAATGCATTGACCTACTCGTTTTAAAACATGTATAAGACCATTTAGAGACACTAGTAAAGATTGTCCTTTACAAATATGAAAGATAAGAGGTTAGGGAACACGAACATACCCATAACTCAAAATTTACAAAAAAAATGAGATTTTTTTGTACTTTGCAAGGCTGTTGTGAGAAACTGTCCCAGCGACTTAATGTCCCTTTCGTGATACTGGGTCACATATACGAAACAAGAAAGTGTATTATTTTGTTGACAAAAAATTTGGCTAGGAAGAGTTACTATCCCTGAACATGGTCCAAGTGTTGTTGCAACAACCGGGTAAACCGTAGCCACTGTGATTTCGGTGAGTAAACCATCGCACGACTGTACGATACGATTCGATCACGTGGTCTCGAAGAACAAATTGGATTCGCGCTTCGAGTCCACGTGATCGAATCGCATCGTACAGCCATGTGGTATTATAGTTGACGTGTAGCGGGTCCTTTAGATCATTACCAGCCGCGACGAAGAAGAGCGAAGCTGGTATTGTTTTCAATGGATTCTGAAGCTGACTGTCTATCTATCTATCTATCTATGTGAACACGATAACGTTTCAACGGAGGGACCTAGGACGCTCACATTTTGCATGCGGATAGGTACTACGGCTATCTAGGCAAGGTTCGAAAATGAAGGTCATAGGTCAAAGGTCAAGGTCACTGGAGCCGAAGATATATTTTAGCACATTTATACATAGGTGAGATAGAAAAGAGTGTTGTACTACAGGACCAGCCTGACCACAGGATCAGCCAGGCGTGAATCCACAACACTGAGCTATTTAATGCCTTTAATAATAATCATCATCTTCATATCATCATCATCATATAGTAAAAAGCCAAGTGTCCGTGTGTGTGTCTGCCTGTCTGTCTGAAACACAAAACAGGCCTTATAACTCCGCCGTTTTTTGACCGAATCGCTTCAAATTTGCTGTGAGCCCTAACGGGGCGATGGCAACGGCAACCGAGGCGGCCGTGTCATTTGCGCGGTTTTGGCAAATGCGCGAAACGCGTATCCGCCGGACTCTCGGCGCCCTTATCTCCGGCATTTCTGGACCGATTGCCTTCCAATTTGGCAGGTAGATGACCGGGGACGGTGACTATCGGTGTGCCAAACCGGAAGCGAATCGGTTCAGAAACGCGTGCGCTATACGCCGCTTCACCTTTTCATGAATAACTCCGCCGTTGCTTCAGGCTTGCTATGGCCTGGGCAAAGCCTGGCAGCAAATTTGAAGAGAATCGGGAGAGCGCGTCACTCTCAGAGCAGCGCCAACGGGAAACGGGGCCTTATAACTCCGCCGTTTCTTAACCGAATCGCTTCAAATTTGCTGTACTCAGCGTTACCAGTACTTGGCGTTACCGTTACTAGGCGTTACCGTTACTAGGGAGAGCGCATCACTCTCAGAGCAGCGCCAACGGGAAACGGGGCCTTATAACTCCGCCTTTTCATTAACTGAATCACTTCAAATTTGCTGTACTCAGTAAGGTGCGGGGGGTAGTAGAACGGGATGAGTGAAGAAGATAGAAGGAGGGAGACAGACAAAAGTTATAATAATATTACGCGGACCCGGCGAAACCAGTACTCAGCGTTACCAGTACGTGGCGTTACCAGTATGGTGCATTGCCAGTACTAGGTGTTGCGCTAGTAATAATAATAATAATAATAATAATAATAGTAATAATAATAGTAATAATAATAATAATAATAATAATAGTAAAGCCAACAACGATCTTTTACCAACACCCCCTCCCGTTAATACCCCACCCCCCCCCACCCCCAACCCCCCTCCCCATCCCCCATCCGCACCCTCCACATCTCCACCCTCTAAGCCCCCTTTTTCCAGTTAAGTAGTTAACTGATATAATCCACTTCCGCTTCCGGCAAAAGAAAAGTCAGCTAACTGTTAATTGGAATACGAAAATGTCACTTAGCAGTGAAGTGGCATTTTGTTAAGAAAACCAACTCCTTAACTGTTTTTTGTAACACGAAATCCCATTGGATGTACTGCAGATCAGCAATATTTTCCCATTTAAACTGTGAAAGGGTTGCATACCTTCAATATCATTTTTATTTTTTTTAGCAATTTTTATCACGGATCGGACCTGCAGTACCTCCAGGATCTGCTCAGAGCTTTGAATGATGGTTGGTTGATGGTTCATCCCATATGTGCTGTTTTGCAGCCGAGTGTACGTAAAACCTACATTTTATTCATTCAAACGCAATGCATGTTACAAAACCTTCAGA
>CM065708.1:10943157-10945657 GCA_017654935.2 Phymorhynchus buccinoides | reverse complement strand
ATGTGTCCCTGTCTCTATGTGCCTCCGTCTCTATGTGTCCCTGTCTCTATGTGTCCCCGTCTCTATGTGTCCCTGTATCTATGTGTCCCCTTCTCTATGCTATGTCCCTGTCTCGATGTGCCCCCGTCTCTATGTGTCCCCCTTCTCTATGTGTCCCCTGTCTCTATGTGCCCCCGTCTCTATGTGCCCCCGTCTCTATGTGTCCCTGTATCTATGTGTCCCCTTCTCTATGCTATGTCCCTGTCTCTATGTGCCCCCGTCTCTATGTGTCCCTGTATCTATGTGTCCCCTTCTCTATGCTATGTCCCTGTCTCTATGTGCCCCCGTCTCTATGTGCCCCCGTCTCTATGTGTCCCCTTCTCTATGCTATGTCCCCGTCTCTATGTGTCCCTGTCTCGATGTGCCCCCGTCTGGATGTGTCACCTTTTAATGTGCCCCCGTCTTATGTGTCCCCGACTCTGTGTCCCTCTCTATGTGCCCCCGTTTCTATGTGTCCCCGTCTCTATAATGTCCCCGTTTCTATGTGTCCCCGTGTCTCTATATGTCCCCGTTTCTATGTGTCCCCGTCTCTATAAAGTCCCCGTTTCTATGTGTCCCCGTCTCTATAATGTCCTCGTTTCTATGTGTCCCCGTCTCTATAATGTCCCCGTTTCTATGTGTCCCCGTCTCTATAATGTCCCCGTTTCTATGTGTCCCCGTCTCTATAATGTCCCCGTCTCTATGTGTCCCCGTCTCTATAATGTCCCCGTTTCTATGTGTCCCCGTCTCTATAATGTCCCCGTTTCTCTGTGTCCCCGCCTCTATGTATGTGTCCCTGTCTATATGCGCCCCCCGTTTCTATGTGCCCCCGCCTCTATGTGTCCCCGCCTCTATGTGTCCCCGTCTCTATGTGTCCCTGTCTCTATATGTCCCTGTCTCTATGTGTCCCTGTCTCTATGTGTCCTGGACTCTATGTGTTCCCGTCTCTCTATGTGTCCCTGTCTCTATGTGTCCCTGTCTCTGTGTGTCCCCGTCTCTATATTATGTCCCCGTCTCTATGTGTCCCTGTCTCTATGTGTCCCTGTCTCTGTGTGTCCCCGTCTCTATAATATGTCCCCGTCTCTATGTGTCCCTGTCTCTATGTGTCCCTGTCACTATGTGTCCCTGTCTCTATGTGTCCCTGTCTCTGTGTGTCCCCGTCTCTATGTGTCCCCGTTCTCGATGTGTCCCCCGTCTCTATGTGTCCCCGTCTCTGTGTGTCCCCGTCTCTATGTGTCCCCGTCTCTGTGTGTCTGTCCCCGATTCCATGTATGACTCTCATTGTGCCCTGTCGATCTCTAAGTGTCCCCCGTTTATGTGTGTCCCTGTCTCTAGGTGTCCCCGTCTCTATGTATTACTATACGTCCCCAGCCTATGTGTGTCCCCGTATCTAGGTGTAACTCTCATTGAGCAAACTGGACCAATCAACAACAAGAAACGTATTCACCCTAATTGCAAGTCACGTGATAGTTCGCCGAGAGATCCTTTTGGGAGTAGCCACACACAAAACGTTTTGGGCAAACGTCGGCAAAAGAGATGTTTCGTAGTACTGGGTTTTTTTGCCGATTTTGCGCTTACGCTACGTAACGTTAGCCCTTGTGAAACGCTCCCCCGGGTGCTCGTGTCTCTATGTGTTACCCGCATTGTGTCCTCTGCTTAATTTTATGAAGTTCTACTAAAGCTTAAGTGGGAAACTAGGGTAAGACGGGCTAAAAAGCGCATGGGCGGGTAAGAAGCCCACCCCAATTATCTCATGAAATGAAGCAAATTTCAGTCTCATTTTGCCCATGAGACGAGCGTTAATGTCTAGCATTCGTCTCATGGGCAAATTTGACTGAAATTTTCTTTATTTCATGAGATAATTGGGGTGGGCTTCTTACACGCCCATGCGCTTTTTACCCCGTCTTACCCTATACGTTGTTACTTTCTAAATTAAGTAAACCTTAAGTGGGAAACTAAGCGTTGTTACTTTCTTAAATTAAGTATATCGGTTTACTTAATTACCCGGCCAGAGGCCGGGGGTTTGCGATTGGCTTGTGTGTGTGTGTGTGTGTGTGTGTGTGTGTGTGTGTGTGTGTGTGTGTGTGTGTGTGTGTGTGTGTGTGTGTGTGTGTGTGTGTGTGTGTGTGTGTGTCTGTTTATCGATTATGTTAAAAACTACTGTTTGGACTTTGATTAACATTGGCAGAGTGGTAGCTTGAAAAGGAAGCTTCCTTTCGTTAATCAACACCGTGCTGACCTTGACCTTGAAGTTTGACCTTGAAAACCGAAATTTCCTTCTTTGGGCTATGTAATTTCCCCCCAGCTTTATTTCGTGAACTAGTGAACAGAATCGCTTCAAATTTTGTGTGGTGGTGTACCATGGTGCAAGGAAGTTTGTATAAAAGTTCAGCTGTATCTCGTGAACTACTGAACAGAATCGCTTCAAATTTTGGGCTATGTATTTTATGCGTCCTGTAAGGGTGGAAAGTGGTGTGTTTTT
>CM065708.1:10918157-10930657 GCA_017654935.2 Phymorhynchus buccinoides | reverse complement strand
TCACAGAAGAATCCCCAATACTGCAGATGGATTTTGTTCTCTATCCAGGTAAATCTAATGGAACATTTTTGGCTGAAATATGGCTGGCGTGGCGGTGAAAGGGTTAATCCACTTTTGGTCGTATTTTTCAGGCTGTTAATAGTCGTTATGAGAATGCTAATCAAGACTGCCTGCTTTAAGTTGCATAGAACCAGATCTTGATACATATTTAGGACTTCTTCTTCTTCTTCTTCTTCGATCGCTTCAGACAGTTTCCTGTCAATTATGAGCGCTGATGCGTCATGCTGCCGTTAATGCGCCTAACTAAGAAACAGTTAGGCCCAGCAAGTCCGACTTCGGCTGGAGGAGGAAATGTTTTTGAAAGCGTTTCGTGAAAGAAAAAAAAAAAAAAAAGGGGGCAGGATAATGGATGGACCGGTAAGGCAGAAAGATAGTAGATGACAGTAAAGCAAAGGGAAAAGGCAGAGTCAAAGAGAGTGACAGATTAGAGGAAAGTTACAAGCACAGAACTTCCAGAAGGTGGGGGAACTATTTATACAAAAGACCCCCCGGTATCCCCACACGGGGGGGGGGGGGGGGAGTCTTTTAACTAACACCTTTGTGTGCGACGAAACAGCTGTGGCCTAGTAACCCAATTTGGTAAGTCCAAAACCTCATGAAACTTGAATCATAAATAAGCCCACATTCATTTGATCAGTCAACTAGCAGCAACGCCCCGCGGCTGCTACGCCCTGCGCTCGCTTCGCTTTGCCGGCAGCTTTCCCCCCCGGCACAGGGGCTTTAGAATAGCAGTTGCCAGGATAGCGCTTTAAGATGTCTCTGTAAAGGTCAAGATGTGCCCCCCCCCCCCCCCCCCCCCCCCCCCCCCCCCCCCCTACCTATCTCGGTTAATTCCGTATTTTTTTTCCGTTTTTGCCTTTCTTACCATACATAAAAGCTGTATTTTAGGAACATTTTTAGCTAATAACCTTTTTGGAATACTAACCCTAAACCCTAACCCTAGCCCTAACCCTAACCCTAACCCTAACCCTAACACTAACCCCCACCCTATAAGACGGAAAAACGCAACGAACCACAACTGTGACAGATCGCAGTGTACTGCAGTACATAGTGGGGGGTAGGGTTAGGTTTAGGGGTAGGGTTAGGGTTAGGGTTAGTATTCCAAAAAGGTAATTAGCTAAAAATGTTCCTAAAATACAGCTTTATGTATGGTAAGAAAGGCAAAAACGGGAAAATACAATTAACCGAGAAATGCATGGGGGGTGGCAGATCTTTACCTTTGCCGATGTCTCGCTCTCACCGTGCTATTTTCCCCTTCAAAATGTCTTCCACTGCATTCCCCTGTTAATGCAGTGATGTGAAAATAGGGTTTTACGCCCTCTTCGGCCTTTCGGCCATCTGGGGCATTTGTAAAATATAAAGATGGCGGGAACAATACTGGAGGCAATGCCCGTAGGCAGTGCAACACCAGAAAAGTCCCGATTTTGTTAATAATACAGAGTAACCCAATTTGGTAAGTCCAAAAAACATCATGAAACTTGAATTATCATTCATAAATAAGCCCACATTCATTTGATTCAGTCAACTAGAGCAGCAACGCCCGGTGTTTGCTACGCCCTGCGCTCGCTTCGCTTTGCCGGCAGCTATCCCCCCCGGCACAGGTCTTTAGAATAGCAGTTTGCCAGGATAGCGCTTTAAGATTGTCTCTGTAACCCAAAAAGGTCAAAGATTTTTGTGCCCTTGGTGCCCCCACCCCCCCCCTCCCCCCCCCCCCTACCTTCTCGGTTAATTGTTTTTTCTTTCGATTTCGTTGCGTTTTTCCGTTTTTGCCTTTACTTACCATAACATAAAGCTGTATTATTTAGGAACATTTTTTAGCTACTAACCTTTTTTGGAATACTAACCCTATACTTAACCCTAACCCTACCCCTAACCCTAACCCTAAACCCTAACCCTAAACACTAACACCCCACCCCTATAAAGACGGAAAAGCAACGCAACCGAACTCACAACTTTGACAGAGATCGCAGTGGTACTGCAGTACATAGTGTGTGGGTAGGGTTAGGTTAGAGGGTAGGGTTAGAGGGTTATAGGGTTAGTATTTTCCAAAAAGAGAACTAGCTGAAATGAGTTCCTAAAAAAAATACAGCTTCTATATTTATGAGTAAGGGGGGTAGAAGAAGGAGAGGAAAGGCAATAAACGGAAAAATACAATTAATCCGGAGACATGCATGGGGGGGTTGGCAGATCTTTACCCCAACTCTTGCACGACAGCTCTCGCTACCAACACCCCTGTCTACTTGTTGTGTTGCCCTCTCTCTCACATTCGTGCCTACTTTTCCCCTTCAATATTTCTTTCCACTGCATTCCCCTTAGTTAATTGATGTGAAAAAATAGGGGTTTTACGCCCTCTTCGGCCTTTCGGCCACGTGGGGCATAAAATTTGTAAATATATAGATGGTGGGAACAATACTTGAGACCGTTGGCCAATGCCCGGAGGCAGTACTTTTTTTTAAACCAGTAAAGTCCCGATTTGTTTAATTTAACAATACAGATAGGTGTAGCAGTAAACACGCCTCGGTTAAACCTCATTGGCTATGGCACCGCCACAAGATTTCCCCAAGTTTTAATGCTCGATCCACGCATATATATATATAATATATATATGGGTGTGCGTTTGGATAAAACTTTCGGTGTTTTCTTCTCCATGTTCTTTATGTTTTTGTGAACATCAGTAAAACAAAACCAGTTAACGTTAAACTTTGGAGGTAATGTTCCCCCTCTTTTTGAACTTGGTGTCCCCAAAAAAAATAAAAAAAAATAAAAAAAAAGATAATATATAATATTATATAAATGTGCCTCGCTGATTTACTTCTTTTCCCTCCAATGGGGGATGGGACAGTGCCTTATGCCAACAGATCCACATACTACTCATAGCCAATATATTTTTTCACACTCACAAGACAAGCTGTTTCGACTAAGAGAATGTCTCATCCAGTTTGCATGTTTTCCAGGTCCTTCAGAGTTAGGTCGGTAACGGAGCTGGCTATTCACTGAGAAATTTTTCTTCATCATACATATATATATATACATTTGTTATACATTGTACGTGGTCTCAACGCCAATAGTTTTGTGAAATTGATGCAGCATTGTGTTTTCAAGAGCCCCCTCAGCTTCTCCCTCTCACTGTGCATATTGGTTTTCCTTCAACATGTCTTCCACTTGCATTCCATGCTGATCACGAACTATATATACATGGTTGATAAATTATAGTGGTCTAACGCCAACGGTATTGTAATTATGAGCATTTGTTTTCAGAGCCCCCTCAGCTCTCACTCTCACTGTGACATTGGCCCCTTCAGAACTGTCTTCCACTGCATTCACCCCTGTTAATTTTGTAGCCGATTTATAGTTAGTTCATTGAAATAGGGTCAAACTGTCAAGGTCAAAGGACAGAACGCCAAAATAATGTGTTAATTGTTGTTGCTGGGTATACTTGCCACTCAAGGTGAAACGCTGCCCAACACAAAATTTTAGAACTAGCGATTTTTTCTGTCGAGCAACCAATGTGAAAGATAGAAAACGATTTGGCTTTAAAACACGAATTTATAGACCCCTAACCACTTTCAAGATCTACCAATGTCTTTGACCTTGACCTCGACTCTTGCTCGGTAACACCATATTCATAACTACCAAAAGTCACATTTTGGCAACATACAATACATACCAAGTTTGAAGTACTGGCGGCAGTCCAATAGTTGTGAATAAAAAAAAGATATGGCCCAGTAAGCGAAATTCTTAGCGGTTGTAAAGGTCATGGGTCCACAAGGTACAGAGCCACGAGCACAATTATTATTTGTTATGTGGTGCCATCTGTGCCCCATGATACACCAACCACACAAAATCTTGAAGCGGACGATTGCAGAGAGACTGTTCACTGGTTAGTGCGAGTTTACCAGGCACCGAACACACGCGCACCGCACACAGACACACGCACCACACACAGGGCACGCACGCACACACACACACGTACCCGCACACGCACAACGCACACGCACAACGCACACGCACAGACACCACACATTAGTTTGTCATAAATGAAAAACCTTGTATGTTTGAGTTGTTTTCCTATGAATCATTCTGAGACATATGCAGAATCAGCTGACTTTAAAGGACAATAACCATTGAATTCTGATTTCTTGATTCTGATTTGGACTGACACACACACACACACACAAACACACACACACACGCGCGCGGCGCGCGCGCGCGCGCAGACTCCTTCTAATGAATGTTATTATCACCTAGGTAGGATGGAAAGACGGGGTAAAAACACGCATGGGCGTGTCAAGAAGCCCCACCCCAATTATCACACCCGCCCATGCGCTTTTTCGGCCCACGTCCCTCCCCTATAGAAATAATCAAGCTTGTTGAGTTTTTAGAAACTGTAATCTCACAAAATCAGTGGTCTTTCGTCAAACATGTAGAATTACACCCACTGTTTTTTCTTTCTTTCTTTTTTTATCATTTTTTTTTTCTCCCTCGTGTATAATTCTATGTCAGCAAGTCATTGTCCTAGATAATAATAATTATGCCTGGTGAGGTCAGAGTAGATTATAATATATCAGAGGGGTTAGGGGTCCATGTCTGTGGCTTAGTAAAAAGAGTGCTGATTGTCTGAATTATTTGCTTTTTGCTAAGTTCCCGAACGAAGGCTTTCGGAAACTACTGTCTTTTGTCCTTCCGTCCGTCCTGTCCGTAACTATCGTCCGTCCGTACCGTGCGTCCGTGCGGGCGTCCGTGCGTCCATCCGGCCGCGTTTTCTTGAAAACCGTCCAGTCTATTTCAATCAGTTTTAGCATGCAAGTTCTAGAGGATGTTGCCTATCGACTTATCGCTTTAGTTTTATTTGTTTCTGATTAAAGACATCACGGTCACGTGTCACGGTCCGAAATCAGGGTTTTCACATTGCCCCCTCTTTCTACAAACTGCATTAGAGGGAATGCACACGTGACGTGTCTTTAAGGAGTTCGAACCCCGAAACACTTCACGCTAATAATCTCGCGATTTGCACGTATTTCCCAGCGGTTTTCCTCACAACGTTTTCTGATGAAAGGGCTATGACACTAAGATTTTGTCTGTGTGCGCGTGCGCGTGTGCGTGCGAATCATGACAAGGCTATATCTCAAGACTGCTGCATGGGATCGCTTCAAATTACTGTGGTGGTGCATCAGCTACACAAAAGGTCCCGTGCAAAAGTGTCCAGTTTTATAAAGAAAGCGCTGACCGTTATATCTATTATTTATTTATTAGTTTGTTTGTTTGTTCGCTTGTTTACTTCTGCGCTCACATATTACGCGCGCGCGCGCGACCGCGAACGCGCACGACGCACACGCGCGCGCTATCACACGCAACGCATACGCACACGCACACGCACACACGCCACACTCTCTCTCTCTCTCAACTCTCGTCTTCCTCCTCCTCCTCCTCCACCAGTTCTCCTCGATTTTTTCACCGCTATTTAGATTTTTGTCATCTCTGTTTTGCTCCTCATCTCTGCGTTCTCTCTCTCTTCATGTACAAGATTATTCTTTCAGCCTCATTAAAGATCATTTTGACAGGGTGATAGAGAGAGAGAGAGAGAGCGAGAGAGAAGAGAGAGAGGAGAGACGATGAGAGAGAGAGTTCGAACCTGGAACACTGGAACACTGGATTTTTCCCTATGTGAGGCCTTACGGCCTATCCACATAGGGACATGTACAATCGACTGCACAACATTTAATCAAGCTAGTAGAAATACCTTGATAATGACTAAAAAAACAACTTGTAGCCTACCAAATGACATTGATTCTTCTCTTGTAGACAAAGTGCGCAGTGAACGAACATAGCCATCTCTCTTCTTACCAACCGTTATCGTAGAGTGCGGATTGGTAATGTTTTCACTCGTGACTGAGGTGGTGTCAAAATGTTTGTATGTATCCTCCCCCCCGTTTGAACGGATGGACTTAGGATGCTCACATTCTGCATGCGGGTATGTAATAGGAGAGATCTAGGCCCAGTTCGATAATGAAAGTTATGGGTTCAAAGGAGTAAGGTCACTGGAGCCGAATTAGCTGCCCGCGCGGTTGGTGGGTTTAGCGTCTGAACGCTCTAGTTCATATATTTGTTCTCATTTTGCAGAAAAAATTGAGAGAGAGAGAGAGCAGGGGGGGGACAGAGGGGGGAGAGAGAGAGAGTCTTTGAGAGAGAGGGAGGGCGTGGGACAGAGAGAGTAGTGAGAGAGAGAGAGAGATTCTGAGAGAGAAAGAGGGAACATGACAAAGTCTGCAGAGAGAGAGAGAGAAGAAGAAGAAACAGGAGAAAAAAAATCAATTATCACAAAACATTAAAAAACATTCATTATTACACATTAATTATTTAAAAAGTAATGATCATAAATGGGCTACCTTTTTTTCCTACCATACAAGATATAACTTTTTATTATGCTGATTTGCTAAAATCTAAGCGTGTCACTTAAATTAGGCTACTACTTAAAGGTGGACTCTGAACCGGATGAGGTCTCTCTTGGCCTCTCTCTCCTCGAGATCTCTAGAAAAACAGCTCTCTTCAAGGATCAAAACTCTCTGCTCTTGCTCTGTTCTCTCTAGAAAATTGTTCTCTTCAAAACGGCGATTCTATCTCTCTCGGAGATCTCTCTTAGAGTCTCCTCTCTCTCTGGGGTGGTCTCTGTCACTCTTTATCTCTGGTTTCTCTCTCTCTCTCTCTAGTGCAGCAAAAAAAATAAAAAATCTAGAGCTCTTGTCCTCTCCTGTGAGCGAAACTCTCTCTCTTCTTTCTCGTTCTCTCTCCTCTGTCTATAGTAATGTTAAAAACTCTCTCTTTCTCTCTCTCTTCGTGCTCTCCTCTCTCCTCTCTCTCTCTATCTCTCTCCACTCTCGCCTTCTCTCCTCTCTTAAATCCCCTCTCTCCCCTCTCTCGCTCTCTATCTCTGAACTGTGTTTCTCTCTCTCTCTGATCTCTCTCTCTCCTCTCTCTCTCTCTCTCTCTCTCTCTCTCTCTCTCGGTTTTTTTTCTCTCTCTCTCTCTCTCTGTTGGTTTCTCTCTATCTCTCTCTTCTTCTCTCTCTCTCCTCTCTCTCTCTCTCTCTCTCTCTCTCTCCCTCGAATCTACTCAAAAGTCTCTCTCTCTCTCTCTCTCTCTCTCTCTCCTCTCTCTTCTCTCTCTCTGGTCTAACTCTCTCTCTTCTCTCTGTGATATAATAGCCTAGAGAGAGACAGATCATTAGAGCATCCCAGGAGTTCCGGTCAAAAGGGCCACCTTGGGGCTCTTGAAATCATAAAGATCTCTGTTCTTTTCTCTCTTCCTCTCTCTCTCTCAGATCTCTTTCTCTCTCTCTCTCTCTTCTGTCTCTCTCTCTCTCTCTCCTCTCTCTCTCTCTAAATCGTCTCTCTCTCTCTCTCATAATTGAGAAGAATAGGCTTCGCCTAGAAACATCTTTAGTCCTTGTTAAAAAAAAGTTTGTCAGTGTTCAGTGTTCTCTTTAAAAGATCTCTTCTCACACACACATACACACGACATGCAGAGGGAGCGAGAGAGAGCTCAGTGATCACCATGCAAGTTTTTTTGTATATGTTACGTGTAATCTGTATTAGAAGGAAAAGGAAATCATGTTTTACGCCGTCTTTTTGGCCTTTCGGCCATGTGGGGCATCCAAAAAAATGGGTTCTAGTTTTGAGTGGTAGGGCTTAATATACGAGCGCGAGTGTCAATTTGGGCACGTAAAGTTGCGTAAAACGGCCTGGCGCGCGCTTATGGCTGCGTGTATGTGCATGTGTGTGTGTATGAGATGTGTAGTGTGTTTGTGTGCGCCCAGATTCGTGTGTCGTTCAAAAGTTTTATCGTTAATATAATACCCAATTGAACTAAAAAACACCAAAACCGAGCCACTATCATCAAGCACAGGAAGTGTGAAATAAACAATAAACACGTCTGAATAAAAACCACATTTTCGTCTGGGTAATCGAAGACTTTGACCAGGTGACAACACACTAAGCTTAACAATGACGGCAGTGAATGGATGACGCATACTAATATAATATGTGAATATAGTAGACAGCCTGGAACTAGACAGAAAAACGCCACTGAAAACATTACCAGCTCGCTTTCGTGGCTGGTACTAACCGACATAAAGATCAGGCGTAGAGTGGCACAGAGATAACGCGTCTGTCTCGTATGATATAATTCACCTCGTGTGATACTGGGTACGGGGTATGTTCCCCCTCTCACTCTGCACTAGGCGTTACGTGGAGTCTTTCTGAAATGAGACGATAAAAACTGAGGTCCCATGAGCCCATGCACAATGCACTTAGCACATGTTAAGCCCAGTCAGTGGAAACGAAACAGTTGTCATTTGTTCAAAAATTTACCTCCCCCACCCCCCTCCCTAGCCTTCCTATCCACATCAGTCGACACAACAAAATCGCATTGCAAAAAATTACCCCCCAAAAAGGCGGCGGTGAGGGGGTTGCACCTCCGGCTGCACGATGCGCTCTCCAGGTGGGAGCAACCCGATATTTCACAGAGACGCCTCTGTGACTATATTAACGTACCAAATACCAGATACCAAAAATGCATACACACAGAACGTAAGCTTTCTAATAATTATATGAATTAAGATTACATGCTAACTAACTGGGTCGAGAGGTCAGCAGCCGCTGTTTAGACATGGCGTTTGTGAAGTCCTCTCGCGCACGTTTTGTCCCTGTTATCGTCGCTCCACATCATTTAAAATGGGACCCTGGTTCGCTGTCTTGTTCTTTTGTTTGTGGCTCAAGCCACAAAAACCTATAACTCTCCCCCCCCCCCCCCCAAAACTTTGTCGGTCGGTCTGTCGGTCTGTCGGTTCAAAATTGTCGCTCATTTTGACAAAATTGTCGCACTTCACATCGAGGCTACACTTCAAATTAATTGAGGACGATCTTTAAAAATGATGTATTTTAAAAGCGTACAAAATAATAAAACATACGTAATACAGACACTGCAAAAGAAACGACAAGTATTGCGGTGCCTCTTTCAACGAGTATAAGTAGGATACCTAGTCTTACAATTTTTTCCAAAAGATATAAAAAGTTACGAAATGGTGGCAGAGATAACATTCCGGTTTACAGATTAAAATTATTATTGAAAAGGCAGGGGAGGCGACTCTCATGTTTGGATTGGTAAAAATAGACTGAGTGCCACATACTATTGCGATTTCGCGCTGTTATATTGCCAATGTGTTTATTTTCGTTACTCGGCCTGTAGACATGATCGCCACCAAACATTAGAAAAAGCCATGTCTACCACAATGGTTCATGAGATTACAGCTCGGACAGGAAAAAAGAAGTGACATTTCGGGTTTGTGAGTTTGGTTTAGCCGTTAGGGTGAGGTTAAGACCCCGCCCCCTACATTATAGTCACAGTAAGCATCTCCTGTGAAAATTCGGGTTGCTCACACCTGGAGAAGCGCATTCGCAGACAGAGGCAGCGCCACCCAATTTTTTTTATTTTTATAATGTGCATGCTAATTTTGTGTGACTGATAAGGAATGAAGGGAGAGGGATAAATTTGGACCAAAATGACAACTTTTTCGTTGTCATTGGGTTTTAACGTGTGCTACGTGCATGAGCACATGGGACCTCGGTTTATCGTCTCATCCGAAAGACTCCACGTTCGCACCGTAAGACCTAGTGCAAAGTGACAGGAAAAAATCCAATGTACCCAGGTTCGAACTCAGGTTTACGCTTGGCGGAGTCTTCCTGGGCGGAGGTTTGCACCAGCTGTTTCAAAATAAAATTCAGGATCCGAATAGGTCGTGACACGCTGATCGAGAATCTATGTGACCCAGCACCAACGCAAGGGACATTAAGTGTGAAAACTGACAATTCTTATGAGAAGTATACAACTGTAAACTTCAGGCAATTCTCTTTCCAACAAATAGAAAAAAACATTTTTGTATTGCTTTCTGTTCCCGAGTTAAGAGCATTTCAAAGTTAGAAGGGTGAGCATCGGTCATTTTGAGAAAACACAATCTAAAAGTCTAGCATAGCTGAAGAAAATGCATTTGACCTACTCGTTTTCAAAACACCTCTAAGACCATTTTGTAGACCATATTTAAGATTATACTTTCCCTTAGATATAAAGGATTATACCAATAACTCAGAATTGACAACAAATTAGATTTTTGACTTTGCAAGCCTGTTGTGAGAAACTAAGCCCCAGCGACTTAATTTCCCTTTCGTGGCTCGAGTGCATGGGTCAAATTATGTGGTTATGGGAGACCCTTGGCTTAGTGTATAGTGGCCTCTACAACTAGGGTTATTAACTCCCTTGACTGACAGTGAGAGTGAATCCCTTCTTGGTCAGTACGGAAAGGGGCATTCACTCTTGCGAAAGGCAGACATTTCGCGGCATCAAATAGGGTTATTGGCAAGAATTATACCTCTGTCTGGTCAGTACTGAAACATCTTACCCCACCCACCAAGGGCATACACTCTCGTGGGAAAGCAGCCATTCAGTGGCCTCAAACAGGGTTATTGGCGAGAGTTATCCCCCTGTTTGGTCAGTACTGAACCATGCGTCCCCACCCACCAAGGGCATTCACTCTTGCAAAAGGTTGTTTGTTGGCAGACCCCAATAGCAATGGTATCCGCGAGAGGACAGCATGTGCGCGAAAGGACCTAACATGCGTGCGTTAGGTTTTAAAAGTTTCCATTTCAGGGTAGGGGGGGTAGATAGGCCTATCTTAGGTCTACGGCTATATTGCATTACATTTGTGTAACGCGTACAGTACAGTGCTGCGATGGGACGGTGAATATAACTTTTGACAGTGAGTGATATTTATATTCTTCGTTTTGATTCTTCGTACATGGGAGCTGTGGGGGGGGGGGGGGGGGGGAGGGGGGGGGGGGGGGGGGGGGGGGGGAGGCCTTACGCCCGGGAACTTTTGGGGGGCCACTACTGGGAAACGCAGAAGAAGAAGAAGAAAACTTTTTTTTTATACGTGATAACCGTTGCCTAGTCTTCCCCTGTCCAATCTTCTAGGTCGTACAGTGGCGTTGCTCCCACCGTCAGCTCATGGCGAATCCACCAACCTGCAGCAGTTGTCAGTTGTCAGGTCACCGAATCCGTCTCAAACCAGCAGAGTCAAGGGTAGAGCCGGAATCCATGTTAAGGCCGTTTATGATTTAGGTACGGTGAGGACACTTCTTCTTTTTCTTAAGCTTTAAACCCGCGACCGGTGTTGCATAAAATAGTTTGCCGGTGAAATAAATACTCTTTTTCCTCATTCAAATATTTTGCTATTAAATGGGAACGAGTATTCGCCCCTAAATATAACATTCAGAGGCGTCTTGTGGCATGCAGGAAGAACAGAAGATTCATCATTAAATACTGAGAAGTCAGGGATATTTTTCTAATATTAATTATTTTTTTTATTTTTGTTTGCACGGATGGTTGCTTATATCGTCCGCCATTTTGAAAAATACGAAACTAAGTAGCATGGCTTTGTATATCGATTTATCGGCAAAAATGTAGATTTACACCCTCCCCTGCTCTATTTCTTGGTTCTTTCCCGTGTAGATTGAGCACTTAAATATCAATTTTTTAAATATTAGTTGACTTATTTATCACACGAAAGAAGAACGGCTCTAGTGCGCTTTTGAAGGGTACTTATTTCACGGTAGGTACTTATTTCTCATGACAACCGGACTATAAAAGTTCCACATTTGAATCACAGCTGGGCGAGAGAGAGAGAGAGAGAGAAGAGGTTCGCCCTTCTTTGTTTCCTCCGTTGTTGCGCGAGCCCGCCAGCGAAGCAGAGCTTTTCTGACGAGCAAAGACCCGATCCCTGGTGTCAGTGGAACGAACAAAGGTAAGGGTACAAGAAAGAATGGAAAGGAGAAGGAATAAGAGGAATAAAGGTTGGAAGGAAGGAGAGAAAAAGAAAGGGGGAGAGAAAACTTGAAAACTTAAACTTTATTTTTCAAGGATACATTTTTAGGCAACACCTAGTCTTCCAATCTGTCCCTTGGTACATATACGAACAATAGAATACAAACATGGCAAGGCATGATATTACACTTACAGATTTGAACATAAAGGTAGCACCGTTGGTACATATACGAACATAGAATACAAAAATGGCAAGGCATAACATTACACATACATAATTTGAACATAAAGGTAGCAAAGCAGGTATTATGATAAAGACAGGTTGAAATACGAATTTATAGAATTACATATGCACAGGTATAATTGTTAATACTTGTGCGGGCATACATGCGTGTAACCATGCACGCACACACCTGCAGAGAGAGAACGAAAGAGAGAGAGAGAGAGAAGACGAGAGATAGAAGAGAGAGATGGAGAGAGAGAGAGAGAGAGAGAGAGAAATTAAATAAAGTTTGTCAGTGTTCAGCAGTGTTCCTCACTCTCTCTCTCTCTCTCATTCACTCACTCTC
>CM065708.1:10897439-10917657 GCA_017654935.2 Phymorhynchus buccinoides | reverse complement strand
TCTCTCTCTCTCTTCTCTCTCCTCTCTCTCTCTCTCTCTCTCATCTCTCTCTCTCCTCTCCTCTCTCATCCTCTCTTCCTTCTTGCTCTCTCTCTTCTCTCTCTTCGCTCTCTATTCTTCTCTCTCTTTCTTTTGTGTTTTTCTCTTCTTCGCTTCTCTTCCTGAGAGAGGTTGAGCCTCACCTTCTCTTTGTGCTTTTTTTTGTGGTTTTCTACTTTTGCTTCTGTTTTTCTTCGTTTCCTTCCCTCTCTGAGCCGTTGCGTAGATGCACCTTTTTCTCCTCTGTCCCGGCCGCGGTGGTCTTGTATATTTGATATGATTTGTTTCTTGTAGGTTCTTCTCTCTCTGGTCCAGGCTGGGTGGAAAAAAGTTGTCCCTTAGTACTCTCTTTCTGTTTCTGTGTTTAAAAAAAGGTTTCGTTTTCTCTCTCTCTCTCTCTCCCCTCTCTCTCAGTCTCTCCTCTCTCTCCGTCTCTCTCTCTCGTCTTCTCCTCATCTCTTCTTCTCGTCTCCTACTCTCTGTCTCTCGTCTCTCTCTCTCTCCATCTCATCGATTCTCAGCTGCTTCTCTCTCTCTCTCTCTCTCTCTCTCCTGTCTCCTGCTCTCTCTCTCTTGTGGCTCCCTCTCTCTCTCAGGCTCTCCTTCTCTCCTCTCTCCTCACTCTCCCCCCCCTCTCTCTCTCTCTAAGGCTGGTGTATCTCGACGTTGCCTGCTTTAAATACAGTTTCGTTTTCTCTTTCTCTCTCGCCTGAGTCTCTCTTATCTCTCTCTCTCTCTCTCTCTCACTACGTCTCTTCTCTTCGATCTCGATCTCTCCCCCCCTCTCTCTCTCTCTTAGAGCTGGGTGTAATCTCACTCGTTTAGCTGTTAAATTAGGTTTCGTTTTCTCTCTTCGTCTCATCTCCTCACTCCTGATCTCTCTCCTCTCTTTCTCCTCTCTTCTCGTCTCTCTCTCTCTCTCTCCTTCTCTCTGTCTCTCCCCCCTCTCTCTTTCTCTCTATAGGCTGGGTGTATCTCACGGTTTCCTGTTAAATAAGGTTTCGTTTTCTCTTTCTCTCTCTCTCGTCTCCTCTCATCTCTCCTCTCTCTCCTCGGTGCATCTCTCTCTCTCTGTCTCTCTCTCTCTTTCCTCTCTCTCAATCATTCGGTCTCAGTCCGCACCTCCTCTCTCTTCTCTCCTCTGCTCTCTCTCTCATCTCTCCTCTCGTCCTCCTCTCTCTCTCTCTCTCTCCCCCTACTCTCTCTCTCTAAGGCTGGGTGTATCTCACGTTTCCTGTTTCATTTTCTTTTTCGTTCTCTCTCTCTCTCTCTCTTCGCTCCTCCTCGGGTCTATCTCTCTCTCTCTCTCTCTATCTCTCTCCTCTCTCTCTCTCTCCTTCTCTCTGTCTCTGACCCCCCCTCTCTCTCTCTAAGGCTTGGTGTATCTCAACGTTTCCTTAAGTTTCATATTTTTCTTCTTTCTCTCTCTCTCTCTCTATATGTCTCGGTCTCTGTCTCTCTCTTCCCATTTATCTCTCTCTCCTCTCTCTCTGTCAGTCACTCTCTCTTTCTCCCCCCCCCTCTCTCTCTCTCTCACTCAACTCTGTCCAGGGCTGGGTGGAAAAAGGTCATTGTCGCACTTATCTCATGGACATTCCCTGGTTAAAAAAGTTTCGTTTTCTCTCTCTCTTTCTCTCAAGCTCGGCTCTTCTCTCTCTTTCTCTCTCTCTCATTCATCTCGCTCTCATCTCTCTCTCTCTCTCGTCTACTCTCTCTCTCTCTACCTCTCTCTCCCACTCTCTCTCTCTCTCTCTCTCTTTTGGAAAACATTTAAAACTATGTTATCCTACTTATGCTCATCAAAAGAAGCACCGCATACTCGTCGTGTCTGTTGTAGTGTCTGTATTACGTATCATCATATAGTAAAAGCCAGTGTTTCCGTCCGTGTGTGTGTGTGTGTGTGTGTGTGTGTGTGTCTGAAACACGAAATCGGGCCTTATAACTCCGCCGTTTTTCGACCGAATCGCTTCAAATTTGCTGTGAGCCCTAATGGGACGATGGCAACGGCAACCGAGGCAGCCGTGTCATTTGCGCGCTTTCGCAAATGCGCGAAATGCGCATCCGCCGGCCTCTCGGCACCCGTATCTCCGGCGTTTCTGAACCTATTGTCTTCAAGTGTGGCAGGTACATGGCCGGTTACGGTGACTATCTGTGTGCCAAACCGAAAGCGAATCGATTCATAAACGCGCGCGCTATACGCTGCTTCACCTTTTCACAAATAACTCCGCCGTTTCTTAACCGAATCGCCTCAAATTTGCTTTCACCCTTGCTATGGCCCGGGCAAAGCCTAGCAGCAAATTGGGAAGACAATTGGGAGAGCGCGTCACTCTCACAGCAGCGCCAACGTCAAACGGGGCCTTATAACTCTGCCGTTTCTTAACTGAATCGCTTCAAATTTGCTGTACTCAGCGTTACCAGTACTTGGCTTTACCGTTACTAGGCGTTACCAGTACGCTGCATTGCCAGTACTAGGCATTGCGCTAGTCATATAGTAAAAAGCCAAGTGTCCGTCCGGTGTGTGTGTGTGTGTGGTGTGTGTCTGTGTGTGTGTGTGTCTGAAACACGAAACGGGCCTTATAACTCCGCCGTTTTTTCGACCGAATCGCTTCAAATTTGCTGTGAGCCCTCACGGGCGATGGCTACCGTGGCGAACTTGAATGGCAACTGGGGCGGCCGTGTCATTTGCGCGGTTTTGCAAATGCGCGAAACGCGCATCCGCTGGCCTCTCGGCGCCCGTATCTCCGGTGTTTCTGGACCGATTGCCTTCGAATTTGGCAGGAAGATCACCGGGGACGGTGACTATCCGTGTACCAAACCGGAAGCGAATCGGTTCAGAAACGCGCGCGCTATACGACTCCGCCGTTTTCTTAACCGAATCGCTTCAAATTTGCTGTACTCAGCGTTACCAGTACTTGGCGTTACCGTTACTAGGCGTTACCGTTACTAGGTGTTACTGGGACTCGGCGTTGCGCTAGTGTTTATTATTTTGTACGCCTTTAAAATACATCATTTTAAAGAGCGGCCTCAATTTGAAGTGTAGCCTCGATTTGAAGTGCGACAATTTTGTCAAAATGTGCGACAATTTTGGACCGACCGACCGACAGACCGACCGACAGACAAACAAAGTGAGTTATAGGTTTGTGGCTTGAGCCACAAACAAAAAGGCACTTAAAAAACCTATGATTGAAGCCTTGTAAAATAACCAACGCTACTTGTCAAAATAAAGGCTTTGTGGGTCGTATTTACATACTATATTCCATTAATTTGTTATGTTCCTTACTGGCACCCTGTAAACTAATCAATGATGTTTATCAACATGAGGGCTTTGTGGGTCAATGCTATGTGTTTTATATGTGTTATTTTCCATTTGAAAGGGGGGGGGGGGGTGAATTCTAGTGATCTGTCTCATTTATTTTTGTCGCTTTACACCTGAGTGGTTTTTCGGGTTCTCTCTGCATTTGTAAGTTAGATTTTTTGCACGTCCGCGATCTCTGTCTCTCTGTCTCTCTGTCTCTCTCTGTCTCTCTCTCTCTCTCTCTCTCTCTATCTCTCTCTCTCTCTCTCTCTCTCTCTCTCTCTCTCTCTCTCTCTCTCTCTCTCTCATACACACTCTATCAGGCTCCTTTTTTTTTCTTTTTTTTCTTCTTTACGATGTCTCTATCAGCGTCTATGTCTCAATCTTTTTTTCTTGTCCCACCTCTTGCTCTCTCCCTTTCAAAGTATGATTGTATTTCTATTTATATTTTGTACATAATGTATTTGCTAGTCATGATTTATGTATGATTTGTTTTTGATATTTGTTCATTGTGCTTTGGTTCCGTACGCCAAGTTTCATTGTTGATCTTTACATTTTATTGATTCAGTATGGGTTTTTTTTCTTTTCATGACGACAGGATGAAAAAAAGCTTATAGCTTACTCTTTTATCGTTTGACTTGACTTGACTTGACTTGACTTGACACACGCACACACGCACACACACACCACACACACACACACACACCACACACACACACACACACACACACACACACACACACACACACACACACACACACACGAGACACTATGTACACACACACACGAACGTTACACACACTATGCACACACACACGCACGAACGCACACACACACGCGCGCTCGTACACACACACACGCACGCGCACGCACGCGCACACACGCGCACACACACACACACACGCACGCACGCTCACGCGCACGCACGCACACGCACACACACACACACACACACAACACATTTTGTCTGAATCACTTTTAGTGGAAGGACGTTAAATTGAGTAACACACACACACACACACACACACACACACACACACACACGAGCTATTGTTGTTGTTTCTTTAAATAGCCGGACTTTCCTCTGGGCGATAACAGGCATGTACTTTAACCAAAAAGTGTAGGGTAGAGAGCAATTACTTTGCGTTTCGGCACTACGTGTCGGCGTGACGGCTAGCCGACAGGCACAACTAGCGAGAGAGAGGGTGAGGGAAGGGGGAGAGAGAGAGAGAGAGAGAGAGAGAGAGGGGGGGGGAGAGAGAGAGAGGGAGGGAGGGGGGAGAGAGAGAGAGAGAGTGGGAGGGAGAGTGAGAGAGAGGGAGGGAGAGCGAGAGGGGGAGAGGGAGAGAGAGAGGGAGGAGAGAGCGAGAGGGGGGGGGGAGAGGGAGGGGGAGGGAGAGAGAGAGAGATGGGAGGGTTGTATATGTGTGTGTGTGTGGTTATAGTCATTTCGGCCCATGGACTATTGCCTTGTGCCGAAATGACCAAAAATACCGTGTGCCGAAATGAAGTTTGGCCGAAATGAGTGTTCACCTCTCGGGTCTTTTTGGGGGTGTGGGGGTGGGGTTGGGGTGGGGGGGTCTCTAGTTCATTTTATTTCGACACATGTTGATGAGAGAAGGTGATTCATTTTTCTTTTTTTTTTAGTCCCCGACCCGAAGGTTCGGGGAGCTATTTTTTCTGTCTGATCCGTCCGTGTGCCTCCGGCGTGCCTCCGGCATGCCTCCGGCATCCGTCCGTCCGTCCGTCCGTCCGGCTATTCGTCCGTTTTTTTTTCTCAAAAAACTATTCAGTCTATCATCATCAAATTTGGCATACTAGTTTGCCAAGATGCAAGCTATCCACTGATGTATTTAGTTTTACATTAAGGTCAAGGTCGCGCCAGTTACGGGGTTCAAACCCCGAAACACATAACCGCTAATATCTCGCGAAGTTTTGCATGTATTTCAATGCAGTTTTTTTCACAACATTTCTTGATGAATGGTCTATAACATAGTTGTCATGAATTCTTCTGTGCGCGTGTTCAGTAGCGCTTTGTAAACTATCGAGCATTTTACCTAGCCATGTTTGGGAGCACGGCTCCCAAAACCTAAAAATTACCCACAATGAGTTGCGCGTGGTGCTTTTGAAAGTGCAAATTGAGGAAACCCGCCGTTTGATTTGGCTTGAATATCTTGGAAACTTTTTATTATAATGCTATGCAATTATTTCTTAGGATATTTGTTTGAGTTATCTCAACCCGTTTCTGCAATAAACAGCATCGGGACATATTACCTTCAAAATGTTATAGTTTTATCCACATTATAGATGAGGCATAGGTAATATATGTTTGAATATTATTTATTACAAATAATTTCACTGCATGTATTTTGTCTTTCCCCCAATCTTCATCCTAAATTATGTCCTAAGCAGGCTGAAGGACGTAAAACAAATTTCTTATATGTTAAGTATGCTCTCTCACATGCATAAACCTACACACATTCGTGCACGTTCACACACACACACACACACACACACACACACACACACACACACACACACATATATATATATATATATATATATATATATATATATATATATATATATATATATATATATATATATATATACATAGGCCTACAAGAACGCATGCAACATAAACACACACACACAAGAACGAATACAAACATACACACACTTTAGATTCACAACTCTCTCTCTCTCTCTCTCTCTATTGGTCTGTCTCTCTCTCTCTCTCTCCCCCCCCCCCCCCCCCCCCCCACCCACCCACCCACCCACTGGTCTGTCTGTCTGAACAAATCAACAAAGCAGTGTAGGCCTACATAAACACTAGCTAGGCTTATATATGAATAGGGAGAAACACAGAAATCATATTAGATAAACAATAAATAAAGAGCAAAATAAATGATTGGCAATGAAGACAAAATGCAAGGAATTCGCCCTATGCACATGGCATAGCTAAGTACATCATGTATACATAACTAAGTACATCATACTAAGTACATCATGTATACATAACTAAGTACATCATACTAAGTACATCATGTATACATAACTTGGTGTAGCACTTAACCCTTTCATCGCCAGCCATATTTCAGCCAAAATTGTCCATCAAATTGACCTGGGTAGAGAACGAAATCCATCTGCAGTATTGGGGGATTCTTCTGTGACATATACAAAACAAGGTCTGTCCTTACTTCCCAAAACTACGACAACCGGGTCTTTGGATAATAGACCCCAATTTGATGCCTTTTAGTGACATAGGTGTTAAAACTCTGTGGTGCTAAAATGCGACTTTGGCGGTGAAAGGGTTAATTAAGCTTACTTTGTGCTTCAGTTTTGATATTGTTATGTGACATCACTTGGAGGTAGGCCTAACTTATGTTTCTTTACTTTACAATTAGGTACTTTAGCTTGTTGTATTGTTATGTTATGCTGAGTTATGTTGAGTATCGGTATGTTTTGTTCTGTCATATCATATCAACAAAAAAGGTCCAAGCCAGTTATCAAGCACATTTTCAGGCATTCAGCGACGATAAGGGACGAAAACATGTAACCCTTTCACCGCCAAAGTCTCATTTTAGCACCACAGTGATTTAACACCTATGTCACTAAAAGGCATCAAATTGGGGTCTGTTATCCAAAGACCCTATTGTCTTAGGTTTTTTTGGGAAGTAAGGATAGACCTTTTTTTATGTCACAGAAGAATCCCCAATACTGCAGATGGATTGTGTTCTCTATCCAGGTAAATCTAATGGACATTTTTGGTTTGAAATATGGCTGGCGGTGAAAGGGTTAATCCACTTTTGGTCGTATTTTTCAGGCTGTTAATAGTCGTTATGAGAATGCTAATCAAGACTGCCTGCTTTAAGTTGCATAGAACCAGATCTTGATACATATTTAGGACTTCTTCTTCTTCTTCTTCTTCGATCGCTCAGACAGTTTCCTGTCAATTATGAGCGCTGATGCGTCATGCTGCCGTTATGCGCCTAACTAAGAAACAGTTAGGCCCAGCAAGTCCGACTTCGGCTGGAGGAGGAAATGTTTTTTTTGAAAGCGTTTCGTGAAAGAAAAAAAAAAAGGGGGCAGGATAATGGATGGACCGGGTAAGGCAGAAAGATAGTAGATGACAGTAAAGCAAAGGGAAAAGGCAGAGTCAAAGAGAGTGACAGATTAGAGGAAAGTTACAAGCACAGAACTTCCAGAAGGTGGGGGAACTATTTATACAAAAGACCCCCCGGTATCCCCCACGGGGGGGGGGGGGGGGGAGTCTTTTAACTAACACCTTTGTGTGCGACGAAACAGCTGTGGCCTAGTAACCCAATTTGGTAAGTCCAAAACCTCATGAAACTTGAATCATAAATAAGCCCACATTCATTTGATCAGTCAACTAGCAGCAACGCCCCGCGGCTGCTACGCCCTGCGCTCGCTTCGCTTTGCCGGCAGCTTTCCCCCCCGGCACAGGGCTTTAGAATAGCAGTTGCCAGGATAGCGCTTTAAGATGTCTCTGTAAAGGTCAAGATGTGCCCCCCCCCCCCCCCCCCCCCCTACCTATCTCGGTTAATTGTATTTTTTCCGTTTTTGCCTTTCTTACCATACATAAAGCTGTATTTTAGGAACATTTTTAGCTAATAACCTTTTTTGGAATACTAACCCTAACCCTAACCCTAGCCCTAACCCTAACCCTAACCCTAACCCTAACACTAACCCCCACCCTATAAGACGGAAAAACGCAACGAACCACAACTGTGACAGATCGCAGTGTACTGCAGTACATAGTGGGGGGTAGGGTTAGGTTTAGGGGTAGGGTTAGGGTTAGGGTTAGTATTCCAAAAAGGTAATTAGGTAAAAATGTTCCTAAAATACAGCTTTATGTATGGTAAGAAAGGCAAAAACGGGAAAATACAATTAACCGAGAAATGCATGGGGGGTGGCAGATCTTTACCTTTGCCGATGTCTCGCTCTCACCGTGCTATTTTCCCCTTCAAAATGTCTTCCACTGCATTCCCCTGTTAATGAGTGAAAATAGGGTTTTACGCCCTCTTCGGCCTTTCGGCCATGTGGGGCATTTGTAAATACAAAGATGGTGGGAACAATACTGGAGGCAATGCCCGGAGGCAGTGCTAAACCAGTAAAGTCCCGATTTGTTAATAATACAGATAGGTGTAGCAGTAACCACGCCTCGGTTAAACCTCATTGGCTACGGTACCGCTACAAGATTTCCCCAGTTAATGCTGATCACGAATATATATATATATATATATATGGTTTGCTTTGATAAAACTTTTCTGTGTCCAATGTCTTTATTTGTGAACATCAGAAACAAAACCAGTTAACGTTAACTTTGAGTAATGTTCCGTGTTCCAAAAAAAATAAAAAAAATAAAAAAAAAGATATATATATAAATTATATAAATTGTGCTGATTTACTTTTTCTCCCAATGGGGGAGGGACAGTGCCTTATGCAAAGACAGCTGTTTCGACCTAAGAGAAGGTCTCATCAGTTTGCATGTTTTCAGTCCTTCAGAGTAGGGGTACGGAGCTGGCTATTCACTGAGATTTTTCTTTCATACTATATTATATATACATGGTTATACATGTAGTGGTCTAACGCCAACAGTTTTGAAATTATGAGCATTTGTTTTCAGAGCCCCCTCAGCTCTCACTCTCACTGTGCTATTGGTTCCTTCAACATGTCTTCCACTGCATTCCATGCTGATCACGAATATATATACATGGTTATACTTATAGTGGTCTAACACCAACAGTTCTGAAATTATGAGCATTTGTTTTCAGAGCCCCCTCAGCTCTCAATCTCACTGTGCTATTGTCCCCTTCAGAAGGTCTTCCACTGCATTCCCCCTGTTAATTTTAGCCGATTATAGTAGTCATTGAAGGTCAAACTTCAAGGTCAAAGACAGAACGCCAATAATGTGTGTTTGGGTATCTTGCACTCAAGGTGAAACGCTGCCACACAAAATTGAAAGCGATTCTGTCAAGCAACAATGTGAAAGATTTGGCTAAAACACGAATTTATAGACCCTAACCGCTTTCAAGATCTACCGGTGTCCTTGACCTTGACCTTGACCTTGTTCGGCAACACCATATTCATAACTACCAAAAGTCAATGCACATACAATACATACCAAGTTTGAAGTCTGCAAGTCCAATAGTGTGAAAGATATGGCCCGTAAGCGAAATTTAGGTTGTAAAGGTCATGGGTCAAGGTCAGCACGGTCACAATTATTTTTTATGTGGTGCCATCGGTGTATCATGATGCACCACCACACAAAATTTGAAGCGAGACTGTTCACTGGTTCGCGAGTTACAGGGCGAACACACGCGCACGCGCACACACACACACACACACACAGGCACGCACGCACACACACGCACACGCACACGCACACGCACACGCACACGCACACGCACATACACACACATTAGTGTCATATGAAAACCTTGTATGTTTGTGTGAATCAGAATCAGAATCAGTGACTTTAAAGGACAATAAAACATTGATTCTGATTCTGATTCTGATTCACACACACACACACACACACACACACACACACACACACACACACACGCGCGCGCGCGCGCGCGCGCAGACGCCTTAATGAATGTTATTATTACATAGGTAGGGGAAGACGGGGTAAAAAGCGCATGGGCGGGTAAGAAGCCCACCCCAATTATCTCATGAAATAAAGAAAATTTCAGTCAAATTTGCCCATGAGACGAATGCTAGACATTAACGCTCGTCTCATGGGCAAAATGAGACTGAAATTTGAGCATTCGTCTCATGGGCAAATTTGACTGAAATTTTCTTTATTTCATGAGATAATTGGGGTGGGCTTCTTACCCGCCCATGCGCTTTTTACCCCGTCTTCCCCTATAGAAATAATAAGCTTGTTGAGTTTTTAGAAACTGTAATCTCACAAAGAGTGGTCTTTGTCCTGTAGAATTAACCCACTTGTTTTTCTTCTTCTTTTTTTATCATTTTTTTTTTCTCCCTCGGTTATTCTATGTCAGCAAGTCATTGTCCTAGATAATAATAATTATGCCTGGTGAGGTCAGAGTAGATTATAATATATCAGAGGGGTTAGGGGTCCATGTCTGTGGCTTAGTAAAAAGAGTGCTGATTGTCTGAATTATTTGCTTTTAAGTTCCCGAACGAAGCTTTCGGAAAGTACTGTCTTTGTTTCGTCCGTCCGTCCGTCCGTCCGTGCGTGCGTGCGTCCGTGCGGGCGTCCGTGCATCCATCCGGCCGCGTTTTCTTGAAAACCGTCCAGTCTATTTCAATCAGTTTTAGCATGCAAGTTCTAGAGGATGTTGCCTATCGACTTATCGCTTTAGTTTTATTTCAAGGTCAAGGTCATGCTGAATAAAGACCAACCACGTCACGTGTCACGTGTCGAAATCATGGTTTTCACGTTGTTTTCCCTCTTTATAAACTGCATAAGAGGGAATGCGACACGTGACGTGGGGGATCTTTAAGGAGTTCGAACCCCGAAACACTTCATCGCTAATAATAGCTCGCGAACGTTTGCACGTATTTCAATGCTGTTTTGTTTTTTCACAAAAACGTTTTCTGATGACAGGGCTATACCACTATAATCACGATTTTGTCTGTGCGCTCATGCGCGCGTGCGAGCGAATCACGGGGTTCGAACCCCAAAGCGGTATCTCAAGAACTGTCGCATGGAATCGCTTCAAATTTACTGTGGTGGTGCATCACGGTACGCAAATGGTCCCGTGCAAAAGTGTCCACAACTTGTTTTATAAAGAAAGTGCTGACCGTTATATCTATTATTTATTTATTAGTTTGTTTGTTTGTTCGCTTGTTTACTTCAACGAACTCACACACACACGCGCGCGCGCGCACGCGAACGCGCACACGCACACGCGCGCGCACGCGCGCAACGCACACGCACACGCACACGCACACACGCCACACTCTCTCTCTCTCTCTCTCTCTCTCTCTCTCTCTCTCTCTCTCTCTCTCTCTCTTTCTCTCTCTTTCTCTCTCTCTCTCTCTCTCTCTCTCTCTCTCTCTCTCTCTCTCTCTCTCTCTCTCTCTCTTCTCTCTCTCTCTTCAAGTTGTACAAGATTATTCTTTCAGCCTCATTAAAGATCATTTTGACTTAACTGAGAGAGAGAGAGAGAGAGAGAGAGAGAGAGAGAGAGAGAGAGAGAGAGAGAGAGAGAGAGAGAACTGGAACACTGGAACACTGGATTTTTAATGTGAGGCCTTCGGCCTATCCACATGGGAACATGTACAATCAACTGCACAACATTCAATCAAGCTAGTAGAAATACCTTGATAATGACTAAAAAAACAACTTGTAGCCTACCAAATGACATTGATTCTTCTCTTGTAGACAAAGTGCGCAGTGAACGAACATAGCCATCTCTCTTCTTACCAACCGTTATCGTAGAGTGCGGATTGGTAATGTTTTCACTCGTGTCTGAGGTGGTGTTTGTATGTTTGTATGTATCCTCCCTAGCGTTTGAACGGATGGACTTAGGATGCTCACATTTTGCATGCGGGTAGGTAGTAGGAAGTTCTAGGCCAAGTTCGATAATGAAGGTTATGGGTCAAAGGTCAAGGTCACTGGAGCCGAATAATGCTGCCGCGCGGTTGGTGGTTTAGCGTCTTAACGCTCTAGTTATATATTTGTTCTCATTTTGCAGAAAAAATTGAGAGAGAGAGAGAGAAGGGGGGGGGAGAGAGAGGGAGAGAGAGAGAGAGAGAGAGAGAGAGAGAGAGAGAGAGAGAGAGAGAGAGAGAGAGCGAGTGGAGAGTGAGAGAGAGAGAGAGAAGAAGAAGAAACAGGAGAAAAAAAATCAATTATCACAAAACATTAAAAAACATTCATTATTACACATTAATTATTTAAAAAGTAATGATCATAAATGGGCTACCTTTTTTTCCTACCATACAAGATATAACTTTTTATTATGCTGATTTGCTAAAATCTAAGCGTGTCACTTAAATTAGGCTACTACTTAAAGGTGGACCCTGACGGATGAGTTTTTGCAAGAAACACGTCGAGATCACCAGAAAGACAGCTTTTTCAAGGATCGGAACACTCACTTTGCTCTGGTTTCCTAGAAATTAAACCGTCAAAACGGCGATTCCTCCTTGGCGGAGATGCCGGAGAGAGCAGCCATTTTGGATGGGGTGGGTGGAGGTCACTCATTGCGGTTGAAGCGTTTTCTTTTTTTGTATTGCAGCAAAAAACAAAACAAAAAGCTATTTCCTTTGTTGTGAGCGAAACTCCTTCAGATTAACACTATAAAAAAATTTTTTAAATAGTAATAATAAAAACGCTTGCATTGAGAAAATTTCGTGCAAACGATTCGGCGGCCATTAGAAAAGAAACGCCACGCGCCTTCTCTTTGGGTGAAATAATTTGACTCCCAGCACCTCCGCCAAGGAGGAACCGCCGACTTGGCGGTTTGATTTCTAGGAAACCAGAGCAAAGCGAGTGTTGCGATCTCTGTAAAGGGTGTTTCCCTGGTGATCTCGACGTGTTTCTTTCAAAAGCTCAACCGTCAGGGTGCCCCTTTGAGTACTTGACACAACGGCCTCGAATCTATCAAAAGTAGATTGAGATAAGATAATAACAGTTGAAAGAAGAATAGGGTAGTGATGGTGAAAATGATGTTTTACGTCAAGAATATAATAGGCTAGAGAGAGACAGAAAAATAGAGATTTAACGCCTTCTGGGCCAAAGGGCCATTTGGGGCACTTGAAATTATAAAGATCATGGAAAAAGGAAGATTTTGATCAAGAATACAGATAGTTTTAGTTTTGTTTTTTTAAATTGTAAAGATCTGGCAGAGTAGAAGTTCAAAGTAGAAATTGTTTTTATTTTTATAGAGTTTTTTGAGAAACTTTAATAGAAACAAGTTTGAGTTTTTGTGTAAAATCTAAATTTATAGTGATAAAAGTGTTTATTTAAAAGATATTTAGCAGTTTGCTATTTACATGTCTGGCAGGGAGAGGAAATCTATGATTAAAACCGCCCAGGGCCACAGTTACAAAATTGGGCTAGAGAGAAAATAAAGTTTTACGCCCTCTTGGGCCTTTCGGCCATGTGGGGCATCAAAAATTGGGCTAGTTTTGAGTGGTAGGCTTATATACGAGCGGAGTGTCCATTTGGGCAGTAAAGTTGCGATAAACGCGCGCGCGCGTGTGCGTGTGTGTGTGTGTGTGTATGTGTGTGTGTGTGTGTGTGTGTGGTCTCTCTCTCTCTCTCTCTCTCTCTCTCCCTCCCTCTCTCTCTCTCTCTCTCTCCCCCTCCCTCTCTCTCTCTCTCTCTGTCTGTGTCTCTGTGCGTATATATGTCTGTGTCTCTGTGTGTTTGCGAGTGGGTGATCGAAGAAGATGAAGAAGAATCAATTCACTTCTTGGGCAATGATGATCAAGAATAATTATAGACCAAAACGTTTCGGATTAGACTAGACAGTAGCAGCCACTGGGTTTTTTATGTTTTTGGGGTTTTTTTTGGACAAACCGACATACACACAAGGCGTAGAGTGGCACAGAGATAACGCGTTCGCCTCGTATGCAATAAAACCGAGTTCGAACCTGGGTACAGGTGTTGTTGTTTTTGCTCTCACTCTGCACTAGGCCTTACGTGGAGTCTTTCGGATGAGACGATAAACCGAGGTCCCCGAGTGTGCCCATGCACTTAGCACACGTTAAGCCCAGTCAAGTGGCAACGAAACAGTTGTCATTTGTTCAAAATTTACCTCCCCCCCCCCTCCCTCGCCTTCCTTTCTCATCAGTCACACAAAAAATCACATTGCAAATTTACCCCCAAAAAGGGGGGGGGGGGGGTTGCGCCTCTGGCTGCGACGCGCTCTTCAGGTGGGAGCAACCCGAATTTCACAGAGACGCCTCTGTGACTATATTAACGTACCAAATACCAGATACCAAAAATGCATACACACAGAACGTAAGCTTTCTAATAATTATATGAATTAAGATTACATGCTAACTAACTGGGTCGAGAGGTCAGCAGCCGCTGTTTAGACATGGCGTTTGTGAAGTCCTCTCGCGCACGTTTTGTCCTTATGTGCACATCAGTTTAAAATGACCCTGTTTCTGCTGTCTTTCTTTTTGTTTGTGGCTCAAGCCACAAACCTATAACTCACTTTGTCGGTCGGTCTGTCTGTCGGTCGGTCCAAAATTGTCGCTCATTTTGACAAAATTGTCGCACTTCAAATCGAGGCTACTCTTCAAATTGAGGCCGCTCTTTAAAAATGATGTATTTTAAAAGCGTACAAAATAATAAACATACGTAATACAGACACTGCAACAGACACGACGAGTATGCGGTGCTTCTTTCGATGAGTATAAGTAGGATACATAGTCTTAAATGTTTTCCAAAAGATATAAAAAGTTACGAAATGGTGCAGAGATAACATTCTGGTTTACAGATTAAAATTATTGAAAAGCCAGGGGAGGTGACTCATGATTGGAGTGGTAAAAATAGACCGCGTGCCACAAACTATTGCGATTTCGCGCTTGTTATTGCAAGTGTTTATTTCGTTACTCGCCATGTTACATGATCGCACCAACATTAGAAAACCATTCTACCCCACTGGTTCATGAGATACAGCTCGAACAGGAAAAGAAGGACATTTCGGGTTTGTGAGTTTGGTTAGGTTAGGTTAGGTTAGGTACATTATAGTCACAGAAGCATCTCTGTGAAATTCGGGTTGCTCCCACCTGGAGAGCGCATCGCAGCCAGAGGCGCGCCACCCAATTTTTTTTATTTTTATAATTTGCATGCAATTTTTGTGTGACTGATGAGGAAGGAAGGGAGGGGGGTACATTTTGACCAAATGACAACTTTTTCGTTGCCACTGGGTTTAACGTGTGCTAAGTGCATGAGCACATGGGACCTCGGTTTATCGTCTCATCCGAAAGACTCCACGTTCAGACCGCAAGGCCTAGTGCAAAGTGAGAGGAAAAATCCCCTGTACCCAGGTTCGAACTCGGGTTTACGCTTGGCGGAGTCTTCCTTGGCGGAGGTTTGCACCAGCTGTTTCAAAATAAAATTCAGGATCCGAATAGGTCGTGACACGCTGATCGAGAATCTATGTGACCCAGCACCACGAAAGGGACATTAAGTGTCAAACTGACCATTCTGAGAAAAGTATACACTTGAAAATTTCAGGCAATTCTCTTTCTACTGATGCAAGAACCATTCTTGTATCTGTTTCCGTTCCAGAGTTATGAGCACTTAAAGTTAGTAGGGTGAGCGTCTGCCATTTTGAGAAAACACAGTCTAAAAGTCTAGCATAGCTGAAGAAAATGCATTGACCTACTCGTTTCAAAACACTTATAAGACCATTTAGAGGCCGTATTAAAGATTATAATTTCTAGATATAAAGGATTATACCCATAACTCAAAATTGACCCCAAAATTGATTTTTGACTTTGCAAGCCTGTTGTGAGAAACTAGCCCCAGCGACTTAATGTCCCTTTCGTGGTGCTGGGTCACATTATGTGGTTATGGGAGACCCTAGGCTTAGTGTATAGGCCTCTACAACTAGGGTTATTAACGCCCTTGACTGACAGTGAGAGTGATGCCCTTGCTGGTCAGTACTGACAAGGGCATTCACTCTTGCGAAAGGCAGACATTTCGCGGCATCAAATAGGGTTATTGGCAAGAGTTATCCCCCTCTTTGGTCAATACTGAACCATCTTCCCCCACCCACCAAGGGCATTCACTCTTGTGAAAGGCAGCCATTCAGTGGCATCAAATAGGGTTATTGGCAAGATTTATCCCCCTGTTTGGTCAGTACTGAACCATCTTCCCCCACCCACCAAGGGCATTCACTCTTGCAAAAGGTGTTTGTTGCAGACCCCAATAGCAATGGTATCCGCGAGAGGACAGCATGTGCGCGAAAGGACCTAACATGCGTGCTTAGGTTTTAAAGTTTCCATTCAGGGTAGGGGGTAGATAGGCCTATCTTATGTCTACGGCTATATGCATTACATTTGTGTAACGCGTACAGTACAGTGCTGCGATTGTGACTGTGAATATAAACTTTTGACAGTGAGTGATATTTATATTCTTCCGTTTTTATTCTTCGTACATGGGTGCTGTGGGGGGGGGGGGGGGGGGGAGGGGGGGGGGGCATAGGCCTACTTGGTAACTTTTTGGGGGCCACTACTGGGAACGCAGAAGAAGAAGAAGAAAACTTTTTTTTTATACGTGATAACCGTTGCCTAGTCTTCCCCTGTCCAATCTTCTAGGTCGTACAGTGGCGTTGCTCCCACCGTCAGCTCATGGCTTGTCAGTTGTCAGGTCACCGAATCCGTCTCAAACCAGCAGAGTCAAGGGGAGCCGGAATCCATGTTAGGCCGTTTATGATTTAGGTAAGGTGAGGACACTTCTTCTTTTTCTTAAGCTTTAAACCCGCGACCGGTGTTGCATAAAATAGTTTGCCGGTGAAATAAATACTCTTTTTCCTCATTCAAATAGTTTGCTATTAAATGGGAAAGATTCGCCCCTAAATTTATACATTCAGAGGCGTCTTGTGGCATGCAGGAAGAACAGAAGATTCATCATTAAATACTGAGAAGTCAGGGATATTTTTCTAATATTTATTATTTATTTATTTTTGTTTGCACGGATGGTTGCTTATATCGTCCGCCATTTTGAAAAATACGAAACTAAGTGGCATGGCTTTGTATATCGATTTATCGGCAAAAATGTAGATTTACACCCTCCCCTCTCTATTTCTTGGTTCTTTCCGTGTAGATTGAGCACTTAAATATCAATTTTTTAAATATTAGTTGACTTATTTATCACACGAAAGAAGAATGGCTCTAGTGCGCTTTTGAAGGGTACTTATTTCACGGTAGGTACTTATTTCTCATGACACCGGACTATAAAAGTTCCACATTTGAATCACAGCTGGCGAGAGAGAGAGAGAGAGACGGTTCGCCCTTCTTTGTTTCCTGTTGTTGCGCGAGCCGCAGCGAAGCAGAGCTTTTCTGACGAGCAAGACCCGATCCCTGGTGTCAGTGGAACGAACAAAGGTAAGGGTACAAGAAAGAAAGGAAAGGAGAAGGAATAAGAGGAAGAAAGGTTGGAAGGAAGGAGAGAAAAAAGAAAGGGAGAGAAAACTTGAAAACTTGAACTTTATTTTTCAAGGATAAAATTTTTAGGCAACACCTAGTCTTCCAATCTGTCCTTGGTACGTATACGAACATAGAATACAAACATGGCAAGGCATGATATTACACTTACAGATTTGAACATAAAGGTAGCACCTTTGTACATATACGAACATAGAATACAAACATTGCAAGGCATAAAATGACACATACATAATTGAACATAAAGGTAGCAAAGCAGGTATTATGATAAAGACAGGTTGAAATACGAATTTATAGAATTACATATGCACAGGTATAATTGTTAATACTTGTGCGGGCATACATGCGTGTAACCATACACGCACACACCTGCAGAGAGAGAACGAGAGAGAGAGAGAGAGAGAGAGAGAGAGAGAGAGAGAGAGAGAGAGAGAGAGAGAGAGAGAGAGAAAATAAATAAAGTTTTGTCAGTGTTCAGTGTTCCTCACTCTCCTCTCTCTCTCATTCACTCACTCTCTTCCCTTCTTTGGGAAGGAGCGAGAGAGAGGAAGAGAGAGAGAGAAGAGGGAGAGGAGCGCGAGAGGAGAGAGAGAGGCGGGGGTGGGGGGGGGGGGTGAGATAGAGACGGGGGGAAAACAAAAATATTGTGTGTGCTGGTGTACATTTTTTGACCTTTGCTTGATTTCTCTTCTCTCTCTGTCTCTGTCCCTCTTTACTCTGTCTGTCTGTCTGTCTGTCTCCCTCCCTCCTTTCCCCCCCCACCATGTCGTCTCTCTATTCTCTCTCCCCCCCGTCCCTTCTCTCTCTCCTCGAGCTGATAAATCTCAACTCCTCATCATTCTCGTCTCTCTCTCATCTCTCCTCTCTTCTCTCTCTCTCTCTCTCATCCTATGTGTGCGCGTGTATGTGTGCTTGTGGTGTGTGTGTGTGTGTGTGGTGTGTGTGTCAAGTCAAGTCAATCTTTATTGACGATAAAAGAGTATAAGCTTGATAAAGGTTTTTTTACATCCTGTCGTCATGTCTGTCGTGTGTGTGGTGTGTGTGTGTGTGTGTGTGTGCGTGCGTGTGTGCGTGTGCGTGCGGCGCAGCACGTGTGCGTGTGTTTTCGATGAAAGTGTGCTTTTTATTAATAGCCTCTGAGATACAGATAGCAGCGTTTTGTTTTCTGTGGATCCTCATATAAACTTTATTTTGTACTAGAATAAGAGAATTTTACGAAAAGCATATTGTCGCCCACTGTGTGTGCGTGCGCGCGCACGTGTGCGTGTGTTTTCGATGAAACTGTGGCTTTTTAATATATGCATCTGATTGATAACATACATCATTTGCTTCTGTGATCTCTCACATAGCACTTTATTTTGTACTAGAATACAAGGAGAATTTATAAAAGCGCATGCTGTTTGCCACACAAAAGCACACAAATGTTTTTTTAATTACAGTATCGTTGGCAACAGAGAGAGAGTGGGGTGTAGAGAAAGGATGGGGGGGGGGTAAGAGAGTAAGTGAGAGAGAGGGTGGGTGGACAGGGTGGGTGGAAGGTAAATAGTGAAAGACGAGGGCAGAGAGGCGAGAGAGCGTGGGGTTGAGGGGGGTTCGGATTCGGAAGCTCTATTCATGAAAAGCCGAGGCCCCTGATGGAAGTGGGAGTATTGTTAGCAACGGACCAAATGGAGACATGTGTTGTGGTTGTTTGTTGTTGCCGTTTCCTGGATTAGACTCCGGGGATCATCCCGACAGCCCGAAGCACTTGACACTATGGTAGCAAATGCGGCACTACCTAGGGACTCCCCGATGAGACATTACCGTGTGCCGTGTTGTGTTTGTGTTGTTTTTTATTACCCCGCCACGTGGGTCTGCCACACCCCGACTTCGGAGGGTAATCACCGACACGCTGATATACTGACATGCGCAAACATAATGACATCACAATCAAGACATAAAAGAAAAAAAAAAATGTAGAGAAGCATAGTTTAAAACCCCCAAGTCCGTGAAGTGAAAATCCCGATTTCACGTGTTTGTTTTTTATTATTTGTATACCCCCACCCCCCTCACCTCCTACCTCCCCTCCCCAGCTCCCCCGCCTACTCCCGCTTACCCCCTCCCTCATCCCCACCGTTAACCGCCGTGGTATCGCCGATACCCCCCCCCCCTCTCTCTCCTCTCTCTCATCTCTCTCCTGCTCTCTCTCTCTCTCTCTCTACTCTCTCTCTCTCTCTCTCTTTATTTATTGTCCGATGAAATGAAAATTAGTTCTTAGAAGTTTGTAAATATGTGATAAGGCATATATATTCAGGCAAAATGCCTCTGCAAGCACTTCAGTAATGTCTTGTTATTACATGTGTCTAATGTTTGTCAACGTGAACTCCTTGTATGGGCCTTTGGGCCTAATAATAACAAATTAAATCATTTTCCAAGACCTTCTCTCTCGTATCTCTCTCTCGTCTCTCTCTCTCTCTCTCGTCTCTCTCCTCTCTCTCTCCTCTCTCTCTCTCTCTCTCTCTCTCTCTCTCTCTCTCTCTCTCGTCGCTGGTAGAAATCTTATTTTAGAACCAGGCGTGGCTCCCTACAATTTCCCCATGCACAAAAACGAGATAACAAAGACCCACCAGTCACGTGTCCAAAATCACGGGTATCACGTGTTTTCCTATTTATAGCTGGTAAGAAATTTTGTTTTGACCAGTTTTGACCTCCTCTATACAAATGTCCCTCTATTCAAAGCGAGCATCATTTTTTAAAGAGCAGCCTCAATTTGAG
>CM065708.1:10879996-10896939 GCA_017654935.2 Phymorhynchus buccinoides | reverse complement strand
GTACATCACACACACGAACGTACACACACTATGCACACCACAACGCCGAACGCACACACACGCGCGCTCGTACAACACACACGCACGCGCACGCACGTGGTCGCACCACGCGCACACACCACACGCACGCACGCACGAGCGCACGCACGCACACGCACAAGCACCACACACTCACATCACAACACATTTTGTCTGAATCACTTTTAGTGGAAGGACGTAAAGTGAGTAACATCACACAACACACACACACACAGAAAGAGGGTGCACACACACACACAACACGAGCTATTGTTGTATGTTTCTTTAAATAGCCGACTTGCCTCTGGGCGATAACAGGCCAATGTACTTTACCAAAAGAGTGTAGGGTAGAGAGGCAATTACTTTCGTTTGTTTCGGCACTACGTGTCGGCGTGACGGCTACCGACTAGGCACAACTAGCGAGATGAGGGTGAGGAGGGGGAAGAGAGAGATAGAGAGAGAGAGCGAGGGGGTGGGGAGAGAGAGAGAGGGAGGTGAGGGGGAGAGAGAGAGAGAGGAGTGGTAGGGATGAGTGAGAGAGAGGGAGGGAGAGCGGAGAGGGAGAATAGGAGAGAGAGAGGGAGGGAGAGCGAGATGGGGGGGAGCAGAGGGAGGGGGAGGGAGAGAGAGAGAGATGGGAGGGTTGTATATGTGTGTGTGTGTGGTTATAGTCATTTCGGCCCATGGACTATTGCCTTGTGCCGAAATGACCAAAAATAGCGTGTGCCGAAATGAAGTTTGGCCGAAATGAGTGTACACCTCTCTCGGATCCTTTTTGGTGGGGTGGGGTTGGGGGTGGGGTGGGTGGGTCTCTAGTGTTCACTTTTTAACATTCGACACTTTTTGATGAGAGAAGGTGATTCCATTTTTCTTTTTTTTTTTATAAGGGAGTCCCCGACCCGAAAGGTTCGGGGAACTATTGTTTCAGTCTGATCTGATCCGGCCGTGCCTCCGGCGTGGCATGCCTCCGGGCGTGCCCTCCCGGTGTGCCTCCGTTTCGGTCGTCCGTCCGTCCGGCTATTCGTCCGTTTTTCCGTTTTTCTAAAACACTATTCAGTTTATCATCATCAAATTTGGAATACTAGTTTTTGCCAAGATGCAAGCTATCCACTAACGTATTTAGTTTTACCCGATTAAGGTCAAGCGGTTCGCGCCAGTTACGGTGTTCAAACCCCGAAACACATAAACGCCTAATATCTCGCGAAGTTTTTGCATGTATTTCAAAGCAGGTTTTTTTCACAACATTTCTTGACGAATGTTCTAATAACATAGTTGTCATGAATTCTTCTGTGCGCGTGTTCAGTAGCGCTTTGTAAACTATCGAGCATTTTACCTAGCCATGTTTGGGAGCACGGCTCCCAAAACCTAAAAATTACCCACAATGAGTAGCGCGTGGTGCTTTTGAAAGTGCAAATTGAGGAAACCCGCCGTTTGATTTGGCTTGAATATCTTGGAAACTTTTTATTATAATGCTATGCAATTATTTCTTAGGATGTTTGTTTGAGTTATCTCAACCCGTTTCTGCAATAAACAGCATCGGGACATATTACCTTCAAAATGTTATAGTTTTATCCACATTATAGATGAGGCATAGGTAATATATGTTTGAATATTATTTATTACAAATAATTTCACTGCATGTATTTTGTCTTTCCCCCAATCTTCATCCTAAATTATGTCCTAAGCAGGCTGAAGGACGTAAAACAAATTTCTTATATGTTAAGTATGCTCTCTCACATGCATAAACCTACACACATTCGTGCACGTTCACACACACACACACACACACACACACACACACACACACACACACACATTATATATAATATATATATATATATATATATATATATATATATATATATATATATATATATATATATATATATATATATATATATACATAGGCCTTACAAGAACGCATGTGCAACATAAACACACACACACAAGAACGAATACAAACATACACACACTTTAGATTCACAACTCTCTCTCTCTCTCTCTCTCTATTGGTCTGTCTCTCTCTCTCTCAACCCCCCCCCCCCCCCCCCACCCACCCCCACCCACCCACCCACTGGTCTGTCTGTCTGAAACAAAATCAACAAAGCAGTGTAGGCCTACATAAACACTAGATAGGCTTATATATGAATAGGGAGAAAACACAGAAACAGAAAATCATATTAGATAAACAATAAAATAAAGAGCAAAATAAATGATTGGCAATGAAGACAAAATGCAAGGAATTCGCCCTATGCACATGGCATAGCTAAGTACATCATGTATACATAACTAAGTACATCATACTAAGTACATCATGTATACATAACTAAGTACATCATACTAAGTACATCATGTATACATAACTTGGTGTAGCACTTAACCCTTTCATCGCCAGCCATATTTCAGCCAAAAATTGTCCATTCAAATTGACCTGGGTAGAGAAAACGAAATCCATCTGCAGGTATTTTTGGGGATTCTTCTGTGACATATACAAAACAAGGTCTGTCCTTACTTCCCAAAACTACGACAACCGGGTTACTTTGGGATAATAGACCCCAATTTGATGCCTGTTAGTGACATAGAGGTTAAAACTCTGTGGTGCTAAAATGTGACTTTGGCGGTGAAAGGGTTAATTAAGCTAAGCTTACTTTGTGCTTCAGTTTTGATATTGTTATGTGACATCACTTGGAGGTAGGCCTAACTTATGTTTCTTTACTTTACAATTAGGTACTTTAGCTTGTTGTATTGTTATGTTATGCTGAGTTATGTTGAGTATCGGTATGTTTTGTTCTGTCATATCATATCAACAAAAAAGGTCCAAGCCAGTTATCAAGCACATTTTCAGGCATTCAGCGACGATAAGGGACGAAAACATGTAACCCTTTCACCGCCAAAGTCTCATTTTAGCACCACAGTGATTCAACACCTATGTCACTAACAGGCATCAAATTGGGGTCTGTTATCCAAAGACCCTATTGTCTTAGTTTTGGGAAGTCAGGATAGACCTTGTTTATGTCACAGAAGAATCCCCAATACTGCAGATGGATTGTGTTCTCTATCCAGGTAAATCTAATGGACATTTTTGGTTGAAATATGGCTGGCGGTGAAAGGGTTAATCCACTTTTGGTCGTATTTTTCAGGCTGTTAATAGTCGTTATGAGAATGCTAATCAAGACTGCCTGCTTTAAGTTGCATAGAACCAGATCTTGATACATATTTAGGACTTCTTCTTCTTCTTCTTCTTCGATCGCTCAGACAGTTTCCTGTCAATTATGAGCGCTGATGCGTCATGCTGCCGTTAATGCGCCTAACTAAGAAACAGTTAGGCCCAGCAAGTCCGACTTCGGCTGGAGGAGGAAATGTTTTTTGAAAGCGTTTCGTGAAAGAAAAAAAAAAAGGGGGCAGGATAATGGATGGACCGGGTAAGGCAGAAAGATAGTAGATGACAGTAAAGCAAAGGGAAAAGGCAGAGTCAAAGAGAGTGACAGATTAGAGGAAAGTTACAAGCACAGAACTTCCAGAAGGTGGGGGAACTATTTATACAAAAGACCCCCCGGTATCCCCACGGGGGGGGGGGGGGGGGGAGTCTTTTAACTAACACCTTTGTGTGCGACGAAACAGCTGTGGCCTAGTAACCCAATTTGGTAAGTCCAAAACCTCATGAAACTTGAATCATAAATAAGCCCACATTCATTTGATCAGTCAACTAGCAGCAACGCCCCGCGGCTGCTACGCCCTGCGCTCGCTTCGCTTTGCCGGCAGCTTTCCCCCCGGCACAGGTCTTTAGAATAGCAGTTGCCAGGATAGCGCTTTAAGATGTCTCTGTAAAGGTCAAGATGTGCCCCCCCCCCCCCCCCCCCCCCCCCCCCCTACCTATCTCGGTTAATTGTATTTTTCCGTTTTTGCCTTTCTTACCAAAAATAAAGCTGTATTTTATTAACCTTTTCAGCTAATAACCTTTTTGGAATACTAACCCTAACCCTAACCCTAGCCCTAACCCTAACCCTAACCCTAACCCTAACACTAACCCCCACCCTATAAGACGGAAAAACGCAACGAACCACAACTGTGACAGATCGCAGTGTACTGCAGTACATAGTGGGGGGTAGGGTTAGGGTTAGGGTTAGGGTTAGGGTTAGGGTTAGTATTCCAAAAAGGTAATTAGCTAAAAATGTTCCTAAAATACAGCTTTATGTTATGGTAAGAAAAAGGCAAAAACGGGAAAATACAATTAACCGAGAAAATGCATGGGGGGTGGCAGATCTTTACCTTTGCCGATGTCTCGCTCTCACCGTGCTATTTTCCCCTTCAAAATGTCTTCCACTGCATTCCCCTGTTAATGAGTGAAAATAGGGTTTTACGCCCTCTTCGGCCTTTCGGCCATGTGGGGCATTTGTAAATACAAAGATGGTGGGAACAATACTGGAGGCAATGCCCGGAGGCAGTGCTAAACCAGTAAAGTCCCGATTTGTTAATAATACAGAGTAACCCAATTTGGTAAGTCCAAAACCTCATGAAACTTGAATCATAAATAAGCCCACATTCATTTGATCAGTCAACTAGCAGCAACGCCCCGCGGTTGCTACGCCCTGCGCTCGCTTCGCTTTGCCGGCAGCTTTCCCCCCCGGCACAGGGCTTTAGAATAGCAGTTGCCAGGATAGCGCTTTAAGATGTCTCTGTAAAGGTCAAGATGTGCCCCCCCCCCCCCCCCCCCCCCCCCCCCCCCCCCCCCCTACCTATCTCGGTTAATTGTATTTATTTTTCCGTTTTTGCCTTTCTTACCATACATAAAGCTGTATTTTAGGAACCTTTTTAGCTAATAACCTTTTTGGAATACTAACCCTAACCCTAACCCTAACCCTAACCCTAACCCTAACCCTAACCCTAACACTAACCCCCACCCTATAAGACGGAAAAAACGCAACGAACCACAACTGTGACAGATCGCAGTGTACTGCAGTACATAGTGGGGGGTAGGGTTAGGTTTAGGGCTAGGGTTAGGTTTAGGGTTAGTATTCCAAAAAGGTAATTAGGTAAAAATGTTCCTAAAATACAGCTTTATGTATGGTAAGAAAGGGCAAAAACGGGAAAAAACGGGAAAATACAATTAACCGAGAAATGCATGGGGGGTGGCAGATCTTTACCTTTGCCGATGTCTCGCTCTCACCGTGCTATTTTCCCCTTCAAAATGTCTTCCACTGCATTCCCCTGTTAATGAGTGAAAATAGGGTTTTACGCCCTCTTCGGCCTTTCGGCCATGTGGGGCATTTGTAAATACAAAGATGGTGGGAACAATACTGGAGGCAATGCCCGGAGGCAGTGCTAAACCAGTAAAGTCCCGATTTTTTTAATAATACAGATAGGTGTAGCAGTAACCACGCCTCGGTTAAACCTCATTGGCTACGGTACCGCTACAAGATTTCCCAGTTAATGCTGATCACGAATATATATATATATATATATATGGTTTGCTTTGATAAAACTTTTCTGTGTCCAATGTCTTTATTTGTGAACATCAGAAACAAAACCAGTTAACGTTAACTTTGAGTAATGTTCCGTGTTCCAAAAAAAATAAAAAAAATAAAAAAAAGATATATATATAAATTATATAAATTGTGCTGATTTACTTTTTCTCCCAATGGGGGAGGGACAGTGCCTTATGCAAAGACAGCTGTTTCGACCTAAGAGAAGGTCTCATCAGTTTGCATGTTTTCAGTCCTTCAGAGTAGGGGTACGGAGCTGGCTATTCACTGAGATTTTTCCTTTCATACTATATTATATATATACATGGTTATACATGTAGTGGTCTAACGCCAACAGTTTTGAAATTATGAGCATTTGTTTTCAGGAGCCCCCTCAGCTCTCACTCTCACTGTGCTATTGGCCCCTTCAAAATGTCTTCCACTGCATTCCATGCTGATCACGAATATATATACATGGTTATACTTATAGTGGTCTAACACCAACAGTTCTGAAATTATGAGCATTTGTTTTCAGAGCCCCCTCAGCTCTCAATCTCACTGTGCTATTGTCCCCTTCAGAAGGTCTTCCACTGCATTCCCCCTGTTAATTTTAGCCGATTATAGTAGTCATTGAAGGTCAAACTTCAAGGTCAAAGACAGAACGCCAATAATGTGTGTTTGGGTATCTTGCACTCAAGGTGAAACGCTGCCACACAAAATTGAAAGCGATTCTGTCAAGCAACAATGTGAAAGATTTGGCTAAAACACGAATTTATAGACCCAACCACTTTCAATGTCTACTGATGTCCTTCACCTTCACCTTGACCTTGATTGGTACCACCATATTCATAACTACCAAAAGTCAATGCACCATACAATACATACCAAGTTTGAAGTCTGCAAGTCCAATAGTGTGAAAGATATGGCCCGTAAGCGAAATTTAGGTTGTAAAGGTCATGGGTCAAGGTCAGCACGGTCACAATTATTTTTTTATGTGGTGCCATCGGTGTATCATGATGCACCACCACACAAAATTTGAAGCGATTCTGTGCACTGGTTCGCGAGTTACAGGGCGAACACACGCGCACGCGCACACACACACACACACACACACACAACGCACGCACACGCACACACACGCACACGCACACGCACACGCACACGCACACACGCACACGCACATACACACACATTAGTGTCATATGAAAACCTTGTATGTTTGTGTGAATCAGAATCAGAATCAGTGACTTTAAAGGACAATAAACATTGATTCTGATTCTGATTCTGATTCACACACACACACACACACACACACACACACACACACACACGCGCGCGCGCGCGCGCGCGCGCGCGCAGACGCCTTTAATGAATGTTTATTATTAAATAGTAGGGGAGGACGGGGTAAAAAGCGCCTGGGCGGGGACTTATATAAAGAAAATTTCAGCCAAATTTGCCTCATGCGACGAACGCTAAAAAGCGCATGGGCGGGTAAGAAGCCCACCCCAATTATCTTTACCCGCCCATGCGCTTTTTACCCCGTCTTCCCCTATAGAAATAATAAGCTTGTTGAGTTTTTAGAAACTGTAATCTCACAAAGAGTGGTCTTTGTCCTGTAGAATTAACCCACTTGTTTTTCTTCTTCTTTTTTTATCATTTTTTTTTTCTCCCTCGGTTATTCTATGTCAGCAAGTCATTGTCCTAGATAATAATAATTATGCCTGGTGAGGTCAGAGTAGATTATAATATATCAGAGGGGTTAGGGGTCCATGTCTGTGGCTTAGTAAAAAGAGTGCTGATTGTCTGAATTATTTGCTTTTAAGTTCCCGAACGAAGCTTTCGGAAAGTACTGTCTTTGTTTCGTCCGTCCGTCCGTCCGTCCGTGCGTGCGTGCGTCCGTGCGTCGTGCGTCCGTGCATCCATCCGGCCGCGTTTTCTTGAAAACCGTCCAGTCTATTTCAATCAGTTTTAGCATGCAAGTTCTAGAGGATGTTGCCTATCGACTTATCGCTTTAGTTTTATTTCAAGGTCAAGGTCATGCTGAATAAAGACCAACCACGTCACGTGTCACGTGTCGAAATCATGGTTTTCACGTTGTTTTCCCTCTTTATAAACTGCATAAGAGGGAATGCGACACGTGACGTGGGGGATCTTTAAGGAGTTCGAACCCCGAAACACTTCATCGCTAATAATAGCTCGCGAACGTTTGCACGTATTTCAATGCGGTTTTGTTTTTTCACAAAAACGTTTTCTGATGACAGGGCTATAACACTATAATCACGATTTTGTCTGTGCGCTCATGCGCGCGTGCGAGCGAATCACGGGGTTCGAACCCCAAAGCGGTATCTCAAGAACTGTCGCATGGAATCGCTTCAAATTTACTGTGGTGGTGCATCACGGTACGCAAATGGTCCCGTGCAAAAGTGTCCACAACTTGTTTTATAAAGAAAGTGCTGACCGTTATATCTATTATTTATTTATTAGTTTGTTTGTTTGTTCGCTTGTTTACTTCAACGAACTCACACACACACGGCGCGCGGCGCGCACTAGCGAACGGCGCACACTGTGCACGCTCGCACACGTGCGCGCCCGCACACGCACCACAAACTAACAAAAACGCACACACACACACACACTCTCTCTCTTCTCTCTCTCTCTCTACTCTCTCTCTCGATCTCTCTTTCTCTCTCTCTTTTTTTTTCTTTCCTTCTTTCTCTCTCTCTCTTCACTCTCTCGCTCTCTCTCTCTCTCTTTCCCTCTCCCACCATCTCTCTCTCTTCAAGTTGTACAAGATTATTCTTTCAGCCTCATTAAAGATCATTTTGACTTAACTGAGAGAGAGATAGAGAGAGAGAGAGAGAGAGAGAGAGAGAGAGAGAGAGAGAGAGAGAGAGAGAACTGGAACACTGGAACACTGGATTTTTAATGTGAGGCCTTCGGCCTATCCACATGGGAACATGTACAATCAACTGCACAACATTCAATCAAGCTAGTAGAAATACCTTGATAATGACTAAAAAAACAACTTGTAGCCTACCAAATGACATTGATTCTTCTCTTGTAGACAAAGTGCGCAGTGAACGAACATAGCCATCTCTCTTCTTACCAACCGTGATCGTAGAGAGCGGATTGGTAATGTTTTCACTCGTGTCTGAGGTGGTGTTTGTATGTTTGTATGTATCCTCCCTAGCGTTTGAACGGATGGACTTAGGATGCTCACATTTTGCATGCGGGTAGGTAGTAGGAAGTTCTAGGCCAAGTTCGATAATGAAGGTTATGGGTCAAAGGTCAAGGTCACTGGAGCCGAATAATGCTGCCCGCGCGGTTGGTTGGTTTAGCGTCTTAACGCTCTAGTTATATATTTGTTCTCATTTTGCAGAAAAAATTGAGAGAGAGAGAGAGAGAAGGGGGGGGAGAGAGAGGGAGAGAGAGAGAGGAGAGAGAGAGAGAGAGAGAGATCCTTTGAGAGAAGAGAGAGAAGAGAGAGAGAGAGAGGAGAGGAGAGAGAGATAGAGAGAGAGAGAAAGAGAGAGAGAGACGAGAGAGAGAGAGAGAGAGAAGAAGAAGAAACAGGAGAAAAAAAATCAATTATCACAAAACATTAAAAAACATTCATTATTACACATTAATTATTTAAAAAGTAATGATCATAAATGGGCTACCTTTTTTTCCTACCATACAAGATATAACTTTTTATTATGCTGATTTGCTAAAATCTAAGCGTGTCACTTAAATTAGGCTACTACTTAAAGGTGGACCCTGACGGATGAGTTTTTTTGCCAGAAACACGTCGAGATCACCAGAAAGACAGCTTTTTCAAGGATCGGAACACTCACTTTGCTCTGGTTTCCTAGAAATTAAACCGTCAAAACGGCGATTCCTCCTTGGCGGAGATGCCGGAGAGAGCAGCCATTTTGAATGGGGTGGGTGGAGGTCACTCATTGCGGTTGAAGCGTTTTCTTTTTTTGTATTGCAGCAAAAAACAAAACAAAAAGCTATTTCCTTTGTTGTGAGCGAAACTCCTTCAGATTAACACTATAAAAAAAAATTTTTAAATAGTAATAATAAAAACGCTTGCATTGAGAAAATTTCGTGCAAACGATTCGGCGGCCATTAGAAAAGAAACGCCACGCGCCTTCTCTTTGGGTGAAATAATTTGACTCCCAGCACCTCCGCCAAGGAGGAACCGCCGACTTGGCGGTTTGATTTCTAGGAAACCAGAGCAAAGTGAGTGTTGCGATCTCTTGTAAAGGGTGTTTCCCTGGTGATCTCGACGTGTTTCTTTCAAAAGCTCATCCGTCAGGGTGCCCCTTTGAGTACTTGACACAACGGCCTCGAATCTATCAAAAGTAGATTGAGATAAGATAATAACAGTTGAAAGAAGAATAGGGTAGTGATGGTGAAAATGATGTTTTACGTCAAGAATATAATAGGCTAGAGAGAGACAGAAAAATAGAGATTTAACGCCTTCTGGGCCAAAGGGCCATTTGGGGCACTTGAAATTATAAAGATCATGGAAAAAGTAAGATTTTGATCAAGAATACAGATAGTTTTTTGTTTTGTTTTTTTAAATTGTAAAGATCTGGCAGAGTAGAAGTTCAAAGTAGAAATTGTTTTTATTTTTATAGAGTTTTTTGAGAAACTTTAATAGAAACAAGTTGAGTTTTTGTGTAAAATCTAAATTTATAGTGATAAAAGTGTTTATTTAAAAGATATTTAGCAGTTTGCTTTTTACATGTCTGGCAGGGAGAGGAAATCTATGATTAAAACCGCCCAGGGCCACAGTTACAAAATTGGGCTAGAGAGAAAATAAAGTTTTACGCCCTCTTGGCCTTTCGGCCATGTGGGGCATCAAAAATTGGGCTAGTTTTGAGTGGTAGGCTTATATACGAGCGGAGTGTCCATTTGGGCAGTAAAGTTGCGATAAACGCGCGCGCGCGGTGTGCGTGTGTGTGTGTGTGTGTGTGTATGTGTGTGTGTGTGTGTGTGTGTGTGTTGTGTTGTGTGTCTCTCTCTCTCTCTCCCTCCCTCTCTCCTCTCTCTCTCTCTCCCCCTCTCTCTCTCTCTCTCTCTCTGTCTGTGTCTCTGTGCGTATATATGTCTGTGTCTCTGTGTGTTTGCGAGTGGGTGATCGAAGAAGATGAAGAAGAATCAATTCACTTCTTGGGCAATGATGATCAAGAATAATTATAGACCAAAACGTTTCGGATTTAGACTAGACAGTAGCAGCCACTGGTTTTTTTATGTTTTTGGGGTTTTTTTTGGACAAACCGACATACACACAAGGCGTAGAGTGGCACAGAGGTAAAGAGATAATACGCGTTCGCCTCGTATCAATAAAAACCGAGTTCGAACCTGGGTACAGGTGTTGTTGTTTTTGCTCTCACTCTGCACTAGGCCCTTACGTGGAGTCTTTCGGATGAGACGATAAACCGAGGTCCCCGAGTGTGCCCATGCACTTAGCACACGTTAAGTTAAGCCCAGTCAAGTGGCAACGAAACAGTTGTCATTTGTTCAAAATTTACCTACCCTCCCCCCCCCCCCCTCTCCTTCCTTTCTCATCAGTCACAAAAAAAAAAATCACATTGCAAATTTACCCCAAAAAAAGGGGGGGGGGGGGGTGGTTTTTTTTGCGCCTCTGGCTGCGACGCGCTCTTCAGGTGGGAGCAACCCGAATTTCACAGAGACGCCTCTGTGACTATATTAACGTACCAAATACCAGATACCAAAAATGCATACACACAGAACGTAAGCTTTCTAATAATTATATGAATTAAGATTACATGCTAACTAACTGGGTCGAGAGGTCAGCAGCCGCTGTTTAGACATGGCGTTTGTGAAGTCCTCTCGCGCACGTTTTGTCCTTATGTGCACATCAGTTTAAAATGACCCTGTTTCTGCTGTCTTTCTTTTTGTTTGTGGCTCAAGCCACAAACCTATAACTCACTTTGTCGGTCGGTCTGTCTGTCGGTCGGTCCAAAATTGTCGCTCATTTTGACAAAATTGTCGCACTTCAAATCGAGGCTACTCTTCAAATTGAGGCCGCTCTTTAAAATGATGTATTTTAAAAGCGTACAAAATAATAAACATACGTAATACAGACACTGCAACAGACACGACGAGTATGCGGTGCTTCTTTCGATGAGTATAAGTAGGATACATAGTCTTAAATGTTTTCCAAAAGATATAAAAAGTTACGAAATGGTGCAGAGATAACATTCTGGTTTACAGATTAAAATTATTGAAAAGCCAGGGGAGGTGACTCATGATTGGAGTGGTAAAAATAGACCGCGTGCCACAAACTATTGCGATTTCGCGCTTGTTATTGCAAGTGTTTATTTCGTTACTCGCCATGTTACATGATCGCACCAACATTAGAAAACCATTCTACCCCACTGGTTCATGAGATACAGCTCGAACAGGAAAAGAAGGACATTTCGGGTTTGTGAGTTTGGTTAGGTTAGGTTAGGTTATTTCTTGTACATTATAGTCACAGAGGCGTCTTCTGTGAAATTCGGGTTGCTCCCACCTGGAGAGCGCATCGCAGCCAGAGGCGCGCCACCCAATTTTTTTTATTTTTATAATTTGCATGCAATTTTTGTGTGACTGATGAGGAAGGAAGGGAGGGGGGTACATTTTGACCAAATGACAACTTTTTCGTTGCCACTGGGTTTAACGTGTGCTAAGTGCATGAGCACATGGGACCTCGGTTTATCGTCTCATCCGAAAGACTCCACGTTCAGACCGCAAGGCCTAGTGCAAAGTGAGAGGAAAAATCCCCTGTACCCAGGTTCGAACTCGGGTTTAACGCTTGGCGGAGTCTTCCTTGGCGGAGGTTTGCACCAGCTGTTTCAAAATAAAATTCAGGATCCGAATAGGTCGTGACACGCTGATCGAGAATCTATGTGACCCAGCACCACGAAAGGGACATTAAGTGTCAAACTGACCATTCTGAGAAAAGTATACAGTTGAAAATTTCAGACAATTCTCTTTGTATTGATACAAGAACCATTCTTGTATCTGTTTGCCGTTCCAGAGTTATGAGCACTTAAAGTTAGTAGGGTGAGCGTCTGCCATTTTGAGAAAACACAGTCTAAAAGTCTAGCATAGCTGAAGAAAATGCATTGACCTACTCGTTTTAAAACACTTATTAAAGACCATTTAGAGGCCGTATTAAAGATTATAATTTCTAGATATAAAGGATTATACCCATAACTCAAAATTGACCCCAAAATTGATTTTTGACTTTGCAAGCCTGTTGTGAGAAACTAGCCCCAGCGACTTAATGTCCCTTTCGTGGTGCTGGGTCACATTATATGGTTATGGGAGACCCTAGGCTTAGTGTATAGGCCTCTGCAACTAGTTGTTATTAACGCCCTTGAACTAGGGTTATGACAGTGAGAGTGATGCCCTTGCTGGTCAGTACTGACAAGGGCATTCACTCTTGCGAAAGGCAGCCATTTAGCGGCATCAAATAGGGTTATTGGCAAGAGTTATCCCCCTCTTTGGTCAATACTGAACCATCTTCCCCCACCCACCAAGGGCATTCACTCTTGTGAAAGGCAGCCATTCAGTGGCATCAAATAGGGTTATTGGCAAGATTTATCCCCTTGTTTGGTCAGTACTGAACCATCTTCCCCACCCACCCATCCAAAAGGGCATTCACTCTTGGAAAAGGTGTTTGTTGCAGACCCCAATAGCAATGGTATCCGCGAGAGGACAGCATGTGCGCGAAAGGACCTAACATGCGTGCTTAGGTTTTAAAGTTTCCATTCAGGGTAGGGGGTAGATAGGCCTATCTTATGTCTACGGCTATATGCATTACATTTGTGTAACGCGTACAGTACAGTGCTGCGATTGTGACTGTGAATATAAACTTTTGACAGTGAGTGATATTTATATTCTTCCGTTTTTATTCTTCGTACATGGGTGCTGTGGGGGGTGTGGGGGGGGGGGGGGGGGGGGGGGGGGGGGGAGGGGGGGGGGGGGCATAGGCCTACTTGGTAACTTTTGTGGGGGCCACTACTGGGAACGCAGAATAAGAAGAAGAAAACTTTTTTTTAATATACGTGATAACCGTTGCCTAGTCTTCCCCTGTCCAATCTTTTGGGTCGTACAGTGGCGTTGCTCCCACCGTCAGCTCATTCCGAATCCACCAACCTGCAGCCACACCCTGGCTTGTCAGTTGTCAGGTCACCGAATCCGTCTCAAACCAGCAGAGTCAAGGGGAGCCGGAATCCATGTTAGGCCGTTTATGATTTAGGTAAGGTGAGGACACTTCTTCTTTTTCTTAAGCTTTAAACCCGCGACCGGTGTTGCATAAAATAGTTTGCCGGTGAAATAAATACTCTTTTTCCTCATTCAAACTGTTTGCTGTTTGGGAAAGATTCGCCCCTAAAAATACATTCAGAGGCATCTTGTGGCATGCAGGAAGAACAGAAGATTCATCATTAAATACTGAGAAGTCAGGGATATTTTTCTAATATTTATTATTTATTTATTTTTGTTTGCACGGATGGTTGCTTATATCGTCCGCCATTTTGAAAAATACGAAACTAAGTGGCATGGCTTTGTATATCGATTTATCGGCAAAAATGTAGATTTACACCCTCCCGTCTCTATTTCTTGGTTCTTTCCGTGTAGATTGAGCACTTAAATATCAATATTTTAAATAATAGTTGACTTATTTATCACATGAAAGAAGAATGGCTCTAGTGCGCTTTTGAAGGGTACTTATTTCACGGTAGGTACTTATTTCTCATGACACCGGACTATAAAAGTTCCACATTTGAATCACAGCTGGCGAGAGAGAGAGAGAGAGAGAGATGGTTCGCCCTTCTTTGTTTCCTGTTGTTGCGCGAGCCGCAGCGAGGCAGAGGTTTTTCTGACGAGCAAGACCCGATCCCTGGTGTCAGTGGAACGAACAAAGGTAAGGGTACAAGAAAGAAAGGAAAGGAGAAGGAATAAGAGGAAGAAAGGTTGGAAGGAAGGAGAGAAAAAAGAAAGGGAGAGAAAACTTGAAAACTTGAACTTTATTTTTCAAGGATAAAGATTTTAGGCAACGCCTAGTCTTCCAATCTGTCCTTGGTACATATACGAACATAGAATACAAACATGGCAAGGCATGATATTACACTTACAGATTTGAACATAAAGGGGTGAGATAGAGAGGGGGGGAAAACAAATATTGTGTGTGCTGGTGTAAATGTTTTGACATTTGCTTGATTTTCTCTTCTCTCTCTGTCTCTGTCTCTTTATCTCTGTCTGTCTGTCTGTCTGTCTCCCTCCCTCCTTCCCCACTCTCTCTCTCTCTCTCCCCCCCCCTCTCTCTCTCTCTCTCTCTCTCTCTCTCTCTCTCTCTCTCTCTCTCTCTCTCTCCTCTCTCTCTCTCTCTCTCTCCTATGTGTGCGCGTGTATGTGTTGTGTGCTTGTGTGTGTGTGTGTGTGTGTGTGTGTGTGTGTCAAGTCAAGTCAATCTTTATTGACGATAAAAGAGTATAAGCTTGATAAAGGTTTTTTTTACATCCTGTCGTCATGTCTGTCGTGTGTGTGTGTGTGTGTGTGTGTGTGTGTGTGCGTGCGTGTGCGTGTGTGCGTGCGCGCGCACGTGTGCGTGTGTTTCGATGAAAGTGTGCTTTTTAATTAATATGCTCTGATGATACATATAGCATCAGTTTGTTTCTGTGATCTCATATAAAACTTTATTTTTGTACTAGAATAAAGAGAATTTACGAAAAGCATATTGTCGCCACACGTGTGTGCGTGCGCGCGCACGTGTGCGTGTGTTTCGATGAAACTGTGCTTTTTAATTAATATGCTCTGATGATAAACATAGCATCATTTGCTTCTGTGATCTCTCACATAGCAACTTTATTTTTGTACTAGAATAAAGAGAATTTATGAAAAGCATGCTGTTGCCACACAAAAGCACACAATGTTTTTAATTACAGTATCGTTGGCAACAGAGAGAGAGTGGGGTGTAGAGAAAAGGGGGGGGGGGGGGTAGAGAGAGTAAGTGAGAGAGAGGGGTGGGTGGACAGGGTGGGTGGAAGGAAAATAGTGAAAGAGAGGGCAGAGAGCGAGAGAGCGTGGGGGTGAGGGGGGGTTCGGATTCGGAAGATCTATTCATGAAAAGCCGAGGCCCCTTATGAAGGGAGTATGTTAGCAACGGACAAATGAGACATGTTGTTGTTGTTGTTGTTGTTGCCGTTTCCTGGCTTAAAGACTCCGGGGATCATCCCGACAGCCGAAGCACTTGAACACTATGGTACAAATGCGGCACTACCTAGGGACCCGATGAGAACATTACGCGTGTGACCGTGTTGTGTTTGTTTGTTTTTTATTACCCCGCCACGTGGGTCTGCCACACCCCGACTTCGGAGGGTAATAAACGACACGATGATATAGCTGACATGCCAAACATAATGAACATCACAATCAAGAACACAATGTAGAAGGAAGCATAGTTAAAAACCCACCAAGTCCGTGAGTGAAAATCACGGATTTCACGTGTTTCCCCCCCCCCCCCCCCTCTCTCTCTCTCTCTCTCTCTCTCTCTCTCTCTCTCTCTCTCTCTCTCTCTCTCTCTCTCTCTCTCTCTCTCTCTCTCTCTCTCTTTATTATTGTCGAATGAAAATGAAAATATAGTTCTTAGAGTTTGTAAATATGTGTATAAGGCATATATAGTCAGGCAAAATGCTCTGCAAGCACTTCAGTAATGTCTTGTTATTACATGTGTCATAATTTTGTCAACGTGAACTCCATTTGTATGGGCCTGTGGCCTAACAAATTAAATCATTTCAGACTTCTCTCTCTCTCTCTCTCTCTCTCTCTCTCTCTCTCTCTCTCTCTCTCTCTCTCTCTCTCTCTCTCTCTCTCTCTCTCTCTCTCTCTCTCTCTCTCTCTCTCTCTCGCTGGTAAGAAATCTTATTTTGACCAGGCGTGGCTCCCATACAAATTTCCCCATGCACAAAAACGAGATAAAAAGACCCACCAGGTCACGTGTCAAAATCACGGGTATCACGTGTTTTCCCTATTTATAGCTGGTAAGAAATTTTGTTTTGACCAGGTTTGACTCCTACTATACAAATGTCCTCGAATTCAAAGCGAAGCATCATTTTAAAGAGCAGCCTCAATTTGAGGTTGAGGACATTTTGTATGTGGGTCATAGCTACCAGAAAAAACACCCAAGTGACTTAATCGTGGTGGGTCAGTGGGTCTTTAAAGAGCAGCTTCGATCGTAGTACTATTATGAGGGATGTCTGCAGGTGGGCCTCACCGACCCAGAAAAAAACAATGGACTTAATCGTACTGGGTCAGTGTGTCGGCCGGAGTATAAAAAGGAAGGAAGGAACGCGACACACACACACGCACACACACACAAATGCACACACACACACACACGCACGCGCACGCGCGCACGCACGCACGCACGCACGCACACGCACACACACACACACACAC
>CM065708.1:10869996-10872496 GCA_017654935.2 Phymorhynchus buccinoides | reverse complement strand
CCCCGTAACTGGCGCGACCTTGACCTTAATGTAAAACTAAATACATCAGTGGATAGCTTGCATCTTGGCAAACTAGTATACCAAATTTGATGATGATAGACTGAATAGTTTTTGAGAAAAACGGACGAATAGCCGGACGGACGGAGGCACGCCGGACGGACGGACGGACGGACACCGGACGGACGGACCAGACAAAAACAATAGCTCCCCGAACCTTCGGCTCGGGGACTAAAAATGTAACCTGCATTAATTTGTGGCCATCATATTACACCTTTCCATGTGATTTTTCTTTGTGAACATCTGAAAAACTATTTACCTGCTAGGTTGTCGGACACGAAACCATCAATGACAGCCTATCAAGACATTCTTTGTGATGAATCCAAGATTCCAGAAGTTGTTCGGGGACTTATTAGGAGCCCAATTGGACCTTTGCTTTGATGTTCTTGTTAGTCCGTCACCAAGACGGACTATTGCGATGGGCTGGTTTGTATTTTTGTTTGTTTGTTTGTTTGTTTGTTGTTGGGTTTTTTTGTTTTGTTTTCTGTCTGTCCCAAGGATATCTCCCGAACCGCTTGACCGAATCGCGTCAAATTTTGTGTGAAGGTGTGCCTCCTTAATAGGAAGAGATCGGCGCAAACCATTTTGCCGTCGTGACCTTGACCTTGACGTACGACCTTGAAACCCGAAAATCTATTTTTAGCCATATCGTTAAGTATTTTACTTTCCTTTTTTGGAGTTTAATATTGTTCATTTATTGTTTTTCACCTTTAAATGTTTAGAAGTAAGTCTAAGTTGATGTATTTCACTGACGTTTCATTAACTTAGTGTCTAAATCATACAGGTGCTCAGATACACATACCCTCACTCCATTTATTCATGTAAATTATATGCATGCATCGATTAACAATCCTTCCGTACCTTCCTACACGCACACCCACAAACCCCCTTAAACGGACATTTGCACATAATCATACACATACATTTTTTTTCTTTTTCGGGGGGGTCTAAGATAACTGTAAGGCGGATAGACGTTAAATTAAAGAACGAACGAACACACATACACACACACACACACACACACACAGACACACACACACACACACACACATATATACACACACACACACACACACACACACACACACACACACACACACACACACACACACACACACACACACAGAGAGAGAGAGAGAGAGAGAGAGAGAGAGAGAGAGAGAGAGAGAGAGAGAGAGAGAGAGAGAGAGAGAGAGAGAGAGAGAGAGAGAGTAGATTGGAGCTGGGGGGGGGGGGGGGGGGGTGCTTGGGTGCTAAATAATTCGTCCTCGTTATAATTATTACGCAACTTTTTATTTTGCTGACATCACCCTTAGTAAGCCTACTAAATCGCCAAGAAAATTGGTTTTTTTCTTCTTCTTCTTCTTCTTCTTACTCTGAAAACTGTAAACCGGACACGTACTCAAGACTCAAGGCTCAAGACTACTTTATTATCTCATAAAGAGAAATTATGTTTGTGGCACGGCATGAAATCACATACATCTAAGAAGATAATATTAAATATACAAACATAGAAGTTAAAATAACATGTAAAATGGAAAAGAAAAAAAACCTTACCCATTCATGGCCATATGGCCTTGGATCGCAAAAGAAGAAGAAGAAGAAATAGAATATAATGAAAAAGACTGCAGAAATACAAAAAGCATAACCCCCTTTTTATATTTCTGCAGTCATTGTTTAACACAAGTCATTAGTTTTTGTAATAAGCCCCACCCCCACCCCCCCGTGGGGATACCGGGGGGTCTTGTGTATAAATAGTTCCCCCACCTTCTGGAAGTTCTGTGCTTGTAACTTCCTCTAATCTGTCACTCTCTTTAGCTCTGCCTTTTCCCTTTTCTTACCGTCATCTACTATCTTTCTGCCTTTGACGGTCTATTTTCCTGGAAGTTCTGTGCTTGTAACTTCCTCTAATCTGTCACTCTCTTTGACTCTGCCTTTTCCCTTTGCTTTACTGTCATCTACTATCTTCCTGCCTTACCCGGTCTATTTTCCTGGCTTTTTTTTTTTTTTTTTCACGAAACGCTTTCAAAAACATTTCCTCCTCCAGTCGAAGTCGGACTCGCTGGGCCTAACTATTTCTTAGTTAGGCGCATAACGGCAGCATGACGCATCTGCGCTCATAATTGACTAGGAAACTGTCTGAGCGATCGAAGAAGAAGAAGAAGAAGAAGAAGTAATAAGTCCAATGATACGTCAATGGGCTATCTAAAGATAGTCCGTTTTGACTCCAAGCCATCGCTATTTAGGGACTGGAGTTCTGGATATGGACACGACGAATGTTGTAGTAGTAGGTACGTACGAGTAGTTAGAAATAGACAGAAAGTGACCTATATAAATTATTAGGTGGACCTAATGTGCATGGACTAGTACGTTGACATTGCCTAGTGTGGTAGGTTTTTGTGGGGGGTTTTAATTTTTTTATCTACCTTGAAATGAGTATGGG
>CM065708.1:10854996-10864996 GCA_017654935.2 Phymorhynchus buccinoides | reverse complement strand
TAGTTGTTGTTTTTCCAAAATCGTCTATTTTCTGTTACGATTTTCTATGTCCTTTTTTTCAGACGTAGCTCACAGTTCCCTCGCTATATACATTCTCGTGTATTCGTTCAAGAATAATTGTATGATACGTTGGAAATTTAAACAAAAATGCTTCGTAATTAGTATGCGTTAACTTTAATTAACCAAGTGAATCAACATAAAGAGTTAGTTGCAACTATCACAAAAATTATGCCCCCGAAAAACAACACAACCCCGGTTATATTCATGGACAAAATTCTCACCACATACCATGAAAACACACTTTGGCATAATTATCTAAGTAAGTAATAGTACATTTATATAGCGCTTTACCTCAAATGAGCCCAAAGCGCTTTACAATCAATTATTCATCAACAAGTAATGGCAAAAATAGTATTTAACTTAAATGTTTTTAAGGACAAATCAGCAACAACGCATATACAACGCAACTCTCTCTCTCTCTCTCTCTCTCTCTCTCTCTCTCTCTCTCTCTCTCTCTCTCTCTCTCTCTCTCTCTCTCTCTCTCTCTCTCTCTCTCTCTCTCTCTCTCTCTCTCTCTCTCTCTCTCTCTCTCACACACACACACACACACACACACACACACATTATTCATCTTTCATTCAGTAAGCCATAGCAACTGAGTTGCACGGACTGACCACATACACCAACACACACACACACACGCAAACGTTAACGGATACACATACAAATACACTCACACACAACGTACGCACAGACATGCACACACACATGCATACAGACACACACACGCACATAAGAGAAAAGTCCTTCCTTGGTAGTCAAAAATGTTTTTGTTTCCCAGATTAAACTTTTATTTCTGAAATGCCATACTTTCTTTTAAACACTAGGGATTTTTTTAAATTAAAAAAAAAATCATATCTAACCTACTGTAGAGAAAGCGCGAACGTCAGCAAATTCGAGACTAAGGCCGTGTACACACATAAGCGGATATCCCGTGCGGAAACCCGTGCGCAAACCATAAACAAGTGAAACAAAGAAGGGAAAAGATTTGCGCACGTGTCCGAATTTCCCCTATATGCGCAAACTTGTATCCTTCTTTTATTTGGGGTTTTCCGTACGGAACTTACGCGTCCAATGTGAACCCGGCTTTAGGGCGGGGGTACATAGTAGACGCGGAAGTTACGCACGGGAAAACTTCTCTCGTTGCATGAAAACAGGTTAGTCATGGACTGGCAACATGCAAAAAGCGCGACTCTCTGAATATTCCCATTTGCGCGACCGTACGAAAAGAGCGAATGTCACTGACAGAAAGAGCGAATGTCACTGACAGAAAGAGCGAATGTCACAGACAGAAAGAGCGAATGTCACAGACAGAAAGAGCGAATGTCACTGACAGAAAGCGAGAGGGTCGTTGAGGAATGGGATGGGGCAAGAAGTACCTTACAAGAAAAAATGTCTGTTACTTTCTTACTATCCCTAACCCTATCCCTAACCCTATCCCTAACCTATCCCTAACCCTATCCCTAACCCTATCCCTAACCTATCCCTAACCCTATCCCTAACCTATCCCTAACCCTATCCCTAACCTATCCCTAACCCTATCCCTAACCCTATCCCTAACTTTCTGAGTTTTATGCGACTCTCTGAAATTCGCTCTTTTTGTCATTACTGTTCGCTCTTTTCGGCATCTTGTAGTTCGCGCATTTCGTATCGCGCTTTTTGAAAAGTCGCGCTTTTCGAATGCTCCCCCCATGGACTACTGCTGAAACTCTAATCTTTGTTCTTCCTTGTTTTCTTTTTTCTTTTTGCTGTCCCATCTTCTGGGCCGTACAGTGGCGTTGCTCCCACGCCGCTCATTCCGAATCCCAACTCGCAGCCACACCTCCGCACGTTCAGGTCGTGCAGAATCCGAGACCAGCAGTCCAAGAGGAGCGAATCTATGTCAGGCCGTCAGGAGGCAACCAACAGAGGAGACACTGCACTGCTGCTGAGTCACTTCGGTGGAGTTCAGTAGAGCCTGTTTAGGACGCCACCTACTAAGCCCCCCTACTGACGACATTATTCTCTTAGTCGCGGAGCCAGCGTAAGTGAGGTCCTCCTCCGAGGGCTCCACCACGACCGTCCACCGACAGCTCCCCAGAACACACTGATCCCCATGACTTTGACCCGAACGCACCAAGGCATAGACTGGATCGATAATCGAAACTGAGGTCACCATTAGAGCAGGGCATGCAAAGCCACAGAATTTGAGACATTTATTTTTAATGATTGATGGAAATGAGGCGGATGACGCTGAAACCCTAATCTTACTCAAGTCGTCGCTGTTTCCTTGAAAGTCTTGGCCTAATAAGGAAGAAAAGCCACCACAATCCAACAACCCAGCGCCATGGGTACAACAGACACAGGGTGGGCGTGGGTGGTGTTGGAAAGAGGCTCCATGTTGTAGTCCTGGACTATATTGCTGAAACCCTAATCTTACTCAAGTCATCGTTGTTTCCAGGAAGGTCTTGGCCTAATAAGGAAGAAAAGCCACAATCCAGCAATCTAGCGCCATGGGCACGACAGACACCGGTTGGGCGTGGGTGCTGTTGGGAAGAGGCTCCATGTTATGGTCCTGGACTATACTGCTGAAACCCTAATCTTACTCTTTCCAGGAAACTCTTGGCCTAACAAGGAAAGAAAAGCCTCCATCCCAATCCAGCAATCCAGCGCCATGGGCACGACAGACACCGGTTGGGCGTGGGTGCTGTTGGGAAGAGGCTCCATGTTATGGTCCTGGACTATACTGCTGAAACCCTAATCTTACTCTTTCCAGGAAACTCTTGGCCTAACAAGGAAAGAAAAGCCTCCATCCCAATCCAGCAATCCAGCGCCATGGGCACAACAGACACAGGATGGGCGTGGGTGGTGCTGGGAGGCTCCATGCTGGGGCTGTTCCTGAGCGGGGTGCAGCGGTACTTCGTGGGGGTGATGCACGCGGAGCTGCTGCTCAAGTTCCACGCCTCCAACACCACCACGGCCTGGGTGGGAGCCCTGTACATGTCCCTCATGGACCTGGGAGGTAAAGTAGAGTGGAATGGGTGGGGGGGAGAGAGGGGGAGATGGAGGGAGAGAGATGGAAGGGGGGGGAGAGAAAAAGAGAGAGAGGGGGGAAGAAAAAAAACGAGAGAGAGAGAGAGAGAGAGAGAGGGAGGGAGAGAAGAAGGGAGAGAGAGAGGGTAGAGGGAGAGAGAGAGAGGGAGAGAGAAAGAGGGAGAGAAAGAGACAGAGGGAGGGAGAGAGAGAGAGGGAGAGAGAGGGGGAGGAGAGAGAGAGAGGGGAGAGAGAGAGAGGGGAGAGAGAGAGGAGGAGGGGGAGAGAAAGAGAGGGGGGGAGCAAGGGGGGAGAGCGAGAGGGGGAGGAGAAGAAACAGGGAGAGGGAGAGAGAAAGGGGGGAAGAGAAAGAGGGAGAGAGAGAGAGGGAGGGAGAGAGGTGGGAGAGGGAGAGAGAGGGGGGAGATAGAAAGAGGGAGAAAGAGAGAGAGGGGGGGGGAGAGAGGGGGGGAGGGAGAGAGAGAGAGAGGAGGAGAGATAGATAGATGATGATGATGATGATGATGGTCCAACACCACCACAGCCTGGGTGGGGGCCCTCTGAATGTCCCTGGTGGATCTGGGAGGTAAAGTAGTGTGGAATGGGGGGGGGGGGGGAGAGAGAGGAGAGATGAGAGAGAGTGAGAGAGAGAGAGAGAGAGAGAGAGAGAGAGAGAGAGAGAGAGAGAGAGAGAGAGAGAGAGAGAGAGAGAGAGAGAGAGAGAGAGAGAGAGAGAGAGAGAGAGAGAGAGAGAGAGAGAGAGAGAGAGAGAGAGAGAGAGAGAGAGAGAGTGCTTGCGTGCATATTTCCACAAAATGTCTTAATTGTTCGACTAAAACAAAATACTACATGCCCTACAGAAAGCTTTCAAAAGTACAAAAGCCTCTACTGTGAAGGTTATGATGTTCATAACTTGGTGACGCATATTACTTTGAATATGATTATGACCAAATGACGTCACTGGATAGTCATGACGTCATCAAAAGGTGTGGTGTGACGTCATGTGTTCTAGGGCCCCCTGGCGAGCGTGGTGATTGGTTTGTTCCGACTGAATTGGTGACGCATAATTATTTGATATTGACTATAACGACGACCAAAAGGACGTCGCTAGATAGTCACGACGTCATCAAAAGGTTGTGCTTGTGACGTCATGTTTTCAGGGCCCCTGGCGAGCGTGGTGATTGGTCGGTTCGGGTGCCGCGTGTGCTGCGTTATGGGTGGCGTGCTTTGCTTCATCGGTTTTACGGCCTCTGCCTTCACCACGTCTATAACCCAGCTGTTCTTCACCTATGGTTTGGTGGCAGGTTGGTTAACCCTTTGGTTTCTGTATTTAGAGAACTTTCGACTACTGTTCATTCCTGAGAACCTCTTTAGCTGCTGAGAAATTGTATCCCGTTGATTCCTACGGGCCTCTTTTGCTCGTGATGTCATGCAACATGATGCAACTGTTATTACTTTGCTCTTCTAGGGGAAGACGGGGTAAAAAGCGCATGGGCGGGTAAGAAGCCCACCCCAATTATCTCATGAAATGAAGCAAATTTCAGTCTCATTTTGCCCATGAGACGAGCGTTAATGTCTAGCATTCGTCGCATGGGCAAATTTGACTGACATTTTCTTTATTTCATGAGATAATTGGGGTGGGCTTCTTACCCGCCCATGCGCTTTTTACCCCGTCTTCCCCTATGATTGCAATGCAATGAGGGTTTTTTTCCCTTTTCTTACTGGGGCAAGTATTGTTTATGAAAGAGAAACAGGCTGCTGAAAACATGCCGCATATTCACAATAACATAACACCCCTTTATACAGTTTTACTCTCTCTGGAAACCCAGGAATAGGGAGATAGAGAGCTCTATAAAGCTAGGAATCTGCAGTTGCTCCCATTCAACCTCAAAAGCGGTTCTCAGGAACGAAAGAGTTTTAATTAAGGGAGAGAGAGAGGGGGGGGGGGGGGGGGGGGGAGAGTTTTTGACATTGTATTGTCATTGCCAATCAAGGGGGCGGGTGGGGTGGGGGGGGATTATATCAACTTCATAACAAATAAAACTTATTAATACAACAACAAAAGAAGTACCACACGAGTCCGAAGAAGTAGAAGAGAGAGAGAGAGAGAGAGAGAGAGAGAGAGAGAGAGAGAGAGAGAGAGAGAGAGAGAGAGTGTGTGTGTGTGTGTGTGTGTGAGTGTGTGTGTGTGTGTGAGTGTGTGTGTGTGTGTGTGTGTGTGTGTGTGTGTGTGTGTGTGTGTATGTGTGTGAGTGTGTGTGTGTGTGGAGTGTGTGTGTGAGAGTATGTGTGTGTGTGTGTGTGTGTGTGTGTGCGCGTTTGCGTGAGTGTGTGTGCGTGTGCGTGTGCGTGCGTGCGTGCGTGTGTGTGTGTAAGTGAGTGTGTGTGTGTGTGTGTGTGTGTGTGTGTGTGTGTGTGTGTGTGTGTGTGTGTGTGTGTGCTTGCTCGCGTGCGTCCGTGCATGCGTGTGTGTGTGTGTGTGCGCGCACTTGCTCGCGTGCGTCCGTGCATGCGCGCGCGTGTGTGTGTATGTGCGTGTATGTCTGTGTCTCTGTCTCTGTGTGCGTGTGTCTGAACTCGTGCGTGCTTGCTCGCATCCGTCCGTCCGTCCGTACGTGCGTGCGTGAGTGTGCGTGTACATCTTTCGTGAATAAAATTATATGATTTGCTGTCACAGGTTTGGGATTCGGACTGATCTACTCCCCCAGCGTCCTCTGTGTTGGCTACTACTTCAACAAGCTTCTACCCATGGCTTCAGGTAAAAACAAGGCTGTTTCGTCTGTCTCTCTGTCTCTGTTCTGTGTCTGTCTCTCTGTCTCTCTGTCTGTCTCTCTCTCTCTCTCTGTCTGTTCTGTGTCTGTCTCTCTGTCTCTCTCTCTCTCTCTCTCTCTCTCTCTCTCTCTCTCTCTCTCTCTCTCTCTCTCTCTCTCTCTCCCCCTCTCTCTCTCTCTCTCTCTCTCTCTCTCTCTCTCTCTCTCTCTCTGTTGTGTTACTATAAAGGGTTGTGTTTGAATGCTTTATATTGCTTTGTCTATGCTTATTTTCCTTTTTCATTTCTACTTTTATATGTGTTTTTTGTTCCAGAGGGCTGGATGTAAAAAAAGCATGTTATTGCTTATTATATTACACTATATAAATAAAATTTATTAATTAATTCTCTCTCTCTCTCTCTCTCTCTCTCTCTCTCTCTCTCTCTCTCTCTCTCTCTCTCTCTCTCTCTCTCTCTCTCTCTCTCTCTCTCTCTCTCTCTCTCTCTCTCTCTCTCTCTCTCTCTCTCTCTCTCTCTCTCTCTCTCTCTCTCTCTCTCTCTCTCTCTCTCTTTCAGGCGCATTACATCGTTTAGTTTGTTTTTGGTAGCAAATGTATAATGGTTGTTTGACGTCCCACCATAATAGTTATTCTAGGGGAAGACGGGGTAAAAAGCGCATGGGCGGGTAAGAAGCCCACCCCAATTATCTCATGAAATAAAGAAAATGTCAGTCAAATTTGCCCATGAGACGAATGCTAGACATTAACGCTCGTCTCATGGGCAAAATGAGACTGAAATTTGCTTCATTTCATGAGATAATTGGGGTGGGCTTCTTACCCGCCCATGCGCTTTTTACCCCGTCTTCCTCTATGTTTTCTGACTTTGGTTGATGTTTTTTGTGGGTTTTTTTTTAGTCAGGCATATGTTGGTGGAGATGTTTTTTGTGGGTTTTATTTATATCAGGCATAGAATGTGCTACATGTTCCGCGCTAAATTCTTATTTTTTATTATGTATATACGAATACATAGATTTATTTGAAACAAAGTTCAGTTCTTCCTTGTAATTGTAGTTCCTTCGCCCCACCCTTGTTTTATGATGAGCTGTTTGCTTTGGTTGAATCAGAATTCTCTTGAACAATAACAACCTCTTCTTCTTCTTCTTCTCTTCTTCTTCTTCTTCTTCTTTCTTCTTCTTCTTCTTCTTCTCTTCTTCTTCTTTTCTTCTTCTTCTTCTTCTTCTTATTCTTCTTCTTCTTCTTCTTCTTCTTCTTCTTCTTCTTTCTTCTTCTTCTTCTTCTTCTCCTTCTTCTTCTTCTTCTTCTTCTTCTTCTTCTTTCTTCTTCTTCTTCTTCTTCTTCTTCTTCTCTTCTCTTCTTCTTCTTCTTCTTCTTCTTCGTCTTCTTCTTCTTCTTCTTCTTCTTCTTCTTCTTCGTCTTCTTCTTCTTCTTCTTCTTCTTCTTCTTCTTCTTCTTCTTCTTCTTCTTCTTCTTCTTCTTCTTTTTTCTTCTTCTTCTTCTTCTTCTTCTTCTTCTTCGTCTTCTTCTTCTTCTTCTTCTTCTTCTTCTTCTTCTTCTTCTTCTTCTTCTTCTTCTTCTTCTTCTTCTTCTTCTTCTTTTCTTCTTCTTCTTCTTCTTCTTCTTCTTCTTCTTCTTCTATCGCTCAGACAGTTTCCTGTCAATTATGAGCGCAGATGCGTCATGCTGCCGTTATGTAAAGTAAGAAATAATTAGGCCCAGCATGTCCGACTTCGGCTGGAATTATTCATACCAAAGATCTCCCGGTTTCCCCACGAGGGAGAGGGGGGGGGGGGGGGGGTAATCAGGCTTTCAACATTCTGTGTTCAGTGTTCAATGTTCTCTCTCTCTCTCTTTCAGGCCTGGCCAGCGGGGCAGCAGCCGTGGGCATGCTCTTCGGGCCTCTCCTGGTGCAGAGCCTCATCAACGAGTTCCGCGTCTCCGGGGGGTTTCTCCTCCTGGCCGCCCTCAGCCTCCACCACTGTGTGTCCGGCATGCTCTTCAGACCCACGACTTTCGGGCCGCTGGACACCTCTCTGGAGATCCCCCAGGGAAGCCTCCTCAGCGACGACGACGACGACGAAGAAAAAGAAGACGATGAAGATGATGATGATGGCGGCATGCTCTTCAGACCCACGGCTTTCGGGCAGCTGGAGACCTCTCTGAAGGTCCCTGGAAGCCTCCGCAGCGACGATGAAGAAGGAAAAGAAGATGACGGTGATGATGGTGATGATGAGGACGATTCGGGTCTTGCCGAGGAGTCTTCTTACTGCCCGGGTTTCACTCATCATGGAGAGTTTATTAATATTATTACTACTACTACTACGGAAGGTGATGGTGGCGGTGATTTGAAAGACGGGAGCGTTTCTGTTTCTGGTGAAAAGCTCACCACCTCCACGACGGCAGCTCCGGAAAAGGCTGGCGGTAGTAGTGAGTCTCTTTCTGAGCGCGTCCTTGTAACGGGAAATACCGGGTTTTCTCGTTCTGAGCACGGCAGCGCCAAAGACGGCGCAACCAGTTCTGAGGAAGGGGTGGTGGTTTTCGTGGAAGAGAGTTCCGATTCAACCGAAAGAAACGGCTCGGCTCGCGGTGGCGTTCGTTTTCCCATCGCTACCGCCGCCTCAACGAACCACGCAACGAATGGTTTATTACCGAGCAACAACGAAAACGCTGGGACCAATCATGTTCGAGCGCGTTGCGATCGCGAAAGCGGCGCGAAACGCTTTGCGACGAAAAACAACGAAAAAAGCGAAACTGCTACTAAAACGGGTCAAATTTCTCTACAACACCAGAAAAAGAAACGTTCTCCTGTTCTAAAACAGAAGAAGGGCAAGGGTTCCGAAAACGGCGCAGCAGCAGTAGTAATAGCAGTAGACATTTACGACAGCGAAGATCTAACAACGCCTTTCATCAGCCAAGAAGACTTACAAACCTCCGCAAAAGAACCGAAGAAGAAGAAGAAGAAGAAGAAGAAGAACGTAGACAGAAAATCGTTCGATGATGAGGCTTTTCAAGATGTTTCAGAAAGCATTTCTTCTTCTTCCTCTACTACTACTACTACTACTACTACTACTTCTACTACTACTACAAGCACCGAAGAAGAAGGAGAGTCTTCGTGTATGGGGAATGCCCGTCGATTGTTGGACAATTACCGAGTGGTGTTGCGCAACAAGGCTTTCATGCTGCACTGCAGCAGTCTGCTGCTCAGCGGGATGCACCAATCGGGAGCCTTCTTTCATCTGCCGGAGTACGTGCAGACGTTGGGCGTGTCGCCCAATATGGCGGCTCAGCTGTTTGTGGCGGCGGGTGTGGGTAGGTGAGTTGTGTCCTTTTAATTTTTTGTTGTAGCGGTTACCGCTTCTTCTTCTTCTTTCTTCTTTCTTCTTCTTCTTTCTTCTTCTTTCTTCTTCTTCTCTCCTTCTTCTTCTTCGTTCGCTCAGACAGTTTCCTTTGTCACATGAGCGACGATGCGTCATGCTGCCGTGCCACCCCCCCTACCTATCTCGGTTAATTCTATTTTTCCGTTATTGCCTTTCTGACCATACATAAAGCTGTATTTTAGGAACATTTTTAGCTAATAACCTTTTTGGAATACTAACCCTAGCCCTAACCCTAGCCCTAAACCTAACCCTACCCCCCACACTATAAGACGGAAAAACGCAACGAACCACAACTGTGACAGATCGCGGTGTACTGCAGTACATAGTGGGGGGTAGGGTTAGGTTTAGGGGTAGGGTTAGGGTTAGGGTTAGTATTCCAAAAAGGTTATTAGCTGAAAATGTTCCTAAAATACAGCTTTATGTATGGTAAGAAAGGCAAACACGGAAAAATAGAATTAACCGAGAAATGCATGGGGGGTGGCAGATCTTTACCTTTACCGAAATCTTTTGTAAGAATTCGTAGAAAAAAAAAGGGTAGGAGAATGGATGGACCAGTAAGATAGAAAGATAGCAAGATGACAGTATAAGCAAAGGGGAAAAGGCAGAGTCAAAGAGAGTGATGGATTAGAGGAAGTTGCAAGCACAGAACTTCCAGAAGGTGAGGGAACTATTTGTGCAAAAGACCCCCCCCCCCCCCCCCCCGGTATCCCCACTGGGGGCTTCTTCTTCTACTTCTTCTTGCGTGTGTGTGTGTGTGTGTGTGCGTGCGTACGTGCGTGCGTGTG
>CM065708.1:10839996-10842496 GCA_017654935.2 Phymorhynchus buccinoides | reverse complement strand
ATTGTTAGTGTTAATGGTTTTTGATCATATTGATTAATTGATGGTGTGTGGTTATATTGAATATTAATGGTTTGTGATTACTGTGTCTTGATCAATAAGGTTCTTCTTCTTCTTCTTTGCAATAGACAGCCACCATCATCCTTTTGATGGTTCTGTTGTGTGCAATAACTGCGTTTGATAGGATCAATGAACTGTATTAGACATCCTATGCTGGCCAATTGCTTCCCTTTGCAAATGTTCTCTACTGGCCGATTTGCATAGGTTACCAAAAAATTATTTTCTAAATAATGGTAACAGATACAAACGTGAAAGTTTGGCAATATGTACACAATATACAGGACTAACACCTGCAACAGTTTCAAAGCATCCACTGTTTTAGTTTTGATTTGTGATATTTTAAAATAAATGCATGTTTTGTCAAGCCCAGCATACTCATGGAGCAAAGATATAAGGCTACCCTCCCTCATTTAATTACTAAGAATGCCCCACATGGCCGAAAGGCCAAAGAGGGCGTAAACCATTATTTCCTACTTACTAAGGTCCCGAAATAGAGCCTACAACCAGCCAGTCAGTGTCGTGGCATGAATGAAAAGTAGTAGTAGCCCTCTGAGCCGCTTCGAAGCACCACGGACTTCTATACACTGGATGGCTGGCTTGGGGTCACTTTCCTCTTTCGGCCAGTCGTGAAGTGGTTGAAAAGGTCACGGCCCGCACTAGTTGGGTTGCTTACTTCCGGTTGTCAACTAGCAAGCATGGAATCCACCGTTGAGCAATTTATTATGAATAAAAACGACGTTTTATCGTGTCTACTATAACTGACAATTGAGTTTTGCAATATCCAATGCTATGCACTTGCACTAGTGAATGTACTTTTGTCACAATTTGTGTTTTTTTATGAAAATACGCTGTTGTGTTTAAAGTGGCCCTTTCGACTATCATACAGATACAGATACTCATTGCTGTCCTCTCTTCACTTACTGTTGTTATGAGAGGGGTTGTAAGGTGGGGGAGAGCCTTTGACATCTGGTATTTTTCTCTTCCCCTTCATGTACCATTAAAATGCAAACACCCAAGCTGGGGGCTTGTCGTGTGCAAATTTGCAGCGCGTGCAAATTTTGCGTGCAAATTTGCAGCGCGTGCAAATTTGCAGCTCGCTACTACGAGAGTGTGTATCAAAACACTATCTAAGCGAACTTAGACGGAAAAAGTGCTGTCTCTATAGGGGATTTGAAGAATGAAAATATCACTTTTTCCGTAAAAACATTAACTAATATTTTCTGTCCCGGATAGTACACTTGACACTTGGAGCGCAAGTGAAGTTATAGTGCGCGTGCACTACAACTGCACTTGTACAGCTGCAAATTTGCACGCGCTGCAAATTTGCACGCGACAGGGCTTACATGAGACTGTGCAAAACTGGTACTCTAAAAGTATCATTAAATGGCACAGATTAAAACCAAAGATTAAATTAGGGGCCATAGGTCAACGCAGTGGTAAATGAAGGGCAGGAGCTGTGCCGGTCGGGGTTCATCCCCGGTGAGCGCTACGCTAGTGGTCCAGCCCGGATACTGCGAAAAGGCCTATGGTCGACTCTTAAAAAGCTGTCAACACTACCAGAGGGTAAAACAAAAACATTTTTTAAGTATTTTATATTCCAATTCTCCCAACTCCATCGAGTTTATAGGCTCCCTCGACGAATGGTACCAGATCCTCATTTATTTGATCTAACAGTGTGTGTGTGTCGTCGTTCTTTAGTTTAATGTCTATCCACTTTACAGTGATCTTAGACACACAAAAAGACAAACAAACGAACAAAAAATACAAAAGGGGTCCAGTGGGGGGGTGCATAAATGTATGTGTTATTTTAAATATGTGATTAAGAATGTGTGGAGTGTGGAAGTAATATAGTACGCTAAGCTATGCATGCATATGTTAATAAATTAATGAGATAAGAATAAGCGACCCTCATTTAAGCCCTATCCTATGTTACTGGCATAACGGTAAACTACTCCAGCCTGGACATTTATAAAGAAACAAGACAATTTTTTAAATGTTAAAATAATAAGAAGTTAAATCAAACAAATAAACTCGAGAATCAAAGTAAATGTCCAACTGGACTCTTAACAAGTGCCCTAACAACTTCTTTAGCCTTCGATTCGTTAAACAAAATGTCCCAAACATTTGTCATTGATGGTTCAATATCTAATAACCAAGTAGGTAAATATTATTTTGTATTTCCGCAAAGACAAATGACATGAAATGGTATAATTTTTTGGCCACAAATGCAAATCACGTTTTTACAATAATTATTTTGTTTTATGTGCATCAAGCCTGAATCTAAAAATCAAACTCTTCAAAATCCATTCCTGATGAAGACTATGTCCCGTTTGATAGTTTATAAGCTTTTTAAAGAATTTTCCTTTTTTGTCCTTTATCGTGTTTGGACACTCTTTTTGTCTTCTTATCACCGAATCCCAGGATGCTTTATTTAAAAGACTAT
>CM065708.1:10819996-10829996 GCA_017654935.2 Phymorhynchus buccinoides | reverse complement strand
TTTCATTCATATTTTGTTTTGGCGCCATTGAGCTGCTTTATTCTTATTGCTGTATAATCTTATGCAGACTTGTGAGTAAATAAAATACAAGTGTACAAATAATTCTGAACCCTTTTCATGTTAAAAAAACCCTACTTCTCTCTGTCTGCCATTTAGAGCAAACTACCACTTGTATTTGATTCAATCATACGAGCCAGAACCCGGGCAAAATTATAAATTTATTAGATAAAAGGGGCCGGGAAAGTTGCTCACCTCCCACACCCTAGAGAAGTGGGCTAAAGGAAAATTTTCCAATTGAAAATGTTACACACATAAGTCTTCCCTAGAGACTTCGCCTTTAACCCATTACCTCGTCACAAAGCGCGTGAGTGTGTATGTTGTGTGTGTGTGTGTGTGGGGGGGGGTGTATGTTGTGTGTGTGTATATTGTGTGTGTATGTTGTGTGTGTATTGTGTTTGTGTGTGTGTCTGTGTGTGCGTGTGTATGTTGTGTGTGTATGTTGTGTGTGTGTGTGTGTGTGCATGTGTGTGAGTATATGTATGTTGCGTGTGTGTGTGTGTGAGTGTGTGTATGTTCAGTGTGTATGTCTGTGTTTGTCTCTGTGTGCATCCGTGTGCATGGTCCTACCATTCTGGCTTCCATAGCCGCAGCACAGGAACAGCATCATTATTATGATGACGATGGTGGCTTGAGTCAGGAACAGCTTCATTGCACAAACCTAACGTACTCTTTCAATCACGGATTCGCTCCTGCACAGTCGAAACAACTGTAATCTCATGTAAGTACGAATACGAATACGAATACGAATACGAATGTTTATTGAGGGTTAATAGATAAGCATAAGCTTGTTTACACAATGCCCTCGAAAATATAAAAACAAATCCAAATGAAAGAAAATTGAAAAAACATGAAAAAAAGGAGAGGAAAAGGGGGTAGGGGGTAGTAATATCATAACAAATTTAGGACACATAAAAAAACCATGAAACGTTTCAAAGCACATGCATAGAATAAATGGCAAATTATAAGAAACAAGTATTTGGTATTAGGTACTTCATAGTCACAGAAGCGCCTCTGTGAAACTATCACACCAGGAGAACTCATCGCCACCCTTTTTCTTTTTTTTGACGTGCTATATTTGTGTGACTGATGAGGAAGGAAAAGGGGGGGGGCTAACAAAAATCGGCAGAACCTACTCAGCTTGACAGCGCTATTCAGTCTATGGAATCCTGCATTCACGATGTCAAATCCTGGATGACATGCAACAAATTAAAACTTATTGACGACAAGACTGAAGCTCTGATTGTTTCCTCTCAGACACTCTTACAGTTGGCAATGTTTGTGTTCAGTTTTCTAAGTCAGCAAAGAATCTCGGAGTTACCATCGATTCAAATCTTAAATGCATACACAGGTTATTAATCTCATATGTTCCATCAATTATGAGCTCAGACGAATCAGTGCTGTTCGACACTTTCTGTCTGTTGAAGCCACGAAAACTCTTATTTCTGCCTTTATTCTTTCCCGCATTGACTATTGCAACTCTCTTCTCTGTAGCTGTCCTCAGTACCTCCTGCAACGTGTTCAAAAACTGCAAAACAGTGCAGCACGCCTCACTCTCAAGATTCCACGTTCTGATCATATAACACCTCATCTTCGTAACTTGCACTGGCTTCCAGTAGAGGCTAGAATCAAGTATAAAATAGCTTGCCTTTGTTTCGGTGCTGTTCACTCTTCTGGTCCTGTCTAGCTCTCCAAACTAGTAACTGTCTACACACCTGCTCGCTCCCTACGTTCTTCCTCTGACTGCTGCACACTCAAGGTTCCTCGGGTCCACACGAAATCTTTTGGTGAACGATCCTTCTACTATTTAGCACCTCACTTATGGAATTCCCTCCCACAACATCTCCGCCTTTCGTTCTGCCCTTAATACTCACTTGTTTTGGACATATTATTATGTTTGTGTGTGAGGTGGGGGTGGGGGGGGGGGGGGGCCGTTTCATTGCAGAAATCTTGTACAATTTATAAAAAAAAAATATACAATTATTTTATTATTCGTAAGTTGTATGTTGAACTATAAATGCTTGTAAATGAGGTAGAATGGTATTTTTGTTCTTGCAAAATGTGTCTATTATATTTAGTCATGTAACTGGTATGTCCATGGCAGTATGATTTTATTTCAAGTTGTAGTATTGTATCCAAACTTGATTGAGAATGTGAATGTGGTCTATGTTTGTTCTTAGAATGTTCATATTGTAACTATTTTACTCTTGTATAATTGTGTGTGAGTATGTGCGTGCGTGTATGTGTGCGTGTGTGCGTTCATGTGTGTGTGTGTGTGTGTGTTTGTGCATGTATGTGTGTGTGTGTGCCTGCGTCCATGCAGGCGTGCGTGTGTGTGTGTGTGTGTGCGCGCGTGCGCGCGCGCGCGCGTGTGTGTGTGTCTGTGTGTGTGAGAGAGAGAGAGAGAGAGAGAGAGAGAGAGAGAGAGAGAGAGAGAGAGAGAGAGAGAGAGAGAGAGAAGGTTGCGTGCAATAATCGTGTTTATTTTACTTTCTAATGATTCATTATTTGTTTGCCTTTAATGTTCTTGTTATCAATGTAAAGCGCACTGAGCTCATGTGAGAAAGGGCGCTATATAAATTCCCATTATTATTATTAGTATTATTATTATTATTATAATGCAGCTCCCTGCGGAAACCCCCCTCATGAATCATTTGGTCCGCCACCCGTGTCAATAGGCTAAGGCCACGTATGCGCAACAGCTGTTTACATGAATTCAATTCATTTACTCATTCAGTATAATTTATCCATCTATTCGTCATCTACGCCCAAGCAAATCATTATTATAATCTGATAGCTATACAGCCTAAACTGCTGCGTCGGTCATTACGACAATTGGCAAAGTCAGTGTTCGAGATGTTTTCTGGATGAAGCACGTGAGAGTCATCCACACTACATACCAAACGATCGGACTGTGACACTTGTGAGGCAGGTTATTCTCGTGAGTGAAAAATGCTACTGTCTGAAATGAAATCTGAACAAATCGTACTAGTTTTGTTCACTAATATTTTGTACCCACGTTTGTTTCGCGCAAATCATGACTCACAGACATCGTCACAAGCAAGTCGCAATCGTATCGCATCGTATCACAGACATCGTCACAAGCAGGTCGCAATCGGCTCGCATGGTACGCAGTGCGTCTGTCCCTTTATACTCGTCCTCAAAAGTGATCATGAAGACAAAATATACACGAAAAAAGTCACAACGTAGAGGGTAGAAAAACAGTAAAACAAATTTTGTTTTAAAAGGCTCCAAAATTCAAGACAAATTTTTTTTATCAAGAATCAGAGGAGAGGGAAAAAAATCCATCAGAATCAAGGGGAAGATAAGCCTTCAGAATCAAGGGGAAGATAAGCCTTCAGAATCAAGGGGAAGATAAGCCTTCAGAATCAAGGGGAAGAAAAGCCTTCAGAATCAAGGGGAAGAAAAGCCCTCAGAATCAAGGGGAAGAAAAGCCTTCAGAATCAAGGGGAAGAAAAGCCCTCAGAATCAAGGGGAAGAAATGCCCTCAGAATCAAGGGGAAGTAAAGCCTTCATAATCAAGAGGAAGAAAAGCCCTCAGAATCAAGGGGAAGAAAAGCCTTCAGAATCAAGGGGAAGAAAAGCCCTCAGAATCAAGGGGAAGAAAAGCCCTCAGAATCAAGGGGAAGAAAAGCCCTCAGAATCAAGGGGAAGTAAAGCCCTCAGAATCAAGGGGAAGCAAAGCCTTCAGAATCAAGGGGAAGAAAAGCCCTCAGAATCAAGGGGAAGTAAAGCCCTCAGAATCAAGGGGAAGCAAAGCCCTCAGAATCAAGGGGAAGAAAAGCCCTCAGAATCAAGGGGAAGCAAAGCCCTCAGAATCAAGGGGAAGAAAAGCCCTCAGAATCAAGGGGAAGAAAAGCCCTCAGAATCAAGGGGAAGAAAAGCCCTCAGAATCAAGGGGAAGTAAAGCCCTCAGAATCAAGGGGAAGTAAAGCCCTCAGAATCAAGGGGAAGTAAAGCCCTCAGAATCAAGGGGAAGTAAAGCCCTCAGAATCAAGGGGAAGAAAAGCCCTCAGAATCAAGGGGAAGATAAGCCCTCAGAATCAAGGGGAAGCAAAGCCTTCAGAATCAAGGGGAAGAAAAGCCTTCAGAATCAAGGGGAAGAAAAGCCTTCAGAATCAAGGGGAAGTAAAGCCTTCAGAATCAAGGGGAAGAAAAGCCTTCAGAATCAAGGGGAAGTAAAGCCTTCAGAATCAAGGGGAAGTAAAGCCCTCAGAATCAAGGGGAAGAAAAGCCTTCAGAATCAAGGGGAAGAAAAGCCTTCAAAATCAAAGGGAAGTAAAGCCCTCAAGATCAAGGGGAAGTAAAGCCTTCAGAATCAAAAGGAAGTAAAGCCTTCAGAATCAAGGGAAAGTAAAGCCCTCAAAATCAAGAAGAAATGCCTTCAAAAGCAAGGGGAAGTTAAGTCCACAGAATCAAGGGGAAGTAAACCTTTCAAAATGAAGGGAAAGATAAGCCTTCAGAATCAAGGAAGTAAAGCCCTCAGAATCAAGGGGAAGTAAACCTTTCAAAATCAAGGGAAAGATAAGCCCTCAGAATCAAGGGGAAGATAAGCCTTCAGAATCAGGAATTTAAGTCCACAGAATCAAGGGGAAGTAAACCTTTCAAAATCAAGGGAAAGATAAGCCCTCAGAATCAAGGGGAAGTAATCAAGGGGAAGTAAAGCCTAATCAAGAAGTAAAGCCCTTCAGGGAATCAAGAATCAAGGGGAAGGGAATCAAGGGGAAGATAAGCCCTTCAGAATCAAGGGGAAGTCCTTCAGAATCAAGGGGAAGAAAAGCCCTCAAGGGGAAGTCAAGGGGGAAGTTAAGTCCACAGAATCAAGGGGAAGTAAACCTTTCAAAATCAAGGGAAAGATAAGCCTTCAGAATCAGAATCAAGGGGAAGTAAAGCCCTCAGAATCAAGGGGAAGTAAAGCCCTCAGAATCAAGGGGAAGATAAGCCTTCAGAATCAAGGGGAAGTAAAGCCCTCAGAATCAAGGGGAAGATAAGCCCTCAGAATCAAGGGGAAGTAAAGCCCTCAAAATCAAGGGAAAGATAAGCCTTCAGAATCAAGGGGAAGTTCAAAATCAAGGGGAAGATAAGCCCTCAGAATCAAGGGGAAGTAAAGCCTTCAGAATCAAGGGGAAGTAAAGCCTTCAAAATCAAGGGGGAAAGATAAGCCTTCAGAATCAAGAAGTAAAGCCCTCAGAATCAAGGGGAAGTAAAGCCCAGAATCAAGGGGAAGATAAGCCAAATCAAGGGGAAGATAAGCCTTCAGAATCAAAGGGAAGTAAACCTTTCAAAATCAAGTGAAAGATAAGCCCTCAGAATCAAGGGGAAGTAATCATTTCAAAATCAAGGGAAAGATAAGCCTTCAATCAAGAATCAAATCAAGGGGAAGTAAAGCCTTCAGAATCAAGGGGAAGTAAAGCCTTCAGAATCAAGGGGAAGTAAAGCCTTCAGAATCAAGGGGAAGTAAAGCCTTCAGAATCAAGGGGAAGTAAAGCCCTCAGAATCAAGGGGAAGTAAAGCCTTCAGAATCAAGGGGAAGTAAAGCCTTCAGAATCAAGGGGAAGTAAAGCCTTCAGAATCAAGGGGAAGTAAAGCCTTCAGAATCAAGGGGAAGTAAAGCCTTCAGAATCAAGGGGAAGTCCTTCAGAATCAAGGGGAAGTAAAGCCTTCAGAATCAAGGGGAAGTAAAGCCTTCAGAATCAAGGGGAAGTAAAGCCTTCAGAATCAAGGGGAAGTAAAGCCCTCAGAATCAAGGGGAAGTAAAAGGGAAGAAAAGCCCTCAGAATCAAGGGGAAGTAAAGCCTTCAGAATCAAGGGGAAGTAAAGCCTTCAGAATCAAGGGGAAGTAAAGCCCTCAGAATCAAGGGGAAGTAAAGCCCTCAGAATCAAGGGGAAGATAAGCCTTCAGAATCAAGGGGAAGTAAAGCCTTCAGAATCCTTTCAGAATCAAAGGGAAGTAAAGTTCAAAATCAAGTGAAAGATAAGCCCTCAGAATCAAGGGGAAGTAATCATTTCAAAATCAAGGGAAAGATAAGCCTTCGGAATCAAGAAGTAAAGCCCTAGGAATCAAGGGGAAGTAAAGCCTTCAGAATCAAGGGGAAGTAAAGCCTTCAGAATCAAGGGGAAGTAAAGCCTTCAGAATCAAGGGGAAGCAATGCTTCAAAATCAAGGGGAAGCAAAGCCTTCAGAATCAACGGGAAGTAAAGACTTCAGAATCAAGGGGAAGTAAAGCCTTCAGAATCAAGGGGAAGTAAAGCCTTCAGAATCAAGGGGAAGTAAAGCCTTCAGAATCAAGGGGAAGTAAAGCCTTCATAATCAAGTGGAAGTAAAGCCCTCAGAATCAAAGGGAAGAAAAGCCCTCAGAATCAAGGGGAAGTAAAGCCCTCAGAATCAAGGGGAAGTAAAGCCTTCAGAATCAAGGGGAAGTAAAGCCCTCAGAATCAAGGGGAAGTAAAGCCTTCAGAATCAAAGGAAAGAAAAGCTTCAAGAGGGAAGTAAAGCCCTCAGAATCAAGGGGAAGCAATCCCTTCAGAATCAAGGGGAAGCAAAGCCCTCAGAATCAAGGGGAAGTAAAGCCTTCAGAATCAAGGGGGAGTAAAGCCCTCAGAATCAAGGGGAAGCAAAGCCCTCAGAATCAAGGGGAAGCAATCCCTTCAGAATCAAGGGGAAACAAAGCCCTCAGAATCAAGGGGAAGCAAAGCCCTCAGAATCAAGGGGAAGCAATCCCTTCAGAATCAAGGGGAAACAAAGCCCTCAGAATCAACGGGAAGCAAAGCCCTCAGAATCAAGGGGAAGTAAAGCCTTCAGAATCAAGGGGGAGTAAAGCCCTCAGAATCAAGGGGAAGCAAAGCCCTCAGAATCAAGGGGAAGCAATCCCTTCAGAATCAAGGGGAAGAAAAGCCATCAGAATCAAGGGGAAGTAAAGCCTTTAGAATCAAGTGGAAGAAAAGCCTTCAGAATCAAGGGGAAGTAAAGCCTTCAGAATCAAGGGGAAGTAAAGCCCTCAGAATCAAGGGGAAGCAAAGCCTTCAGAATCAAGGGGAAGAAATGCCTTCAAAATCAAAGGGAAGTAAAGCCCTCAAGATCAAGGGGAAGTAAAGTCTTCAGAATCAAAAGGAAGTAAAGCCTTCAGAATCAAGGGGAAGTAAAGCCCTCAAAATCAAGAAGAAATGCCTTCAAAATCAAGGGGAAGTTAAGTCCACAGAATCAAGGGGAAGTAAACCTTTCAAAATGAAGGGAAAGATAAGCCTTCAGAATCAGGAAGTAAAGCCCTCAGAATCAAGGGGAAGTAAACCTTTCAAAATCAAGGGAAAGATAAGCCCTCAGAATCAAGGGGAAGATAAGCCTTCAGAATCAGGAATTTAAGTCCACAGAATCAAGGGGAAGTAAACCTTTCAAAATCAAGGGAAAGATAAGCCCTCAGAATCAAGGGGAAGTAATCATTTCAAAATCAAGGGGAAGTAAAGCCTTCGGAATCAAGAAGTAAAGCCCTCAAAATCAAGGGGAAGTTAAGTCCACAGAATCAAGGGGAAGTAAACCTTTCAAAATCAAGGGAAAGATAAGCCTTCAGAATCAAGAAGTAAAGCCTTCAGAATCAAGGGGAAGAAAAGCCCTCAGAATCAAGGGGAAGTAAAGCCTTCAGAATCAAGGGGAAGTAAAGCCTTCAGAATCAAGGGGAAGTAAAGCTCTCAGAATCAAGGGAAGTAAAGCCTTCAGAATCAAGGAGAAGTTAAGTCCACAGAATCAAGGGGAAGTAAACCTTTCAAAATCAAGGGAAAGATAAGCCCTCAGAATCAAGGGGAAGATAAGCCTTCAGAATCAAGAAGTTAAGTCCACAGAATCGAGGGGAAGTAAACCTTTCAAAATCAAGGGAAAGATAAGCCCTCAGAATCAAGGGGAAGTAATCATTTATAAATCAAGGGGAAGTAAAGCTTTCGGAATCAAGAAGTAAAGCCCTCAGAATCAAGGGGAAGTTAAGTCCACAGAATCAAGGAAGTCAACCTTTCAAAATCAAGGGAAAGATAAGCCTTCAGAATCAAGGGGAAGAAAAGCCTTCAGAATCAAGGGGAAGTAAAGCCTTCAGAATCAAGGGGAAGTTAAGTCCACAGAATCAAGGGGAAGTAAACCTTTTAAAATCAAGGGAAAGATAAGCCTTCAGAATCAAGAAGTAAAGCCCTCAGAATCAAGGGGAAGTAAAGCTTTCAAAATCAAGGGAAAGATAAGCCTTCAGAATCAAGAAGTAAAGCCTTCAGAATCAAGGGGAAGTAAAGCCTTCAGAATCAAGGGGAAGAAAAGCCTTCAGAATCAAGGGGAAGTAAAGCCTTCAGAATCAAGGGGAAGTTAAGTCCACAGAATCAAGGGGAAGTAAACCTTTTAAAATCAAGGGAAAGATAAGCCTTCAGAATCAAGAAGTAAAGCCCTCAGAATCAAGGGGAAGTAAAGCGCCTTCAAAATCAAGGGAAAGATAAGCCCTCAGAACCAAGGGGAAGATAAGCCTTCAGAATCAAAGGGAAGTAAACCTTTCAAAATCAAGTGAAAGATAAGCCCTCAGAATCAAGGAGAAGTAATCATTTCAAAATGAAGGGAAAGATAAGCCTTCGGAATCAAGAAGTAAAGCCCTAGGAATCAAGGGGAAGTAAAGCCTTCAGAATCAAGGGGAAGTAAAGCCTTCAGAATCAAGGGGAAGTAAAGCCTTCAGAATCAAGGGGAAGTAAAGCCTTCAGAATCAAGGGGAAGTAAAGCCTTCAGAATCAAGGGGAAGTAAAGCCTTCAGAATCAAGGGGAAGTAAAGCCTTCAGAATCAAGGGGAAGTAAAGCTTCAAAATCAAGGGGAAGTAAAGCCTTCAGAATCAAGGGGAAGTAAAGCCTTCAGAATCAAGGGGAAGTAAAGCCTTCATAATCAAGTGGAAGTAAAGCACTCAGAATCAAGGGGAAGTAAAGCCTTCAGAATCAAGGGGAAGTAATGCTTCAAAATCAAGGGGAAGTAAAGCCCTCAGAATCAAAGGGAAGAAAAGCCCTCAGAATCAAGGGGAAGTAAAGCCCTCAGAATCAAGGGGAAGAAAAGCCTTCAGAATCAAGGGGAAGTAAAGCTTCAAAATCAAGGGGAAGTAAAGCCCTCAGAATCAAGGGGAAGTAAAGCCCTCAGAATCAAAGGGAAGAAAAGCCCTCAGAATCAAAGGGAAGAAAAGCCTTCATAATCAAGGGGAAGTAAAGCCTTCAGAATCAAGGGGAAGTAATGCTTCAAAATCAAGGGGAAGTAAAGCCCTCAGAATCAAAGGGAAGAAAAGCCCTCAAAATCAAGGGGAAGTAAAGCCCTCAAAATCAAAGGGAAGAAAAGCCCTCAGAATCAAAGGGAAGAAAAGCCCTCAGAATCAAAGGGAAGAAAAGCCCTCAAAATCAAGGGGAAGTTAAGTTCACAAAATCAAGGGGAAATAAAGCCTTCAGAATCAAAGGAAAGAAAAGCTTCAAGAACCAAGGGGAAGTAAAGCGTGAACAATTAAACCACATAAAAATATCGCAAATGGAAAGGAACCGCAGCCTCAAGAACCAAGGGAAGAAGTCCAACTTCAAGAATCGGTAGCCTTATTAAACGTAGTGTTCGGGATTTGTAGGGTCGGCGAAGGCTCCACTCTCATGACGCTCTCTCCCACCCAACTTACTGGAAGACTCTGCGAGCACTGCAAAGGCATTTCTGTTTTGGTCATTGCTTTCTTAGAATCTCTGGGTAGTAGCGGAGGTGGAAGTGGTGGTGGTAGATCTTCTTCTTCTTCTGTCTTTTTTTCTCCTTCTTCCTGTCCTTCTCCTCCTTCTTTTTCTTCTCTTCCTCCTCCTCCTCCTCCTCCTTCTTTTCTTCCTCTTTCATCTCCTCCTCCTCCTCCTCCTCCTCTTTTCATCTCCTCCTCCTCCTCCTCCTCTTCTTCCTCCTCCT
>CM065708.1:10814996-10817496 GCA_017654935.2 Phymorhynchus buccinoides | reverse complement strand
GGCATGGGCTTCTTACCCGCCCATGGGCTTTTTTACCCTGTCTTACCCTAGATACCTTAATATAGATAAATAGATAACTTCTCATTGTAAATGTTTCTTGAAATCCTTTGACCATGCATACACCCGTTTCTCTCCTTCTCATTTTACTATTAATATAACCCCAAACTGTCAACCAATAATTGATTAAACCTACAATGTGAAATGGACGGCTTCATATGTTCGCCTTTCAGAGAAAACGTAGGCGGATCACCACCACCCCCTCCCCACTTCCGGCTGGTAGGCTACTTCCGGTACGGTTTCATACCAGAAGTGTTGCAAAGTTACTCTTTGATAAATTCCACAAAAAACACATTCATTCCTCGCAACCGTTTTCGAGTTATTCCAAATTAAAATTGGGCCCATTTTCGGCCGCAATTGGGCCAGTCGGTATAATATTCCCAAGTTTGCCATACGAAAAGTAAGTATCCTAAAGCATTCCTGAAAATTTCAGCGAAATCGGGTTAAAAAAAATAAGAAAAAGAATCCCATCAATGGAAATCAGTGAATGTGATATATAACCCAATTTACATAAATTTGATTAACTTTCAACATATTTAACATATATCATCACCAAACTCATGTTCGCACTGGGCCAGAGTAAGACTACAACTTCCAAAAAAGTTAGTTTTGTATCATCACTTCCGGGTTTGCCTATTCTGCGAACACAAATTTACCTACTGGGGGCCGTTTCACAAGGGCTAACGTTACGTAGCGTGAGCGCAAATCGGCAAAAAGGTACTAAGAAACACCTCTTTTGCCGAAGTTTGTCGAAAACGTTTTGTGGCTGCTATCGAGGTAGCAAGCGACAAACTGTTTGAAGGATCATGAGAAATATCAATACTTCCGGATTTTTTTTTTTAATATCTCGCATGACCAGACTTGGACTTTAAAAATGGAAGACCAAAACAACAAGCTTGCCACAGCAAATATTCTTTAGTCTATCGTATAAAAAAAAATACGGGATGATTTTAGCAAATTAAACAAACGCAAGTGTTTTTGAGTGCTCTTTCTTAATTCTCCATCATGTTAGATGGCATAATATAGCGCAAATGTAATGTTCTGCACACATATAGACGTGGATGAAATCGAAAACTTTGTACAAAACTGACAGAGAGGTATGATTTATCTCCCTTGTGATAGCAACCCTTTTCTCTCTCCCAAAAATGAAGAGTAAGCTTAAAGAGTTATCTGACCTTAGCAAACGTTTAGGGGGTTTCTTAGGCCCCTTTTGGCGTAAGCGTTATTCGCGCGGCGACCGTTATCTAGAGAAACCGGACCCAGGTTCCTAGCCTGGACAGTTCCAGTTGGTTGACCTACTTTTGGTTCAGTATTATATTTAGTGTTGGGAATTTATTCTTTGGTAAAATAATGCTAAAACAAATTGAACACATTCTGTTCAGCTGTTGTTAAGATATTCAAGATTAGTATTTCGCCAATTTCGCGATTTTTCAGCCGTGTTTTTGCTGAAATTTTGATCAAATCGTTTAATTAATATTTCAAAATTCGCATACCCTCATCACTCTCATGGTTCTGCAAATTCCCTCATAATATAATCATGATTATGTTTTTGTTGTTGTTGTTGTTGTTGTCGTACGATGGCTTAAAGACTCCAGGGATCATCCCAACAGCCGAAGCACTTGAACACTATGGTCCAAATGCACCAGCTAGGGATGAGAACATTACGTAATGTGACCGTTTTTCACTCCCCCGCCACGTATGGGCAGCCACACTCCCGACTTCGGAGGATTTTTGGAGACTGATTATGTTATGCTAGGAGCTTGCCACGTCTGAAGACAATCCCCGCATAACTATACAGAACGTAACAACATTTTGATGTAGCCTTGGTGTTCTAGCTTATTGTTGAGCAGAGCGCGGCGAGACTTTTTAGCACGCAGTTAACTTCCGTCATATATTTCCGACACAGCCTTGTGTCAAGGGAGGGCGGAATTCAATCGAATATACCATGCAGCCTACAGTCGAATATACGGTGCAGCCTACAGTCGAATCTACCATGCAGCCTACAGTCGAATATACCATGCAGCCTACATTCGAATATACCATGCAGCCTACAGTCGAATCTACAATGCAGCCTACAGTCGAATCTACCATGCAGCCTACATTCGAATATACCATGCAGCCTACAGTCGAATATACCATGCAGCCTACAGTCGAATCTACAATGCAGCCTACAGTCGAATATACCATGCAGCCTACAGTCGAATCTACAATGCCGCCTACAGTCGAATATACCATGCAGCCTACATTCGAATATACTATGCAGCCTACATTCGAATATACCATGCAGCCTACAGTCGAATCTACAATGCAGCCTACAGTCGAATATACCATGCATCCTACATTCGAATATACTATGCAGCCTACATTCGAATATACCATGCAGCCTACAGTCGAGTATACAATGCAGCCTACAGTCGAAAAATAGCATTGCAGCCTACAGTCG
>CM065708.1:10804996-10809996 GCA_017654935.2 Phymorhynchus buccinoides | reverse complement strand
CCTACTTGTTAGTTATTTGTTTATATTATTTCTCTCTAATTTTGTTCACTTTGATGTCTTGTATCATCATGCATGTTCATATTATAATTATCTGTTTGCCTTATCGTTTTGTATTAGGGGAAGACGGGGTAAAAGGCGCATGGGCGGGTAAGAAGCCCACCCCAATTATCTCATGAAATGAAGCAAATTTCAGTCTCATTTTGCCCATGAGACGAGCGTTAATGTCTAGCATTCGTCTCATGGGCAAATTTGACTGAAATTTTCTTTATTTCATGAAATAATTGGGGTGGGCTTCTTACCCGCCCATGCGCTTTCCCCTAGTCTTGTTTCTGTCTCATGGACAGATTGTAAGAATAGGCCTGGTCTCAGAAAATCTCAATCCTTGCATAATAAAGTTGTCAAGTGTCAAGTGTCTCTCTTTCTTTCTTACCTATTCAACTCCTTCGACCTCTCGCTGTCGAAATACACGCGAGGGTTTTGAAGATCCAACACTTTCGGATCCACGTGCGTCAGATACAACGTCACTTCCGCCTGGCTTTTGGTGCAGGTGGCGCTGCTGCTATGACCGTGAGCAGGCAAGACCCGTAACTCCACCGTCTCTCCCGGAGTGATCGCCCTTTCCGTCACCGCCATGGCGCAAGGGTTCGGGTGCAGTGACGTCACGTCCAGGTTGCTTTTCCGGTGAATGTTGAGGCCGTGTTTGTTGTCGAAGAACCAAGGTTTCTCTGATTTTCCTGTGCAGATATATATTATATCAAAAGAAACCGTGTGCAATGTTATTACACTCTCCAGAGAGTTTCGCAGCCAGAGTCTGGAAGCACCTGAATGGACACCCGCCTGCTGCACCCGTCATGTCTGATGGCCCCACTCAGGGGTCATTGGGCTAGCAACCCAAACACTCTTCTCCTCCCCCACCCACCCCTCTTCGGCTTTTTTGCTTGTTGCTGGAAGTGGGGCCTGTTCCTTCCCGGCTGAACTGGGGGGTTTAACGGTCTTAACCCAGTGCAAACACTTAATCCTTTATCTTTTTATCTGTCCCTCTTCTGTCTAAGGCCTAACTTTTCAGTTTCCTCTCAGGCTTTGAGCCTTTTCTTCCGGCATATAAGTGGTAGAACCTCCCCGGTTCCGTGGCAAAATAATCAAAGAGTTGGTTGTGGCCACGCACAGTGAAGAAGAAGTACGCTAGAATTATCGATATCATCTGCTCGTTAATAAGCATATTATTTAGGGAATATGGTGATATGCTACATTATGAGTTTAAATAAGCCTCCAACGTTGATTTTTATTTTACCAGATGTTTTTTTATTTTTTTTTTTTTCCTGTAATTGTTTCTGTCTTTAACTTTACTGCTAATGTTCATTTTCAGATTATGTTTTTTAAAAGCCAGTAACTCGCATACAATGATTATGTCATGTGCATTAGAGAACATTATCTAAAGTACGATTGCATGTGCGTGCAAACATACACACAGACTTACAACACACAACATAGACAAGCCCGTGCGAGCACACACACACACACACACACACACACGCACGCATGCATATGCACGCACGCGCACGCACGCACACACACACACAGTCACATACATACACACACACACACACACACACACACACACACACACACACACACACACACCATTAATCATTTCACCTTCACACTCCTTCAACGTCAACCGGAGATCGCCAAACAGGAGGTCAAAGGCCAACCAAGGGTCAAGGTCACGGGGAACCGTGACGTCATACCGGGTCACGTGACCGCCGTCGGGACGGGCGAGCACGTGCAGGGAAGTGCGCGAGACCCTGCGAACCTCGATGTCAAACTGACTTCGTTTGAGTTTGAAAGTCAGCTCCTTGATCACCTCGGTGTGCACCTTTCGTGTAGTAGTGCTGTTCCTTTGGGTAGAATCTCGCTTCTGGATTAAAAATCAAATAATAACAAGGTCAAGGTGGCGATAATTTATGGGCGGGTGCCTCCCGGCGCGTGGTGTCACACCCCCACACACACAAAATTTGAAGTGATTCTGTCAAGCGGTTCGGGAGATATCCTTGGGACAACCAGAGAAAGAGAAAAAAAAAGAAACATACACGAACGAATTCATACTCCTTTGCGATCGTAGATCGGCAAAGGACAATAATAATAGTAAAAAAGATAAACAATAAACAATAAATCAAATCAAATCAAATCAAATCATTTATTGTCCTTTTAAAACAGTGCATAAAAGGAAATTTAATAAAACATGAATAGGGGAAGACGGGGTAAAAAGTGCATGGGCGGGTAAGAAGCCCACCCCAATTATCTCATGAAATGAAGCAAATTTCAGTCTCATTTTGCCCATGAGACGAGCGTTAATGTCTAGCATTCGTCTCATGGGCAAATTTGACTGAAATTTTCTTTATTTCATGAGATAATTGGGGTGGGCTTCTTACCCGCCCATGCGCTTTTTACCCCGTCTTCCCCTAAGCTTACTCTTTTTTAAAAATTGAAAATAGAGATCGCCAATTTCATTTTATATGAATTTAAAGCCCTGTAAATGATTTTTTTTTAAATAATAAGTTGCTCAAGGGCATATATGCACGCCACACTCTTTCACACTTCCAGACAACACTCTACCTCAACACCAAAGTTGTTTTTTGATACAAAGTGTATAAAAGTAGGCCTAAATTTATTTAAGCCTTTGATTTGACAATGACAGATAACACGAAGTGCTCTCCCCTAGGTTTTTTTCCGAAAATCGTCTATGGCTCCCCCCCCCCCCCCCCCCCCCCACCTGCGTGCGCATCTCGACCCTTCCAACGGAAGTGTCGCCATCTTAGTCAGATTTGTGTGTAAACAGCATCGATCGGGCATTTTTCAAACAAAGTTACTGACTAAGATGGCAGTCTCCCATAATAAGGTGCGCTCCTTGTGGCCGGATATGACGACACGTGGGTACAAGCCATCGCAAGTAGAGGAAGCAGTGTCTAGGCTAAGAGTTGATTTTTTTTAAATTATTATTATTTAAAGCTGGAGCAGTCATAAAATGTATCTTAATGAATGAATGATGCAAGCGCTTAGTAGCGCCAGTAGGGGAAGACGGGGTAAAAAGCGCATGGGCGGGTAAGAAGCCCACCCCAATTATCTCATGAAATGAAGCAAATTTCAGTCTCATTTTGCCCATGAGACGAGCGTTAATGTCTAGCATTCGTCTCATGGGCAAATTTGACTGACATTTTCTTTATTTCATGAGATAATTGGGGTGGGCTTCTTACCCGCCCATGCGCTTTTTACCCCGTCTTCCCCTATGATTCGTCTCATGGGCAAATTTGACTGACATTTTCTTTATTTCATGAGATAATTGGGGTGGGCTTCTTACCCGCCCATGCGCTTTTTACCCCGTCTTCCCCTATGCATGGCAGAATGCCTGCACCTATCATTTAGAAACATAAAAAAGGGTTTGACAGGATATATGTGGCGATAACAAGAATGACCAGCGCCCACAATTGTACTGAGGGCCAGGGGTAAGATGCCTAGGCAGCCTTTTCCCCACATCCCCCCCCCCCCCCTATTAAGGGTAGCTTATTCATATCACACTATGTAGCTGACATTCAAAGCGATGCTAAAAATAAAATAAAAACTTATTTAAAAAGGCTCATATATTCAACTTCTTAGAAATATAATGATACGGGCCTGGGAGTAATTTGCTCTTTTCAGGGTTTTTTGTTTGTGGCTCAAGCCACAAACCTATAACTCACTTTGTCGGTCGGTCGGTCGGTCTGTCGGTCTCGGTCGGGCAAAAATGTCGACTGACAAAATTGTCGCACTTCAAATCGAGGAGACTTCTGGGGCTCTTTAAAATGATGTATTTTAAAAGCGTACAAAATAATAAACATACGTACAGACACGACCGACGATATGCGGTGCTTCTTTTGATGAGCATAAGTAGGATACATAGTTTTAAATGTTTTCCAAAAGATATAAAAAGTTACGAAATGGTGCAGAGATTTCTGGTTTACAGATTAAAATTATTGAAAAGCCAGGGGAGGTAACTCATGATTGGAGTAAAAATAGCCGCTTATTGCGAGGTGGCGCTTTTTTTATTATACAGTTTTACCAAATGCAGAAAATCATAACAAAGACAAGGCAAATCTATAAATAATCCAAAAAATCAAATGGTTGACCCTGACATCATGAAAGTTGGAGTTGATGAGATTAGCGTCCAATTGGCCGGAGACCCTTTTGGATGGTATTCCTGAAGATTGGATCTTCTTGTGTGAAAGTTGGGTATGAGGCTTTTTAAATGGAGTACAAATTAACAGATGCAAATTATTTGTAAATATAGCCAGATAACGGCAATAAATTATTGATAGGGACTTTTTACCCCACGAGATTCCTTTCATTTAATATACATCTGTATCGTTAAAAATTCGGGACTTTCCTGGAGTTGCACTGCCTCCGGGCATTGCCTCCAGGATCGTTCCCACCTTCTTTATATCTACTAATGTCCCATATGTGTCTGTTTCAGACCGGAGGACGTTAAACGGATTTTCATTCATTCATGCCTTTCATCCCGGTAAGGGAGGGGGGGGGGGGGGGCTTTTTACCCCGTTTTCCCCACTAAGAGCATTTTTACAGAGTGTCAAATGTTTAAAAAAAAATTCTTCCCATTAATTAAATGACTTAATATTTATCAACCAAAAAAAGGAATGGTTCCAGCAAAAAAAAAAAGTATAAGTCCATGGCTTTGTACATCGATTTATCGGCAAATATGTAGATTTACACCCTCCTGCTCTAGGCTATTTCTTGGTTCTTTCCGTGGTTAGGGTTAGGGATAGGGTTAGGGTTAGATGGTCTTTTCTTTTGCCACAAGCATCTGGTTTTTTTGGGTCAAAATCATCTATTTTTTTGGAGCATTAAATCGCTACCTAATTAAATCAATCACGCCTCACCTTCGCAAGAGTGGAACTAGGGGCAGCAACCGCCTCCGTCATCAAATTGTCGGAGTTACGCCTAGCTCT
>CM065708.1:10677496-10799996 GCA_017654935.2 Phymorhynchus buccinoides | reverse complement strand
CCTCGTCTCTATGTGTCACCCTCATTGTGCCCCCGTCTCTATGTGTCACCCTCATTGTGCCCCCGTCTCTATGTGTCACCCTCATTGTGCCCCCGTCTCTAGGTGTCACCCTCATTGTGCCCCCGTCTCTAGGTGTCACCCTCATTGTGCCCCCGTCTCTAGGTGTCACCCTCATAGTGCCCCCGTCTCTATATGTCCCCTTCTCTGTTTGTCCCCGTCTCCGAAGCTATGTATCACTCTCATTGTGTCCCCGTCTTTATGTGTCCCTGTCTCTATGTGTCCCTGTCTCTATGTGTCCCTGTCTCTATGTGTCACTGTCATTTTGCCCCCGTCTCTATATTATGTCCGGTTCTCTATGCCCCCCCCCCCCCCTCCCCTGTTTCTATGTGTACCCTCAGATTAGGGTTATGATTTGCGCTAGGCTTAGTTAGTTAATTAGGGGAAGACGGGGTAAAAAAGCGCATGGGCGGGTAAGAAGCCCACCCCAATTATCTCATGGAATAAAGCAAATTTCAGTCTCATTTTGCCCATGAGACGAGCGTTAATGTCTAGCATTCGTCTCATGGGCAACTTTGACTGAAATTTTCTTTATTTCATGAGATACTTGGGGTGGGCTTCTTACCCGCCCATGCGCTTTTTACCCCGTCTTCCCCTAGTTAGTTAGTTAGTTAGTTAGTTAGTTAGTTAGTTAGTTATCGTCAGATCAACAGCTATGGTCATCACAGGACTGTCACCACGTAAAGTTCGACCGCGCATAGCAAAACACACATCAATGAATCTTAACAACGTTCAAAAACCTGAAAACATAACGAAAAAAAATATACTACAATTCTTATCGTCACACATCGAAGACACCGGAACACGTACATATTTCTTATTTCTTCTTCTGCGTTCCCAGGCTATGCTATGGCCATAATGGATAAGGTAGGCCACTGCCTATTATGTGTCCGGTTTCCAGTTGTCACTGGTCTCCCCGCTGCTTTCAGCCGACACATTCCAAATTTCAGAGAAGAGCTCCCAAAGGAGAAAAATTATTTGGAAGATTTTTTTTTTTTTTGGGGGGGGGGGAAATAAAAGCCTAACTAGACGTTAAGCCAACCACAGAGACAGAGAGAGGGGGGGGGGGAGAGAGAGAGAGAGAGAGAGAGAGAGAGAGAGAGAGAGAGAGAGAGAGAGAGAGAGAGAGAGAGAGAGAGAGAGAGAGAGAGAGAGAGAGAGGCTGAATAATTGGCAAATAAGTCAGAAAGATAGTAGGTGACAGAAAGCAAAGGAAAAAAGCAGAGTCAAATAGAGTGACAGATTAAGAGGAAGTTACAAACACAGAACTTCCAGAAGGTGGGGGAACTACTGATTTATGCAAAGACCCCGCGGGGAGACACTCGTGGATGGGGGGTGGGTGGGGGGGGGTCGTCCACGGCAGCTCTCCGAATGGAGGCACAAGGCATCCACACACACTCGGACATAGGCCTACATAATACATACATACATACATACAACATTGGCAACACGTGGAAACAGGGACACAAATGTATGCTAGTCAGTCGTTTTCCGTCAGTCGTCTCAGAGAAGTAGGTCTTATATGAGAGGTCTTATAAGGGAGGTGATTTTAATACCAGATAGCAGAGGGGGCAGATGTTATTCTGGCGGGCTGGGCTAGAATTTGTTTACAGTGGAGATGCCTTGCCCAGGGTACATCCCCACTCTCTCTGCCAGAGGGATTTGAGGACACAGCTGGCATTGGGGGAAGGTCCCCAAAAGGCCAACCCATCCCTCTGGCTGCAGCACCAGAGCCTGCTGTGCAAGGGCCACCCCCCCCCCCCCCCCCCCCCCCCCCCCCACCCCCTCGTTCGAGAGTCGTAGTCTTCAACAAGAGACTAAGCTGTACTATGATTTTCAATTAGGGGAAGACGGGGTACAAAAAAAAAGCCCATGGGCGGGTAAGAAGCCCATGCCAATCATCTCATGAAATAAAGCAAATTTCAGTCAAATTTTGCCCATGAGACGAGACGAATGCTAGGGGAAGACGGGGTAAAAAGCGCATGGGCGGGTAAGAAGCCCACCCATCAAATTTGCCCATGAGACGAATGCTAGACATTAACGCTCGTCTCAAGGGCAAAATGAGACTGAAATTTGCTTCATTTCATGAGATAATTGGGGTGGGCTTCTTACCCGCCCATGCGCTTTTTACCCCGTCTTCCCCTACTAAGCATCAACACTAGGACAGAAAACCATCAATTATACAGCTCTCATGTTACTGTTGGCCCCTGCTACTAACAGGCTAATGTCAACCAATGATATAAAAAAAACCATTTGAGCAAAGGCCATAATATTATGGGACACACACATAAAGGCCGTATAAAGACAGAATCACATCGTTATGTAACCTATAAAAGAAACAAGGCTAATATTAAAGATACACTGACCCACCCACGATTAAGTCCCTTGGTGTTTCTTTCTGGGTAGCTGTGACCCACATACACATGTCCCCAACTTCAAATTGAGGCTGCTCTTTAAAATGATGTTTCGGTTTGAATTTGGGGGCATTTGTATGGAAGTGAGACCTGGTCAAAAACAAGATTTCTTACCAGATATATATAAGAGGGAAAACGCGTGAAACCCGTGATTTTGACACGTGATCTGGTGGATCTTTTAAGAGAAGCCGTACATGGCCTATACAGCGTATCTATTTATAGGCCTACTTTCTGAAAAAGCCCGCTTTGGGAATTTCCAAACGAAACGAAACGAGTTAGTGCGGACAACGACCCTTGGTAGGGATATCATTATTATAGTGACACTGACGGCGTTGGTTCCATGTACACTACACTACATACTATACAGTGGAACCCCCCTTATAAGACCTTGAAAAATCATCCAAAATGAGGTCTGATAGGGAGGGAGGTAGGTAATTTTAATACTTACAAAGAAGGGCAATGTCTCAGAGAAGTAGGGGAAGACGGGGTAAAAAGCGCATGGGCGGGTAAGAAGCCCACCCCAATTATCTCATGAAATAAAGAAAATGTCAGTCAAATTTGCCCATGAGACGAATGCTAGACATTAACGCTCGTCTCATGGGCAAAATGAGACTGAAATTTGCTTCATTTCATGAGATAATTGGGGTGGGCTTCTTACCCGCCCATGCGCTTTTTACCCCGTCTTCCCCTAGGTCTTTATATGGGAGGTCTTATAAGGGAGGTGATTTTAATACTTACAAAGAAGGGCAATGTCTCAGAGAAGTGGGTCTTATATGGGAGGGAGTCTTATAATGGGAGGTCTTATAAGGGAGGTGATTGTAATACTTACAAAGAAGGGCAATGTCTCAGAGAAGTAGGTCTTATATGGGAGGGAATCTTATAATGGGAGGTCTTATAAGGGAGGTGATTGTAATACTTACAAAGAAGGGCAATGTCTCAGAGAAGTGGGTCTTATATGGGAGGGAGTCTTATAATGGGAGGTCTTCTAAGGGAGGTGATTTTAATACTTACAAAGAAGGGCAATGTCTCAGAGAAGTGGGTCTTATATGGGAGGGAGTCTTATAATGGGAGGTCTTACAAGGGAGGTAATTTTAATACTTAGCCTACAAAGAAGAGCAATGTCTCAGAGAAGTGGGTCTTATATGGGAGGGAGTCTTATAATGAGGTCTTATAAGGGAGGTAATTTTAATACTTAGCCTACAAAGAAGGGCAATGTCTCAGAGAAGTGGGTCTTATATGGGAGGGAGTCTTATAATGGGAGGTCTTATAAGGGAGGTAATTTTAATACTTAGCCTACAAAGAAGGGCAATACTTACAAAGAAGGGCAATGTCTCAGAGAAGTAGGTCTTATATGGGAGGGAGTCTTATAATGGGAGGTCTTATAAGGGAGGTGATTTTAATACTTACAAAGAAGGGCAATGTCTCAGAGAAGTAGGGGAAGACGGGGTAAAAAGCGCATGGGCGGGTAAGAAGCCCACCCCAATTATCTCATGAAATTAAGCAAATTTCAGTCTCATTTTGCCCATGAGACGAGCGTGAATGTCTAGCATTCGTCTCATGGGCAAATTTGACTGAAAGTTTCTTTATTTCATGAGATAATTGGGGTGGGCTTCTTACCCGCCCATGCGCTTTTTACCCCGTCTTCCCCTAGGTCTTATCTGGGAGGGAGTCTTATAATGGGAGGTCTTATAAGGGAGGTTCCACTGTATTAATGCGAATCACTGTCAATGCGACGCGATTGCCGTGACGATGCGAGTCGTGATTCTCGCGTGAAATTCATGTATTGGATCTAACCCTTGAGTATATAGGTGAAGACGGGGTAAAAAGCCCAATGGGCGGGTAAGAAGCCCATGCCAAATATCTCATGAAATAAAGCAAATTTCAGTCACATTTTGCCCATGAGACGAGTGTTAATGTTTAGCATTCGTCTCATGGGTAAATTTGTCTGAAATTTGCTTTATTTTATGAGATTATTGGCATGGGCTTCTTACCCGCCCATGGGCTTCTTACCCCGTATTATATTATATAGAGCGAAAGTAGTGGGCTAGATTATTTTTAAGCAAAGTCAAAGAGATAAGGTTGTATCTGTATTGTTAAAAAATTCGGGGCTTTACTGGTATTGCACTGCCTCCGGGCATTGCCTCCTGCAGGATCGTTGGTAAAGGTCAAGATGTGCCACCCCCCCCCCCCCCCCTACCTATCTCGGTTAATTATATTTTTCCGTTATTGCCTTTCTTACCATACATAAAGCTGTATTTTAGGAACATTTTTAGCTAATAACCTTTTTGGAATACTAACCCTATCCCTAACCCTAGCCCTAACCCTAACCCTACCCCCCACCCTATAAGACGGAAACACGCAACGAACCACAACTGTGACAAATCGCGGTGTACTGCAGTACATAGTGGGGGTAGGGTTAGGTTTAGGGCTAGGGTTAGGGATAGGGTTAGTATTCCAAAAAGGTTATTAGCTAAAAATGTTCCTAAAATACAGGTTTATGTATGGTAAGAAAGGCAAAACGGAAAAATAGAATTAACCGAGAAATGCAGGGGGGGGGGGGGGGGGCACATCGCATCGCATTGACAGCGAATCGTATGAGGGTTAGACTTTAGAGTCGGTAATCTTTCGCGTGTACACTTCTACATAAAGACATAGGCCTCATACGTGCACGCGCAAACGCACATGCACGTGCGCATAAGCGCGCGCACACACACCGCTGACACACACACATATTTTGGAGAGAGAGAGAGAGAGAGAGAGAGAGAGAGAGAGAGAGAGCGAGCTTTTTCGGGATTTTTTAAAGATAATTATAGTCAAGTTTCAGTTTCAACAGTTGTCGCCTCACTTTCTTAGCTGTAGACCTACCAAACACACACACGCACGCACGCACGCACACGTACACACACACACGCACGCACGCACGCACGCACACACACACACACACACACACACACACACACACACACACACACACACACACACACACACACACACACACACACACACACACACACACACACACACACACACACACACACACTGTGACATACCTATTCGGAAAATGTACGTTGTTCGGTTTCGGTTGGCCCATAGTCAAAGGTGGTTTTTCAAACCATAGGCGTATGAAGTAAGAATTGTATTTGTCCATACGGAAAGCCCATCAAAAGCAGTTTTCAAACCAAAGGCGTATGAAGTAAGAATTGTATTTGTCCATACGGAAAGCAATTAGGCCCATCAAAGGTGGTGTTCAAACCATAGGCGTATGAAGTAAGAATTGTATTTGTCCATACGGAAAGCAATTAGGCCCATCTAATTAGGCCAAATAAAAAGAAAATGTCAGTAAAATTTGCCCATGAGACGAATGCTACCTCACTTTCTTAGCTGTAGACCTACCAAACACACACACGCACGCACGCACGCACACGTACACACACACGCACGCACGCACGCACGCACTCACACTACACACACACAAAAACGCACACGCACACACACACGCGCACGCACACGCACGCACACACACACACACACACACACACACACACAGACACTGTGACATACCTATTCGGAAAATGTACGTTGTATGTTCGGTTTCGGTTTCGGTTGGCCCATAGTCAAAGGTGGTTTTTCAAACCATAGGCGTATGAAGTAAGAATTGTATTTGTCCATACGGAAAGCAATTAGGCCCATTAAAAGCAGTTTTTCAAACCACAGGCGTATGAATCAAGAATTGTATTTGTAAGTAAGAATTGTATTTGTCCATACGGAAAGCAATTAAGCCCATTAAAAGCTGTTTTCAAACCATAGGCGTATGAAGTAAGAATTGTATTTGTCCATACGGAAAGCAATTAGGCTCATCAAAAACAGTTTTCAAACCACAGGCGTATGAAGTAAGAATTATATTTGTCCATACGGAAAGCAATATATAGGGTAAGACAGGGTAAAAAGCCCATGGGCGGGTAAGAAGCCCATGCCAATTATCTCATGAAATAAAAAGAAAATTTCAGTAAAATTTGCCCATGAGACGAATGCTAAACATTAACACTCGTCTCATGGGCAAAATGTGACTGAAATTTGCTTTTTATTTCATGAGATAATTGGCATGGGCTTCTTACCCGCCCATGGGCTTTTTACCCCGTCTTACCCTATATAGGCCCTACAAATTAACCCGGAGATATTGGCGAGCAGACCTTTTAATTAATTAGTAGGTATTTAAATTGGCACTTTATAGTCACAGATCGAGGCGTCTCTGTGAAATTCGGGTTGCTCCCACCTGGAGAGAGCGTCGCAGCCAGAGCGAGCCACCCTTTTTTTTTAAGATCAGGCTTTTAGGGCAGCCAGGCCTCGCGGCCTATTGATGTGCCCTTTCTTTTGTTTGTTTGTTTTATGATATGATTTTGTTTTGCAATTTGATTGGCATATCTGTGACGCTTTTTGAGCAATCATACGTGAATTAATCATAATTGAATTTCAATACAGCAATTTTGGGATCACTATCCAGGAGGTTTTTGAAATTGTTAATGTTAGAAGCAAGTTTAATTAGTTTGTGCAGGGAGATTGTTCCAGTACTGAGTGACTCTGTTAGAAAAGAATGAATGAAAAATGGTGTTTTACGTCCTCTCGGTCTGGAACGGACACATATGGGACATTTGTACAAAGATGGTGGGAACGATACTGGAGGCAATGCCCGGAGGCAGTGCAACACCAGTAAAGTCCCGATTTTTTAACAATACAGATAGGTGTAGCAGTAACCACGCCTCGGCTAAACTTCATCGGCTATGGTACCACCGCAATCTGATGATAGATACATCTTTTCTCATGTTAGTTCTACTGTATTGGGTTAGTAGGGGAAGACGGGGTAAAAAGCGCATGGGCGGGTAAGAAGCCCACCCCAATTATCTCATGAAATGAAGCAAATTTCAGCCTCATGTTGCCCATGAGACGAGCGTTAATGTCTAGCATTCGTCTCATGGGCAAATTTGACTGAAATTTTCTTTATTTCATGAGATAATTGGGGTGGGCTTCTTACACGCCCATGCGCTTTTTACCCCGTCTTCCCCTATTTTTAGTTCGCTGTTACGGGTTCTCAAATCATTAGATAATAGAGACAAACATTTGTTAGTTTTGTCAGGGTTATGAAAAATGTGTATACACCTTTATCAAATCTCCCCTTAATCTTCTGTATTTTAAGGATGGTAAGTTCAACTTACGAAGTCTGTCCCCGTATTCTAATTTATTTTTTATTGATTTTATTACTTTAGTTGCTCGCCTCTGTACCCTTTCAATTGCAGTGGATTGTCTTTTCATAAAAGGGTTCATATTTTTTTCACATCGTTGGACTTACAATGTTCAAACTTGGCATGGAGGTGCATCGACCAATAATAGTGATTCCGAATACTGGGTACTGATGAAGGTCAAGGTCAAAGTCAAGGACGTAAGTAGGCCTTGGAGGTGTAAAATTGGTGCTTGGGCCATCTTTCCCATTTTGCAGTTACAGGCTTTAAGGTTGGCAGATTGGTGGAGGGGCTCATTAAGACATATGTAGTACAAAGTATTGACTATTTTAATGACCTTGACCTTGGCTTTTGAACTTCTCAATTTTAGCCGTCCGGACACTCACATAACCGTATCTATATAATAATATTATAATCTTGACCCGTATGACCTAAGGAATGCAGTGGGAGACATTTGAAGCCACGTGACCTTGACCTTGATATTTGACCTTGTTGAGGCTGTTATATGAAAACCGGTTTATTAGTTTGAAACCCTTATTTCTTTATCAACATCACTCACCCAAGGAAAGTACCAGGGGACATTTTAAACCTCCAGAATAAACTTCCACCAAGGATCGAAGTACTCTCGTGAAGCGAAGCGAACGGGGCATAACTGCTAGCGATTGGATGGAAAGGGGGAATGAGTGGTAGGGTGACCAAATGATATAGTAAGTGTGTGTGTGTGTGTGTGTGTTTTGTGTGTGTGCCTGTGTGTGTGTGTGCATTCGTCTCATGTGCAAATTTGACTGACATTTTCTTTTTTCACTGTGTGTGTGTGTGCCGTATGTGCGCGCGCGTGTGCCGAAGTTCCTTTTGAGCAACTGCATTATGATGTGCATATATGGGGGAGGGGGGGTCGAGTATGAGTAACCAAAAAGAATATAGGCTACAAAGAGTTTGCAGTCCGCAACTGACTGAAGCCGTTTCTTTTTACTCCCACCCTTTCACCTACACTACAGGTGGGGATCATTGTGAACTCAATCACTGCCTCTGTTACCATGTTAACGAAGTTCACTTTCCACCAACTGCATTATGATGTGGGAAGTAAAAAGTTGGCTTAGGGGGGGGCAAGGTTTGTAGGCTGCGAAATTATCACTCTGCAAAATTTATTTTAGGCTTTTGGGAGTAGCCTAGGCCTAACCCAGGCTTAGTAAGGAAAGAGTTTGCTTCGCAGTCATTCATTTGAAATGAGTGGGAAGTGTTGTTTTTGGTCATCTAAGATAAATTTCAATGGAAGATTAGTTTACTAAAACATTTAGAGCATTTATAAATGTCAGTGATCAAAATGTTAGCATTCCCACAACTGTAAAAGTCTGTGCATTTAAAAATGACGCATCTGCCCTGTGCATAAACAGGCAGAATTATAAAATTAGTAACCTCTACTCTAAAGCAAAATAGTGTGGTATATAAAATTGAATTGATCTTTGTTCTATTTTATGCTCGCGTATATTTCTTCATTTATCAACAGAGTGTTTCAGCGGCTCAAACAATCACTGTAAGTTTAATATATTAAAGAATTCATGTGAACATTTTAATTTGTGATTAACCTAAGATGGCTTCCGAATCATTCGCATTATTCACACAGTGAAACGTTCGTCCAATTTTCCTATTGATTAACGGAGTCACTTGGTCCACAGGAAAAGCATTTAGGTATGTAGACCTACTGAAACTTTGGCAACCTAAAGAATCTTTAGATCAAAGACTTAAACCCGAATTTTAAAAAAATCCAAGCCGAAGCAAAGACTGAGACAGTGACTGAGTCAGTGAGTGAGAGTTTGCTACCCCCACCACATATGATTTTGATTTTCTCATCGAAAATGTTTGAAAGAAGCAACGTTTTGTCCAGATTACTCGGGAAAAAGAGCTAGTAATACTAATAGTATATAGTAGTAAAGTATTAGGTTAAGGTTAGTTTCATGAAACTGAAAGAACAACACATTGAGAATGAAAGTGTGAGCATGACGGGGCAAACAATCTTTCTAGTTTTAATATATTAAAAATTCATGTGAACATTTTAATTTGTGATTAACCTAAGATGGCTTCCGAATCATTCGCATTATTCACACAGTGAAACGTTCGTCCAATTTTCCTATTGATTAACGGAGTCACTTGGTCCACAGGAAAAGCATTTAGGTATGTAGACCTACTGAAACTTTGGCAACCTAAAGAATCTTTAGATCAAAGACTTAAACCCGAATTTTAAAAAAATCCAAGCCGAAGCAAAGACTGAGACAGTGACTGAGTCAGTGAGTGAGTGAGAGTTTGCTACCCCCACCACATATGATTTTGATTTTCTCATCGAAAATGTTTGAAAGAAGCAACGTTTTGTCCAGATTACTCGGGAAAAAGAGCTAGTAATACTAATAGTATATAGTAGTAAAGTATTAGGTTAAGGTTAGTTTCATGAAACTGAAAGAACAACACATTGAGAATGAAAGCCGTGAGCATGACGGGGCAATGGCCTTTCTAGTTTCTAAATCTAATACTTTCTAAGTCTTCATCATTTGAGTGATCATCAGTGATGAGATGAAATTAGCGTCCAATCGGTCAGAGACCCTATGGACGGTATTCCTGAAGATTGGGTCTTCTTGGTGATGATGGTGATGAGGAAGGGTTGCCTGGGTCGTACTGGTAGCTGCCCTGGTGTAGGCTTGGTGAACCAAGATATGTGGGGGGGGGGGGGGGGGGGGGAAACGGTCCTAAGACCCCTACCAAAGCCAGACCTGCCTACTGCTATGATTTGGCCGTAGCAGCTACGAAAAATAAAGCTTTGCTACGGAGCTACGGCAACCTTAACGTTGATACGGAAAAAACAAATTGCCGCCGCATTTTATTTTTGCTTATGCCGTTCCCGGTTTTGTCGGTTTCTAAGAGCAGACGCTGTGTCACGCGCGATAACCTAGTCACTTCCGTTTTTATCAAAGTGACTGCGCATGCGTTCTTATTACTTTCTCTGAAAAGAATGGCGGACTCCAGCAGCAGTAGCGATTCGGGAGATGTTTCAAACGAAAAAAAACGAACCCAAACCAGAAAACGAAAATCATCTGGCACACCATCTTGTTCAAAGAAAAAACATCGGCCTGCCGCACAAGTTTTCAAAATAGCTTACACGGAGGAGTGGCCTTGCATCGTCGGAAGTTGACTCGGTGCGAACCATGCTCGCTGCAGTGCAACCTCTGCCATGCGGACTTCTTTGTGAATCATGGCGGTAGAGACGATTGCCGTCAACACATTCAATCGGTGAAACATAAGCAGTGCGTTTCGGCTCAGAAAAAGAACAAATCGATTGCCGTTGTTTGTGGATGCTACGGAAAAATTTGCCATGCTACTGAAAATTGATGGCTGGGAAAATTCCAAGTAGGCAGGTCTGCAAAGCGCCCCCATTTTCTAGTTGCCTTATCAGTTATCTTGTCTTGACTTGTCTTCGTGAACCAGGATGGGGGGGGGGGGGTTAACTGCCCGGAGGCCTCATTTGATTAGCAAACTTATTTTTAAAGCATTTGTTTTTTAATTTCACAGCGTGTAGTCATTCACAATGACAACAGCAGCACGCCCCACATGGGATACGGCCCGCGGAGGAAGGGGCAAGGGCGAGGGGGACCTGAGCGCCCTCTCCAAGCAGTACTCCAGCCGCGACTTGCCCGCCCACACCAAGCTGAAATATAGGTGTGAACTCTGTGTGTGTGTGTCTGTGTCTGCGTGTTTCTACAGTGGTGTCTGTGTGTGTCACTGTGTGTGTGTTGTTGTTGTTGTTTAATTTAACGTCTTTTCACTTAAAAGTGATCCTCCGAAAATCATCCAAAATGAAGGTGTTTTTTTTTATATTAAACGTTTTTATTCGTTTTTTTCATTTAAATATACATAACCAAAGAAAAACAAACAAATATACATACATACATACATACATACACAATACACATATACATAAACAAACATATATATCAGACTAAGGAAAAAAAATGAAATCAACACCTAAATCAAAAAGGAAATACTTTAAGAAACGCGGGTATTAATATAAACTATGATGCCAGTACCAAAACACAAAACAAAAAAGTAGATTACAAAATCACAGAAGAAAAACACACGCACACAAAAAAAAAAAAAACACCCAACAACAAGTCCCTTGGAAAAAACAAACAAACAAAAAACCAACCCATAAGGCCTCTGTTTTACACATCAGAGTAATCTTCCGTTTACAGTTATTTACCTTGTACCTCAAGAAATAAGGGGTTTGTACAGTGACCATTTGGAAGTAAAGTCTTCATATGCCATATTTCTGCGTGCAATATATTCCTCGATTTTGAAACGATATTTTAACCTGCAGACAAAAACATTTAATACAGGAGGCTGACTGTTCAGTCTACATTTATATTATATATATTGTTTGGCATGTAGCATTATGGAATAAAAAATATTATCAATGCGCATGTTTTTATCATATCCAGCAATAACTAATGATTTCGTCAAATTTAAATTAATAACATTCTCACACTTCTCTTTTAATAAGTTTGCCAGTGTTTTCCAAAACTCTTGGATTATTGGGCATTCCCAGAACATATGAAATATGCTATCTTTGGAGATGGCACAAAAGCTACATCGATCTGTGTTTAATACACCCATCGACTTCAATATTACATTGGTTCCTAGGCATCTGTGGATGATTCTTAATTGAAACCACTTAAGATTAACATCAGATATTTTGTTAAGAAACAAAAAACATTTCTTCCAATCAATATCAATGTTCAGTTTTTCATTCCACTTTGTACACCCTTTTACATGGACATCATTGGCAATAAGTGTGTCATAATATAGTTTGGATCCTCTATGAATAGACAGCAGTGTTTTAAGGCACATGGGTGTATCAAAACATTTATTATTCTTAACAGAAATATTTGTCTTTCTGACATGCTGCTCTATAACCATTAAATGTTACAAAATCTACATCAATGTTGTATTTGTGAGTAAAACATTCAAAAGACAAAAAATTCCCATTATCATCCAGAAAATGTGCTATGCAGTATACATCTTTATGTATAAATCTTTTCCCTGGAATGAAACATTTTCCAACTAATATTCTTTTATTATAAAAAACTGGATCAGCCAAAAGTTCATCTGAGTTTTTGTGACAGGTTTTATAAAATAGTAATTTATATGAATCAAAAACATCGGCCCAAAACAAGTTTGTTTTACGGAATGTTGACACAATTTCTGGTCCATAGTTTTGTATAATTTCCTCAAGTAGAGGGAAATTAAATGTACCAATAGCTTTCCATTTATGCTTGCTTTTTTGGTATTTTCTCATCCAAGTTAATTTTAAAGCAGAGGCAAACGTTTTCAATTCTGGTAAACCAAGACCCCCATTTATCATACTCTTATGTACAGTTTTTCTACTTATTTTATCACGTTTATTATTCCACACAAATTTATAGCACATATTTTGTAGAGTTTGAAAAAAATTGTCGGGGGGGGGGGGTAGGCAGCAGGATCCACAAATGAATTAACTTTGACAAAATAAGAGATTTAAGGACTGCAACCCTGCCCATAGGAGTAAGCTGTCTTTGAACCCAAATTTTGAATAAATTTGTTATATCAGCTAGTTTTTCTGCGTAGTTTAATTTTGAACAATTTTTTAAATCATTTGTAAACCAAATCCCCAGAATTTTGATTTTTTGTGGATTCCACTCTATGTTCAGGTGATCCATGTATTGTACCTCACAGTTTTTCCTGCTGCCTATCCAAATGGCACTCGTTTTCTCATAATTCATGAATAGACCTGACTTACTTCCAAATGTCTCCACAGTATTTATGCATGCTTCAAATGATTTTTTATCCCCTCCCAATAAAAATTCTGTGTCGTCTGCATACTGGGAAAGTTTATGCTCTACGTTATTGATTGTTATTCCGTGTATATCTTTATTTTCTCGTATCATTGTAGCTAATATTTCAATGCATAAAACGAACAGGTATGGTGAAAGTGGATCCCCTTGACGACAACCCCTTTTAATACTAAACCAATTAGATATTTGGCCATTAACAAGAACACACGAATTGATGTTTCTATAAAACGTTTCTATCCATTTACATACATCTTTTCGGAAACCGAAAGCTTTTAAAACTTTGAAGAGGAAGTCCCAACTAACTGAATCAAACGCCTTCTCTAGATCTATGTTCAACAAAAGCCCGGGTAAGTTATGCTCATCTAAATATGCAATTGTGTCATAAATTAATCTAATATTGTCCCCTATATACCTATTCCGAATAAACCCTGTCTGGTCTTCATTGATAAGATCAGGCAGAACAGTTTTTAAGCGATTAGCAATGCACGAAGATCCAATTTTATAAATGACATTTAATAACGATATAGGTCTCCAATTTCGTATATAATCTCTACATTTATCAGTGATCCTCCGAAAATCATCCAAAATGAAGTCTTATATGGGGTGGTGGTCTTATATAGTTAGTTATAAGGGAGTAATTTTAATACTCACAAAGAAGGGCATTGTCTCAGAGAAGTAGGCCTTGTGTGGGATGGAGTCTCATAATGGTAGGTCTTATAAGGGAGGTTCCACTTAGAGTTGAGAACTGTTTAAAAAAATCTGAACCGGTTTTAAACCAGTTTTTCCTCTCCAAACCGATTTTATCGAACCAGTTTTTTAACCAGTACTCGCATCACTAGTTTTACCTATGCAAACACATATTTATTTGTCAGAATATTCACACACACGCACGCACGTGCACACATACACAATAAAGAAACTTATGACTGTTGACACACACTCAACTCAACACTCAAACTTCAAAGTCAAAGTCAAAGTCAAAGCCATACACCACCACAAACTAAAAACAGCTACTCTTGGTTTACAAACACCAAATTTGCGCTGAGAATCAGTGTTGCTTTTCGAAAAGAATGCGTTATTGAACTTATTCTAAGAACAAATTATTTTCAGTTTGCAGTACAAAACGAACCAGTTCACAGCAACTTGAACCGGTTTTTCAAACCGCGAAAGTTTAGCACCGGTTTTTCGGTTCAAACCGGTTTCCCCCCCCCCACCTCTAGTTCCACTGACAAAATGTGTGTGTGTGTGTGTGTGTGTGTGTATTGAGAATGAGAGAGAGAGAGAGAGATTATCATTATGTGTGTGTCTTAGAGTTAGAGTGAAAGTTTTAAAAATGAAAATCTGCTTTTTTTGCTTAACCCTTGCACTGCCACAGCAGCTGTTTCGTGTGACACTACCTATTGTTTTAGCATCAATCCCATGTCACTAAAAAGTTACTAAGATGTATTTACCCTTTCGCCGCCATTTTCCAGCAAAAAAAATACCTGCTCTCCACTCCCCGTATTAAAACTAAATCCTTCGGTGAATCTTCTTTCGCGTACTCTGCTCCCTCGGTCTGGAATAGCTTACCACACAGTGTTCGCCACTCTTCCTCTGTTCAGTCTTTCAAAACTTCTCTGAAAACTCATCTTTTTGAAACCTCATACTCTCACCTCTAATCCACGTAGTCCTTGATGATATTACCCTGCAGTATGTGTGTGTGTGTGTGCGTGTGCGTGCGTGCGTGTGTGTGTGTGGGGGGGGGGGGGGGAGGGAGGGCGAGAGAGATTAATACATGTATTTTGTATGAACAGTCTCACTTATTTTTAATGTTTATATTCATTGATACTTGTCTTCATAAGTTCATGTTGATTATTCTTGGCTTGTCTTTAATGTGTATGTTTATCTGTATGTTAGTGTTTAGGCCTTTGTTCAGCGCTTTGAGCACCCTGCAAAGGGAGTTAAGCGCTCTATAAATAACCAGTATTATTATTATTATTATTATTAAACTTACCTGGGCCGAGAAAAAAAAATCTGCAATATTGTGAATGTCTCTGTGACACCATATTTGCATATACATTTTATACTATATATATCATATATAATTATGTTGTTATTAGTAGTTCCAGACTGGAGGACGTTAACCCTTTCAACGCTAGCCATTCCTCAGCCAAAATTTACCATTAAACTTACCCAAGTAGGCGACAGAGAAAAGATTTAAACAGATGTTCTGGAATAATTAGGGGATTCCTCTGTGACATGCCTAAAATAGGGCCTATCCTTACCTCCCAAAATTACCAGACCCTCATTTGATGCCTTTTAGTGATATGGGTGTTAAATCATTGTGGTGCCAAGAGGCGACAGTGGCGATGAAAGGGTTGATTAAACAGATGTTCATCATTGTTATAATTAGCATTGTAATAGTTTTATTGTTACATTTGATTGCCCTTAACTGTCATTCTTCTTCTTTTGCGTTCCCAGGCCATATGGCCATAATGGGTAAGGTACGTATGTGTCCGGTTTTCAGTTTTCACTGTTCTCCCAGCTGCGTACAGCCGACACATTCCGATTTCGGAGGAGCTCAACTTCTCAAGGGAGAAAAATTATTTGGAAGATTTTTTTTTTATCAAAAGGGCAGGAGAATGGGGCAAAATAGTCAGAAAGATAGTAGATGATAGAAAGCAAAGGGAAAAGGCAGAGTCAAAGAGTGGTAGATTAAAGGAAGTTACAAGCACAGAACTTCCAGAATGTGGGGGAACTATTTTTACGAAAGACCCCCCGGTATCCCCACGGGGACCTTAACTGTCATTAATTATGATGATTATGATATAGGCAGGAGGGTCAGGGCACCACCGAGGAGCTCCGTAGCCGCGACTTCCGCCGCGAGCTGGAGACTGGGGAGCGCAACGCTCGCGAAAAGAGAGACAAACACCGCGGTAAGGAGAGAGAGACACAGAGAGAGTGTGAGAGAGAGGGAGAGGGGAAGAGGGACAGGGGGGGAGGAGAGGGGAGGGAGGAGAATAGACACATGATGATGGTGATGGCAATGATGTTGATAACAATGAGGATGGTGATGACAATGATGTTGTTAACAATGATGTTGATAACAAGGATGAGGATGGTGATGACAATGATGTTGATAACAATGAGGATAATGATGAGATTCTGACAATGATGATGATAACAATGATGATGATGATGACAGATAATGATGCATTCTGTCGCAAACTCCTCCAGCAGTAGTTCCAGTAACAAGAGGCCTCGTCTGGAGCAGATCCCCACCGCTAATATTGATGACAATGATGATGATGATAATGGTGATGCAACGCTCGCGATGATGACAAACGCGGTAAGATGAGAGATGATGATGATAGATGGAGATGATGATGATGAGGACAGGGGATGATGATGATAATGATGATGACATGCTTTCTGTCACAGATTCCGAAAAGAGAGACAGCAGCAAAAGGCCTCGTCTGGAGCAGATCACCTGCCGCTAATGTTAATAACAATGATTATGATGATAATGGTGATGATTATGGTGAGGGAGGAGACTGATGAGCAATGATGCGAAAAGATGACAATGACCGCGGTAATGATGATGATGACACACGAGAGATGATGATTCTGACAGGGATGATGATGATGGACAGACGGGGATGATGATGAGGGAGGAGAATGATTTGTGTCGCAGATTCCTCCAGCAGCAAAAGGCCTCGTCTGGAGCAGATCACCGCCGCTAATGTTAATAACAATGATTATGATGATAATGGTGATGATGATAATGATGATAATGATGACGATTCTGACAATGATGATGATAACAATGATGATGATGATGATCAATACATTCTGTCTCAGATTCCTCCAGCAGTAGTTCCAGCAGCAAGAGGCCTCGCCTGGAACAGATCCCCGCCGCAAATGTTGATAACAACGATGATGATGGTGATGATGATGATGATGACAATGATAATGATGATGACAATGGATGATGATGATGATAATGATGATGATGATGATGATGATAATGATGATGATGACAATGATGATGATAATGGTAATGATGATGACGATGACAATGATGATGCTTTCTGTCGCAGACTCCTCCAGCAGTAGTTCCAGCAGCAAGAGGCCTCGTCTGGAGCAGATCCCCGCCTCTAACCTCGACGCAGACGATCCTCTGGATGACGACGATGAGGTTAGATTTCTTATCGGCTTCAGACATGAGAATTTTGTTCAGGAAATTTTCTTATTTCAGGAATTTTTTAAGTAAATTTTATAATTTCGGGATTTTTTATTTTTATTTTTTTTCTGTCCCATCTTCTGGGCCGTACAGTGGCGTTGCTCCCACTCCGCTCATCCCAATCTTATTTCAGGAAATTTTAACCCCTTCACATGCCAATGTCGCATTTACGCACCACAATGATTTAGCGCACATCTCACTAAAAGGCATCAAAACAGGGCATGTTATCCAAAGACCCCATTTTCGTAATTTTGGGAGTAGTCAGTATAGAGCTTGCTTTATAAAAGTCACAGATGAATCCTGAATATTGCAGACAAGATTTTTTTCTCTACCCAGGTAAGTTTGACAGAAAAGTTTTGGTTGAAAAATAGCTGGCGTCGAAAGGGTTTTAAAAAGCCGGCAGGGATGCTTTTGAGGTTAGCGTAAATCCATTCAGAATAGGGCATTTGCCGCGCGCCGGAGACCTTAAAATTCACTGAGTTAAAATTAGAGAGTAAATTAGGGAGGTCACGTGAACTTGGGCAAAACAAGCGAAGGCAATTTAGTAATCTTCTTCGTTTGATCTTCCACCTTCATCATACTGAAGATAGTAGTCTAGTATAGAGTACGAACTCTCGTGGCAAATGCCCTATTGAGGAGGGCAGGGGTGTGTGGGGGTGGACTAGGAGTGGCTGATGGAAGCATGAACGATGCAATCATGGCCGTCCCAGTTGCCACTCAAATCCACGACACAGTCCTTCATTTTTGTCTGGACATTCACCTATTCTGATAAAGCCCACTTCCAACAGCCATTTGTCTTCATTAACCCTTTCGCCGCCAGCCATTTTTCAGCAAAAAAATACCATTAAACTTAACGGGGTAAAGAAAAAAAATTATGCAATGTTGCGAATTCATCTGTGACATGTATAACATTAGAAAAACGAAGAAAAACGAACGCAAACCAGAAAACGAAAATCATCTGGCAGACCATCTTGTTCTAAGAAAAAATATCGGCCTGCCGCACAAGTTTTTAAAATAGCTTACACGTGGAGTGGCCTTGCATCGTCAGAAGTTGAAAAAAAACGTCAGAAGAAAAACGAAGAAAAACGAACGCAAACCAGAAAACGAAAATCATCTGGCAGACCATCTTGTTCTAAGAAAAAATATCGGCCTGCCGCACAAGTTTTTAAAATAGCTTACACGGAGGAGTGGCCTTGCATCGTCAGAAGTTGACTCGGTGTGAACCATGCTCTCTGCAACCTCTGCCATGCGGACTTCTCTGTGAATCATAGTGGTAGAGACGATTGTCGTCAACACGTTCAATCGGCGAAACATATTAAGCAGTGCGTTTTGGCTCAGGAAGAGAACAAATCGATTGCCGTTGTTTGTGGATGCTACGGAAAAATTTGCCATGCTACTGAAAATTGATGGCTGGGCTACTGATTGGGAAAATTCCAAGTAGGCAGGTCTGCATTGCGATCTTCTATCACCCTTTCTCTGTCGATATCCGACCTAACAAAGCCAAAGAATTCATGATTTAAGCAAACATCGACGCTAATTTCCAGTAGGAAAGCTTCGCCAACACGCAAATCCGCCATATTTGATAGGGAACTTTACTTTCTGACTGATTGAAACTTTGAAAAATCCAATACAACTAAAAAAGCAAATGGCGGCTTGCCGGAAGAGAGAGAAGCAGCCGAACCTCATTCTGAAGCGATTGCAAGCTTGTTTCTATTATTAGTAACAGAAATAAGGTCCGCGAAGCATTGATTTGGGGTACCCCCCTGAGGGTGCATGAATGCGCCTGCAGCTGCAGGAGAGACTATCGGCTCGGCGACTGAATGCGCCTGCAGCGTGCTAAAGGCTAAAGTTCATTTCTTGGATCAGGATTATTTTAGGACAGCCAGGGGCCTACACCAGCCCCCGGTGACTTTTCAGGAAATTTCACTTCTCTCTGAGCTTTTGTCATTGGTTGATATTGGCGTGCTATCGACACCACACAGACAGTTGTTGTTCCGTCGCACTCAAAGTCGAGCTATTTAGTTAAAAGACTGAATCTAAAAATCTTAGATTTAAAAAAAAATGGTCTCCCCGCTGCGTACAGCCGACACATTCCGATTTCGGAGGAGATCAAGTTTACAGGATAATGATGATGATGAAGATGAGGACGACAACAGCCAAGCTGTATCAGCATTATTTCTTTTATATATTATACGTAAATTCAGTTGACGATGTTTACAGGATGATGAAGATGACACAGCCGAACTGTATCAGCATTATTTATTATATATATGATACGTTAATTCAGTTGATGATGACAATGTTTACAGGACAATGATGATAATGAGGATGACACAGCGAACTGTATCAGCATTATTTATTATATATATGATACGTTAATTCAGTTGATGATGACAATGTTTACAGGACAATGATGATAATGAGGATGACACAGCCAAACTGTATCAGCATTATTTATTATATATATGATACGTTAATTCAGTTGATGATGACAATGTTTACAGGACGATGATGATAATGAGGATGACACAGCGAACTGTATCAGCATTATTTATTATATATATATATGATACGTTAATTCAGTTGATGATGACAATGTTTACAGGACAATGATGATAATGAGGATGACACAGCGAACTGTATCAGCATTATTTATTATATATATGATACGTTAATTCAGTTGATGATGACAATGTTTACAGGACGATGATGATAATGAGGATGACACAGCCGAACTGTATCAGCATTATTTATTATATATATATATGATACGTTAATTCAGTTGATGATGACAATGTTTACAGGACAATGATGATAATGAGGATGACACAGCCGAACTGTATCAGCATTATTTATTATATATATGATACGTTAATTCAGTTGATGATGACAATGTTTACAGGATGATGATGATAATGAGGATGACACAGCCGAACTGTATCAGCATTATTTATTATATTCTTGTGATGGTGCATGGGAAAAACCTACAATAGTCGCTCAGAATGTTTTTAGCAAAAGCCAAAAATAGTCAACAATCCCCAAAAGATCAATTTTCTATTTAGGGCATATTTATGTCTATTTGTATGTGTTCTACCAGTATCCACAACATGAAAGACAACTTTGAATGATTTCTTTTGTTTATTTGATGGTTTTCTAAATCAAGTCAATAGAAACAAAGAGGCGAAGTTGTATCTTCTATGTCCAATTTCTGCAAATGATCTACCTCGAATGCCAAATTCCAAATAATTATAAAATAAGAACTAGACAAGATAACTCAATTCGGTTGTCTGTATGTTAACAAGGAATCTTTGAACCACCATAAAAATTAAAATCTCAATTTATGCCAAAATTCCATTATGTCGGTTTTTCACATATTTTACGTAAATTCAGTTGATGATGACGATGTTTTCAGGACGACGACGATGACGAGGATGAGGACGACACAGCCGAACTGCTGGCTGAGCTGCAGAAAATCAAGAAAGAGCGGGAGGCTGAGAAAAGCAAGATGGTCAGTTCCCAGTTTTTTTTACTGTATCAGGGCTCCCAGGGACCACACACACACACATACAGACTGTATTGTTCATCCATGAGGTACTAAAATTCTAACGGACCCTCTAAAAGAATGTGCAGGGGGTCCCAGGGATGCAATAGAAAAATTCTTTTTTAGCATTCGCAATGCCACTAGGACCCTCTATCCCGCCTCTAGGACCCTCTAGGCTGTAAGTGAATGAGTCCCTGGAACCCCTTGTTTTGTGGGATGATTGGGAGCCCTGCCACTGGGACCCTCTATCCCGCCTCTAGGACCCTCTATGCTGTAAGTGAAGGAGTCCCTGGGACCCCTTGTTTTGTGGGACGATTGGGAGCCCTGCCACTGGGACCCTCTATCCCGCCTCTAGGACCCTCTATGCTTAAGTGAAGGAGTCCCTGGGACCCCTTGTTTTGTGGGACGATTGGGAGCCCTGCCACTGGGACCCTCTATCCCGCCTCTAGGACCCTCTATGCTGTAAGTGAAGGAGTCCCTGGGTGGGACCCCTTGTTTTGCGGGACGATTGGGAGCTCTGTTGTATTCACTTTCATTCTGAATCTTTTTATTTTTTGGTATTGGCATTACTCTCGTCTCTGTGAAATTCGGGGAGTTGCGGTTGCATCCCATCTAGAGAGCACGTCGCAGCTAGTGCTGCGCCTCCCTTTTTTTGTGTTGCTGTTTGCCTGATCTATGATCGGCAACGGGGTATGTTTTTGTCGCACTCATTTTTCTTTCTTTTGCTTGCGGTCTTTGTGTGACATTGGGGCAATTTTGGGAAAGGCCTTTTTTGATACATGTCATAAGCAGATTCATAGTATTGCAGACGCAGTCCTGTTTACCTTTACGATTTTGCCGTCATTTTTACGAAACAAAGGTCAAATTACGATAATTACGACGAAGAAAAAAACCAACGAAAAAAACCCACCACTACAGTTGCGTCGGCAAGCGATGCTTTTGAAGCAATACGGTGAAAAGTCATTCCGGTTCCCAGCATACAACGCGTGTCAATTTCTTTTCATTCTGTTTCAAGATGGCGTCAAAGCGACCGCGTGGTGAGAGTTCTAGGTCAAATGATCCAAAATCTGATGGAAAGACACCAAAGAAAAGGCAAATACATGGTTTAAAAAATGTTTTTAAAGGTCTCCCAGTGCACTGTTGCTTGCATATAATTGTGTAATTACAAATAGTTTTCTTGTTAATCGGATTTTGTGAAGAAAAAGAATCGGACGCGCGTTGGATTACATTTTTTTTCTTCAAAATTACTATTTTTTGGTTTCAGAAATTACAATTTTGCAAAATAAGGGTAAACAGGTCTGCAGACGCCAGCTTTTCTTTATCCAGGTAAATTACACTACAATTTTGGGATAAAAAAATGGCTGGCGGCGAAAGGGTTAATGAACTCTGCGCATTCTTATGTTCGCAGGAGAAAGACAAGAAGGCGGAGGAGGAGAGGATCAGGACGGAGAACATCCTGAAGGGGAACCCCCTGCTGGGACAGCCCGGCCAGGACAAATCAGAGTTCAAGGTCAAACGAAGGTGAGAGGGGCGTTTAGGTCAGAGTTCAAAGGTCAAACGAAGGTGAGTAAGCTTTTAGGTTCAAGGTCAATCGAAGGTGAGATGGCTTTTAGGTCACAGTTCAATGTCAAAGGAAGGTGAGAGGGCTTTAGGTCAGAGTTCAATGTCAAACGATGGTGAGAGGGGCGTTTAAGTCAGAGTTCAAGGTCAAACGAAGGTGAGTAAGCTTTTAGGTTCACGGTCAAACCAAGGTGAGGGGGCTTTTGGGTCAGAGTTCAAGGTCAAACGGAGGTGAAAGGGCGTTTAGGTCAGAGTTCAATGTCAAAGGAAGGTGAGAGGGCGTTTAGGTCAGAGTTCAATGTCAAAGGAAGGTGAGAGGGTGTTTAGGTCAGAGTTCAAGGTTAAGCAAAGGTGAGAGGGCTTTTAGGTCAGAGTTCCATGTCAAACGAAGGTGAGTAAGCTTTTAGGTCAGAGTTCATGGTCAATCCAAGGTGAGAGGGCTTTTAGGTCAGAGTTCAATGTCAAACGAAGGTGACATGGCTTTTAGGTCAGAGTTCAAGGTCAAACGAAGGTGAGAGGGCTTTTAGGTCGGAGTTCCAAGGTTTTTTTTTTAGTCGTGACAATCATATAGAACCTGATTATTTTGTAACGATATGCTCTTTATTCAAAAGGCTTTTATCACTGGTTGACGTTAGCCTGTAGTAGGGCCAACAGTAAAAGGAGGGCTGTACAATAAATGATTTTGTTCCGGTTTAAAAAGTCATGGCGCAGCTTAGTCTTTCGTGGAAGAGTGTGACTCTCAATTCAAATCCCTTTGGCAGAGAGAGTGGGGATTCACCATGGGCAAGGCATAATATCCACTATAAAACATTTTTTAGCCCACCCTGCCGGAATAGCAGCTGCCCTCTCTGCTATCTGGCAGTCATTGTCGGAAACGACAGACTGGTATTCATGCATACATTTTGTAACTCGTTTAAGTCGTTCCGGACATTTATGTCCGGAATTAATAGATAGCTGTCAATTTGATGCATTTGCTTCAAGGGAAGTAAATCTGTGTACGCGCCATACCTTGGTCTCTTCTGAACTCGCTTTGCTCCCTTATGTCACAATTTTGCCTCTGACTTTGCTTTTGTAGTGGTTTATTGTGGCGAAACGAATCGGTGTAGAGTTTTTCTATATAAAGTCTATACACAAACAAAGTTTTATTAAAGCAAACTATATATATAAGAGGAAAGTTTAATGGTGTGGTTGTTTTTTCTTCTTCAATTCTTGTACGTTAAAGTCTATATATAAAAACCTCTGATCTACCACTTCCCTATGTCTAAACCTGAAGTAAAAACCCTGTAATCTTCTTTCATTTCTTCTTTTGTTTATGCATGTTTTGTTTGTGTGCATGGCTGGAGTGATTTGTGAGGTTTTATTAATAATTCAAAATCACTGCGATGCGAATGAGTTAACAGATTACATTATTTTCTTTCTCCCTTGTCGGCAGGTGGGATGACGACGTCGTGTTCAAGAACTGCGCCAAGGGAGACGAGGCTCGCAAGTCGCGGGGCTTCATCAACGACACTCTGCGATCCGAGTTCCACAAAAAGTTCATGGAGAAATACGTCAAATGAATAACGACAATAATAGCCAGTACATCAAGGACAACTCAAGATCCGAGTTCCACAAAACAATTAAAAAAAGCGAGATTTGAACTTGGGGCACCGAGTTGTGAAGGGCATTCAGGATCATGGCTTATTCCGTAAGTTCTTGGGAATTTGACGAGACGACCAAGATGGATGGTTTCCAAATAAATGAGATATAAAGTTTAAATGTTTAGATATTGCCGGCTCTCTTTTTCTTTTTTCTTTTTTTTGTGTGCAAAACCACTCAAGGAATTTTATTATTTTAAAAAATCAGAACCAGACGTTTGAACAACAAGACATTTCAGCTGAATAGGGTTGTGTGGAACATGAAGAGAAATCGAGGATGTTTGGACATCAAGACGTTTCAGTTGATAGGCCTGTGGAATCCCAAGCAAAATAGGGGGTGCTTAGAGTTGTGATTGGCTTGGGAGTTTGTATATGTATGCTTTGTGCGCGCGTGTGTGTATGCTTGTGAGCGTATGTGCAATAGAGTGAGAGAGAGAGAGAGAGCATGTGAACTTCAACAAGTGACTGATGTAAGCATTTTTAGCAAGTTGTTGGTGTGTGAGTGTTTTCATGTCTAGGTGGCAGAGTTCACTAGGCAACAGCTGGCTTCCCAATAAGAATTGTTGGGAAATAATTAAGGGGAGTAATTTCACGGTGTGTGGGAGTGATCTTGCCTAGTTCAATCGGTCAAACAGGGGAAGTCACTCTACCATCAGCTCTCGTAGCCTATCGACTCGTGTGTTTTGAGCAGGCATACAGCACTTAGAACGCCGTGCGTCATTCTAAAAATGATGTCATTTATATTCTTACCTCTCATTTTGCAAGTTTTATCAGTTTGTGGCCACTGGCCAGCCCTCATTTTCCCCCAAAAATGTTGCTGACTCACATCCTGTGGTTTCAAGCTTCGACGCCATTGTTGCATTGTTGCTATGGTATTTGACCGAGTAATGTAGGTAAGCAACTCTAATTTTCACAAAGTGCTCTCCCCTATTTTTTTCTGAAAGTCGTCTATTGAATTAAAGCGGCCTCATACTATCCAACCTTTTTTTTGTTGGAAGAAAATTGAGCTAATCAACTACTTGTGGCCATGTCGCCGTCTTCACTATCAGCAAGTAAGGGAGAAAGGTGGCAGAGTGGTTAAGACGTTCGCCTGCCAAATGTAATGCGTTGACTGCAGCGTGAGTGACCCGGGTTCGAACCCCTGGAGATCGCATCGCAGCCAGACGCGCCACCCAATTGTTTTTGTTTTTTTGCATGCGATTTTTGTGTGACTGATGAGGAAGGAAAGGGAGGGGGGAGGGGGTAAATTTTGACCAAATGACAACTTTTTCGTTGCCACTGGGTTTACCGTATGCTAAGTGCATGGGCACATGGGACCTCGGTTTATCGTCTCATCCGAAAGACTCCACGTTCAGACAGTAAGGCCTAGTGCAAAGTGAGAGGAAAAATCCCCTTGTACCCAGGTTCGAACTCGGGTTTACTGGACACGAAGCGAACGCGATTACCTCTGTGTCACTCTGCACCAGGAGTTCAGCGTGTGGAGTTCCTTACAAAATCTGACCACTTCCTTAAGCACTGAGGTGTGTTGCTTAGGGGTTATTTTGTGTGTGTGTGTGTGTTTATTTTTCTCACCAAGTTTTATTGATGTATGCGCGGGATTGTTTCTTCTTTTTTTTTTTTTTTTTTTTTTTAAAGGAGTAGGGGGCAGGATTTTCATGATCAATCAATCAATCTGTTTATTGGCTTCATAGCAAGAAGAATTCATCTTGTGCTTGGGGATAAAAACATATTATAAACTAACGCACGTATTAACAGTACGTAAAATGAACAGATACTCTTAGACAGGCCACACCCTCTTCTAAACGTCTACATCTGCACACACGCATACACACACACACACACACGCACACGCAAAAGTATCTCATTATAAAATTGACTTTGAGTCACATTGCTAAGTTTGACTTGACTTTACGTGACTTTATTTACTTGACTTGGTAAACATGGTAATTAGAGAGGGGTACTGATTATCAAATTGACTTGAGTTCACAGTAGTTCTGTTTGACTTGACTTCCTCACATGACTTCATTTGACTTGACTTGGTTAACATGGTCATTAGGAATGTTCCAATTATCAAATTGACTTGACATCACTCAGTTTGACTTCTTCACATGACTTTGTTTAATTTGACTTGGTAAACATGTGTCATTAAGAATGTTCCAATTATAAAATTGACTTCACTTCACTAAGTTTGACTTGACTTCCTCACATGTCTTGATTTACTTGACTTGGTAAACATGTGTCATTAAGAATGTTCCAATTATAAAATTGACTTCACTTCACTAAGTTTGACTTGACTTCCTCACATGTCTTGATTTACTTGACTTGGTAAACATGTGTCATTAAGAATGTTCCAATTATCAAATTGACTTCACTTCACTAAGTTTGACTTGACTTCCTCACATGACTTGATTTACTTGACTTGGTAAACATGGTCATTAAGAATGTTCCAATTATAAAATTGACTTCACTTCACTAAGTTTGACTTGACTTCCTCACATGACTTGATTTACTTGACTTGGTAAACATGGTCATTAAGAATGTTCCAATTATCAAATTGACTTCACTTCACTAAGTTCGACTTGACTTCACAAAACTTCTTATTTGACTTGGTAAACATGGTCATTAGGGATTATCGACTTGACTTCACTAAATTTGACTTGACTTGGTAAACATGGTCATTAAGAATGTTCCAATTATAAAATTGACTTGACTTCACTAAGTTTGACTTGACATCACAAAACTTCATATTTGACTTGACTTGGTAAACATGGTCGTTAGGTATGTTCCAATTATCAAATTGACTTCACTTCGCTAAATTTGACTGAACTTCACGTGACTTCGTTTGACTTGACTTGGTAAACATGGACGTTAGGGATGTACCGATTCTCAAATCGACTTGACTTGACTTCATTAAGTTTGACTTGACTTGAAATGACTTCGTTCGTCTTGACTTGGTAAACATGGATGTTAGGGATGTAGATGTACCGATTCTTAAATCGACTTGACTTGACTTCATTAAGTTTGAATTGACTTGAAATGACTTTGTTCATCTTGACTTGAAATGACTTCGTTCGTCTTGACTTGGTGAACAACGTTATCGGGGGGAGTGCGTTGATTGGAGCTGCAGCCTAAGGAACTGTTCAATATTGCATTTTTGCACATTTTCTTTTACGTTGGTTTTTTTCCCCCCAAGTATTTTGTTCTTTACTTTCGTTGTAAATCACCTTCTCGACGTTGTGTGCTTGTAACGTCCTCTAATATCTCTCTCTTTGACTCTGCCGTCTTTCTTGCTTTCTGTCATCTTCTATCTTTCTCCCTTTTATTGGTCCTAATTCTCCTGCCTATTTTCTATAAAAACCCTTCCACATTTTTTTCCTTTTTACAATTTAGGACATGCCAGTTTTGTTGTTGTTCGCTGGCGTCTAGGCGTGAGACCTTGCGCGCTTGAGTGGGCACCTGTTGTCCATTCTGCAGTGCATATTTGCCTACATGGCCTTTCTTTTTTCTTTTTTTTTTTACTAGTATGTGTTTGTTATCCTTTTTTACTGTTTTTTAAAAACTTGCATCCGATAAGTAGAGCGGCATGGCTCGACGTTTCCAGCACTGTCTAGGTTTATCAGCTATAGGGTACAATAATCAGGCATGAAAACATCTCCGTTTTCTCCGCCTTCTCCGCCTAATTTTTTTTCCGAAATCAACCAATCTCCGCCTTAAAAAAAAAAAAATCTCCGCCTAAAAAAAAAATAAATTCGAAAATCGAATAAAAACTCGGCATGCTGGGTCTTTAAATGGCACGATCATCATTTCACGCCTTCTCCTCCTCCCGACGTCATCACTTCCAAAATGGCGTCTGAAGAGCAAGTCGTGCACGAAGAATGGGTGAAAAAGAAGAAGAAATATCAGGCACGAAAACAGCTCCGCCGTTTCCCTTTTTTATTTTAACAGATTAGCCCCCCCCCTGCTGAACAAAAGTTCTGACGTTAGTTACTTGTGGCGGAAAAAAAAAGTGGTAACTGTCACCCCCCCACAAAACTTCTGACGTCAGCTGAAAATCCGGGTGGAAGGATTTCTCGGCTGAAAAAAATCTCCTTTTTTGGGGAACAGTAGTTTTCATGCCTGAATAATGGAGGTGTCATGCTATGAATTGTACTGGTGTTGTTTTCAGGTTTTGGGACGTTGTTAAGAGTCATGGATGTGTGTTTTGTTATACGTGGTCGAACTTTACGCGGTGACGGTCCTGAGATGACCATAGCTGTTGACGGGACTATAATAGACTAGCTAACTAACTAACTCGTTGTCAATCGACATTACAGTGTGTACTTGTGTCTCTTTCATTATTTCATGCATTTTTTTAAAATTTGTAAATCAACATCGTCAATTGCCTGTTTGGAAAATAAATTTGTGCCTGTTTGGAAAATGTTATTGAAATGCGAGTGCTGATTGTCTGAATGTGTGAGGTTTCTTCTAGAGTTCTAACAGCTAACTAACTTTACGTGTGTGACCCTTTTTGATTACCCCGCCACGTGGGCAGCCACACTCCGACTTCGGAGGAAGGAAGGGGTTAAACATTTTAAAAATAAATATTTGGTACTTTTTGTGAATGTGAATATACTTTACTCAATGAAATAGAACACACACACACACACACACGCACACAAGACCCTCATTCTAATAGCAAAGTAGTGCTGTATTTTTGTGTGTATTTTTAGAAGTGAGATTTCCAGAAACAATAGAATCAAAGAGAAGAGAGGCTCCCAGTAAAGTCATAGAGTAAGACCCATTCATTTACATAATATGTTTTATTATTATTATTATGCTTAAAAGACATGATAACAAAAGGGTCAGATACTGACAATATTATTTAATAATAACAGGGCTCCCAATTATCCCGCAAAACAAGGGGTCCCACAGACTCCTTCACTTACAGTATAGAGGGTCATGGAGGAGGGATAGAGGGTCCCACTCACTCCCAGTGGCATTGCGAATGCTAAAACAAATTTTTCTAGTGCATCCCTGGGACCCTCTGCACATTCTTTTAGAGGGTCCTTAAGAATTTTAGTGCTTCATAGACCCCCAAATGGGAGTCCCTGGGAGCCCTGAATAATGATAATGGATGTTTGTTGCACTCTTTCTCCAAAGAGCTCAGAGCGCTTACAAAGTTAACTTTAGACAATATTATTTCAATAAAGCATTTCAAAAAGGGGGAGGGGGTGGGTGGAGATAGGCAGGCACAGGTTAATAATACCCGGTAATATCAATAAAAGGGGGAGTGGGGGGGGGGGGGGAGGGAGGGGGGCATTTCTAAAGCGCTTTACTCCCTTTGCAGAGAGTTCAAATTGCTTTACATGAAATGCTAAATGCATACAACATTACACAAAATACATCAATTAATCACGAATGAGCTTAAAGTTAAACAAAATGAATAAATTAATCACATAAGCTCAAACCACTGTACAGAGACGTTTACAGCTTCTTTTTCTTCGATCGCTCGGACAGTTTCCTGTCAATTATGAGCGCAGATGCGTCATGCTGCCGTTACGCGCCTAACTAAGAAATAGTTAGGCCCAGCAAGTCCGACTTCGGCTGGAGGAAATCTTTTTGAAAGTGTTTCTTGAAAAAAAAAAAAAAAAGGGGCAGGAGAATGGATCAGAAAGGGCAGAAAGATTGTAGATCTATGACAGCAAGCAAAGGGAAAAGGCAGAGTCAAAGAGAGTGACAGATTAGAGGAAGTTACAAGCACAGAATTCCCAGAAGGTGGGGGAACTATTTATACAAAAGACCCCCGGCATCCCCATGGGGGTGGTGGAATGTTTTTGAGAGTGTTTTGTGAAAAAAAGGGCAGGAGAATGGACCAGGTAAGGCAGAAAGATAGTTAGATGACAGCAAGCAAAAGGAAAAGGCAGAGTCAAAGAGAGTGACAGATCAGAGGAAGTTAAAAGCACAGAACTTCCAGAAAGTGGGGGAACTATTTATACAAAAGACCCCCCCGGTATCCCCACGGGGGGGAGCTTCTGATTAATAAATGACAAAAATAAAGTGAAGAATCGTTCATCTTTTACACAGAAATATTATTCATGGTCCATTTCCTTCACTCAACACTAAGACAGCGCGCGCATAATGTTACGCCCAATAGGAATTCTTCGAAAATAATCAAGGGAAGTAATTTCACGGTGTGTGGGAGTGATCTAGCCTAATTCAATCGGTCAAACAGGGGAAGTCACTCTACCATCAGCTCTCGTAGCCTATCGACTCGTGTGCTTGAGCAGATATACAGAGCACTTAGAACACCGTGCGTCATTCTAAAAATGTATGTATTTACGTCGCAATTTGCAAGTTTTTTCAGTTTGCGGCCAACTGGTCACCCCTAATGTTTCTTAAAAAAATGTTTGCAAGTCGCTGACTGGCATCCTGCGGTTTCAAGCCTCGACGCCATTGTTGCATTGTTGCTATGGTATTTGACCGAGTAATGGAGGTAAACAACTCTAATTTTCACGAAGTGCTCTCCCCTAGTTTTTTTTCCAGAAAATCGTCTATTCGTGAAATTGAAAATGGGCAAAATGGTTTGGAAAAGCACTATGATTATAATGAATGAAAAATATGTTTCGTCAATAAAACAGATCAAGAATCGGAAAGTCCCGAAGTTTAAGAATAATCGAGATGATTGAATGATTACATAACTACATACATAACATAAGTTTTTGGTATCAAGTACATTTTTATCATAAAAAATACATTTTACGATATGGATTCATGCTTTGAAAAATCTTACATTCATTTGATTCTGTGCTTTTTTGTATCGCTGATTAGACATACATGCACACAGAGCAAGAATAAGAAAATGTTTAAGTTATAACAAAAAGTGAAATGCATTCATTTGATTCTGTGGTTTTTCTATCACTGCATACACATACATACACACACAGAGCAAAAAGAACCCCAAAAAATTGACGAAGAAAAAATTGAAGTTATATAAAAAAATTAAATACATTTATTTGATTCTGTGGTTTTTCTATCGCTATATACACATACATGCAAGAAGGGCAAAAAATTTTGCAAAAGAAGGATAATGAATGAAAAATTGAAGTTATAACAACAGATTAGAATAAATTCAAGTTTAAGAATTCTTTCTTGACTGATTTTTCATCATATACATACATAAGTTTTTGGAGCAAGAAGGGTTAAAAAATTGAAGTTATATAAAAAAATGCTAAAATACATTCATTTGATTCTGTGCTTTTTTGTATCGCTGATTACACATACATACACACACAGAGCAAGAAGGGTAAAAAATTGAAGTTATATAAAAAAATTAAATACATTCATTTGATTCTGTGGTTTTTCTATCGCTATATACACATACATGCACACAGAGCAACAAGAAAAAATTGAAGTTATAAAAAAAATTAAATACATTCATTTGATTCTGTGTTTTTTCTACTGATACACATACATACACTTACAGAGAGCAACAACGAAGAAAAGAAAAAGAATAAAATTGAACTAATACATTTTTTTTTTTAAATTGATTTTTTTTTTTACGCATTGGGTTGTAGAGGGGAAGTATTGTTTTTTATTTTGATCTTGTTGGTTTTTTGCTCCTTTTGTTGCCTGTTTTTTGCTCCTTTTGCTATATTTGCTGTTTAATTGTTTGTCTGTGTTGATAAAGGCGCATTCGCCGAAAAAGCCAGTAGTTTTGTTTTGTCTCTTGTGAATAAAATAACGTCACTTTACGCTTGTCGTGTAGTTGTTTGTTTGTTGTATGTTCCAGTGACGTTGCAGTCTGTTTCAGTTTTTTAATACAAAGATGTTAAAATATGCCAATCATCACTGCTTATGAAATCGTATAAGGCAGAGGAAGTTGGTAGGATAGCTAAGGTGTCCGCCTGCCATTTCAATGCATGAGCGACTGGGGTTCAAACCCCAGCTTCGTCCTTTTTTCTTTTCCTTTAACCAGTTTGACTGGAAAAAATCGAACTGAACACTGAGTTCTTCGGACAGGGACCTAAAGCAAGTCTGAACCGTTCGCTTTACGCATGTAAAACAACCCACGGCAGTGAAAAGTCGATAAGATCAGGGTGATTCCTGCTGCTTGGTATGGACCAAACTGATAGCAAGATAATGTTTTAAACTTGAATACCACATGTTTACAAGGGAAAATCACAAACAAATCAATAAATTATATATGTATATAAAAAAAAGACAACAAAGTGAAAGCCCATACATGTAAATAATCATGTAACCCTGTTTTACCTTGACTTACAAAATCTATCGAACATAACAATGGCAGTTAAGTATAGGAATAGTTTCAAGATAGGATTCCTATCAAGAAAAAGTCTACCCTCCCTGAATTCTTGGTACTAATTCTGCAGCATTTGTCAAACTTTTCGTAGTGTGCCAGTGTGCAATGCCAATATAACATGGTGGTCCTAAAAAAATCTATGAACAATTTCAGCATTGTTTGCCAAACTTTTAACTTCGTAGTGTACCAGTGTACAATGCAATATAACATGATGGTCCTAAAAAAAGCTATGAACAATTTCAGCATTGTTTGTGAAACTTTTAACTTTGCAGTGTGCAATGCCAATATAACATGATGGTCCTAAAATCTATGAACAATTTCAGCATTGTTTGCCAAACTTTTAACTTCGTAGTGTGCCAGTGTACAATGCAATATAACATGATGGTCCTAAAAAAAATCTATGAACAATTTCAGCATTGTTTGTCAAACTTTTAACTTTGCAGTGTGCAATGCCAATATACCTTGATGGTACTAAAATCTATCGAACAATGGCAGCATTGTTTGCCAAACTTTTAACTTTGGAGTGTGCTATCCAATATAAAGTGATGGTCCTAAAATCTATGGACAATTTCAGCATTGTTTGTCAAACTTTTAACTTTGCAGTGTGCAATGCCAATATAACATGATGGTCCTAAAATCTATGGACAATTTCAGCATTGTTTGCCAAACTTTTAACTTCTTAGTGTGCAATGCCAATATAGCATGATGGTCCTAAAATCTATGGACAATTTCAGCATTGTTTGCCAAACTTTTAACTTCGCAGTGTACCAGTGCAATGCCAATATAACATGATGGTCCTAAAATCTATGAACAATTTCAGCATTGTTTGTGAAACTTTTAACTTTGCAGTGTGCAATGCCAATATAACATGATGGTCCTAAAATCTATGGACAATTTCAGCATTGTTTGCCAAACTTTGCCAAATCCGGGTGGAAGGATTTCTCAGCTGAAAAAATCTCCTCTTTTTTTGGGAACAGTAGTTTTCATGCCTGATAAATAGTTCCCCCACCTTCTGGAAGTTCTGTGCTTGTAACTTCCTTTAATCTGTCACTCTCTTTGACTCTACCTTTTCCCTTTGCTTGCTGTCATCTACTATCTTTCTGCCTTTCTGGTCCATTCTCCTGTCTTTTTTCAAGAAACACTTTCAAAAAGATTTCCTCCAGCCGAAGTCGGACATGCTGGGCCTAATTATTTCTTACTTAGGTGCATAACGGCAGCATGACGCATCTGCGCTCATAATTGACAGGAAACTGTCTGAGCGATCGAAGAAGAAGAAGAAGAAGAAGAAGAAGAAGAAGGACAATTAGAAAGGGAGAATGACTAGAGATTGCGAAAAACAAAGGAGGCTATACACATCCGACTACAAACGTCTGTCATGAACAGGGACCAGGGGGGGCGGGGCGTCTTCCTTTCAGGGATCTACGACCCGCTTTTCGCCCAATCTTCGTAATATTGGTGGAAACTTCCGAACACCTCAGCTGAGAGTGAGAAGCTGTCATGAAGTCAGTCATTCTGAGGAAGTCCACAGGAGTGGATGAAACTGTCAGTAAAACCAAGGTAAAGTTTGTGTTGTGTAAAGAAGAAATTACCGTATTTTTCGGATCATTAGGCGCTGCTGTGCATAAGGCGAATAGGGAAATTTTCAAGAAAAAAATGAAAGTAAAAGACGCCCTTGTTTATAAGGCAATACACACCTCGCAAAAGAAAGTCAAAGTTTGAAGCCCGTACACGTCCTGTAAACGCTTACCGACCTCCATTACTGCTGTTATAAACAAGACCTGGCTCCCTTTTCAAATAATCGAACTTCCGTTTTATGCAACTTCCAGTTGTTGTGTTTGGACTTTTCTTCGTGAAAACTGGTAGAATTATGGCATTTTAAGCTCTACAACGATGCTTTTTACATCCAAGGGGTTATGGCATCTGTTGGAATTATCGGATGATAATAGGGATTTTGAAGCATTTTAACGTGAGGATTCGTCGTATCGGCGACTCGTTACCACTTTCGATGTTGTGACTCACAGTAGACTGTACTGAGTACGGCAATCGTTGCCTCTCTTCTCACGATTTTGTTCACTAATAGGGCGCCCGCGTTTATTAGGAGCATAGGTCGAAATTGGAGAACAAAATATTGCCTTATAGTCCGAAAATTACAATAGTCAAATGTAAGGAAAGTCCCCAATGTTTTTTGTGAGCACATAAAATGATGATGATGATGATGGAAGCCCTTTCATAGAGGGCAGCACCAGTGGTCCGACTTCCTCTTTACATCGACAAGGGAGGCAACTGCTCGATATCCTCATAAGTGACGGCGCTGATGCGTTTGTCGGCCAACTGCAGTCCCAGGTAGCGTAGACGCATGAGGTAGTCGGAGTGAAACTTGCCGTCCGTGTAATCCATGAAACGTCTGTAGTCATCCTGCAACGCCTGTGAAATAGACACCATCGTCATCGTCATCATCGTCATCATCATCATCATCATCGTCATGGAAATCAGGCATCAGAATAGCCCACGGATCCGCAGATTTCCGCGGTTTTGGTAGCCACTGGCCGTGGTTTTGGCACTGCCGGCCGCGGTTTGTACTTCATGAGGCAGCGCGATCTTATTCTAAAATGGTATTCTTAAACGGTTTGTTTTCATACTGTGCCTTCGGAAACGAAAAATCGCGGCCATATATATATGGTACCGCCACAATAAGTTGCAAAACATATAGACATAACTCAAAACTGGTCAATTTGTTTTTTCTTCCGAGTTTAGAGCTCTCTAGACTTACTTTCACTGTTTCAGAGTTTGTTTTGATGACAGTGATTGTGATTTGGGTTTTAAATGAGTCACTTTAGAGGATATGATCGCCGCGGGAGACTACGATGATGTGAGAACTTTGAACTTTTCCGCGATAAATCGGGTAGCGAATAATCGCAATGATGCCGACTACGGACTAGAGTTTTGTAGGGTCCGACTCGATGTCGACTCCGGGTCATGGCGAGTGTTAGATTGGACTCTGGAGTATTATGATGCCTGGAAATGGAAATGCAATGGCATTGAAAGTGTTCATCGTGTTGGTCATTCCAAATTGTAAACATTTTTTTTTTGTCCACAACACAAACAGATGACCTCTTTACTGACTGTTTCGTCCACTCCTGTGGACTTCCTTGGAGTGAATGACTGGGTGACAACATCTCACTCCATGCTCAGGTTCTCAGGATTTTCCGCAGTCATTTTCCTACAGATGACAAGACTGTGTGATGGCAATTGCCCCCTCAGATGGCAACAATCACCCTCCGAACATGCTGCGTTTGAGTAGATCTAGATTTAGACACACTGTGTTTCTCGCCATCAAGCTATCTGGGTCAATCTCAATGTTTATTTCTTTGCGAGTTCTCAACGTTTTGCAAGTTAGATCAGTTTGTAACCCCTCTTTCTATTTAAAATGTTTGCAAATCGTTCACTCGCTTCGCTTCACTCTTCAACGCCATTGTTGCTATGGTATTTGACCGAGTAAGTAAGGTAAACAACTCTAATTTTCACAAAGTGCTCTCCCCTAGTTTTTTTCCAAAAATCGTCTATTGGACCAGAAACTACCGAAATATTGAGTTTTCCATTCCTCATGTGAAGTGACGTCTTTCGACTTATGTCTCTGTTTTGCACACATTGAAATGTAAAGAGCGCCTGGCTGGGAGGTCTTTGGTTCGAATCCCATCATAGGCGAGGGTTTTTTCCGTCCTGGACCGACTCCTACCCAGAGTGAGTGGCTGTGGGCTCAATGGGAAGACTGAAACCACACAGTCGAGCTTCATCCGCTTAACGGATGCGATTCTGAGAGTGTTGCTCTATTTTCAAGACCAACACTGCAGGTGTCTGTAGTTCTCGGGCCTGGTTAATGCCGGGATATCATTATGAAAGGAAGCATAGAATACAGCCCTGTCATGCAGCCTCAGACAAATACGGAACTCCATAGCATCATCATCATCATCATCATCATCATCATTGTCATTCGCCGCATTTCCATCAATCATTTTTTTTAAAAAAGTCTCAAATTCTGTGGCTTTGCATGCCCTGCTCTCATGGTGACCTCAGTTTCGGTTTCCAATCCAGTCTATGCCTTGGTGCGTTCGGGTCAAAGTCATGGGGATCAGTGTGTTCTGGGGAACTGTCGGTGGACGGTCGTGGTGGCGCCCTCGGAGGAGGACCTCACTCACGCTGGCTCCGCGACTAAGAGAATAGTGTCGTCAGTAGGGGGCTTAGTAGGTGGTGTCCTGAACAGGCTCCGCTGAACTCCACCGAAGTGACTCAGCAGCAGTGCAGTGTCTCCTCGGTTGGTTGCCTCCTGATGGCCTAACATAGATTCGCTCCTCTTGGACTGATGGTTTCGGATTCTGCTACCTGAACGTGCGGAGGTGTGGCTGTGAATTGGGAATTGGAATGAGCGGCGTGGGAGCAACGCCACTGTACAACCCAGAAGATGGGACAGCAAAATGTTTTCAATGACATGTAAAGAGCGTCTTACTCTGAAATCCGTCTCCACCCGCCGTTTATGAGCCAGTTCTCTGTCGTATTTCTGCTGAAGAACATTGTGCCTGCACAAAGAAGCACACATCAAAATAATAATAATAATAATAATGGGAATTTATATAGCGTTCTTTCTCACATGAGCTCGGTGCGCTTTACATTGATAACAAGAACGTCAGAGGCAAACAAATAATGAATCATTAGAAAGTAAAATAAACGCGATGCTTGCACGCAACGTTCTCTTTCTTCCTCACACACACACAGAGTCACACACACACACACACACACACATGGCATCTTCCTGAAGGTTGAAATTCATGTAGTTAATTTCATTATAGTACGCGCGCACACGTGTGTGTGTGTGTGTGTGTGTGTGTGTGTGTGTGCACAGGTTGCTCATTAGTCATTTCTGTTAGTTTTAATAACTGTTATTTATTATGCGCTTGTTGAATGAACAATTATTTGTAAAGCGCTTGGGGCCCATTCGAGGTAAAGTGCTGCATAACAAATGCATATATCATTGTCCTTATTACCATATTTTTCGGACTACAGTGGAACCTCCCTTATAAGACTCCCTCCCATATAAGACCTACTTTTGAAATCAATAAGACCTACTTCTCTGAGACATTGCCCTTCTTTGTAAGTATTAAAATTACCTCCCTTATAAGACCCCTCCCTTATAAGACCTCATTTGGGATGATTTTTGAAGGTCTTATAAGAGAGGTTCCACTGTAGTACAAGCCGCACATTATTAACCCCTTGACTGCCACCAACGTATCACGTACTGACCTGATGACATCACTGATGACGTCATCAGATGAAGAGGAATAACTCTGATATGCTGGCTTTTGCTCGAACACAGTCAAGAGAGTAATATCCCCAGACCAGTTTTGCCAGATTGGCTCTATCAGTTGTCTTTTTCATGGCATGATTTGCCCAATGATTTTTTCTTTCATTTTCTCTGGCAGTCAAGGGGTTAAAAGCCCCCCCCCCCCCCAACATTTTTTTACATTATGTTTTCAGGGGTAGAGTGGTACAGCAGTAGCACGTTCGTCTCGTGTCAAGTAAACCCGAGTTCGAACCTGGGTACAGGGGATTTTTCCTGTCACCTTGCACTAGGCCTTATAACGGTTTGAACGTGGAGTCTTTCGGATGAGACGATAAACCGAGGTCCCGTGTGCCCATGCACTTAGCACACGTTAAACCCAGTGGCAACGAAAAAGTTGTCATTTGGTCAAAATTTACACACACACACACACACACTCCTTTCCTTCCTCGTCAGTCACACAAAAATTGCATGCAAAACACACAAAAACAAAATTGGGTGGCGCGTCTCTGGCTGCGACACGCTCTCCAGGTGGGAGCAACCCGAATTTCACAGAGACGCCTCTGTGACTATAAAGTACCTAGTACCTAATACAAAATTCAGATTTAGTTATTATATTTGCTTACTACAGACAAACCTCTATTTTAAGACTTCCAAAATGTCCGGAAAAATCAGTCGTAAATTGGAGGGGTCGTATGACGGAGGTTTTCACTGGCAGCCGTAGAAAGAAAAAGTTCAGCACAGTTCATACTCTCTTCTTCATGCACACATACAATGACATATTAAAACTGGATTTGGGTCTTTCCAACTCCATAGGATTGTGCAATCGATATTACAGTTTCACTTTGCCGACTTCTTTTAATCACCTCCACTCTCGTCCAAAGTCAGTGGTTTTCTTTTTCAAAGTCAGTGGTTTTCATGCTTTTCCTACGCTCTCCGCCATCTTTTCTACAACAAGGGAAGCGACTCCGCATTCAGGCCCTTGACCGTGGTTGTTTCCCTTTGCTCGAAGTCTATGCAGACGACAGCAACGGTCGTAAAAACCAACAAAATGGCGGTCGTAAGTCGCGTTTTAGAGGAAGTCGTTTACATAGTAAAATGCATCCGTGCCAACAAATCCGGTCTCAAATGAGAGGTGGTCGCTTAACAGAGGGTCGTAAAATAGGGGTTTGTCTGTATAGTGGAACCTCAGTACTGCGACCACCCTACAGACTGGCCAAAACTGTCCCTAATTGTGAGGCGGTCGCTGTACACTGAAGAAGATAAGAAACTGAGTAAAACTGTCTGATTACTGAGGTGTCCACATTATAAAGTGCAGGAGTCTCAGTCTGGGGGGAAAAAGTATCGCCTTATAGTCCGAAAAATATGGTAGTAGCAGGGTCGGTAAGAATACCCAATTGTACCCAATCGGAGTGAGTGTATGTATACTGTATGGGTGTGAGTAATCCAATCCAAATATACTTTATAAGTACTTTTTTGCTTGGCGTGGCTGTTTACCCTCTAGTGGAAAATAAAACTCAAGGCTATTTTTCCTCACACTCTCCTTTGAAACTTGTCTCTCTCTCTCTCTCTCTCTCTCTCTCTCTCTCTCTCTCTGCCTCTGTGTCAGTCTCTCTCTCTTTCTCTCTCTTTCTCTCTCTTTCTTTCTCTCTTTGTGTCTGTCTCTCGATCTGTATGACGGTGTGTATCTCTCTCCTTCTTTGTCTCTGTCTCTCTCTCTCTCTTTCTTTCGCTGTGTGTATGTCTCTCTCTCTCTCTCTATGTCCCTGTCTCTCACTGTCTTTCTCTGTCTCCATTTCAGACTCTCTCTCTCTTTGTATGTCTCACTCTCTCTGTCTCTCTGACTATCTCTCTCTCTCTCTATGTCCCTGTCTCTCACTGTCTTTCTCTGTCTCCATTTCAGACTCTCTCTCTCTCTCTCTTTGTATGTCTCACTCTCTCTGTGTCTCTCTGACTATCTTTCTTTTTCTGTCCTACAGCTGGGTACGGTTGGGTCCGATTGGGTACGATTGGGTATTCTTACCGACCCGCAGTAGCATCATCTCTATTACCATCAATATAATCAGTGAACTTGCTTGTGGTTTAACCCTTTCACCGCCAATGTCGCATTTTTGCACCACAATGATTTAACACCCGTGTCACTAAAACTCTTGAAATCAGGGTCTATTATTCAATGATATTGTGTTCCTAAATTTAGGTAGTAAGGATTGATCTTATTTTAAAATGTGTCATAGAAAAATCCCACAACATTGCAGACGAAATATTTTCTGTAGCCAAGTAAGTTTAATGGAATTTTTTGGCTCAAAGATGGCTGGCGGTGAAAGGGTTAAATGATCAAGCTCCGCATGATGAATTTTACCCACTCTTTCTGCCTCCTTCTCACAGTCTATTAGTATTAACGTCGTTATTATCGTCAACATTACTACTGAACTATGCCTTGGCATGAGGCTGTGTCAGACCAGCTGACATAAGCTAGAACGCCAAGGCTACATCAAAATGTTGTTATGCTCTGAATGGTTGTGCGGGGATTGTCTTAAGCCATGACAAGCTCCCAGCATAGCATCATCAGTCTAAAATCCCCCGAAGACGGAGTGTGGCTCCCCACATGGCGAGGTAATCGAAAACGGTCACACACGTAACGTTCTCATCCCTAGCTGATGCATTTGTACCTTAGTGTTCAAGTGCTTCTCGCTGTTGGGATGATCCCTGGAGTCTTTTAGCTAGGGTAAGCCAACCAACCAACCAACCAATTACTGAACCTACTTGTGGGTCAAGCGGTCGATTTCCGCCTGATGAATTTTGGCCACTCTCTCGGCCTCCCTCTTCGCCTCTTCCTGGCACTCCCGCCTCGTTCTGGCGATCACTTCCTGTTCCCGGTGCTTGAACGATTCCTGAAAAAAAAGTCAACCACAGAATCACATTTTTGTTTCTCACTGTGCATGTGTGTGTGTGCTTTGTTGTGTGTGCGTGTGTTCTTCAATTCAACATCCTTCCAAACTTCCAGAAGTTGGGGGAACTATTTGTACAAAATAAAACCGCCCGGTTTCCCCACGGGGAGGCCTCTTTATCTCACACTGGCAGTTTTCAAAGCCTCAACTATTTCCGTAGATCGTTGCAGGCGGCAGCGATTGCCTCCCTTTGTTTTTCTCTCCCCCCCCTCTCTCTCTCTCCCTCCCTCTCTCTCTTCTTTGATTGTTCAGACATATTTCTTTGATCGCTCAGACATGTTTCCTGTCACACGAGCACAGATGCGTCATGCTGCCATCATGCGCCAAACTAAGAAATAGTTAGGCCCAGCATGTGCGTCTTCGGCTGGGGGGGAAATCTTTGTAAGAGTTTCACGAACAAAGGCAGGATGAGATTATGGACCAGTAAGGCAGACGAAAGATAACAGATGACAGTAGGCAAAGGAAAAAGACAAGAGTCACAGAGAGAGTGACAAATAAGAGGAAGTTACGAACACAGAACTTCCAGAAGGAGGGGGAACTATTTGTACAAAAGACTCCCACGGGGGGTGGAGGGTGGAGGGTGGAGGGGTCTCTCTCTCTCTCTCTCTCTCTCTAACCCTAGCAGCTTTCAAAGCTTCGGCGACGGCTCTCTCTCTCTCCAAGGCAAACTCGTTCCTGAGCTGCTTCCGCAGATCGTCGCAGGCAACATCGATCGCCTCCCTTTGCAGGCGCTGGCACTCCTCCCACTGTGCCGCCAGTGCCTCCTCCTTCTCCTTGTTCATCTTCTTCGTCAGCTCCTTCGTTCGCTCCTCCTCCGCTCGGTCTCTCTGCTCGCACACTCGCTGGGCCAGGCGCTCGAAATACTGACACATAGAGACACAGGGTAACACTGGCCCGTCTATAATATAATACGCTAAGGCCCGAAGTGTATAAAGCACATGGGTGCAACTTTTCCTGGTATACTAGGATTTCCTGTTTTTGAATTTTACCAGAAAAGGGATTTCCTTTTTTTTAAATTTGTTAAACAAGATCTTTGTGTGTCTACTGTATATTTTTCAAACGCTTTAAAATAAGCATTTGTATAAATTGTGGAATAAAACCAAACTAAAATACCTTCATAAATAAAAATTTTCTTCAGCAGCTGCAGGGGGACATTACCCCTAGACCCCGGCCTCTCAGGGTTTTTTTCATTTTGTGTAGTTGCACCCATGTAAGGGGCTGAGCACATTACACGCGGAAATGCGTGTACTTATCCCATCCGCATATTTCTCACTTTCTTTTACTTATTTGCAGATATGCTCATGAGGTTTCCGTGTGTAATGTGCACAGCCCCTAAATTACCAATCTTTTAAGTTATTATCAATCTTTCAAATCGCTGACCCGTTTTGTTGTCACCGACTCATTTCTGTATGTCCAAAATTGTTGACACTGGCACGCACTGGCCCATTCTTGTTATCGCTGACCCAATTTTGTTACATTGGAACCTCCCTTATAAGACCTTCAAAAGGGAGGGGTCTTGTAAGGGAGGTAATTTTAATACTTACAAATAAGGGCAATGTCTGATGAAAATGATGTTTTACGTCCTCTCGGTCATAGACACATATGGGACATTTGTAAATACAAATATGGTGGGAACAATACAGGCTGCAATGCCCAGAGGCAGTGCAACACCAGCAAAGTCCCGAGTTTTTAACAAAATAGATAGGTGTAGCGGTAACCACGCCTCGGTTAAACCTCATCGGCTATGGTACCGCCACATTGTCTAAACATAGAATTGACAATGTCTCAGAGAAGCAGGTCTTATATGGGAGGGAGTCTTATAATGGGAGGTCTTATAAGGGAGGTTCCACTGTATTACTGATCCATCTCTGATTGTCCAAGATTGTCAACATTTCTTGTCAATGACAAATTTTGGTTATTACTGACCTTTTTTTTTTTTAAAGACCCACCAGGTCACGTGTCAAAATCATGGGTTTCACATGTTTTCCCTCTTACAGCTGGTGAGAAATCTTGTTTTGAGAAGGTTTGACCCCCATACAAATGCCCCCAATTCAAAATGAAGCATCATTTTAAAGAGAAGCCTCAATTTGAAGTTGGGGACATTTTGTATGTGGGTCACAGCTACCTAGAAAAAAACAAGGGACTTAATTGTGGTGCATCAGTGTGTCTTTAACACTGACTCATTTTTCCTTACAACCAACCCATTGTTCCTATCACTGACCCATTTTTCTTATCACTGACTCATTTTTTCCTATGACTAACTGACATATCACTGACCCATTTCTGTTTGTCCAGCGCTCTCTGTCTCTCATCGTCTTTCTCCTGCCTCAGTCGCTTCATGGCTGCGCGAAGTTCACGCGTTGCTCGTGCCTCAGCCTCTGTCACGGCATCGTCTATGGCCTTCTGCCGATCCTCACGATCATCAGATTTGGTCAGCGACAGTAACTTGTCGCCTAGCTCTGTAACAGGTAGTCATTACATTGCAAGCATCTGTCACGGCATCGTCTACGGCCTTCTGGTGATCCTCACGATCGTCAGATTTGGTCAGCGACAGTAACTTGTCGCCGAGCTCTGTAACAGGTAGTCATTACATTGCAAGCATCTGTCGCGGCATCGTCTACGGCCTTCTGGTGATCCTCACGATCGTCAGATTTGGTCAGCGACAGTAACTTGTCGCTGAGCTCTGTAACAGGTAGTCGTTACATTGCAAGCATCTGTCGCGGCATCGTCTATGGCCTTTTTATCGGTGAAAGTAAAACATTCTCTCAATCCTGAATTAATACTGTATTTTTATGGCTGTACGGTGCATCTTACTTATAAGCCCCCCCCCCCCCCCCCCCCCCCCCGATTTTACACAAAATTCAGGTGTGTGGGTTTTTTATATTATGAGGCGCAGGGATCTCACTTTGGGAAGAAAGTATGACCTTATAATAGCTATAGTAAAACAAAAAAAGGTACTTTTTAATGTTCTCTGAATCTACTGTAAAAACTGGACTATAAGACGCAGCCGTATATAAGCCGCATCCCTTCAAAATGTTACGTATTTATTCACATAGAAGCCGCACCAGTTTATAAGCCGCAGAGAAAATTATATATGCATAAAGCAACACGCATAGAAATTCTCCTATCAGAACATGAGTATAGGGGAAGACGGGGTAAAAAGCGCATGGGCGGGTAAGAAGCCCACCCCAATTATCTCATGAAATAAAGCAAATGTCAGTCTCATTTTGCCCATGAGACGAGCGTTAATGTCTAGCATTCTTCTCATGGGCAAATTTTACTGAAATTTTCTTTATTTCATGAGATAATTGGGGTGGGCTTCTTATCCACCCATGCGCTTTTTACCCCGTCTTCCCCTATACTCATGTTCTGATAGGAGAATTTCTATGCGTGTTGCTTTATGCATATATAATGTTCTCAGACACTTTAAACATGAGATTTGAATCTATTGATTACCAAAACCAGTTCTGAGTCAAAATAGGCTGAAGAATGTGGCCAGAAACAGATTTAAGCATACTGATAAATGTAGAATGGAAACAACTCCACAGATAAGTCGCATCAGTCTATAAGCTGCATAGGCCATGTTGAGGAAAAAAGTAGCGGCTTAAAAATTAGACCGCATTCTACAGAAGCTTAAAATACCCATTCCTGAAATGGTGACCACATTAGCATAGAGTGGCACAGTGGTAGCGTGTTCACCTCATGTCAAGTAAACCTGAGTTTGAACCTGGGTACAGGGGATTTTTCCTCTCACTTTGCGCTAGGCCTTACGGTCTGAACATGGAGTCTTTCGGATGAGACGATAAACCGAGGTCCCGTGTGCCCATGCACTTGGCACACATTAAACCCAGTGGCAACAAAAAAGTTGTAATTTGGTCAAAACTTACCCCCACCCCCTTTCCTTCCTCTGTCACACAAAAATCGCATGCAAATTTTTTTTATATATATTGGGTGGCGTGCCTTTGGCTGCAATGCACTCTCCAGGTGGGAGCAACCCGAATCACAGAGACGCCTCTGTGACTATAAAGTACCTAATACCCACACACACACACGCACATACTCACACTAATTCTCTCCCTATCTCCCCCCCTCTCTCTCTCTCTGTGATGACAGATCAATACAACCAATACATTGATCGGTGCATAACAGCCAGAGTCAATTGATCAATAAAATCAATCTATTTCCCAGTGTAGTGTAGGACAGGATCAACAGATCAATGCGCTTCTGGTCACCCCATGGATGATCACTCTACTAGCTTATTCAAGTTATTGTCAGTGAAATTCAAAAACCTTGTATCTCAATTTTTTATTATTTTTACTTAGATACATAGTCAGCTTTCTAATTTTTCCCACCACCTTCCACCAAAAGTTCGTATCTCTAATGACTTTCTATCTGGGGTAAATGAGGTTGTGAAAATAGAAGAAAAACTCGTAAGTCCCAAATTCAGATCTAGTTAAGGACAAAAACCTCGTAGACGTACCTTCGTTCTTTTCAAGTCTAAAAATAATTTTTTTAAGTAATTTTAACAAAATGCAGGACTAAACTCGCAATGTCTTGAACACCATATTCATCATAGTTAATCAATTGTAGTCAATGCGGATCATTTTTAAAACAGTTTTTTAAATGTTTCTCAAAACTACCAAAATTGAGTTACAAGGTTTTTGAATTTCACAGAAGTTATTTTCCTCCCATTTGTCAAACAGAAGGTAAAATTTATTTTTGCCACATGGAAGCCAGAGCAAAAGAGAGACAAAGAAAGAGAGAGTGAGTTTGTGGTCGCTAAGAAACTGCCTTCAAATGAAATGCCACTTTGTGTCATTGTTGTTGTATCCTGGCTTAAAGACTTCAGGGATAAGCCCATCGGCCGAAATATTTGAACACTATGGTACAAATGCACAAGCTAGGGGTGAAACCATTATATGTATGACCCGTTTTTGATTACCCCGCCATGTGAGCAGCCATACTCTGACTTTGGAGGATACCTTGTGTCAAAGGCTTCTTTCTTTTCCTTCGACCGCTCAAGACAGTTTCCTGTCATATGAGCGTAGATGCGTTATGCTGCTGTTATACGCCTAACTAAGAAATAGTTAGGGCTCAGCACATCCGTATTCGGCTGGAGGAAATCTTTTATAAGAGTTTATAGAACAATAAAGGACAGTAAGCACAAGGGAAAAGGCAGAGTCAAAGAGAGTGACAGATTAATTTAAAGAAAGTTACTAGCACAGAACTTCCAGAAGGTGGGGGAACTATTTGTCTGAAAGACCCCTGATATCCCCAAGGGGGTGTCTAGGGCTAAGAACCATAACTCCACCTAAACCGCTAATTTATTCCTTGGTGAAGGGGAGGTAACCTGACTCCTGTCAAGAGCTTCAGCCTTCACTTCACAATGTGAGTTACGCTGTGTACAAAGTGCCTGCGACTCTGTGTGTGTGTGTGTGTGTGTGTGGGGGGGGGGGGGGGGGGGGGTGTGTGTGGTGTGTGTGTGTGTGTGTGTGTGTGTGTGTGTGTGTGTGTGTGTGTGTGTGTGTGTGTGTGTGTGTGTGTGTGTGTGTGTGTGTGTGTGTGTGTGTGTGTGTGTGTGTGTGTGTGTGTGTGTGTGTGTGTGTGTGTGTGTGTGTGTGTGTGTGTGTGTGTGTGTGTGTGTGTGTGTGTGTGTGTGTGTGTGTGTGTGTGTGTGTGTGTGTGTGTGTGTGTGTGTGTGTGTGTGTGTGTGTGTGTGTGTGTGTGTATGTGTGTATGTGTGTATATGTGTGTGTGTGTGTGTGTGTGTGGTGTGTATGTGTGTGTGTGTGTATGTGGTGTGTGTATATATGATGTGTGTGTGTGTGTGTGTGTGTGTGTGTGTACATATGTGTGTGTGTGTGTGTGTGTGTGTGTGTGTGTGTGTGTGTCTCTGTGTGTGTGTGTGTGTATATATATACATGATGTGTGTGTGTTTGTGTGTGTGTGTGTGTGTGTGTGTGTGTGTGTGTGTGTGTGTGTGTGTGTGTGTGTGTGTGTGTGTGTGTGTGTGTGTGCATGTGTTATACGTTTGACCATGTGTTATATGTCAACGATTATGTCAACAACAAAATCTGCACATATGCTAAAAAGCATGAGCACACAGACATAGACATGGAGAGAGAAAGAGAGGGGGGGGGGGGAGGGGAGCAAAAAAAAGGAGAGAGAGAGAGAGAGAGAGAGAGAGAGAGAGAGAGAGAGAGAGAGAGAGAGAGAGAGAGAGAGAGAGAGAGAGTGAGTGTGTGTGAGTGTGTGTGTGTGTGTGAGTGTGAGTGTGAGTGTGTGTGTGTGTGTGTATGCGTGCGTGCGTGCGTGCGTGCGTGCGTGCGCGTGTGTGCGTATGTCTAAGAAATAAAGAGAAATGAAGATGAAAAAGAGACAGAGAGAGTTCTAACAGCAATCACCAGGCATGTCAGAACACAATCGCTTTCCCTTGTTGACAGATATAAGGGCGGGTATTAATTATTATCGGCTCAACGCACTAAATCACGATTCACTTGAGCCAGTAATACCTATACTTAGTCTAGCGTGTGTCGCCAACACTCCTTCCCTGCTAAGTATTATTCCTTCCAATTGTCTAAATAGATCTACTCTAAAGCCTTTAATGCCCACTCACCAATGATATTACCGTGGCTAACTCGTTGCGTGGTGAGGGTCGTCTTCTGAAGCATACGCTCCAGAGTTTCCAGCGGGTCGCGGGTCCGTCTGATCACCCGTGTCGACATCTTGGCTCGCTGTGTTTCCCTAAAACACGGAATCACACGATGATTTTACTGAGCTATCGCGTGCCCACTCGGGGCGGAAGTTTACGGTTGCTTAGTGTCCGCGCTGCGCGTGCGTCATGCTCTCGCGCAATAATAAAACAAATAGGATCGGGATATGGACTGAGTAACTATATTTCTTGTACTGTGTGTATTGTTTTGCTTATTTTATTATTATAAAACATTCTTACGAAGCATTCAAGTTATCTGAAGTAAAGTTGGGTCACATGATTATTTCTAGTTGAAGTATTATTCTAGAAACCGCCATACACCAAGTATCTAAATCCTGTTCCCTCTCAGGTTTTCCTCAACTAAATAAATACCATTTGACACGAGAAAACTCGAGACAGCTTGTTGCAAACATGGCGCAGATTGTAGACGAACCTTTTCCCGTTGAAGGCATTTTGCCGAAAAAGGAGACCGGTGCGGCCAATTTCCTCTCCAAATACCCCGAGTATGATGGAAGAGGGGTGACCATTGCAGTTCTGGACACGGGCGTGGATCCGGGAGCGCCAGGGTTGCAGGTAAGAACTTCATTAGTTTTGACGAGTCATCTGCTCTGACGTCTGCTAGGGACGCGCATCTGTTAACAGTGAATTCGACTAGAGCGAGTTTGTTGCTCGTGTTTTGTCGTTAACGGAAAAATAAATATTCTAATGCCTCTTTCACATTGCATTTCGGTGAAGCTAACCTGACCCGGGTTGACGCTCTTAACAGAAAAAGAGCCCACAAAAAAACCTTGAACCGATGGTTGTCAGTTTCAGTTGGCTTCTTTGTGTCCATCCCGGTCGCTAGTCATTACGTAATCACCTAATGGCCTATGGCCATATTCAGCCACTACACATTATGCCCATGGATTTTGTGTCCCCAACGCAAGAACAGAGCAATATCGTAGCTCCTTCATTCAGACTGCCATGGAGTGGAACCAACAGAGCGAGGCCTGTCGCAGTCAAAAGTGTAGCTCGTGCAAATCTGCCACTCGCTACTATGAGAGTGTGTATTTGCGACATTGAGCATGAACCACAAATTTCACTTTTTTTGTAGGGTTAGGGTTAGGTAAATGGTTCAAGTAAAGAAAGAGTGACATTTGTGGTTCAAATCAAATTCACTTTATTATCTCCCAAGGAGAAATTTTGTTCAGGTGCCAGAATAACAAAGACATCGACATTCAGCATGCATGAATAGGAGCAAAAGTTACACATAATACACACTTAAAAATACACATTATATGTGGATACATACACGTCTAAGGATAAGCATGCATAGTTTCTTTTAACACGATGAACACACATTTAAACCTAAAAGGATCATGAGTTTAGGAGGTGGATGGATCTGGGGATGAAGGATTTCTGTGCCCTGGAGTTGACTTTAGAAGTTTTGTAGCGACGTCCAGAAGGTAATAGTTCGTAATGTTTGTTCAAAGCATGGGAGGTGTCATTTACAATCTTCCTGGGTTTATGCTTGGTTCGTCTTTCGTACATCTCATTCAAACCCGAACTACTTTGTTATAATGTCTTTGGCAATGTACATCACATTGCGCTGACCGATCCACGGGATCTGGCTGGCTGGGCCAAGCTTCCTGTTTACTTCTTTTCTGCTATCTGCTTGCTTCTTCTTTATTTTTGAACTCGCGCATTTCTGTAGATCATCAAGTTAGACAGCGACAGAACAGTCAGCAGTGAAGGAAGGAAGGAAGTGCATCCCATAGTCACTTAGCGTCCAATATATGAGACGGCATGACGAAGAAAACTTGAAGACAACAATAAAAGATTTTATACAGTCCTAAAAAATACTGAGGGTACTTAATGATCCTTCAGATTAGACCTAAAACCGAGGTCCCATGTGCAAACTCACGCTCAAGATCTTGCGCGTACGTTAAAACCCATTCCACTATTCGGTAGGAGTAGGCCATGCTGTGCCTGGGGAATGGATGACACGAACTCACAAGTGACAAAGTATGCATCCTGTGCGCCAATAGCAGTCTAAACACAGATTTTGTGCGTGGGACAGGATAAACATCCCCAATCGAAAGAAGAAGAAGCTTTTGCATTCACTCACTCCTTCCCCTAGTTATCTTCTTACTAAACCTTACTAAACTCTTTTGTATCCACCCCAAATCTCCTAAACAATATTTTTCAACTGTCCTCTTATTTCAGATCTGTTAAATATGTTTCTTAATAGTAAATGCTTTAACCCTTTTACTGCCAGCCATCTTTGAGCCAAAAATGTCCATTAAACTTAGTTTGCTACAGAAAAGATTTCGTTTGCAATATTGTGGGATTTCTCTGTGACACACATTGGTGGTGAAAGGGTTAAAGATGCAGTGCATCTGGCTTTGAACACCAGTTATACGTCAATAATTGCTGATAAAATGGCAGATGGACATTATCGGAAGAAGAGGAATATTCTACAGCTTAGTCCTTTGTAGAAGACTATGAGTCTGATGCCACAGTATGACACAGCACAGCATAGTACAGTGCAGTACAATGGGGGTCAATGCAATACAATGCACTTTTATAATGCAGTACAGTACAGTATGGTCTGTATTAGGTAGGTAGGTAGGTAGGTAGGGACAAAACAAGCCGTAAAGCTTTTTCAAACAGTCCCATCTTTTATGATTTTTCTGGTAAATGTTTCTTTTTGGTCAAGGTTGATGCGGCATAAATTTTCCTCATAAATCATTATTAGTCATAGCTTCTAAAAACTTCTAAAAATTTTGGTAATGTATCCAGACGATTTTTAAACATATTAGTATGAGGTGCACATTTTATGTCAGTAGGCAATTCGTTCCACATGTTAGTAATTCTGTTACCAAAGCAATTTTTGCAGATGATCAGTGATGGACGATCCAATGTGATCGATTTGGGGGACTCCACAGTACAATGCAATACAAACAATACAATACAAAACAACACAGTACAGTATGATCTGTATTGCAGATGACCAATGATGGACGACCCAAGATGATCGACTTGGTGGACTCCACAGTACAATGCAAACAATACAATACAAAACAACACAGTACAATACAATGTGGTACAATACAGTACAATATGATCTGTATTGCAGATGACCAGTGATGGACGACCCAAGGTGATCGACTTGATATAGACTCCACAGTATGTACAGTACAATACAACTCAATACAATATAAGTTATAACACAGTACAATACAATACAGTACAGTATGATCTGTATTTCAGATGACCAGTGATGGACGACCCAAGGTGAATGATCGACTTGTGGATGTGACAGGGTCTGGTGAAGTGGACACTACTGTTCAATACAACACAGTACAATACAGTATAGTACAATACAGTACGATGCAGTATGATCTGTATTGCAGATGACCAGCGATGGACGTCCCAAGGCAATCAACTTGGTGGATGTGACACTGACAGGGTCTGGTGAAGTGGACACTACTGTACAGTACAATACAGTATAGTACAATACAGTACAATATACAATATGATCTGTATTGCAGATGACCAGTGATGGACGTCCCAAGGTGATCGACCTGGTGGACGTCACAGGGTCTGGTGACGTGGACACTACTGTGCAGTACAATACAGTATAGTACAATACAGTACAATATACACTATGATCTGTATTGCAGATGACCAGCGATGGACGACCCAAGGTGATTGACCTGGTGGACGTGGCAGGTGGACACTACTGTTCAATACAACACAGTACAAATCAGTATAGTACAATACAGTACAATATACACTATGATCTGTATTGCAGATGACCAGCGATGGACGTCCCAAGGTGATCGACCTGGTGGACGTCACAGGGTCTGGTGACGTGGACACTACTGTACAGTACAATACAGTATAGTACAATACAGTACAATATACAATATGATCTGTATTGCAGATGACCAGCGATGGACGTCCCAAGGTGATCGACCTGGTGGACGTGACAGGGTCTGGTGACGTGGACACTTCTACTGTGGTCGAGGCCCAGGATGGAGAAATCACCGGACTGTCGTCACGGAAACTCAAGGTAAGCAGGGGGAGGGGGAGCCAGTCGTCAAATGGTCAAATTACATATTCACAATAAAGAAGAAGAAAAAAAATATATATATATACCCAACCCCCTCCCAAAGTGTGTGGTACACAAATTAAAACATAATGTTATGGGCCCAACTTTCTAACTTTGCTTTATTTCGTCATTATTTTTTTCATCTCTCAGATCCCTGCTGCATGGAATAGCCCCACAGGCAAATACCACGTGGGCCTGAAGCCGGCCTACGACCTGTTCCCCCGCACCCTGATGGACCGCGTGAAGAAGGAGCGCAGGGAGCACCTGTGGGACCCGCAGCACCGCGTCGCATCTGCCGAGGCTGCCCGCAGGCTGGAGGACTTTGACTCCCAGAATGCATCCCTGTCTACCTTGGTAGGTTTTTTTGCTATTATTAAAATTGTTGTTCGAGAAATCCAGATAAAGACAAAAACACAATGACAAACACCGACGTTTCGAGGCATAGCTCTTAGTCCCGGTAAAAAACAGAAAAACCAATGATGAAATGTAAAAAAAAGGTCATAAAAATAAAATAATACAATGACGTCTTAAAGTAGGAATAGGGGTTGTTCGATCATGTCATGAAAAACAACTGCAATAACAATAAGCTATACATATAAAAATTGTGTAATGAGGGAAACTGAATCGAAATGGGTAAGGGTGGGAAGGGGGGGGGGGGGGGGGGAAAGGGACAGGTGGGTTTTTGTTGTTGGATGTTGATGTTGACGTAGCCTGGCTAAAAGACTTCCCATGGATCATCCCAACAGCCGAAGCGCTTGAACGCTATGGTACGAATGCATCAGCTTAGGGATGAGAACATTACGGGTGTATTGACCGTTTTTTGATTGCCCCGCCAGGTGGGCAGCCACACTCCGTCTTCGGGGGATGCGTTGGTAGGTGTGGCATGTAGCGTCGGTCGGGCTTAGCGTTTAGTGTTAAATGTGGCGTGCTTCAACAGTATGATCATTATGATTATGGTTGCAGGAGGACAAACGCATACATGTGTGCATACGCATTTATACCAATGCACACACACACACACACACACACACACACACACACACACACACACACACACACACACACACACACACACACACACACACACACACAAAAACAACCCCACAACAACAGCAACATACAGTATTTATGCGGCGCTAAATCTTGGTAGAAATCAAGTCGAAGCGCACACACACACGTTAAGCATTCACAACACATTCAAACAGACACACTATACAAAGACGAACAAGAAGGTAGCAGACACACGCGTATGAGAAATAGACCTAAAGGGAAGAAAGAGGAGGGAAAGAGAGAATGATCTTCAATGATGGGGAAACGGGTGGGTTTTGAGGTTTGATTTGAAAGCAGAGAGGGTCAGTCGCTGACGGAGGGAGAGAGGAAGTTTGTTCCAGGAGGTCGGTCCTGAAACAGCAAAAGAGCGCCGACCGACAGTTAAAAGCTTATACCTAGGGATCTGGCGAGATAGTGCGTCAGACACTGAATGTAATGTGCGAGCTAGCGTATAAATTGAAATATTGTCGCAGAGGTACGACACACACACACACACGCACAAAATACAAAATAAATATATAAGTGGAAGTTCTTGGAACGTTGGACAAAAAATACTGTGATAGTGGTCCTGTATTTGACTGTGTAGTGTATCACTGCACTACATGTATGTTTTTATTGCAACGAGTGTATTATGTTATTTTAGGAGGACAGACGTCAAAGAGAGGAACTGCAGACTGAAAGTGGAAGTTCATGGAACGTTAGACCAAAACAAAATGTGACAGTGGCCCTGTCTATGTGTAGTGTATCACTGTACTAAATGTATGTTTTTATTGTAATATGGGTATAATGATTATGCTTTTAGGAGGACAGACTTCAGAGAGAGGAGCTACAGACTCAAGTGGAAGTTCTTGGAACGTTGGACAAAAAATACTGTGACAGTGGCCCTGTCTACGACTGTGTTGTCTTCCACGACGGAAACACTTGGAGGTAACATCTCTTCATGCCTTTTTAACTCATTTGCATCGCAACGATTTTGAATTATTAAAAAAAAAAAAATCACTCCAGCCATGCACACAAACAAAACATACATAAACAAAAGGAGAAATGAAAGAAGGTTACAGGTTTTTACTTCTGGTTTAGACATAGGGAAGTGGTAGATCAGACTTTTTTTTTTATATATATAGACATTATATACAAAAACTACACTGATTGGTTTCCCCACAACAAACCACTACAAAAGCAAAGTCAGAGGCAAAATTATGGTCTAAGGGAGCGAATCGAGTTTAGAAGTGACCAAGGTATGGTGTGCACACATATTTACTTCCCTTGAAGCAAATGCATCAAATTGACAGCTATTTATTAATTCCGGCCATATATGGCCGGAATTAAAAGAGTTCCGGACTTGAAAGAGTTAAAGTGATCAAATTGTATGTGTGTGTGCGTCTGTGTTGGACAGATGCATGCGTGTGTGCATGCGTGTGTGTATGTGTGTGTATAGTTGTGTGTTAACTAATTCTCATGAGGTTTTATTCATGTGTGCAAGTTTGCATTATGAACTATGACGTTTGCATGTGTACATGCTTGTGTGTGTCTTTATTTATATGTGTGCATACATGTATAAACTATGACCTTCACGTCTTGTGTTTTATTTATATCTGAATTTGTAAAGCGCATTGAGCATGCTTCTTAGGTATTAGGTATTAGGTACTTTATAGTCACAGAGGCGTCTCTGTGAAATTCGGGTTGCTCCCACCTGGAGAGCGCGTCGCAGCCAGAGGCGCGCCACCCTTTTTTTTTTTTTTTTGTGCATGCGATGTGTGGAAGTGTGGAAGTTTAGAGCTCTAGCAAATAAAATTATGATGATTATTATTATTATGCCTGTGTGTGTGTGCATTTCAGAGCGTGCGTGGACACCAGTGAGAAAGGTGATCTGGAAAGCTGTGCCCTGCTGGCCAGTTACTACGAGGAGAGAAAGTTTGCTCGTCTCAGTGACGCAGGTAAAGATTGTATTTTTTTCCGTTTTTTGTTGTGTGTTTTTTTCTTCTCGCTGTCCAATCTTCTGGGCCGTACTGCGGCGTTGTTCCCACGCCGCTCATTCCGAATCCCAAGTCAGAGGCGAAATTGTGGTCTAAGGGAGTGAAGCGAGTTTAGAAGTGACCAAGGTGCACACAGATTTACTTCCCTTGAAGCAAATGCATCAAATGGTCGACTTATGGCGATTATTTGACCGCCAGGGGGCATGACGCTCGAGTGGGGCTTATCATGCTATATTCTTAGTTGGGTCGTAGTGAGAGAGAGAGAGAGGGTTGGACTCCTCCCTATCTCTCTCTCTCTCTCTCTCTTTATCCCCAACTAAGAATATAGAGAGGATTAGCCCCACTCAAGCGTTATGCCACCTGGCGGGCAAAAGATCCTGCTAAGTCGCTCATTGACAGCTATCTATTAATTCCGGACATATATGGCCGGAACGACTTGAATGAGTTAAAATGTGAGATGAATGAATTTTGTAAACTGCGTCAGCTATCGGTGTGGTGTTCTCGCAGAAATTGACATTACTGTAATTGCAAAAGCAATGCTGTCCTCAACTATTGGAAGACTACTGTAGAGGTTTTCTTTACTTTTTTTTTTTTTTTTTTTTTAATATGTCGTTCTTATGTATGTTATTTTACTTTTTTGTTTTTTGGTGCATGCTGTCTAAAATCACGATCTATGTGAAAAGACATTAAATTAAAGATTCATTCATTCACATGATATTGTATATTATCCTGAATCAGTCTGTTTCCTTTTTTTCTTTTTTTCCTCTCACAGATATGATGAACTTCTCTGTCAACATTCACAACGACGGCAACGTTCTGGAAATTGTCACCAACGCTGGTAAGTTTTCATGCCTGAATTCATTGCTAATAATAATGCTATGTGATGGTGCATGGGAAAAACCTACATAAGTCGCTCAGAATGTTTTGAGAAAAAGACAAAAATATCAACAACCCCAAAAATATAAATTTTCTATTTAGGTATTAGGTACTTTATAGTCACAGAGGCGTCTCTGTGAAATTCGGGCCGCTCCCACCTGGAGAGCGCGTAGCAGCCAGAGGCGCGCCACCCAATTTATAAAAAAAAAATTTCATGCGATTTTTGTCACTGATGAGGGGGGGGGGGGGGGGGGGGGGGGGTAAATTTTTACCAAATGACAACTTTTTCGTTGCCACTGGGTTTAACGTATGCTAAGTGCATGGGCACACGGGACCTCGGTTTATCGTCTCATCCGAAAGACTCCACGTTCAGACCGTTAAGGCCTAGTGCAGAATGAGAGGAAAAAATCCCCTGTACCCAGGTTCGAACTCGGGTTTACTTGACACGAAGCGAACGCGATACCACTGTGCCACTCTACACCAAGAGAGAGGGCATATTTATGTCTATTTTTATGTATTCTACCAGTATCCACAACATGAAATGATTTCATTTGGTTTTGTTTATGCCAAGAATGTCCATTCCCCATGCACTGTCACAAATTATCACCAGGTTCTCACGGTACACACGTGGCATGCATCAGCGCGGGGTATTTCCCGGAGCGGCCGGAGAGGAACGGCATCGCTCCGGGAGCACAGGTGGTGGGCATCAAGATCGGAGACACTTCGGCTGGGATCCATGGAGACCGGAGCGGCTCTGGTTAGAGCCTTGAGTACACATTGGGAGAGGAGAGACAGGGGGGGAAAATGCATGTGGGTATGCCTGAATGCCAAAATTCCATTCCCCATGCTCTGTCACAAATTATCATCACCAGGTTCTCACGGTACACACGTGGCATGCATCAGCGCGGGGTATTTCCCGGAGCGGCCGGAGAGGAACGGCATCGCTCCGGGAGCACAGGTGGTGGGCATCAAGATCGGAGACACTCGGCTGGGCATGGAGACCGGAGCGGCTCTGGTCAGAGCGGTGAGTACACATTGCAGACCTGCCTACTGCACGATTTGGCCGTAGCAGCTACGAAAAATAAAGCTTTGCTAAAGCACAACCTTAACGTTGCTACGGATTAAAAAAATTGCCGCCGCATTTTATCTTATGCCGTTCCCGGTTTTGTCTGTTTCTAAGAGCAGACGCCGTGTCATTAGTTTCCGTTTTTATCAAAGTAAGGATCGGCCTAATGTCTCTAAAAAAATGGCGACAGAGGAATTCCCAGATATTGCAAACGAAAAAAAAAAACCTAAACCAGAAAACCTTTCATCGCCAGCCATCTTGTTCAGCTAAAAACATTGCCATTTTTAAAATAGCTTACACGGAGGAGTAGAGAAAAGTTGATCGGTGCGAACCATGCTCGCTGCAATGCAACCTTGCCATGCGGATTCCTCTGTGACATGCATAAAACGATTGCCGTCCTTACGTTCAATCCGAAACATAAGCAGTGCGTTTCGGCTCAGGAAGAGAACAAATCGATTGCCGTCACTTTGTGGATGCTACGAAAAATTTGCCATGCTACTGAAAATTGATGGCTGCTACTGATTGGGAAAATTCCAGTGGCAGGTCTGTTGGGTGAGGGGAAAGGGGGGGTGTGCATGTGGGTATGCCTGAAGCCTGAATTCCAGGCAATTTGATGCTGCTTCAGGCAGTGAGCCTGAAGAAAGGGCTCTTTAACCCTTTCACCGCCAATGTCGCATCTTTTGTACCACAATGGGTTTCGGCAAGTCAAAAAGTTCAAATCAGCAAAATTTTTATTTTTTGGGTAAGGATAGGCCTAAAGTTGTACATGTCACAGAGGAATCCCCAGTATTGCCAAGAAAAAAAATATTTTTAACCCTTTTTGCCAGCCATTTTTACCATACCATAAAGCTTATTTGGGTAGGAAAATTTTTAGCTGCAATATTGGGGATTCCTCTTTGACATGCATAACCCTTACCTCCCAAAATAAACCTAACCCTATACCAGACCCTCTATGATACCTTTCAGTGACACCGCGTTAAATTTGTGGTGCACACAGTGGCGATGAAAAGTTCATGTTGCGTTTTTACTGGCCCGTCTTAGAGAATAGTGGTGGGGGGCTTAGTAGGTTAGGGTTAGGGTGACTCAGGGTTAGTATTCCTCAAAAGGTTGCCTTACGCTAAAAAGATTCGTTCCCCTAAAATTGAACAAGCAAGTTTATTTATGGTTCAAAGAAAACACAAACACGGAAAACCCGGGTGTAGCTGCGAATTGGGATTCGGAACCGAGAAATGCACTGTACAGGGGGGACAGCAAAAAACAAAAAAACAAAATTCTTTTGTACATTGGGTTTCGGCAAGATTTACATTTACCAAGTTTTGGTCACTGCATGCACCCATGGAGAGGAGAGGGAGGAGGGAAGGTTCGTCTCTGTGTGAAATTTTGGATTGCTCACGCCTGGAGAGCGCGTCGCAGCTAGTGCTGCGCCCCTTTTTGGTGTTTTTTGTGTGTGTGTGTGTGAATGATGGGGGGAAAGATGCACAAGATCTTGCGCACACGTTCAAGCCCATTCCACTGTTCGTTAGGAGTAGGCCGTGTTGTGCCGGTGGGATGGACTCATGACGCAAACTCGCATAGCATGGTAAAAAAATGGGTGGCGCTGTACTAGAGCGACGCGCTCTCCTGGTGGGAGCAACCCAAATTTCACAGAGACTAGTTTCTGTGACTAGAAAATACCAATATACCAAAATACCCCCCAAAATACCAAGTCAAAGTCAAGTCAAAATCATCTTTATTGAGAAAAATCTTCTCTTTTCTTGTTTCCCTTTTCCTCTCCCCTCCTCTCTCCTTTTCTTTCCCTTGAACATTGTTTTTTCTTGCTAGAGGCGTGCAAATGTGTGTATGTGATTTTGAGAGGTGAGTGGTTTTAAAGAATATTTACGATAATGCATAAACCCGTTTTTGTTTGTGGCTCAAGCCACAAACCTATAACTCACTTTGTCGGTCGGTCGGTCTGTCGGTCGGTCTGTCGGTCTGTCGTTCCAAAATTGTCGCACATTTTGACAAAATTGTCGCACTTCAAATTGAGGCTACTCTTCTGGCCGCTCTTTAAAATGATGTATTTTAAAAGCGTACAAAATAATAAACATACGTAATACAGACACTACAACAGACACGACGAGTATGCGGTGCTTCTTTCGATGAGTATAAGTAGGATACATAGTTTTAAATGTTTTCCAAAATATATAAAAGTTACGAAATGGTGCAGAGATAACATTCTGGTTTACAGATTAAAATTATTGAAAATCCATGGGAGGTAACTCATGATTGGAGTGGTAAAAATAGACCGCGTGCCACAAACTATTGCGATTTCGCGCTTGTTTACTTGTCAGTCCATGGTTTGTACTCGTAAAAGAAAATAAATTCGAAATATTGTACGGTCGTAGAAGCGGGCGTTGGAGTGTTTTGTTTATAATTTAAAAAATACGCTGACAAAGCTTATTATTTTCATCCTGCCCTCATCCTCATCCTGCCCTCATCCTCATCCTGCCCTCATCCTCATCCTGCCCTCATCCTCATCCTGCCCTCATCCTCATCCTGCCCTCATCCTCATCCTGCCCTCATCCTCATCCTGCCCAAGGGGGAGGGAGGGGTAAATTAGGACCAAATGACAACTTTTTCGTGACCACTGTGTTCTTTAACATGCGCAAAGCGCATGGGCACACGGGACCTCAGTTTTCGTCGTCTCATCCGAAAGACTTAGCGTTCAGATCTTAACCCTTTCACCGACAATGTCGCATTTTAGCACCACAATGGTTTAACACCCATGTCACTAAAAGACATCAGGGCCTGTTATCCAAAGACCCTATTTTCTTCATTTTGGGAGGTAAGGACAGGCCTAATGTTATATATGTCACAGCGGAATTCGCAGTATTGCAGATTATTTTTTTTCTGTCCCCAGTTAAGTTTAATGGTATTTTTGGGGCTGAAAAATGGCTGGTGGTGAAAGGGTTAACGTGCGCGAAGTGCATGGGCACACGGGACCTCAGTTTTTGTCGTCTCAATAAGGCCAGGTTCACATTAGACGCGTAAGTTCCATACTACGGAAAATCCTAAATAAGTGGAAGAAAGGACAAAAGTTTACGCAAATAGGGGAAATTCGGACACGTGCGCAAATCTTTTCCCTTCTTTGTTTCACTTATTTATGGATTGCGCACAGGTTTCCGCATGGAATATCCGCTTACGTGTGTACACGGCCATATGCACACAAGCGCCTAATGGTATTTACCCTTTGTAGGAGTCGGCTAAAGAAGGACAAAAGTTTACACATATAGGGGTAATTCGGACACGTGCGCAAATCTTTTCCCTTCTTTGTTTCACTTATTTATGGACTGCGCACGGGTTTCCGCATGGGATAGCCGCTTATGTCTGTACGCGGCGTTGAGACCATAAGGTCTGGTAGTGGAAAAGTGAGCGGCAAAAACTCTGCTGTGGCCAGGAACGATCCCTGGTTTGTTGCTTTCACAGACCTGTTTACTCTACTCTTTTCGAGTAGTGTTCTACTCAATTTGGACCTCTACTACTCTTCAAAATTGAAAATAATGCTCTAATTACTCATCTTCAGTGAACATTGTTTGATGGTTTAATGAATAAAACTACACATTTTGAGCCCAAACTACTCATTTCAGCTATCCAGACTACTCAAGACTTGTGTAGGGGGTAAACAGGTCTGCTTACGAGGCGAACGCTTTACCCCTGAGCCATTCTACTAGTATTGTATTGGTGTTGTGATTGCAGGTCAGGTCAGGTCAGGTAGTTAGGACATTAGGCCTCGCTGCCTCTTCACTGTCCTTTCATTTTTGTTTGAACTTTTGCACAGCTAAGAGTTGTTGTTTTTATATTTTGTTTTGGGCAAATCTGCCTTTTAGTCATGCTCATATTGCAGTTTTGATATGTTGGTGTATTTTTAGAGGAGGTTTTTGAATTGTGTTAGATTTTGTGCTCGTTTAATATGTCCAGGAAGAGTATTCCAAAACTTTGTTACTCTGTTAGAAAAGAAATATTTTCTAATATTAGTTCGGATGAATAATATTGCAGATGATCAAAGTGATAGAGAGGGGCTGCGATCTGATCAACTACAGCTATGGAGAGGCCTCTCACTGGCCTAACTCAGGGTAAGCAGGCGGTGTGTGTGTGTGTGCAGGGCTCCCAATCGTCCTGCAAAACAAGGGGTCCCAGGGACCTTCCTTCACTTACAGTATAGAGGGTCCTAGAGACGGGATTGAGGATCCCAGTGGCATTGCGAATGCTAACAAGAATTTTTCTAGTGCATCCCTGGGACCCCCTGCACATTCTTTTAAAGAGTCCTCAAGAATTCTAGTACTTCATAGACCCCTGGGAGCCCTGGTGTGTGTGTGTGTGTGTGTGTTTGAATGTGTGTGTTTGAATGTGTGTGTGAATTTGTGAGCGCACTCATGTGTGTGTGTGTGTGTGTTTGAATGTGTGAATGTGTGAGCGCGCTCCTGTGTGTGTGTGTGTGTGTGTGTGTTTTTTTTAATGTGTGTATGTGTGCGTAAATGTGTGTGTGTTTTTGAATGTGAATGTGTGAGCGTGCTCGTGTGTGTGTGAATGTGTGTGTGTGCATGTGTGTGTGTTTTTGAATGTGTGTGTGAATGCATGTGTTTATCGTCTCATCCGAAAGACTCCACGTTCAGACCGTTAACACCTAGTGCAGAGCGAGAAAGGGGGAGGGAAAAAAAATCCCCCGCTTTTATTTTTGCTTTCACCCATGCGATTTGTCGTTCACGTCAACAGACGCGTGATCGACATAATGAGCGAGGTCGTCAACAAGCACGGCGTCATCTTCGTGTCGAGCGCCGGCAACAACGGCCCCGCCCTGACAACGGTTGGCACTCCAGGGGGGACGACTTCCGCCGTCATCGGCGTGGGGGCCTACGTCACTCCCGAGATGATGGCCGCTGAGTACTCCCTGCGAGAGAAGCTGCCGACCATGCACTACACCTGGTCTTCCAGGGGCCCTGCGTAAGTAACTCTCCATCCTTTAGTTCTCCCTGAGAGAGAAGCTGCCATCCATGCACTACACCTGGTCTTCCAGGGGTCCTGCGTAAGTAACTCTCCATCCTTTAGTTCTCCCTGAGAGAGAAGCTGCCGTCCATGCACTACACGTGGTCTTCCAGGGGTCCTGCGTAAGTAACTCTCCATCCTTTAGTACTCCCTGAGAGAGAAGCTGCCGACCATGCACTACACATGGTCTTCCAGGGGTCCTGCGTAAGTAACTCTCCATCCTTTAGTTCTCCCTGAGAGAGAAGCTGCCGTCCATGCACTACACATGGTCTTCCAGGGGCCCTGCGTAAGTAACTCTCCATCCTTTAGTACTCCCTGAGAGAGAAGCTGCCGACCATGCACTACACGTGGTCTTCCAGGGGTCCTGCGTAAGTAACTCTCCATCCTTTAGTACTCCCTGAGAGAAGCTGCCGTCCATGCACTACACGTGGTCTTCCAGGGGCCCTGCGTAAGTCTGTACTCACTGTGCACTGATGATTGCCTAAATCATTGAACTGATTGTGGCGATATTTTACAATACTACAGAGCCCTAGGACTGAAGTGTAAATAATGCTCTTCACCCAAATCATTGAACTGATTGTGTCAATATTTTACAATGCTAACAGAGCCCTAGGACTAATGTGTACCTAAAGCTCTTCACCCAAATCATTGAACTGATTGTGTCAATATTTTGCAATGCTAACAGAGCCCTAGGACTAATGTGTACCTAAAGCTCTTCACCCAAATCATTGATCTGATTGTGTCAATATTTTACAATGCTAACAGAGCCCTAGGACTAATGTGTACCTAAAGCTCTTCACATAAATCATTGAACTGATTGTGGCGATATTTTACAGTTCTGATGGAGCTCTAGGACTAATGTGTACCTAAAGCTCTTCACCTAAATCATTGAACTGATTGTGTCAATATTTTACAGTACAGAGCCCTGAGACTACATGTGAAATGTTATTCACCTAAATCGTTGAATTGATCGTGTCGATATTTTACAGTTTTGATAGAGCTCTGGGGATTACGCAGTAATATTCACCTAAATCACTGAACCGAATGTTACAAATATTTTACAGCACGGACAGAGCCCTAGGACTAATGTGTACCTAAAGCTCTTCACCTAAATCACTGAACCGATTCTTACAAATATTTTACAGCACAGACGGAGCCCTAGGACTAATGTGTACCTAAAGCTCTTCACCTAAATCACTGAACCGATTGCTACAGTAATTTACAGTACTGATAGGGCTCTGGGATTACGCAGTAATATTCACATAAATCATTGAACTGATCGTGTCGATATTTTACAGTACTGATAGGGCTCTGGGACTACGCAGTAATATTCACCTAAATCATTGAACCGATTGTTGCAAATATTTGGGATTACGCAGTAATATTCACCTAAATCATTGAACCGATTGTTGCAAATATTTGGGTTTACACAGTAATATTCACCTAAATCATTGAACCGATTGTTGCAAATATTTGGGTTTACACAGTAATATTCACCTAAATCATTGAACCGATTGTTGCAAATATTTGGGTTTACACAGTAATATTCACCTAAATCACTGCACCGATTGTTGCAAATATTTGGGTTTACACAGTAATATTCACCTAAATCATTGAACCGATTGTTGCAAATATTTGGGATTACGCAGTAATATTCACCTAAATCATTGAACCGATTGTTGCAAATATTTGGGATTATGCAGTAATATTCACCTAAATCATTGAACCGATTGTTGCAAATATTTGGGATTACGCAGTAATATTCACCTAAATCATTGAACCGATTGTTGCAAATATTTGGGTTTACACAGTAATATTCACCTAAATCATTGAACCGATTGTTGCAAATATTTGGGATTACGCAGTAATATTCACCTAAATCATTGAACCGATTGTTGCAAATATTTGGGATTACGCAGTAATATTCACCTAAATCATTGAACCGATTGTTGCAAATATTTGGGATTACGCAGTAATATTCACCTAAATCATTGAACCGATTGTTGCAAATATTTGGGATTATGCAGTAATATTCACCTAAATCATTGAACCGATTGTTGCAAATATTTGGGATTATGCAGTAATATTCACCTAAATCATTGAACCGATTGTTGCAAATATTTGGGATTACGCAGTAATATTCACCTAAATCATTGAACCGATTGTTGCAAATATTTGGGATTATGCAGTAATATTCACCTAAATCATTGAACCGATTGTTGCAAATATTTGGGTTTACACAGTAATATTCACCTAAATCATTGAACCGATTGTTACAAATATTTGGGTTTACACAGTAATATTCACCTAAATCACTGAACCGATTGTTACAAATATTTTGCAGCACGGACGGAGCCCTAGGAGTGTGCATCAGTGCCCCAGGCGGCGCGATCGCCTCGGTGCCCAACTGGACTCTGCGAGGAGCGCAGCTGATGAACGGGACCTCCATGAGCTCTCCCAATGCGTGTGGTGGCATCGGTCAGTGTGTGTGCATGTGTCTATGCAAATGCAAAATGTTTTATTCAGATTTTGCAGGCCCTAAAGGGGTACCCTGACCAATGATTTTTTGCATAAAACACGTCGAGATCACCAGGAAAACACCTTTATGGAGATCGCAACACTCACTTTGCTCTGGTTTCCTAGAAATCAAACCGTCAAATTGGCGATTCCTCCGTGGCGGAGGTGCTGGAAATCAAATTCTTTCAGTGAAAGAGAAGGCGTGTGCCTTCTCTTTTCTAATGGTAGACCAAATCGTTTGCACGAAATTTTCACATTTTAAGCTTTTTTATTTATTTATTTAATTTTATGCAGTTCGCCTAAATGAGTTTCGCTCATAGCGAAGGAAATAGTTCCTTTTTGGCTCACGTCGTTTTTTAAACAAAGTGAGTCTATTGTATCGTATCGTACGTGTTCGGTTGTGTGTATGTGTGAGGAGTGCAGCTGATGAACGGGACCTCCATGAGTTGTCCCAATGCGTGTTGGAGCATCGGTGAGTGTGTGTGTGTGTGTGTGCGCATGCGCATGTGTGTGCAAATGCAAAATGTTTTATTCAGATTTTGCAGGCCATAAGACCCCCATATGAACACAGATAATATTAGTATTAAGTACTTTATAGTCACAGAGGCGTCTCTGTGAAATTCAGGTTGCTCCTGCCTGGAGAGAGCGTCGCAGCCAGAGGCGCGCCACCCAATTTTTAAACAAATGTTTGCATGCAATTTTTGTGTGATTGATGAGGAAGGAAAGGGGGGGGGGGGGTTAAATTTTGACCAAATGACAACTTTTTCGTTGCCACTGGGTTTAACGTGTGCTAAGTGCATGGGCACATGGGACCTCAGTTTATCGTCTCATCCTTAAGACTAAACAAAAATAATACTGATAGTAAACAGCATTCAGTGATGTATTTGCATCAATTCAGGATTGAGAGAGTGTTTTGCTTTCACCTATACATACCTGCATCTCTGTTTTTCTGTATGTCTGTTTCTCTCTCTGTGTATGTATGTAAGAAATGTCGGTAAAGGTCAAGATGTGCCACCCCCCATGCATTTCTCGGTTAATTGTATTTTTCCGTTTTTGCCTTTCTTACCATACATAAAGCTGTATTTTAGGAACATTTTTAGCTAATTACCTTTTTGGAATACTAACCCTAACCCTAACCGTACCCCTAAACCTAACCCTACCCCCCACTATGTACTGCAGTACACCGCGATTTGTCACAGTTGTGGTTCGTTGCGTTTTTCCCTCTTATACGGTGGGGGGTAGGGTTAGGGTTAGGGCTAGGGTTAGGGTAAGGGTTAGTATTCCAAAAAGGTTATTAGCTAAAAATGTTCCTAAAATACAGCTTTATGTATGGTAAGAAAGGCAATAACGGAAAAATACAATTAACCGAGATAGGTAGGGGGGGTGGCACATCTTGACCTTTACCGAAATGTCAATCAAGATTGTTTATTTTGCACAGACTGAGAAACATTGGTGTTAACTCAAACATTTTGCATACGTACTAGTAATAGTACTAGTAGCTGCATTGAGTCTGTGCTTACTGTTTCCTTTATGTGTTGGTTTGGAAGTCTGTGTTTGAAGAACAAGCTTGTGTTGGATGATGATGTGAATGTGTGTAGTAAAGTTGTTGGAAAGAGAGAGATGGGTTTGAATGAGATGTACGAAAGACGAACCAAGCATAAAGCCAGGAAGATTGTAAATGACACCTCCCATGCTTTGAACAAACATTACGAACTATTACCTTCTGGACGTCGCTACAAAACTTTTAAAGTCAACTCCAGGGCACAGAAATCCTTCATCCCCAGATCCATCCACCTCCTAAACTCATGATCCTTTTAGGTTTAAATGTGTGTTCATCGTGTTAAAAGAAACTATGCATGCTTATCCTTAGACGTGTATGTATCCACATATAATGTGTATCTTTAAGTGTGTATTAATAATACACACTTACTACTATTATGTGTAACTTTTGCTCCTATTCATGCATGCTGAATGTCGATGTCTTTGTTATTCTGGCACCTAAACAAAATTTCTCCTTGGGAGATAATAAAGTGAATTTGATTTGATGTCTGTACATTTATCTGTCTGTAGCATTATGGGAAAGGTGGGAGACAGAAAGTGTGTGTTCGTGCGCGCGTGGCATGTGCGCATATTTCCGTACATGCACGTGTGTGCTTGTGCTCGTGCGTGTGTAGGCATAGGTGTGTTTGTGTGTGTGTGTGTGAGCATGGGTATTGATGTGAATTGGTTACATGTATTTTTTGTAAAGCGCCATGGCAGCTAGCCTGGAATGTGCGCTATGTAAGCTTTATTATTATTATTATTATTATGGGATGCATCTGTGTAGTTTCAGCTCTGGTGCTGTCAAGTCTAAAAGCACAGAACGTGCCGCATACCTGCCTCTGTCTGTAGTTCTGTATGTCTGTTTCTCTCTCGCTGTATGTATGCATGTCTGTGCATTTGTGACCCGTCACCAAAACATGAGTCGTGTTGTCCCTAGCTCACTTATCCCCTAGGGGCAATTTTAGGTGGAAGGGGGTCAAATCATCAATTCTCAGATTTTGACTTATTGAACAATTTATCTTTATCTACCTCATACAGAAGTATTGAAGTGTAAAAACAATCCTTTGTGCCTTAAAAGTGTGTTTATCATATCAGAAACATCTGGTCGTTTTGTGCACATTTTGAAACTTTCCGGTTGCATTTTCTCATTTCGCCGATTCCCTGAGTATACGACTTCAAATCTTCATAACTTTGCAACAAATAGTCCGATTTACAACAGTTTTGGTTTGTTGGAAAGCTGTTTTAATAATGCTGAATAACAGTTTGTTAATAAATCAAAAGTGACCTCTGGAACATCATGACTCATTTTGTGGCAACGGGTCACATTTGCTGACCGAAGCAAATGGCGAAGCATGCTCCTAGGTCAACTGAAGGAAAGAGAAGAACTGATCCACAACCTCGCTGAGGAGAAAAAGAGTCAGAAGAAAGGCGAGCTGCAGTGGAAGCAGCCCCTCATCCAGCCACATCTGCACCCGTTGTGGTAGGGACTGCCACCCCAGAACAGGGCTGACAACCCCTCATCCAGCCACATCTGCACCCGTTGTGGTAGGGACTGCCACCCCAGAACAGGGCTGACAACCCCTCATCCAGCCACATCTGCACCCGTTGTGGTAGGGACTGCCACTCCAGAACAGGGCTGACAACCCCTCATCCAGCCACATCTGCACCCGTTGTGGTAGGGACTGCCACTCCAGAACAGGGCTGACAACCCCTCATCCAGCCACATCTGCACCCGTTGTGGTAGGGACTGCCACTCCAGAACAGGGCTGACAACCCCTCATCCAGCCACATCTGCACCCCTTGTGGTGAGGACTGCCACTCCAGAACAGGGCTGACAACCCCTCATCCAGCCACATCTGCACCCGTTGTGGTAGGGACTGCCACTCCAGAACAGGGCTGACAACCCCTCATCCAGCCACATCTGCACCCGTTGTGGTAGGGACTGCCACTCCAGAACAGGGCTGACAACCCCTCATCCAGGGCTGACAACAGGGCTGACTCATCCAGCCACATCTGCACCCGTTGTGGTAGGGACTGCCACTCCAGAACAGGGCTGACAACCCCTCATCCAGCCACATCTGCACCCGTTGTGGTGCCACTCCAGGGACTGCCACTCCAGAACAGGGCTGACAACCCCTCATCCAGCCACATCTGCACCCGTTGTGGTAGGGACTGCCACTCCAGAACAGGGCTGACAAGTCACAGCAGACGCTGTTCTCAGTCGTGAAACCAACACCGGCTCTTGCCTATACCTAGGGCGCAACAATATTTGGTCAACATCTAGAATAATGTTTTACGTCCTCTTGGACTTATAAAAAGTCCATATGGGACATTACTTCAAAAAGGGGGGAAAAACGGTAAGTAAAATCTAAAATTGAGCTTGGGGTTAGTTAAAAAGAATTGCTTTAAGATGTAATAGTCTTACGAAATTTGTAGATGGTATGGTCAACATCGACCGACAGTGACCTACTACTACTACTACTACTACTTAACTACTACTACTACTACGTTTGTTTGTCTGTCTTTGTAGTATTATGGGATGCATCTGTGTGGTTTCAGCTCTGGTGCTGTCGGGTCTCAAAGCGCAGAAGGTGCCCTACACTCCCTTCAGTGTGCGCCGCGGTTTGGAGAACTCTGCATCTGTGTGCGACACCTTGGACAAGTTTGCCCTGGGACACGGTGTATTGCAGGTGTGTGTGCGTGTGTCTGTCTGTGGTCATGTGTGGTGTGTATGTGTATGTTGTATGGGGATCCGTTGTGTACAACATGTGTGTGTGTGTGTGCAACACCTTGGACAAGTTTTCTCTATGACACGGTGTATTGCTGGTGTGTGTGTGACTCTCTGTGTGCGTGTGTGTGTGTGAATGTGTGCGTGTGTGCATGCACATGTGTGTGTGTTGATGAGAATGTGTGTGCATCTGTCCAACCCTGAAGAAATTTGTTTGATCTGTTAGCTACCAACTGATTTGGCAGAATTTGAGATCTTGTGTTCATTGTTTGTTTGTTTTCAAATACTGAGGTTACAGTCTACGTTTTCCTATTTGAGATTTTGTTTAAAAAAGATTGTCTTCTTTTTGTGTTCTGCGCTGACAGTCAAGAGAGGAGTCTCATTTGTTTTGTGGGACCTTTTCATAAGAAAACTTATTAATTTTTTGAATTTTTATTTTGAACAATTGATATTAAAGACCCCCCACGTCACGTGTCACTTTCCCTCTTATGGTAGGAAGATTTCTTACCAGCTATAAGAGGGAAAACATGTCAAAACCTTGATTTTGACACGTGACGTGGTGGGTCTTTAATATTTGCAATTCTTCTCTTCTTCTGCATTCCCAGGTCATATGGCCATAATGGGTGAGGTAGTATGTGTCAGATGTTCAATTTTCTCCGGTCTCCCCGCTGCATGCAGCCGACACAGTCTGATTTCGGAGTTCTAAGCTCAAAGCAGAAAATTATTTGGATTTTTTTTTTTTTTTTTTAAAGAATTGTAGGAGAATGGGCCAATAAGTCACACACAAAAACCCCGGTAGATGAAAGTATGAAAAGGAAAAGGCAGAGTCTAAGAGAGTGCTAGATTAGAAGGATGTTGCCAGCACAGAACTTCCAGAAGGTGGGGGAACTACTTGTACTGCAATACCAACCCACCCCGGTATCCCCATAGGGAGAGACTTGTGGAAGGGGTGGGAGGTCGTCCAGCTCCCTGTGTGGAGGCATGAGGCATCCACTCCACTCCTGGCTTCAAATATTTACAATGAATTTTTTATTTTTTTTTTTTTTTTTTAAAAGGTGGAAAAAGCCATGGAGCACATCTCGACGCACGCGGGCAGCCAGGAGCGCAACGTCAACTTCGTGATCACCTGTTCGGGCCACACCCGCGGCATCTACCTGAGGGAGACGAGACACCTAGATAGGCCTAAGGAGGTGGCCGTGTTTGTGGAGCCCGTGTTTGAGGAAAAGACAGGTATGTGTGTGTGTGTTACTACTTCTTCTGCGTTCCCCCCCAGGCCATATGGCCATAATGGGTCAGTTCTTTTAAGAGCGGCAGTCCCTACCACAACAGGTGCAGATGTGGCTGGGTGAGGGGTTGTCAGCCCTGTTCTGGGGTGGCAGTCCCTACCACAACGGGGGCAGGTATGTGTGTGTGAACTTCTTCTTCTGCATTCCCAGGCCATATGGCCATAATGGGTAAGGTAGGTGTGTCCTGAGGGAGACCAGACACCTGGATAGGCCTAAGGAGGTGGCTGTGTTTGTGGAGCCCGTGTTTGAGGAAAAGACAGGTATGTGTGTGTGTTACTACTTCTTCTGCGTTCCCAGGCCATATGGCCATAATGGGTAAGGTAGGTGTGTGTTGTCCTGAGGGAGACCAGACACCTAGATAGGCCTAAGGAGGTGGCCGTGTTTGTGGAGCCCGTGTTTGAGGAAAAGACAGGTATGTGTGTGTGTTACTACTTCTTCTGCGTTCCCAGGCCATAATGGGTAAGGTACGTGTGTGTCGTCCTGAGGGAGACCAGACACCTGGATAGGCCTAAGGAGGTGGCCGTGTTTGTGGAGCCCGTGTTTGAGGAAAAGACAGGTATGTGTGACTGTTGTGTGTGTTACTTCTTCTTCTGCGTTCCCCCCCAGGCCATATGGCCATAATGGGTAAGTTATGTGTGTGTCGTCCTGAGGGAGACCAGACACCTGGATAAGCCTAAGGTGGTGGCCGTGTTTGAGGAAAAGACAGTGTATGTGTGTTACTTCTTCTTCTTCTTCTTCTTCTTCTTCTTCTTCTTCTTCTTCTTCTTCTTCTTCTGCGTTCCCAGGCCATATGGCCATAATGGGTAAGGTATGTGTGTGTCATCCTGAGGGAGACCAGACACCTGGATAAGCCTAAGGTGGTGGCCGTGTTTGTGTTTGTCGCAGCCAGACGCGCGCCACCCAGTTTATTTATTTTTTGTCCACCCATTGCCCATTTTTGTTTCAAATGATGATAATTTTTGTTATGATAATTGTTATAATTTGTTATGATAATTGTTTGTTATAATTTGTCATGATAATTTTTGTTATAATTTGTCATCCTCCAGCCCAGGAGGAGAAGATCGCGTTCAGCGCTCAGTTCCAGCTGGTGGTGGACGGGGGTTGTGGGTGGGTGAGGTGCGCCGGTCACTTTGAGCTGACCAACGTCACGCGGTCCTTCTCCGTCAACGTCGACCCCAGGGGGCTGAGTGAGGGGGCGCATTACACCGAGGTTAGTGAGAGGGAGAGGGAGGGGGGGTAGTCACGGAGAGAGAGAGAGAGAGAGAGGAGAGGGAGGGGAGATAGGGGACAGAGGGAGAGAGAGAAGAAGAGAAGGAGTGAGAGAGAGTCACGGAGAGAGAGAGGGGGAGGGAGATAGGGGACAGAGGGAGAGAGAGAAGAAGAGAAGGAGTGAGAGAGAGTCACGGAGAGAGAGAGGGGGAGGGAGAGAGGGGACAGAGGGAGAGAGAGAGAGAGGGAGGGAGATAGTGGAGAAAGGGAGAGAGAAGAAGAAGAGAGGGAGAGACAGAGGGAGGAAGATAGGGGAGAGAGAGAGAGAGAGGAGAGAGAGAGAGAGGAGGGAGATAGGGGAGAGAGAGAGAGAGGGAGAGAGAGAGAGAGAGAGATAGGGGAGAGAGAGAGAGAGAGAGAGAGAGAGAGGGGAGGGAGATAGGGGAGAAAGGAGAGAGAGAAGAAGAAGAGAGAGAGAGAGAGAGAGAGAGAGGGAGGGAGATAGGGGACAGAGAGAGAGAGAAAGAAGAGAGGGAGAGAGAGAGGGAGGGAGAAAGGGGAGAGAGAGAGAGGGAGAGAGAGAGAAAGGGAGAGAGAGAGAGAGTCGCGGAGAGAGAGGGAGAGAGATAGGGGAGAGAGGGAGAGAGAGAGTCACAGAGAGAGACAGAGGGAAAGAGAGAAAGAAGAGGAGAGGGAGGGAGATAGGGGGACAGAAGGAGAGAGAGAAGAAGAAGAGAGGCAAGAGAGAGAGAGGGGTGGTGGAGGGGGGGGGGGGGGGAGATAGGGAGTGACAAGGAAGAGACAGATTGATCCATTGATTGACTCACTGGCTCATTCGTTTGTTCATTTCTTTTCTTCTTCTTTTGTTTCCCTTTGTAGGTGTTGATTGAATGATTGATTGACTCACTGGCTCATTCGTTTGTTCATTTCTTTTCTTCTTCTTTTGTTTCCCTTTGTAGGTGTTGATTGAATGATTGATTGACTCACTGGCTCATTCGTTTGTTCATTTCTTTTCTTCTTCTTTTGTTTCCCTTTGTAGGTGTTGATTGAATGATTGATTGACTCACTGGCTCATTCGTTTGTTCATTTCTTTTCTTCTTCTTTTGTTTCCCTTTGTAGGTGTTGATTGAGTGATTGATTGACTCACTGGCTCATTCGTTTGTTCATTTCTTTTCTTCTTCTTTTGTTTCCCTTTGTAGGTGTTGATTGAATGATTGATTGACTCACTGGCTCATTCGTTTGTTCATTTCTTTTCTTCTTCTTTTGTTTCCCTTTGTAGGTGTTGATTGAGTGATTGATTGACTCACTGGCTCATTCGTTTGTTCATTTCTTTTCTTCTTCTTTTGTTTCCCTTTGTAGGTGTTGATTGAGTGATTGATTGACTCACTGGCTCATTCGTTTGTTCATTTCTTTTCTTCTTCTTTTGTTTCCCTTTGTAGGTGTTGATTGAGTGATTGATTGACTCACTGGCTCATTCGTTTGTTGGTTTTCTTTAACCCTCAATAAAGATCATTTTGACTTCACTTGACCCACAAACACCCTTCATGTCTACGATCCTGAACCTCAAAGACTGCTAGGTGCTAATATCTCAGTTTTATGAAAATAATAATAATAATTTAATTCATTTTAAAAAGTGACGCCTGTCCCTCGCGAGGCTCCAGGCGCCATTACAAAGATAAAAACCAACAGGTTTAAGAAAGAAGAGAAAGGAGACATACAAGATTAAAACATAAAAAAACTTTGACATCGTAAGAACAAGATATCATTAGAAAACATTAAAATTATACATGCAGGGAACATATACCCCCAGCCCCTCCACTCTCTCTCCACCCCCTTCCCCTCCCCCCTCCCTCACCCCGCGCTGTCTCCCCCCCTAAAAAACAACAACAACAAAACACACCCTCCACTCTCTCTCGCGCCTTCTCACTCACACACACACACACACGCATACACGCACGCACTCACCTACACACACGCAATCACACACACACCGTTTGGGATAAGACATATCAGCAGGTTGACGGTTGATACACGTCAGATTAATCATGGTTAAAATAGGTATGGAATAAGGTCTTCATGCCTGATTTAAAAGCGTTAAACGTTTGTGCATTACGAAGGGCTAAAGGTAACGAATTAAAAACAGTAGGGCCAGCAAAGGAAAAAGAACGCTTGCCATATGTCTCCAGGCGACCTCGCGGGATGGCCAAATGACCAGCGTCTATAACCCTAGGCTGATCCTAACCCTATCCCTTCACCCGGTAATGGCAGAATGTTGTTTCTCAGTGATTTCTTTTTCGCCGTGAAAATCTTTATTCATTTGAAAATTCGTTCATTTTTTTCTGGGTTTTTTTCTTCCCCTTTGTAGGTGTTGGCCTACGATGTCCATTGCCTGGCCAAAGGTCCTGTCTTCAGAGTGCCTGTCACTGTCATCGTGCCCACCAGGTAATGTGAATAGGGGACAGGGAGAGAGAGAGAGAGGGAGGGAGATAGGGGACAGAGAGAGGGGGAGGGAGACAGGGGACAGACCAGCCACCCTTTGTAGGTGTTGGCCTACAATGTCCATTGCCTGGCCAAAGGTCCTGTCTTCAGAGTGCCTGTCACTGTCATCGTGCCCACCAGGTAATGTGAATAGGGGACAGGGAGAGAGAGAGAGAGGGAGGGAGATAGGGGACAGAGAGAGGGAGGGAGACAGGGGACAGACCAGCCACCCTTTGTAGGTGTTGGCCTACGATGTCCATTGCCTGGCCAAAGGTCCTGTCTTCAGAGTGCCTGTCACTGTCATCGTGCCCACCAGGTAATGTGAATAGGGGACAGGGAGAGAGAGAGAGAGAGAGGGAGGGAGATAGGGGACAGAGAGAGGGAGGGAGACAGGGGACAGACCAGCCACCCTTTGTAGGTGTTGGCCTACGATGTCCATTGCCTGGCCAAAGGGCCTGTCTTCAGAGTGCCTGTCACTGTCATCGTGCCCACCAGGTAATGTGAATAGGGGACAGGGAGAGAGAGGGAGAGGGAGGGAGATAGGGGACAGAGAGAGGGAGAGAGAGAGAGGGAGGGAGGGAGACAGGGGACAGACCAGCCACCCTTTGTAGGTGTTGGCCTACAATGTCCATTGCCTGGCCAAAGGGCCTGTCTTCAGAGTGCCTGTCACTGTCATCATGCCCACCAGGTAATGTGAATAGGGGACAGGGAGAGAGAGAGAGGGAGGGAGATAGGGGACAGAGAGAAGGAGGGAGGGAGACAGGGGACAGACCAGCCACCCTTTGTAGGTGTTGGCCTACAATGTCCATTGCCTGGCCAAAGGGCCTGTCTTCAGAGTGCCTGTCACTGTCATCGTGCCCACCAGGTAATGTGAATAGGGGACAGGGAGAGAGAGAGAGGGAGAGAGGGGATAGGACAGAGAGAGGGAGAGAGAGAGAGGGAGGGAGACGGGGGACAGACCAGCCACCCTTTGTAGGTGTTGGCCTACGATGTCCATTGCCTGGCCAAAGGGCCTGTCTTCAGAGTGCCTGTCACTGTCATCGTGCCCACCAGGTAATGTGAATAGGGGACAGGGAGAGAGAGAGAGAGGGAGGGAGATAGGGGACAGAGAGAGAGGGAGAGAGAGAGAGGGAGGGAGGGAGACAGGGAGACAGGGGACAGACCAGCCACCCTTTGTAGGTGTTGGCCTACGATGTCCATTGCCTGGCCAAAGGGCCTGTCTTCAGAGTGCCTGTCACTGTCATCGTGCCCACCAGGTAATGTGAATAGGGGACAGGGAGAGAGAGAGAGGGGGAGGGAGATAGGGGACAGAGAGAGGGAGGGAGACAGGGGACAGACCAGCCACCCTTTGTAGGTGTTGGCCTACGATGTCCATTGCCTGGCCAAAGGGCCTGTCTTCAGAGTGCCTGTCACTGTCATCGTGCCCACCAGGTAATGTGAATAGGGGACAGGGAGAGAGAGAGAGAGGGAGGGAGATAGGGGACAGAGAGAGGGAGGGAGACAGGGGACAGACCAGCCACCCTTTGTAGGTGTTGGCCTACGATGTCCATTGCCTGGCCAAAGGGCCTGTCTTCAGAGTGCCTGTCACTGTCATCGTGCCCACCAGGTAATGTGAATAGGGGACAGGGAGAGAGAGAGAGGGGGAGGAAGATAGGGGACAGAGAGAGAGAGAGAGAGAGGGAGGGAGACAGGGGACAGACCAGCCACCCTTTGTAGGTGTTGGCCTACAATGTCCATTGCCTGGCCAAAGGGCCTGTCTTCAGAGTGCCTGTCACTGTCATCGTGCCCACCAGGTAATGTGAATAGGGGACAGGGAGAGAGAGAGAGGGGGATAGGGGAGATAGAGAGACAGAGGGAGAGGGAGAGAGAGGAGGAGGGAGACAGGGGACAGAGAGAGAGAGGAGGGAGATAGGGGACAGAGAGAGAGAGAGAGAGAGGGAGAGAGAGAGACAGAGAGATAGGAGAGAGAGAGAGAGAGAGAGGGAGATAGGGGACAGAGAGAGAGAGGAGGGAGATAGGGGACAGAGAGAGAGAGGAGGGAGATAGGGGACAGAGAGAGAGAGGAGGGAGATAGGGGACAGAGAGAGAGAGGAGGGAGAGAGGAGAGAGAGAGAGAGAGGAGGGAGAGAGAGAGGGGACAGAGAGGAGAGAGTATGAGGGAGTTAGAATGCATGTTTTTAGAGAGAGAGCGCATCAAGATAGGGTATGGATTTTAGGAGAGAGAGAGAGAGAGGAGGGATTAGATTAGAGAGAGAGAGAGGGCCAGAGAAGGTTTGAGAGAGAGGGAAATAGGGCGATCTTAGAGAGTTTTTTTAGATCCTGATATTATTATTATTAGAATAGGGGACAGAGAGTGTTAGAGGAGCAGAGAAGGACAATTCGCTGAGAGAGAGAGGCCTTCAGGGGTCAGATAGGGCGACAGAGAGAGAGAGGAGGCTTCCTACGCAGGTATGAGTGTAGAGGATGAGGGGGAGGAGAGGGGGTTAGAGAGGGCAGGGAGGATTAGGGTAAGAAAGAGAGAGAGAGAGAGGGACCCTTTAGGAGAGAGAGAGAGAGACTTTGCTCTGGTTTCCTAGAGAGGAGGGTCAAATTGCGACTGGAATGTTGGTAGTATGACTATCTTGTTGATTTTAATGCATGTTTTTCTAATGTTGCTTTTGTAAAGCGCATCAAGCATATTACTGTATGGATTTTTTTATCTAAAGGGGTGAAACATAAAATAGCTATTATTATTATTATTACAGGTTTTCAGCTGCCCTGGTGCTTTGCCAGTCGAAGGTTTGAAAGAGGAATAAACCGAAATATTGCGATCTTATTAAGTTTTTTTATGTTTTATCCTGATATTATTATTATTATAATATTATTACTTTTAGAAAATGTAGTGTTATTCCTGTTATTGCAATTGCAGACTGAAGGACAATTCGCTGACCTTGACCTTCAGTCAGATGGCCTTCAGACCGGGTCAGATACGGCGGCAGTTTATCGTCGTGCCTGCCCAGGCTTCCTACGCAGGTATGTGTGTAGAGGATGGGGGGGGGGGGGGTTAAGTGTTGGCACCCTGACGGATTAGTTTTTGTAAGAAACATGTTGAGATCGTGTTTCACCAGGAAAACACCCTTTACAGAGATCGCAACACTCACTTTGCTCTGGTTTCCTAAAAATCAAACCGTCAAATCAGCGATTCCTCCTAGGCGGAGGTGCTGGAAGTCAAATTCTTTCACCCAAACAGAAGGCTTGTGCCGTCTCTTTTCTATTGGCTGCCAAATCGTTTGCATGAAATTTTCGCAATACAAGCCTTTTTTTTGAATTTTATTTTATATAGTTTATCTAAGGGGGTTTCGCTCACAACAAAGGAAATAGCTCCATTTTTTTTTTTTGTACTGCACTGCAAAAAAGAGCTTCAACCACAATGAGTGACCTCCACCCACCCCATCCAAAATGGCTACTCTCTCCGGCATCTTCGCCAAGGAGGAATCGCCGTTTTGACGTGTGTGAGTTTATAGGAAACCAGGTTTGGAAAGTGAGTGTTCCGATCCTTGTAAAAGGCTGTCTTTCTGGTGATCTCAATGTGTTTCTTGCACAAACTCACCCGTCAGGGTCCTCCTTTAACATTTGTTCACTGGAAGGTGATATTAGACGGTGATGTGTGGATGTGTGAGTGTGTGTGTGGTGTGTGAGTCTGTGTTTGTTGTGTATGTGTGTGTGTGTGTGTGTGTGTGTGTGTGTGAGTCTGTGTGAGTGTGTGTGTGGTGTGTGAGTGTGTGTGTGTATGTGTGTGAGTGTGTGTGTGTGTGTGTATGTGTGTGTGTGTGTGAGTGTGTGTGTGTGTGAGTCTGTGTTTGTTGTGTATCTGTGTGAGTGTGTGTGTGGTGTGTGAGTCTGTGTTTGTTGTGTATGTGTGTGAGTGTGTGTGTGTGTGTGTGTGTGTTGTGTTGTGTGATGTGTGTGTGTGTGTGTGTGTTTGTGTGTGATCTGTGTGAGTGTGTGTTGTGTGTGAGTCTGTGTGTTGTATGTGTGTGTGTGTGTGGTGTTGAGTCTGTGTTTGTTGTGTATGTGTGTGTGTGTGTGTGTGGTGTGTGAGTCTGTGTTTGTTGTGTATCTGTGTTGTGTGTGTGTGAGTGTGTTTGTTGTGTAGTGTGTGAGTGTGTGTGTGTGTGTGAGTCTGTGTTTGTTGTGTATGTGTGTGAGTGTGTGTGTGGTGTGTGAGTCTGTGTTTGTTGTGTATGTGTGTGAGTGTGTGTGTGGTGTGTGAGTCTGTGTTTGTTGTGTATCTGTGTGTGTGTGTGTGTCTGTGTGAGTGTGTGTGTGTGTGTGTGTGTGTGTGTGTGTGTGTCTGTGTGTGTGTGTGTGTGTGTGTGATGTGTGTGAGTGTGTGTGTGTGTGTGTGTGTCTGTGTGTTCTGTGTTTGTGTGTATGTGTGTGTGTGTGTGTGTGTGTGAGTCTGTGTTTGTTGTGTATCTGTGTGAGAAATGGATATCATGCGTTTTCTTCTGCTTCTGTGTTCTTCGAGCGCTCAGACAGTTTCCTATCGATCATGAGCACATATGCGTCATGCTGCCGTTATGCGCCTAACTAAGAAATAGTTAGGCCCAGCAAGTCCGACTTCGGCTGGAGAAAATCTTTTTGAAAATATTTCGTGAAAAAAGGGCAGGAGAATGGACTGGTAAGTCAGAAAGAGAGTATATGACAGCAAGCAAAGGGAAAAGGCAGAGTGAAAGAGAGTGACAGATTAAAGGAAGTTACAAGCACAGAACTTCCAGAAGGTGGGGAAACTATTTATGCAAAAGACACTCTCCCCCCCCCCCCCCCCCCCCCCCCCGGTATCCCCACGGGAGGGGGGGGGGAGGGTCATGCATTTTGTACAATAAAAAAAATTTGGGGCTAATTTTCTTATTACTAACTCAGTATTTACTTCAAACTGTCTGGTCGACACAGCTGAAATCAAACAGACGGGAATGGGGTGGGGGGGGGGGGGGTGTGTGCATGCCTGCAATTTTTTCTCTCGCATCATCCGGATTTCAGGATCATGAAAATGTCCATGAAAAGTTTTCCGGATTACTGGTTTGTTTTCTGCGCGTGTGTGCAGTGGTACAGGTGAAGTCGGAGGACGGGGAGAAAGGCTGTTGATCCATGCAGCTGTGTGGGACGATGTGTGTATGTGCAGTGGTGCAGGTGAAGTCAGAGGACGGGGAGAAAGGCTGCCGCGTGTTGATCCATGCAGCTGTATGGGACGATTTGTATGTGTGTGCAGTGGTGCAGGTGAAGTCAGAGGACGGGGAGAAAGGCTGCCGCGTGTTGATCCATGCAGCTGTATGGGACGATGTGTGTGTGCATGTGCAGTGGTGCAGGTGAAGTCAGAGAGACGGGGACAAAGGCTGCCGCGTGTTGATCCATGCAGCTGTCTGGGACCATGCATGTGTGTATGTGCAGTGGTGCAGGTGAAGTCAGAGGACGGGGAGAAAGGCTGCCGCGTGTTGATCCATGCAGCTGTGTGGAACGATGTGTGTACGTGTGTGCAGTGGTGCAGGTGAAGTCGGAGGACAGGGAGAAAGGCTGCCGCGTGTTGATCCACGCCATGCAGCTGCAGACGCAGTCGCAGTACAAGACCCTCGAGTTTGAGAAGTTCGTCACGCTCGCTGAACAAGGGGACACCACCCAGGCTTTCCCCGTTGCGGTGAGTCATCAACAAACTTCTTAAAGACCCATCAGGTCGCGTGTTAAAAATCACGGGTTTCACGGGTTTTCCCTCTTAAAGCTGGTAAGAAATCTTTTTTGGACCAGGTTTGACTCCCATGCAAATGTCCCCAAATTGAAAACGAAACATCATTTTAAAGAGCAGCCTCAATTTGAAGTTGGGGATATTTGTATGTGGGTCACAAAAACAAGGGACTTAATCGTGTTGCGTCAGTGTGTCTTTATCGTGCAATAAAGAAACATTGCATATGTGACTCAGCACCATGAAAGGGACATCAAGTGGGTGACGTCACGCCCTACTTTCGCTTTACTATATTCTTTGGTATAGTTCCAGGTCATTATGAGTCAATGCACATGTTTTAAGTGTTGGTAAGTATTTAGTTAAAGTAGATAGTAAGATTGATAAAAATCTACCATTCTGAAACAATGGTCCAGATAAAATCTTCAGACAATGCTCTTTCAAGTGATATGAGAACCATTCTTGTATCTTTTTTTTTTCGTTTTAGAGTTATGAGCATTCAAAGTTGCAAAGTGGTAGGGTGACTGTCGGCCATTTTGAGAAATCGCAGTCTAAATTTTAGCCTTGCTGAAGAAAATGCATCAACCTACTCATTTGAAAGCACTTTTTTTTTTAGTATTTAGAGACCACTATCCTTTTTTGTTTTGTTTTTGGGTTTTTCAGCCAAACCAGACGCTGGAGCTGTGTATAGCCAAGTGGTGGGCCAACCTAGGGGAGACCACTCTGACCTACTCCATCTCTTTCTACGGAGCTCAGCTATTGCAACGACAACCTGTTATGGTCAGTGTGTGTGTGTGTGAGAGACAAAGAGAGAGATAAATTTGGATGTAAAAAGCGAAAGACGAAAAAATAGATGTACATGAAAAAATATATACAACAAACTACACAACCAGTGTAAAGTGACGTTATTTTATTCACAAGAGACAAAACAAAGCTACTGGTTATTTCGGCGAATGCGCCTATATCAACATCAGACAAACAAGAAAACAGCAAATATAGCAAAAGGAGCAAAAAACCAACAAGATCAAAATAAAAAAACAATACTTCCCCTCTACAGTCCAATGCGTGAATGCTATCTTTTTGTTGCCTGCTTTTTGCTATGTTATTTGCTGTTTGCTGTTTTCTTGTTTGTCTGTGTTGATAAAGGCGCATTCGCCGAAATATCCAGTAGTTTTTGTTTTATGGCAAAACTTTATGGCTCCCGCCCACCTGCGTGCGCATCTCAACCCTTCCAATGAAAGTGTCGCCATCTTAGTCAGATTTGTGTGTAAACAGGATGGAAGTTCAGTTTAGCGTCGCGTATCGGCTTTCGCCATGTACGACGGGCTGAACAAACCAACCAGGGTATAAACAAAAATTGATGTTCCTGAATCACTGTCTTAGCCAAAAGGCCGAGAAGCGATCAGAATTTAAACGTGTAAACAGCATCGATCGGGCATTTTTCAAACATAGTTACTGACTAAGATGGCGGTCTCCCATACTATGGAGCGCTCCTGGTGGCCGGATATGACGACACGTGGGTACAAGCCATTTTAATCTCAAAATATCGGCTATATGAAAATGAATGTTCAGTCCTTTCAATTCTGACTCACCAGACTTCCACTGCATACCGGTAATCGTAAACTCCAAGTGAAATGCTGAAAAAGACTAATGGAAAGCTGTGCACCATATTCCTGTGTTTAAGAAATCTGGGCCTGTATTCACGTTGAGATAGCATGAGACTTAGCATCATGCTAACTTAGAAGCTCTTCCAAAAGTCCTATTAAATCCTATAGGACATTTGGAAGAGCTTCTAAGTTAGCATCATGCTAAGTCTCATGCTATCTCAACGTGAATACAGGCCCAGGAGATTTATTTATTTATTAAGACAACTTTTATAGCGCCTAATCTTTAAGCTCTAAGCGCTTTACAGAAATCACTAAAATGAATAGTAAACACAATGAACAAAAAGTATACATCAAACATTGACCAACACCCCCCTTCCCTGATCCCTCAGTCAATTTCTCAATCACGCCCAAATAATGAATGACATAATCTACAGTACACTTTCGCAGATCTAACTGGAAGCTCTTTAGTTTGAGAAATGTGCAGCAGTCCTGTGCTGAAACCATATCCAGTAGTTTTGTTTTGTCTCTTGTGAATAAAATAACGTCACTTTACACTTGTCGTGTAGTTGTTTGTTTGTTGTATGTTCCAGTGACGTTGCAGTCTGTTTCAGTTTTTTTATGAGAAAAAAAAATAGTTCAGGCGTGCTCCTGAAATGAGGATTGAAAAAGCTGCGTGAGAGAGGAAGAGAGAGAGAGATAAATGTAGATGAAAAAGAGCAAAAGATACAATAACTAAAGTAACAGCATTGCAATGTCCCATATGGCCTTTGGTCGAGAGGACGTAAAACACTGATATTCGCAAAAGATGAAAAAAGAGATGGACATGAGTAAAAATTAGTTCATGCGTGCTCCTGAAATCAGGATTGAAAAAGCTGTGTGAGAGAGAGAGAGAGAGACAGAGAGAGAGAGACAGAGAGAAATAGATAAATTTGGATGAAAAAGAGCAAAAGACGAAAAAAGATATGGACATGAAAAAAATAGTTCAGGCGTGCTCCTGAAATCAGGATTGAAAAAGCTGTGTGTGTGAGAGAGAGAGAGAGAGAGAGAGAGAGAGAGAGAGAGAGAGAGAGAGAGAGAAAATTTGCATGAAAAAGAGCAAAGGACGAAAAAAGAGATGGACTTCTGCACACACATGCACACACAGCGCACGCACGCACACGCACGCACACACGCACGCACGCACACACACACACACACACACACACACACACACACACACACACACACACACTCTCTCTCTCTCTCTTTGAAAATTGTTTTTAATGCGGTCACCACTTCAGGATTGGGGAAGCTTTAGAAAACATTAAAACGTGTCATTTCAGGAATTGAGGGAATGCTTTTCTCTCACCCATGCTGCTGGCAATGATAATGATAGTAAGGATAACTAGAGGGCTTATGTTTGCCTTTGAGAGCAAACATGACAGGGTTCTCCCCTAGACAGCCATTTGCAAGTTATTCAATTTTAAGATGTTGCCATATTTGGCCATTTTTGTCACAATTTCCGGTTGGCACTTCCGGTTCAAATTTATAGCGAAAGTATTGTCGTGTTACTCTTTAGTAAACACTGAAAAAAATGAAAGTATTCCGTGCAGCCGTTTCCAAGTTATTGAAGATTAAAGTTTTGCCAAAATTTGCCATTTTGGGCCATACAGACAAACCTCTATTTTAAGACTTCCAAAATGTCCGGAAAAATCGGTCGTAAATTGGAGGGGTCATATGACGGAGGTTTTCACTGGCAGCTGTAGAAAGAAAAAGTTCAGCACAGTTCATACTCTCTTCTTCATGCACACATACAATGACATATTAAAACTGGATTTGGGTCTTTCCAACTCCACAGGATTGTGCAATCGATGTATTACAGTTTCACTTCGCCGACTTCTGTTAATCACCTCCACTCTCGTCCAAAGTCAGTGGTTTTCTTTTTCAAAGTCAGTGGTTTTCGTGCTTTTCCTACGCTTTCCGCCATCTTTTCTACAACAAGGGAAGCGACTCCGCTTTCAGGCCCTTGACCGTGGTTGTTTCCCTTTGCTCGAAGTCTATGCAGACGACAACAACGGTCGTAAAAACCAACAAAATGGCGGTCGTAAGTCGCGTTTTAGAGGAAGTCGTTTAACCCTCTTGTGCCTGACGCTCTGTGCTCTCAATCACCTCTGAAATCCTAACCCAAGGGACGTCACTCCGTACAAAAGGGGGGGTAGCGTCGGAAAAATAATAAAATAAAATATACCCTACCAGATTTTGTGTGTTTTTTTTTTGTTTTGAATGTGTTGCCGAGATGTCTGTCTGATTTGCAAAATGAATTTCAAGATGTTATGGGGATGCATGGCTCCACAAAAAAAATCAAAATGCCAAAGTGTATTCGCAAACTGCATTCACTAGTCATTCACTGCCTACTTTTGCAGACTGTTGAAGCCTAAGACGACTGAAATGGAAATGTAGATCAAAACCATTCACTTACCCTTTCAGTAAGTTTCACTTCACGATCTTATAATTCCTATCTTTCACAAAAAAGGGAATTTTCATCGCTGTCATCACTCGGTGGATGCAATAACGACTCGTCATCCATGATGTAAAAGTCGGGAAAATGCCGATGTCAGTAACACGACTTCAAAAATTCGCATCGATCGAACAAAAACAAGCTCGCTGCCGAAATAGGTCAGAATACACTCCTTACTCATCACTTCGCGATCTCATAAGTCCCATCTTTCACAAAAATAGGACTATTCATCGCTTTCCTCAGTCAATGGACGCCATAACTGTTCGTCATCCATATTGGAAAAATCGCGAAAATGCCGAAGTCGGTCACTAATTTTCAAAAATTCATATCTTTCAAACCAATCGGCCTAGAAGCCATTGCAAGCAACAGGACGGAAGTGTAATCTATAGCGAAAGCGAGGCTGAAGCGCTCACGTGACTGCCATGTGATAGAAACAAAATGGAAGCGCCCAAACCGGCCACATGGAATCCGTACGTTCCCGAACGTTCTAGACGTTTCCGATCCGATTTTTTTTTGAACGTTCACGACCGTTCACCGCACAAGAGAGTTAAGAGAGGTCGTTTACATAGTAAAATGCATCCGTGCCAACAAATCCGGTCTCAAATGAGAGGTGGTCGCTTAACAGAGGGTCGTAAAATAGGGGTTTGTCTGTATCAGCCGAATTTTGGCCAATCGGTTTAATATTAGAAATCTGGCATTAGAATAGTGTTTTTGAATTTTCCTAATAATGAACATGATGATGATAATACTAGCGATGATTGCAATGAATGGTGGTTGTGTTGTTTTTTACAGCAACTCTCTCAGGGAATCACTCGTTTTGATCTGATCAGCCCACTACAGGCTGAGGACATGGCTCCGTGTTTGACTTTCAAACACATTGTGCAGCCGTTGAGGTACATGTTTGTCTGTGTGTGTTTGTGTCTCTCTGTGTGTGTGTCTGTGTGTGTGTATGTCTGTGTGTGTCTATGTGTGTGTGTGTGTCTGTGTGTGTCTATGTGTGTGGCTCTGTGTGTGTGGCTCTGTGTGTGTGTGTGTGTGTGTGTCTGTGTGTGTGGCTCTGTGTGTGTGTCTGTGTGTTTCCATGTGTGTGTGTGTCTCTATGTGTGTCTGTGTGTGTGTGTGTGTGTATGTGTCTGTCTGTGTGTATGTGTCTGTGTGTGTGTGTGTGTCTCTCTATGTGTGTGTGTGTGTGTGTGTGGCTCTGTGTGTGTGTGTCTCTATGTGTGTCTGTGTGTGTGTGTGTGTGTGTGTGTGTCTCTATGTGTGTGTGTGTGTGCTGTGCATGATACTGTGTGTGTGTATGTGATGCTCTTCTTTCATAAGTCATAAGTTTCTTTATTGTCCATTGGCATTGTTCAACCCACACGGAAACTTGTCTTGTCTTCTACCGTGTAAAAAATTTTTAAAATTAAATAAAACATAAATTTACATTAACAAATATGTAACTCTCACACCACACCCAATCATTCATCCGCTCTCCGCTATCTTGCTCACTCATCATGCAACCCACCACCACTTCCGCCTCCATTTTTAACCCTTTCTTTTCTTTTTTCCTTCCTTTCCTCCTTTTTTTCCTTTTATTTTTACACCCCCCCCCCCCCCCCCCCCACCCCCCCCACCCCCCCCCCCCCACCCCTTATTTTTATTTTTTAGGTAGGCTTTTTCCTGCTCTCTTTCATCCTATTGTCTGTGTGGTTGACTAAGATGGACATAATTTCCAAGAGCATTTCTGGCCTCTCAGTCTCTTCTTTGTTTCGTCTCCTGTGTATTCAAAACACATCTGCTCGTCTTGTCCTCAGGAAGAAAGAGTTTGACCATATTAGCCCTCTTCTCCGTTCTTTGCACTGGCTTCCTGTCGCAGACAGAATTGAGATTGAGTATAAACTAAGCACCCTTTTGCTAGCCAGCCATCTTTGAGCCAAACATTTTCCATTAAACTTACTTGGCTACAGAAAAGATTTCGTCTGCAATATTGTGAGATTTCTCTCTTGTGACACATTTAGAATGGAGTCAATCCTTACTGCCCAAATGTAGGAACACAATATCATTAAAAATAAATAAACCACTGATTTCAAGAGTTTTAGTGACATGGGTGTTAAATCATTGTGGTGCAAAAATGCGACATTGGCGGTGAAAGGGTTAAAGTCGATTTGTTTCTGTTTGAACAGAAAGAAATTTGCAGTGATTGTTTATTACGCGTAGACATAATTTAAGCCCAGTTTATCTTTTCGCTTGATGTTCCCATTGAGTGTGAGTATGTATCAGTTTGTTAAGACTCTCTCTCTCTCTCTCTCTCTCTCTCTCTCTCTCTCTCTCTCTCTCTCTCTCTCTCTCTCTCTCTCTCTGTTTCTTTTTCAATATTAGTTATACTTATATTGTTTAGTTAAATGTTGTTCTTTACTGTGAAAATGATGCTTTCTCCCATGTCATAAGAACATTTTGTTAATGACATTAAACAGTCAAAGTCTCTCTCTCTCTCTCTCTCTCTCTCTCTCTCTCTCTCTCTCTCTCTCTCTCTCTCTCTCTCTCTGCCCCCTCTCTCTCTCTCTTTTTCTCAATCTTCTCTCTCTCTATACTCTCTCTCTCTCTTTTTTCTCTCTCTCTCTCTCTCTGTTCTCTCTCTTGACTCTCTCTCTTCCCTCTCTCTCTCTCTCTATTATCTCTCTCCTCACTCTCTAAGAACTCTCTCTCTTTTTTTCTCTCTCTTCTCTCTCTCTCAAAGTTTTTCTCTCTCTCTCTTCTCTCTTTCTCTCTCTCACTCTCTCTCTTTGCCCTCTCTCTCTCTTCCCTCTCTCTCTCTCTCTCTCGGGGGTGGGGGGGGGGGGGGGTTGCTGCGGTTTGTGTGCGCTTGGGTTCAGTTGCGTGAATTTTCTATTTTAACCCTTTCGCCGCCAGCCATTTTTTCAGCCAAAAAATACCATTAAACTTAACTGGGTAGATAAAAATAAAATATATGCAATACTGCGAATTCCTCTGTGACATATAATATTAGGCCTATCCTTACCTCCCAAAATGAAGAAAATAGGGTCTTTGGATAACAGGCCCTGATTTGGTGTCTTTTAGTGACATAGGTGTTAAACCATTGTGGTGCTAAAATGCGACTTTGGCAGTGAAAGGGTTAATATTTGAGCTGTGATCTTATTTATTCACTGTTTATGTTTTACGTGCCACCACAGATGTATATCCATGATTTTTGGGACAATAAATTGTGTGACTTGTGTATTGTCCCCAGGCCGGCCAGCCACAAGCTTCAGCCATTGTCCAGCTGCAGGGATCGTCTGCCGGAAGGACGACAGATCTACGCCTTGGACCTGACCTACAACTTCCATGTGGTCAGTGTTTATATATATATCGTCGGTGACATTCACAAACCTCGTATCTCGATTTTGGGGGGGTTTGAGTTAGATACATAGTCAGTTCTTTACATTTTTCCCACCACCTTCCACCAAAAGCTCGTATCTCTAACGACTTTCTATCTGGGGTAAACGAGATTGTGAACATAGAAGAAAAACTCGTAAGTCCCAAATTCAGATCTAGTTAAGGACAAAAACCTCGTATCTTCGTTCTTTTCAAGTCTAAAAAAAAACACGTTTTTCAGTAATTTTAACAGAATGCAGGACTTAACTAGCAATATCTCAAACAATCATAGTTAATCAATTGTGGCCAGCGCAGTTACTTTTTAAAGCAGTTAAATTCGTTTTTCTCAAAACTACCAACATTGAGATATGAGGTTTGTGAATGTCACCGACGTATCATATTCACTATTCAAAACTTTGCCACGGGTCCTTGGCTATTCACTGTGTCCGTACATGAGATGCAAGTGAAATTGACCCATGGCCAATATTAAAATGATGCGGCTGTGCCCAGTGGAAGCTGTCTTTACCAGCAGCAGTTCTCCCTGCACGCCGTAAAGAATTGTTGGTTGTTGTCAATCCACGGGTGGAATGAATGTGTGGGTGGCTCCATGAATGGAAGCTGTCTTTACCAGCGGCAGTTCTCCCTGCACGCCGTAAAGAATTGTTGGTTGTTGTCACTCCACGGGTGGAGTGAATGTGTGGGTGGCTCCATGAATGGAAGCTGTCTTTACCAGTGGCAGTTCTCCCTACACGCCGTAAAGAATTGTTGGTTGTTGTCACTCCACGGGTGGAGTGAATGTGTGGGTGGCTCCATGAATGGAAGCTGTCTTTACCAGCGGCAGTTCTCTCCCTGCACGCCGTAAAGAATTGTTGGTTGTTAGTCACTCCACGGGTGGAGTGAATGTGTGGGTGGCTCCTTGAATGGAAGCCGTCTTTACCAGTGGCAGTTCTCCCTACACACCGTAAAGAATTGTTGGTTGTTGTCACTCCACGGGTGGAGTGAATGTGTGGGTGGCTCCATGAATGGAAGCTGTCTTTACCAGCGGCAGTTCTCCCTACACGCCGTAAAGACTTGTTGGTTGTTAGTCACTCCACGGGTGGAGTGAATGTGTGGGTGGCTCCATGAATGGAAGCTGTCTTTACCAGTGGCAGTTCTCCCTACACGCCGTAAAGAATTGTTGGTTGTTATCAATCCACGGGTGGAGTGAATGTGTGGGTGGCTCCATGAATGGAAGCTGTCTTTACCAGCGGCAGTTCTCCCTACACGCCGTGAAGAATTGTTGGTTGTTAGTCACTCCACGGGTTGGAGTGAATGTGTGGGTGGCTCCATGAATGGAGCGAAGTCCCCTGAAGTCGGAATATGGCCGCCCATGTGGCGGGGCCCTTGAAAAGCAGCCATGCACGTAATCTTCATGTGAAATGTTCACATGGCACTGGGTGTGCCCCCCAGAGGGTTTAAGCTGAGGAACGAAAACAACTACTATTCATAATTTATATACAGCTGCAGTGATCGTCTGCCCAAGGATGACAAATCTACGCCTTGGACCTAACCTACAACTTCCATGTGGTCAGTGTTTATATCTTATTGGCACTTTATATACAGCTGCAGAGATTGTTTGCCCAAGGACAACAAATCTACGCCTTTGACCTTGGTCAAAATTTACACTCACCCCTCACCCTTTCTTTACTCATCAGTCACACAAAAATCGCATGCAATGCGGCGCACTCTCCAGGTGGGAGCAACCCTAATTTCACAGAGACGCCTCTGTGGCTATAAAGTACCTAATACCTACAACTTCCATGTGTTTTTTGTTTGACAGGCCAAGGCAGCGGAAGTGATCGTGGATTGCTCCCTTCTCAGTTCTGTCTAACTTGCTGTATGAGTCGGAGTTTGAGAGTCAGCTGTGGATGCTGTTTTTTAACCCTCTTGCATTCATTCCGCCCAAAACCGCCCGGCCGGAAGTTGCCTCTGCGTATTCAAGCCGCCCAAAACTGCCTGTAGCTTGCCCCCAAACTCTGAGACCCCCTCTGATGGCATTTCCATCACGCACCAAGTTCTGGCTCGTTATGCACACACTATGAAGAAGCTTCTCACTTGCAATGATGTGATAGCAACTGTATGGCGCTCTGTGTGCTTCAAAAGACAGATTTTCCCCAAAATGTGTGAAAGAATCTGAACACTAGAAGAAGTTTTGTCTGTAACAAATGCGAATGCAAGAGGGTTAATGGAATATAATGTGTTTTTGTTGGTTTTGTTTCACAGGCCAAGGCATCGGAAGTGATCGTGGACTGCTCCCTGCTGTCCAATTTGCTGTACGAGTCGGAGTTTGAGAGTCAGCTGTGGATGCTGTTCGACTCCAACAAACAGCTGCTTGGTTCGGGAGACGCCTATCCTAACCAGGTGAAGAAATATAAAAAAGTAGGTACTGAAACACCTGGGAGTGTTTGTCTGTCTGTCTGTTTGGTGTGTGTGGGGTGGGTGGGAGAGGGAGGGTGTGTGTTTCTTATGCCTATCCTAACCAGGTGAAGAAATATACTGATGGAAAAAAGTTAGGGACCAGTCACACACACATGCACAACTTTCCAACCACGAATGGCAATGCAATTTTTTGGGGCAAGCATTTAATTCATTATCTCGTCATTCAGAGTACCAAATTTCATTCCAATTTGATTATCCGTTTGCTTTCCGCGAGCCCTCAAACAACATAGGGGTTCAAAACGAAAATTGCAAGTCCTTCGACACGTGGCTGGCAATCTTACAGGCCTGCGCTACAGAGACGAAATTGTGGACCCACTCGTCCTACCGATGCTCCAACAGATGGGACCCCAGGCCATCTTCCAAGATGACAACGCCACCCCACACCGAGCCAGGGTGGTGACCAACTTCATCCAACAGGCTGGTGTTGTCAGGCTTGTTTGGCCGGCCTGCAGCCCAGATCTCAACCCCATAGAGCATGCATGGAATGAACTTGATAGGCGGGTGAGAGCAAATCATCCTCCCCCCAGGAATCTCCAGCACCTACTCCAGATGCTTCGTGCTGAGTGGCAGGCCATACCACAGGAGTTCTTCGAGAAGCTGGTGAACTCCATGAGGCGCAGATGTGATGAATGCCAAAGGAATCGTGGTGGACACACACACTACTGAACATGTCGAAGGACTTGCAATTTTCGTTTTGAATGAATTAAATGCTTGCCCAAAACAATTGCATTGCCATTCGTGGTTGGAAAGTTGTGCATGTGTGTGTGACTGGTCCCTAACTTTTTTCCATCAGTATATAAAAAAAAAGTACTCTGACAGAGATGAGATTTTCCTCCTTTTTGATGACCACAGAGGTCATTTTTGAGATCAGTGTAAATCTGTTGAGAAATTTTGGGGGTGCAGGCATGGTAGACCTCTGCGAATCGCGGAAAATCCGCGAAAGTTAAAATTTGACACACACACACCAAAAAGCTGTGGTAAAAATTCGTTCGGGTGCCTAAAAATTACGTGCGTTAAAACCTATGCAATCACTTCGCGGAACCGGATGTGAATGACTGAACAAGCAACTTCCCACCGAAGTTAGCAGTCGTGCGCGGCCTAGCTCACACCACACGTTTCCAGATGTGTGATCCTAGTGCTTCTTTTTCTTCTTCTTCTTCTTCTTCATTTTGACGCCCAACTTCATCATTTTAGTTTGAGTCGACATCTTTCAAATGAAATGCAGAATCGGTTGGATATTCTTCCGCGAAACTCACTTTGCCCCCCACTACCATGCCTGGGTGGTGTTGGGTTTTGTGTTGAATCGTAAATGCGGCAAGGCATTTTGTTCTCGATCGGTTCATTCTCAAATGAACGTTTCCAGTTTCTGCTTGGGGGCAGCCAAGACTGCTCTGTTTATCATTACTCTGCAGTTGGCAAAGCTGAAAACGGAAGTTATCCATTTGCTGGTGAAGCCTACTCCGGGCCACGGACTCCTGGCTTCTTTTTTTCCCTCCTTTTTGGTTTTCTGAGAATCTCATTTCTGATTATTGTAGGTACTCTGAAACACCTAGGAGTATTAGTGTGTGTGTTTTTTGTCTATGTATGTGTCTGTTGTGTTATGTCTTCTTTAACCCAGGTGTCTATATGTTATGTCTACATTAACTCTTTCTATACTAACCTGCGCTCTCGTCGCAGGGCATGCGCACAACGCCTCGTTACTAAGGTAACGGGATATCGCATGTGAACTTTAAAAATTCATAGTTCATAGGTTAACAGTCATGCGTGCTTCAAAGTGGCTCAGAGGGCTACTACCACGTTTCATTCATGCCTCTGACACTGATTGGCTGGCTGCCGGTTATTTTGGGACCTTAAAATTATATTTTCGCTATTATGAGTGTGCCTGGCTTGACAAAACATGCATTTATTTTAAAATATCACAAATCAAAACTAATCAAGTGGATGCTTTGAAACTGTTGCAGGTGTTAGTACTGTATATTGTGTACATATTGCCTAAATGTCACGTTTGTATCTGTTACCATTATTTAGAAAATAATTTTGTTGGCAACCTATGCAAATCGGCCAGTACAGAACGCTTGCAAAGGGAAGCAACTGGCCAGCATGGAATGAGTTAACCAAGGAGTGGAGAGTGGTTAAGACGTTTGTTTGCCTGCCAAATTCAATGCGTGGTGACTGCAGCCGTGAGGACATGACCCGGGTTCGAATCCCGGACTCACCCTTTCTTTCTAGTTCGACAGGGGGAAAAAAATCGAACTGAACGTCGAGTCCTTCAGATGGGGACTTAAAGCTAGTCTGACCCGTGCGCTTTACGTACGTAAAAAACCCCACAGCAGTTGAAAGTCGGTAAGAGCAGGGAGAAATCCCGCTGCCTGGTATGACCAAACTGATAGCTAGATCTCCCAAGTCAAGGAATGTAGCACTTGTACTGGACTACATGGATGCTCCTGCTTTCAGGGTGTCCTGAAGTTCAGGATTTTTCTGTCCAGGATGTCCTGAAGTTCAGGATTTTTTTGTCCAGGATGTCCTGAAGTTCAGGATTTTTTGGTCCAGGATGTCCTGAAGTTCAGGATTTTTTTGTCCAGGATGTCCTGAAGTTCAGGATTTTTTTGTCCAGGGTGTCCTGAAGTTCAGGATTTTTTTGTCCAGGATGTCCTGAAGTTCAGGATTTTTTTTGTCCAGGGTGTCCTGAAGTTCAGGATTTTTTTGTCCAGGATGTCCTGAAGTTCAGGATTTTTTAGTCCAGGATGTCCTGAAGTTCAGGATTTTTTTGTCCAGGATGTCCTGAAGTTCAGGATTTTTTTGTCCAGGATGTCCTGAAGTTCAGGATTTTTTTGTCCAGGATGTCCTGAAGTTCAGGATTTTTTTGTCCAGGATGTCCTGAAGTTCAGGATTTTTTTGTCCAGGATGTCCTGAAGTTCAGGATTTTTTGGTCCAGGATGTCCTGAAGTTCAGGATTTTTTTGTCCAGGATGTCCTGAAGTTCAGGATTTTTTAGTCCAGGATGTCCTGAAGTTCAGGATTTTTTTGTCCAGGATGTCCTGAAGTTCAGGATTTTTTTGTCCAGGATGTCCTGAAGTTCAGGATTTTTTTGTCCAGGATGTCCTGAAGTTCAGGATTTTTTTTGTCCAGGATGTCCTGAAGTTCAGGATTTTTTAGTCCAGGATGTCCTGAAGTTCAGGATTTTTTTGTCCAGGATGTCCTGAAGTTCAGGATTTTTTTGTCCAGGATGTCCTGAAGTTCAGGATTTTTTTGTCCAGGATGTCCTGAAGTTCAGGATTTTTTAGTCCAGGATGTCCTGAAGTTCAGGATTTTTTTTCCTGAGTCCAGGATGTCCTGAAGTTCAGGATTTTTTTGTCCAGGATGTCCTGAAGTTCAGGATTTTTTTGTCCAGGATGTCCTGAAGTTCAGGATTTTTTAGTAGTCCAGGATGTCCTGAAGTTCAGGATTTTTTTGTCCAGGATGTCCTGAAGTTCAGGATTTTTTTTGTCCAGGATGTCCTGAAGTTCAGGATTTTTTTTGTCCAGGATGTCCTGAAGTTCAGGATTTTTTTGTCCAGGATGTCCTGAAGTTCAGGATTTTTTTGTCCAGGATGTCCTGAAGTTCAGGATTTTTTTAGTCCAGGATGTCCTGAAGTTCAGGATTTTTTTTGTCCAGGATGTCCTGAAGTTCAGGATTTTTTTGTCCAGGATGTCCTGAAGTTCAGGATTTTTTAGTCCAGGGTGTCCTGAAGTTCAGGATTTTTTTGTCCAGGATGTCCTGAAGTTCAGGATTTTTTAGTCCAGGATGTCCTGAAGTTCAGGATTTTTTAGTCCAGGATGTCCTGAAGTTCAGGATTTTTTTGTCCAGGGTGTCCTGATTGAGGAATAATTTTGAGAATTTGAGAAGATGCATTTTGCTGGTTATAGAGGTCATGAAGTTTGACCACAAGTAAAAGTGCAACGAGAGCCTGTCAGTTACATTTGGAAACTTGTTTCCCTTCAGCTTCCAGGGGGCATTGCCCCCGGAACCCCCAGGAGGGGCGCTGTCCCTGCACTCCTGAAATTTCTCAGGAATGGAAAAAAGAGCAGTGTGTGTGTGCGCGCGCGCATGCGCTGCCCCTGCACTCCGCCGGGGCCGCCCCCTTGCAGGATTTTTGAAATTTCCCAGGAGCACGCATCGACTCTTAATCCGTCACAAATACCAGCCACTGTGGTAGTGGCTGGGAGGTCTTGGGTTTGAATTCCAACAGAGGCGAGGTTGTTGGGGTTTTCAGTCCTGGACCGACTCCTACCCAGAGTGAGAGTGCTATGGGCTTAACGGGAAGACTGAAAACCACACAGTCGAGCTTCATCCGCTTAACGGATGCAATTCTGAGAGTGTTGCTCTTAATTTCATGACCTGCACTGCTGGTACAGAAAGGGAGACTACACAAGTCCTACTTCAAGTGTGTCACGAGCGTCGCGAATCCTCGACAAGATGATATTGTTTTTATTATCTGCTATTGTTTCAATACGCTGTCAAAGTAGTAAAGTGAGACTACACAGTCCTACTCCAGGTGCGCCACGAGCGTCGCGAATCCCTCGACAAGATGATATTGTTTTTATTATCGTTTATCGTTTCAGTACTTGGTTATTCACTGTTTATATCCTCGCCATTCATTTTTTTTTTTTAGTACGCCGTCAAGATGAAAAAGGGAGACTACACGGTCCTTCTCCAAGTGCGTTGCGAATCCTCGACAAGATGCTATCATTTTTATTATCTGCTATTGTTTCAATACGCTGTCAAAGTAGAAAAGGGAGATTACACAGTCCTACTTCAAGTGTGTCACGAGCGTCGCGAATCCCTCGACAAGATGATATTGTTTTTATTATCGTTTATTGTTTCAGTACGCTGTCAAAGTAGGAAAGGGAGACTACACAGTCCTACTTCAGGTGCGCCACGAGCGTCGCGAATCCCTCGACAAGATGATATTGTTTTTATTATCGTTTAGTGTTTCAGTACGCTGTCAAAGTAGGAAAGGGAGACTACACAGTCCTACTTCAGGTGCGCCACGAGCGTCGCGAATCCCTCGACAATATGATATTGTTTTTATTATCGTTTATCGTTTCAGTACGCTTCAAAGTAGAAAAGGGAGACTACACAGTCCTACTCCAAGTGTGTCACGAGCGTCGCAAATCCCTCGACAAGATGATATTGTTTTTATTATCGTTTATTGTTTCAATACGCTGTCAAAGTAGAAAAGGGAGACTACACAGTCCTACTCCAGGTGCGCCACGAGCGTCGCGAATCCCTCAACAAGATGATATTGTTTTTATTATCGTTTATTGTTTCAATACGCTGTCAAAGTAGAAAAGGGAGACTACACAGTCCTACTCCAGGTGCGCCACGAGCGTCGCGAATCCCTCGACAAGATGATATTGTTTTTATTATCGTTTATTGTTTCAATACGCTGTCAAAGTAGAAAAGGGAGACTACACAGTCCTACTCCAGGTGCGCCACGAGCGTCGCGAATCCCTCGACAATATGATATTGTTTTTATTATCGTTTATCGTTTCAGTACTTAGTTATTCACTGTTGTTATCCTCATCATTCTTCTTTGTTTTTTTCAGTACGCCGTCAAAGTGGAAAAGGGAGACTACACAGTCCTACTCCAGGTGCGCCACGAGCGTCGCGAATCGCTGGACAAGGTTCGAGACCTGGTGGTTCTGGTCCAGCACAAGCTGCCCTCCCCCCTGTCCCTCGATGTGTTCTCCTCCTGGGCCAATGCCCTCAGCGGGGGGAAGAAAATGGGATCTTCCGTCGCCTTGGAGAGAGGGGGGCACATGCCCATGTTTGTGGCCCCTTTCCCCGATGACAAGTGAGTGTGTGTGTGGTGTTTGTGTGAGAGAGAGAGTGTGTGTGTGTGTATGTGTGAGTGAGAGAGAGAGTGTGTGTGTGTAGTGTGTGTGTGTGTAGTGTGTGTGTGAGTGAGAGAGTGTGTGTGTAGTGTGTGTGTGAGTGAGAGAGAGTGTGTATGTGTGAGAGAGAGAGAGTGTGTGTGTAGTGTGTGAGTGAGAGAGTGTGTGTATGTTTGTGTGTGTGTTTGTGAGTGAGGGAGAGTGTGTGTTTGTGTGTGTGTGTGTAGTGTTTGTGAGAGAGAGAGAGAGAGAGTGTGTGTGTGAGAGAGAGAGAGTGTGTGTGCATGTGTGTGTGAGAGAGGGGGAGAAAGAGCCTGGGCCTGTTCCTTCCCGGCTGAACTGGGGGGTTCAACGGTCTTAACCCAGTGCAAGCACTTAATCCTTTATCATTTTATCTGTCCTCTCTTCTGTCTAAGGCCTAATGTTTCAGTTTCCTCTCAGGCCTTGAGCCCTTTCTTCCGGCATAAGTGGTAGAAGTAGAACCTCCCGGTTCCGTGGCAAAATAATCAGAGAGTTGATTGTGGCCACGCGCAGTAAAGAAGAAGAAGAGAGAGAGAGTGAATCTGTTTCTATGGTTTTAATTCATTCGCATCGCAACAATTTTGAATTATTTAAAAAAACTCACAAATCACTCCAGCCATGCACACAAACAAAACATGCATAAACAAAAGGAGAAATTAATGAAAGAAGATTACGGGGTTTTTACTTCAGGTTTAGACATAGGGAAGTGGTAGATCAGACTTTTTTTTATATAGAGACCTTATATAGAAAAAAGTCTACACCGATTGGTTTCCCCACAACAAACCACTACAAAAGCAAAGTAAGAGGCAAAAATGTGGTCTAAGGGAGCTTTAGAAGTGACCAAAGTGTGGTGTGCTCACAGATTTACCTCCCTTGAAACACATTCATCAAATTGACAGCTTTGTATTCATTCCGGACATATATATGGGTGGAACGACTTGAATGAGTTCACCCTTTCACCGCCAATGTCGCATTAATGCACCACAATGGTTTAACACCCATGTCAATAAAAGGCATCAAATCAGGGCCCGTTATGTGAAGACCCTATTTTCTTAATTTTGATATGTACGGATAGGCCTAATATTATACATGTCAGATGAATTCCCAGTATTGCAGATAATTTTTTTCGTCTTCCCAGTTAAGTTTAACCCCTTCCCTGCCTGGCTACGAGACGGTCTTGTACTTAATGATGTCATTGATGATGTCATAACTTTTGATGTCATAGTCCTGGGATGATGGTTTTTGGCTTAAATAAGCCAGGAAAGATATATCTCTAGACCATTTTCTCAGATTGAGTCTAACCCAAATCAATAATTTTAAGTGAAGGGGTTAATGGTATTTTGGGGGCTTAAAAATGTCTGGCGGTGAAAGGGTTAACAGTGCAGACATGCCTACCCTCCCTGTACATCCAGGATTTGTTCCAGAAAGTTCATTTTAGAAGCGACAGTCCTGGAAATCCCGGATTTGCAATACGCGTCCTGGAGAAGAAAAAATTCGGGAATCGAAAAGCCGTTCCATCGTGCCGTACGATTAGAGAAGAACTGAGCCAGGAATCGTTACCGTCTGCTAGACGGAATGCGCATGCGCGAAAAAGATAGCCTCTCTTTCACTTCCAAGTTGAAAGCAACATGGCGTCGAAGAGAGCACCTGCCGACACAGAGTCGGATTCTGATTCGGATCACGGATCAGACAAGTGTGAAAAGATGAAAACGACCATGAAGCGCGCGTGTGTTTTCAAGAAAGAGTCCTGTCCCTCTTCTTCTTCTTCTTCTTCTTCTTCTTCTTCTTCTTCTTCTTCTTCTTCTTCGATCACTCAGTTTTCTGTCGATTATGAGCACAGATGTGTCATGCTGCCGTTATGCGCCTAACTAAGAAACAGTGAGGCCCAGCAAGTACGACTTCGGCCTGGAGGAAATGTTTCTGAAACTGTTTTGTGAAAAATGGCAGGAGAATGGACCGGTAAGGCAGAAAGATAGTAGATGACAGTAAGCAAAGGGAAAAGGCAGAGTGAAAGAGAGTTACAGATTAGAGGAAGTTACAAGCACAGAACTTCCAGAAGGTGGGGGAACTATTTATACAAAAGACCCCCCCCGGTATTCCCACGGGGGGTGGGGGGGGGGGGGGGGGGAGTCCTGTCCCTGATTTCACGGATTTGTCCCTGATTTCTTTCTTTATTGTCCCAGAAAGCAAATGTTTGGGGTAAGCATATCTGACAGTGTTTTACTGCAGAATTCTTCTTTTCAGGCTTCCTAAAGGTGCAGGCAGTGGCTGGTATCTCTCCGGAACTCTGTCTCTGGCCAAGGACGATTTCGCCAAGAAAGCGGTGAGCTGTCTCTCTGTTTCTGTTTCTCTCTCTCTCTCTCTCTTTCTGTCTCTTTCTGTCTCTCTCTGTTTCTGTCTCTCTCTCTGTTTCTGTCTCTCTGTTTCTCTCTCTCTGTTTCTGTCTCTCTCTGTTTCTCTCTCTCTCTCTTTCTCTCTCTCTCTCTCTCTCTCTCTCTCTCTCTCTCTCTCTCTGTTTCTGTCTCTCTCTGTTTCTCTCTCTCTCTGTTTCTCTCTCTCTCTCTGTTTCTCTCTCTCTCTGTTTCTCTCTCTCTCTCTCTCTGTCTGTGTGTCTCTCTGTGTCTCTGTCCCTGTTGCAGTTTTAGTTTACTCTTTGCTTCTACGAATGCGAAAATTGTGTGTGTGAGTGAAAATTCGTTTAACGTACTGATTTGATGCCTTTTAGTTTTAGTGACAGGGCTGTTAAATTCATTATGGTGCAAAAATGCGATGTTGGCAGTGAAAGGGTTAACTAGATCTGAATTTTGGACTTACAGGTTTTTGTTCTATTTTCACAACCTCATTTACCCCAGATAGAAAGTCGTTAGAGATACGAGCTTTTGGTGGAAGGTAGCGGTAAAAATTAGAGAGCTGACTATATATGTAACTAAAAAAAATCGAGATACGAGGTTTTTTAATTCCACCAACAATATGCAACAATGCAAGGCAGTCCCAACATAAAATGACGTCTGTGGTTGTTGCTTCAGAGTTCGGTCCCTTTCTATGCGGTGCTGACTGAGTTGCCCCAGCGCTCCAACGCTGGGGGGAAGAACGGGGGGAAGGGGGCGAAGAAGGAGAAGGAGGAGAAGGTCAAGGAGAAGACGAAGGAGGAGGAGTTTGAAGAAGCTGTGAGAGACCTGAAGATCTCCTGGATACAGAAGTGAGTGGAGTGATGGTGATGATGATGATGATGATACTGTTAAGAAGAAGACGAAGGAGGAGGAGTTTGAAGAAGCTGTGAGAGACCTGAAGATCTCCTGGATACAGAAGTGAGTGGAGTGATGGTGATGATGATGATGATGATACTGTTAAGGAGAAGACGAAGGAGGAGGAGTTTGAAGAAGCTGTGAGAGACCTGAAGATCTCCTGGATACAGAAGTGAGTGGAGTGATGGTGATGATGATGATGATGATACTGTTAAGGAGAAGACGAAAGAGGAGGAGTTTGAAGAAGCTGTGAGAGACCTGAAGATCTCCTGGATACAGAAGTGAGTAGAGTGATGATGGTGATGACGATGACGATAATGATGATGATGATAATACTGTTAAGGAGAAGACGAAAGAGGAGGATTTTGAAGAAGCTATGAGAGACCTGAAGATCTCCTGGATACAGAAGTGAGTAGAGTGATGATGGTGACGATGACGATAATGATGATGATGATAATACTGTTAAGGAGAAGACAAAAGAGGAGGATTTTGAAGAAGCTATGAGAGATCTGAAGATCTCCTGGATACAGAAGTGAGTAGAGTGATGATGGTGATGATGACGATAATGATGATGATGATAATACTGTTAAGGAGAAGACGAAAGAGGAGGAGTTTGAAGAAGCTGTGAGAGACCTGAAGATCTCCTGGATACAGAAGTGAGTAGAGTGATGATGGTGGTGATGACGATAATGATGATGATGATAATACTGTTAAGGAGAAGACGAAAGAGGAGGAGTTTGAAGAAGCTGTGAGAGACCTGAAGATCTCATGGATACAGAAGTGAGTAGAGTGATGATGGTGATGATGACGATGATGATGACGATGATGATGATGATGGTGACACTGTTAAGGAGAAGACAAAGGAGATGCTGTACTGTGTACATTATTAATTATTAATTACAACACTGTTTTATGTTGTTGTAGGTTGCCTTCTTTGTCGTGCTGTGTACCGTAATTCACGGACCACAAGCCGCTTCGTAATATAAGCCGCACCCCCTACTTTTTAAAAAAAATCTGAAAAGAGTCACGCATAAGCCTCATCGAAGCATAAGCCGCAGAAGCATGGCGGTGCACAATGTGCGCTTCCGGTTGAGTCGAGAGTTGATCGCGGGTGTGTTGACTGCCAAAACGAAAGTGTCGGACCCCCACGAAACAGATCGTCATTTTGTGAAAAATATACCAAAATCATGATGATTTTTTTTTTCATCAACCGTGAACAAGGCCACAGATCAAAGGTCTGAATCAAGGATGCCACTGAGTTGAGTTTACTTTCACTTTCGGTAACGTTTAGGATGCAGCACTGTACTAGCCGCAGGGGGGTGTGTTAAAAAAAAAGTTCCGGCTTATAATCTGCGAATTATGGTACATTATTGATTATTAATGACAATACTGTTTTATATTGTTGCAGGTTGCCAGCGGACCACAGTCTCTTTGAAGCGATGAAGAACGAGTACCCTGACCACGTCCCCGCTTTGCTGGCCAGACTGCAGGTTCTAGACTCCCCTGAGGTAAGACAGGGGACCAAAACTGTCTGAAAAACATTGTCCCTCTTTACTCTATTTATGTCGAGTGGCACAGTGGTAACGCGTTCGCTTCGTGTCAAGTAAACCCGAGTTCGAACCTGGGTACAGGGGATTTTTCCTCTCACTTTGCACTAGGCCTTACGGTCTGAATGTGGAGTCTTTCGGATGAGACGATAAACCGAGGTCCCGTGTGCCCATGCACTTAGCACATGTTAAAGCCAGTGGCAACAAAAAAGTTGTCATTTGGTGAAAATTTACACACACACCATTTCCTTCCTTATCAGTCACACAAAAACTCGCATGCAAAAAATTATAAAAAAATGTGGCGCACCTCTGGCTGCGACGCACTCTCCAGGTGGGAGCAACCCGAATTTCACAGAGATGCCTCTGTGACTAGTATAAAGTACCTAATACCTAATTATGGCGGAAATATTAGGTAAACTGTTTTGTACATTTTTTGTTATGACATTGTTGGGCATCGCAGTTCACAAGGAAACTAGGTACATGTACGTTAGAATTTTTGGTTACATTGAAATTATCTTTATTTTGTCTTTCTTTGATTCCTGTCCGTCCACATAGGATTAAACTATATTTGTGTGGTTGTTGTTGATGTACCCTGGCTAAAAGACTCCAGGGATCATCTCGACAGCCGAAGCACTTGAACACACTATGGTACAAATGCATTCAGCTAGGGATGAGAACATTACGTGTGCGAGCAGTTTTGAGCAGCCACACTTTGTCTTCGGGGGGGGGAGAAATATATCCATGAAGGATGTTCCTTAGTAGACTCTCTGATGTTTTTATTTGGTTTGGTTGGGTTTTTTTATGCGTTTGGTGTGTGTGTGGTTGTTTTTTCTCTCTCCCAATTTGCTAATTAATGGCTTTTTTATGCTTTGAAGTGTGTGTTAGTGGAGATCATATTGCTGACACAACAAATGATCTCTATTTTCATGTCAGGGTCGGCAGAAGCACCTGGCAGAGATTCTGTCGCTGACACAACAAGTGACGTCCATGGTTGACGGCAGTGAGCTGTTGACCTATTTCGGCATGAAGTCGGACCAACGCCCCGACGCCTCGACCATTAAGAGGTATGGTGTGACGCACTACAGTACAGTACAATACATTACAATACAATACAGTACAATACAGAGTAGAGTGGCACAGTGGTAACGCGTTCGCTTCATGTCAAGTAAACCCGAGTTCGAACCTGGCCACAGGGGATTTTTCCTCTCACTTTGCACTAGGCCTTGCGGTCTGAATGTGGAGTCTTTCGGATGAGACGATAAACCGAGGTCTCGTGTGCCCATGCACTTAGCACACGTTAAACCCAGTGGCAACGAAAAAGTTGTCATTTGGTCCAAATTTACCCACCCACCCTTTCCTTCCTCATCAGTCACACAAACAATCGCATGCAAATTTGTTTTTTAAATGGGTGGCGCGCCTCTGGCTGTGATGCGCTCTCCAGGTGGGAGAAACACAAATTTCACAGAGACGCCTCTGTGACTATAAAGTACCTAATACTTAATAATACCAATACAGTACAGTACAGTGGGTGTAACTCTTTCAGTTTCACACTCATTTCAGTTGTTGTTGGTTTTTTTTTTACCAGAAACTGAACTTCAGTTGATTTTTTTTTAATTTTTAAATCCATTAAAAAAAAATCAACCACAAGAGATTTGGGGCGTTTTGAACTTGGTGGTTCTATCCCGGAAGTATCGGGGAATCTAGATTTGGGGCGTTTTGAACTTGGTTGTTCTATCCCGGAAGTCTCGGGGAATCTAGATTTGGGGCGTTTTGAACTTGGTGGTTCTATCCCGGAAGTCTCGGGGAATCTTGAACACGGCATAGTGATGCCATATTGCTTTCAAAGGCAATGCGATAATTTTACAAGGCTTATCTGACTCTGTCTCTGTCCGTTATTTTAACTGTCTGTCTGTCTCGTTGTCTCTCTCTCTTGTATTGCCTTCCTGAATCGTCCAACAGAGCTCTGCCCCCTGTATCGCATACAAGAAGAAGAAGAAGAAGAAGATTCTTTCACACATTTTCAGGGAAATCCTGTCTTTTGAAGCGTACTGAGCACCATACAGTTTACCATAGCATCTTTGCAAGTGAGAAGCTTCTCCGTAGTGTGCGTATAACAAACAACTAGAACGTTTGTGCCTGATGAAAATGTCAGCAGAGGGGGTCTCGTGAGGGGGGGGGCGGTTTTGGCCGACTTGAATACACAGAAGCAACTTCTGGCTGGCCAATTTGGGCCGGAATAATGTTGTTGTACCCTGGCTAAAAGACTCCTGGGATTATCCTTACGACCGAAGCACTTGGACAGCTAGGAATGAGAACATTATGTGTCCTGACCGTTTTTGATTACCCCGCCATGTGGGCAGCCACACTCGGGACTTCTGAGGATTTTACACTGCGTTATTTACCCTTTCACCGCCAACGTCGCATTTTTGCACCGCAATGATTTAACACCCGTGTCACTAAAAGGCATGAAATGAGGGTCCGTTATCCAAAGGCCCTGTTCTCTTCATTTTGGGAGGTGGGGATAGGCCTCACTTTAAATATGTCACAGAGGAATCCCCGATATTACAGAGATTTTTTTTCTCTACCCAGGTAAGTTTAACGGAAATTTAATGCTGAAAAATGGCTGGCAGCGAAAGGGTTAATAAATTGTTATTCTTCCTTTTCAGCGAAATGGAGAAGAAGAAAGGCTGGCTGGTTTCGGCGCTGGTCTTCCAGGGTTTGGCCCAGGCCTCCGCTCTCTCTCCCTTATTGTTACTATTATCATAGAACCATGCAGTTAACACAGTGTTAGGCCGTGTACACACATAAGCGGATATCCCATGCGCAAACCCGTGCGCAATCCATAAATAAGTCAAACAAAGAAGGGAAAAGATTTGCGCACGTGTCCGAATTTCCCCTATATGCTTAAACTTTTATCCTTCTTTCTTCCAATTATTTAGGGTTTTCCGTATGGAACTTACGCGTCTGATAAAGTGCCTTTAGCGTGGAAAACGCTATTTGTAATGGTTTGGATTCTAGGGGAGTGTGAAAGGGGGGGGGGGGGGTGACGTAAATGTAGTTATCGTGATTTCATTTTGGGTTGTTCCTTATGATAAGTGCGTTGTTTTGTTGTTGTTTTTGCTCAGATTTTTAACTTCTTTGTAAAGTGCTTAGAGCACAGTGAGTAGAATAAGCGCTATATAAATTGTCATTATTATTATTAATACAGTGTTATTCTTCATTTTCAGCGAAATGGAGAAGAAAGGCTGACTGATTTCGGCGCTGGTCTTCCAGGGTTTGTCCCAGGCCTCCGCTCTCTGCTCTCTCCCTCATTGTTACTATTATCATAGAACCATGTAGTTAAGTCCTTCGCCTCAGCGTTATTTTCTTCACTTTCAGCGAGATGGAGAAGAAGAAAGGCTGGCTGGTTTCGGCGCTGGTCTTCCAGGGTTTGGCCCGGGCCTCCGCTCTCTCTCCCTTATTACTATTATCATAGAACCATGTAACTAATACAGTGTTAGGCCGTGTACACACTTAAGCGGATATTCCATGCGCAAACCCGTGCGCAATCCATAAATAAGTCAAACAAAGAAGGGAAAAGATTTGCGTACGTGTCCGAATTTCCCCTATATGCTTAAACTTTTATCCTTCTTTCTTCCACTTATTTAGGGTTTTCTGTACGGAACTTACGTGTCTAATGTGAACTCGGCCTTATTCTTCATTTTCAGCGAAATGGAGAAGATGAAAGGCTGGCTGGTTTTGGCGCTGGTCTTCCAGGGTTTGGTCCAGGCCTCTGCTCTCTCTCCCTCATTGTTACTATTATCATAGAACCATGTAGTTAAGGGCTTCGCACACTAGCGTCAAGATCTCGAGATCGCTGCGATTTTTTGCTGCAAGGCGCAGTTTGATGCGCCGCTTGCGTGTGAGAGATTCGCGGCGCGGCAGGATTCTTGATGCGTAGCTGCGCGATTTTGTGTCGCTCGAGAATAGAAGCGGCTCTAATTTTGATGCTCAAGATCGCAGAGATCGTGAAACTAGCCTATCACAACGGACGGAAGGACCATAACTCTGATTGAAGAAAAACAATACTGTTGTTTCTAGGAGAAGGTTTGACGCTAGAGTAATCTTTCCTTGCTTTCCAAATAAGGAAGTTCGCGCGACAAGAGGCGAAGCGACAAGAGTCGTGTGTGAGAACACCACTGCCTCGCTACAATGTGTGCTGTGATGCAGGCGTCAACGCGTCAAGGCGTTGCTCTGAGAAACAATTGACGCCTGATGCTAGTGTGCGAAGGCCTTTAACTCCTTCGCCTCAGCGTTATTTTCTTCACTTTCAGCGAAATGGAGAAGAGGAAAGGCTGGCTGGTTTCGGCGCTGGTCTTCCAGGGTCTGGCCCAGGCCTCCGCTCTCTGCTCTCTCTCCCTTATTGTTACTATTATCATAGAACCATGTAGTTAAATCGTTCGCCTCAGCGTTATTTTCTTCACTTTCAGCGAAATGGAGAAGAGGAAAGGCTGGCTGGTTTCGGTGCTAGTCTTCCAGGGTCTGGCCCAGGCCTCCGCTCTCTCACCCTTATTGTTACTATTATCATAGAACCATGTAAAGTCCTTCGCCTCAGCGTTTTTTCTTCACTTTCAGCGAAATGGAGAAGAGGAAAGGCTGGCTGGTTTCGGCGCTAGTCTTCCAGGGTCTGGCCCAGGCCTCCGCTCTCTGCTCCGAGCTGGACATCCCTTCCTCCTCCTCCGCCACAGGAGAGACCACGGAGGGAGCCGGTGGGGGGGAGGGCAAGGTGACCTCCTCCTCCTCCTCCTCCTCCCCACCTCCCACCATCCCCTCCTCCTCTGTTGCGGTCACTGTGCGGGATCTGGACGACACCTTTGTGGAGCTGCAGAAGTTTGCCGAGTTGACCGATTCTAAGGTGAGAGGAAGAAATAATTTAGAGTACTAACACTAACAGGTCTGCGTGTTGGTTGGGTACCGCGCTTTGGTGCACAAGCACTGATGTTATCGGTGCACAAGCACTGATGTTATCGGTGCACAAGCACTGATGTTATCGGTGCACAAGCACTGATATCGGTGCAGGAGCACTGATATTGTACTCGAGCATTGATATTGTGTTGGTGCATGTTTCAGGTGATAGCGTTCAGTGTGCGCCATGCTTTCATGCACAAGCACTGATATGGTAGGTTGGTACTTGAGCACTGGCACTTTCAGTGTGCGCCATACTTTGGTGCACAAGCACTGATATTGTTGGTTGGTGCACAAGCACTGATATTGTTGGTGCACAAGCATTGATAATTTTGGTGCATGTTTCAGGTGATTGCGTTTAGTTTGCACCATGCTTTGGTGCACAAGCACTGATTGTTGATGCACAAGCACTGATGATGCTGGTGCATGTCTCAGGTGATTGCGTTTAGCATGCTCCATGCTTTGGTGCACAAGCACTGATATTGTTGGTGCATAAGCACTGATAATTTCGGTGCATGTTTCAGGTGATGGCATTTAGCGTGCGCCATGCTTTGGTGCACAAGCAATGATATTGTTGGTACTCAAGCATTGATATTATTGGTGCATGTTTCAGGTGATAGCGTTCACCGTGCGCCATGCTTTGGTGCACAAGCACTGATATTGTTGGTGCGCAAGCACTGTTATGGTTGGTGCATAAGCACTGATAATGTTGGTGCATGTTTCAGGTGATTGCGTTTAGCATGCACCATGCTTTGGTGCACAAGCACTGATATTGTCGGTGCACAAGCACTGATATTGTTAGTGCACAAGCACTGATATGGTTGGCTGGTACTCAAGCACTGGTATTGTTGGTGCATGTTTCAGGCGATAGCATTCAGTGTGCGCCATGCTTTGGTGCATAAGCACTATGGTCGAGCGGCCAAACTGCTGATGAAACAGATGGAGGATAAAGGGAACAAGAAGTTCGACTCACACCTTGCAGAAGTAAGTCTGTGTGTGTGTGTGTGTGTGTTCGAATTCTGACTTTTTCAGTAACATTGTGAGGTAACCGAAGTTACCACGTAAAAGTTGCGAGGTAGGTAAGTTCAAGTGCTGTTCTAGTGCATGCGCACTAAAAACAGGAAAAACTGTCGGAATTATTGACGGAAAAATTGAATCTTCAAATCCCCTATAGAGACAGCAATTTTTCCGTAAAATGCGATAAAATGCGTTTTTCAACCTCGCAGTGTTGGGTAAGCAAGAATGTGTGTGTAAGAGAGCACTTCGTGAAAATTAAAGTTGTTTACCGCGATTACTCGGGTCAAATACCATGCGAGCAACAATGGCATCGAAACTTGAAACTGCAGGATGCGAGTCAGCCAACATTTTTTTGGTTTAACTCTCTTGTGCGGTGAATGGTCGTGAACGTTCAAAAAAAAATCGGATCGGAAACGTCTAGAACATTCGGGAACGTACGGATTCCACGTGGCCGGTTTGGGCGCTTCCATTTTGTTTCTATCACATGGCAGTCACGTGAGCGCTTCAGCCTCGCTTTCGCTATAGATTACACTTCCGTCCTGTTGCTTGCAATGGCTTCTAGGCCGATTGGTTTGAAAGATATGAATTTTTGAAAATTAGTGACCGACTTCGGCATTTTCGCGATATTTCCAATATGGATGACGAACAGTTATGGCGTCCATTGACTGAGGAAAGCGATGAATAGTCCTATTTTTGTGAAAGATGGGACTTATGAGATCGCGAAGTGATGAGTAAGGAGTGTATTCTGACCTATTTCGGCAGCGAGCTTGTGTTTGTTCGATCAATGCGAATTTTTGAAGTCGTGTTACTGACATCGGCATTTTCCCGACTTTTACATCATGGATGATGAGTCGTTATTGCATCCACTGAGTGATGACAGCGATGAAAATTCCCTTTTTTGTGAAAGATAGGAATTATAAGATCGTGAAGTGAAAGGGTAAGTGAATGGTTTTGATCTACATTTCCATTTCAGTCGTCTTAGGCTTCAACAGTCTGCAAAAGTAGGCAGTGAATGACTAGTAAATGCAGTTTGCGACTACACTTTGGCATTTTGATTTTTTTTGTGGAGCCATGCATCCCCATAACATCTTGGAATTCATTTTGCAAATCAGACAGACATCTCGGCAACACATTCAAAACAAAAAAACACACAAAATCTGGTAGGGTATATTTTATTTTATTATTTTTCTGATGCTACCCCGCCTTTTGTACGGAGTGACGTCCCTTGGGTTAGGATTTCAGAGGTGATTGAGAGCACAGAGCGTCAGGCACAAGAGGGTTAAAGAGGGGTGGTCGGTGGCCACAAACTGACAGAACTTGCAAAATGTGACGTAAAATTATAAATGACATCAATTTTAGAGTGACGCACGGTGTTCTAAGTGCTGTATGTCTACTCAAGCACATGAGGCGAGAGCTGTGGGGATCTACCTGATGATAGAGTAACTTCCCCTGTTTGACCGATTGAATTAGGCAAGATCGCTCCCACACACCATGAAATTACTCCCCTTAATAGGAATTGTTTGGAAATAATTAAGGGGAGTAATTTCATGGTGTGTAGGAGTTATCTTGCCTAATTCAATTGGTCAAACAGGGGAAGTTACTCTACCATCAGGTAAATCCCCAGCCCTCGCTTCATGTGTTTGAGGAGACACACAGCATGTAGAACGCAGTGCATCATTCTGAAATTGATGTAATTTATATTTTTACGTCACAGTTTGCAAGTTCTATCACTTTGTAGCAACTGGCCAGCCCTCATTTTTCTACAAAATGTTTGCAAGTCGCTGACTCGCACCCTGCGGTTTCAAGCTTCGGCACCATTGTTGCATTGTTGCTGTGGTATTTGACCGAGTAATGGAGGTAAGCAACTCTAATTTTTACGAAGTGCTCTCCCCTAGTTTTTTTCTTGAAAATCGTGTGTGTGTGTGTGATTGTCCTGTGTGTGTGTATGCGCGTGCGATGTATGTTTGTATGTATGTAATTTGTGTATGTGTATGTATGTAATTTGTAACCATGTGCACGAGTGTGAGTCTTTGCGCCCACGGCCGCGCTTCCAAGCAGGTGTGTGTGTGTGGGGGGTATATGTGCTTGCATGTGTATGAGTGTATGTGTGCGCAGGAGAGATTGTGTTCGGCTAGAGAGAGAGGGGGGGAGGGGGAGTGAGTGTGTGCGAGTATGTGTCTGTGAGTGTGAGTGCACGTGTGTGTGTTGTGTATGTGAGTGCGCGTGTGTGTTATTATTATTTCCAAGCTATTCCTATTGTGTGTGCCCCGTTTTCAGGTGTACTCCAAGCTGGGCTGGGACCACTGCTCTCGATTCCTGGAGAACTCTATACCAGTGAGGTACCCCGCGTCCTACCGCCTGTTCTAACCGTCGAGTGCACCCCCCCCCCCACCCCCACCCTCCCCCGTTCTAACCACCAGGGAGCATAGGTGTCAATGACTATCATCCCCCCTCCCCTCCCCTCCCCTCCCCTCCACTCCCCCACCCACCCACCCATTTTTCCTCCAACCCGTTCGTCTGAACACAGCTAACCAAGGCGCAACAGACCACCTGGCAAAGGAAGGACATTTTTAGATATATATATATATATACACAGTGGAACCTCTCTCCCTATTAAAGACCTTTCTAAACTCATCCGTCAGGGTGCCCCTTTGAAACTCCCTCTAAGATGTGACCAACGGACTAAGTGTCCACCTCCCTATTAAGACCTTTTTAATGGCTTTCAAGGTCTTTAAAGACCCACCAGATCACGTGTCAAAATCACGGGTTTTCCCTCTTATAGCTGGGTAAGAAATCTTGTTTTGACCAGGTTTGACTCCCATGCAAATGCCCCCAAATTGAAAACGAAACATCATTTTAAAGAGCAGCCTCAAGTTGAAGTTGGGGGCATTTGTATGTGGGTCACAGCTACCCAGAAAAAAACAAGGGACTTAATCATGGTGGGTCAGTGGGTCTTTAACAGGAAAGGTCCACTATAGTTTGAGGAGTTTTTATGGAGTTTTTATTGTGTTTTTTTGCCGAGAGCTTGAGTGTGATTTTTTGTGTAAATCAACAGAACCCCCTATTGCAAAGGACGTCCAGTATAAGAATAGTTTGAGGAATGTTTTGGGTGGTGGTGTTTTTGCTGGAGAGAGATAGCGTGTGAATCGTTAACCCTTTCACCGCCAATGTCGCATTTTCGTACCACAATGATTTAATACCCATGTTGCGAAAAGGCCTCAAGCAAGGGTCTGTTAGTCAAAGACCACGTTTTCTTAAGTTTGGGAGGTAAGGATAGGCCTTATGCTATACGTCATAGAGGAATCCCCCCACACTGGTTTAAATGTTTTATTTTCCAAATCAAGAAGATCAACAACTATGACATAACTAAAGCAACAACAAGCAGAATCCCCCCACACTGCAGATGATTTTGCTCTCTACCCAGGTAAGTTAAGTTTAATGGTATTTTTGTATGGAAAAATGGCTGGCGGTGAAAGGGTTAAATGCATGCCAGGAACAAAGTGAATGGAGTGGGTTTGACGGCATTGTATTATTTAACAGAAAAAGTTTAAACAGAAAAATGTAAGTGTAGCGTAACAGCAAACTTAATTTGATATTGTGTGACGTTTGTTCTCATTGATCGAAGTGAGTGAGAGGGGGGTTTGGAAAACCACAGGGTGCGATTAATTTGATTGTGTGTGACGTTTGTTCTTATTGATCGAAGTGAGTGAGAGGGGGGTTTGGAAAACCACAGGGTGCGATTAATTTGATCATTATTGGGGAACTTGTCGTCATTTGAGAACTTGTCCGTTCTGTCAAAGTCTTGGGCTTTTTAATTTCTGTTTAATCTATGTACCCGCTGTTGTTCACATGAAAGGGGGGGGGGGGGGGGGGGGGTGCCGTGTCAAAAAGTGTAACGTCTGGTTTTGATTTTAAACAAAATGTTTATTTTGAGAGAGAAACTGTGATGATGCAATTTACAAGTTATCAACAGAGGATAAAAATCAGAAATAACTAGGATTAGATAGAGAGAGGAGGGGAGAGAGAGAGACGGAGTGTATGAGTGTGTGTGTGTATATATATATATATATATGTTCAAGAAGATTAGGTGAAAATATTAAGACTTTATTTTAGAATTACCAGGGACCAAGAATTTTCGCCATTTGGTCAGTGCCCCTTGACTGCCACATAATTTGTTTATATATATGGAAATAAAATTAAGATAGAAAACAGAACTGTTCAAAAGTATTGATAGAAAGCAATCTGCCAAAACAGTCAGAAGTTATATGATAAGCCTCATGATTGTGTTCTAAAGCAAAAAACAAAACAAACAAAAAACCTTATATCCCAGAGTAACGTTCCTTGTGACAGCGTCATCCGTTACTTCACATCAACACGTGTGTAGTAGACTAACAGATTGTTTTGGCAGTCCAACTACTGCCCTTTTTGGCTCACTCATATTAACCAAGTGAGTCTATGCGATGGCTTGGAGTCAAAACAATCTTTAGATAGTCCCTTGACATATTATTGAACTTAGTACGAAAACTAATAACTTGTATAAAAAAAAAGACTGCATAAATATAAACAAAATTAACCCCTGTTTATATTTCTGCAGTCATTGTTTGATACAAGTTATTAGGTTTTGTAAAAGGTTCAATAATACGTCAATGGACTAGCTAAAGATAGTCTGTTTTGACTCCAAGCCATCAAAATTTATTAGTATGATAGTTGTGTGTATGTGTGTGTGTGTTGTGTCCGTGGTCTAATCTCCAAACTTCAATGTTGGCATTTTCTCGGGAAATAGAAGGCATACATTGTTCAAACCTTGCACACATATAGATGTCTATGCAAGCTTTCAAACAATAATGATTTGAATAATTAAATACTTAAAGCAACACTGTAAACAGATAACAAACAGATAACATTGTAGATTAGTGGGTTAGAGAGTATTCAACAGGCAACATGAGTTAGGAAATTTATCAACACTGAAAGCCTCGTTAGCTCATTGGTAGAGTGTCTGTCTGTCAAGCCAATGGTTCTGGGTCCGATACTTGGCACGGGCACTTTTTTTTTTTTCCCCAGTTGTATCCATTAACGATACTTTCATTTGTTCTTTACAAAAAAATTGGGCAATCTTGTACTTTAGACACCCCCCTCAATCTTTGTTGTTGTCCCACATGGTTCTGTTCGAGTGAGCCTTGAAGGCTTTGCCTCTTGTTATTTGGCTTGTTTAACTCTTTCACCCCGTACTAATTCCCAGCAGCTTTTCACCGCAGACGAAGTAAAATCGACAATTTTCATCTCGACTTTCACTTACCTCGTTTGTAGAGTTGAGAACCGGTTCAAAAATCTGAACCGGTTTTAAACCAGTTTTCCCTATTCGAACTGGTTTTACTGAACCAGTTTTTAACCAGTACTCGCATCACTAGTTTCACCTATGCAAACACATATTTATTTATCAGAATATTCACACACGCACGCACGCACACGCACAAACACACACACACACACACTAAAGAAACTTGTGACTTATGACACACACACACTCAACTCAACTCTCAGTCAAAGTCAAAGCCACACAAACTAGAAACAGCTACTCTTGGTTTACAAACACCCAATATGCGCTGAGAATCAGTGGTGTTCTTCTAAAAGAATGCGTTATTCTAAGAAAAACTTACTTTCAGTTTGCAGTTAAAAAACCGGTTCACAGCAACTCGAACCGGTTTTTTGAACCGCGAATGTTTAGCACCGGTTTTTCGGTTCAAACCGGTTTTTCCCCCCACCTCTACTCGTTTGCATATCAAGCGTGAGTGTTTGGTATTGCTGGACAGAACAAGTCTCTAGTGTCTTAATGACTATAATGTTTTCTATATTAAATATGAATAGGAGAGAGAGAGGGGGAGTGAGAGAGAGTTTATGTATGTCCCATGGATGTTTTGTGTGTGTGTGAATGTATGTTTTTGTAAACAAACTTGTGTTTTCTATGAAATCTATAGTAATGTTATGTTAAATTTTCTAGTTTGCTTATGGAAACCCCCCCCAAAAAAATCTTGGTAATCACTAAGCTATTGTTATACAAAATCTCCAACCTTCTCATTTTAACACTATTATAAACTCACTCACTCATGCACACTTTCAACTCAAAAGCACAAAGAAACACTTTAGATTGTAAATGGAATTTATTGTTTGACTTATTCATATATTTATTAAGCAAGTACAAATTATATTAATTAATATGCTTAAGATTGAAGAATGCATGTTGATGGATGAGTGTGTGAGAGAATGTAAGGAATTGTGGAGTGGAGGGATGAGAGGGGGGGGGGGGGGGAAATGTTATAAATTTTTTTATTTTAAAGTCTCTAGCTATAACTACATCAAGTTTCTTCAACTATTTTATATATATTTTCACACCAAAAGTACAGGACTGCAAACATAGCCATCTTGTTCCGATAGTGTTTTTTGCCTCTTTGCCACTATTGGCCGCGCTTTCGGTTAGTCTTTTCAAAAGCCGCTTGTGACAAATTTAGACCAGTTTTGCTCAAGGGAAAGCACTCAGAAGACAGATAACTGTGCTGAATATAGTTAGCCCTTTCACCGCCAATGTTGCATTTTTGCGCCACAATGATTTAACACCTGTGTCATTAAAACCGTTGAAATCCCCCATTCAGTAAGCACACATCAACTGAGCCGCACGGACTGACCACATACACCAACACATACAGTAACTCCCTCACACACAACGTACGCACGCAGAGAGACAAACACACAGACGCACACACACACACACACACATGCGTGCACACACAATCCACAGAACCAAAACACACACAAGCACACATGTATGCACACATACATGCTCACACACACACACACACACACATACACACACACACACATACACACACACACACACACACACACACACACACACCACACACACACGCACACACAAACGCACACGCACACGCACACACACACAATACACACACAACACACATACACACACACACACACACACACACACACACACACACACACACTACTTTGCACCTGAGAAGAAAAGAAAAAAACACCGATATTTTAGTTTGGACTCGAGGTGCCAACATTCTTCTCTTAATTTTGGGCTTTGTAAAACGAAATCTATCATTTGGTTTCATGGGACTATTGTCTTTTTTTTTTTAAATGTCCGCTCCCTGTGGGGATACCGGGAGGTCTTTCGTATAAAATAGTTCCCCCACCTTCTGGAAGTTCTGTGCCCGTAACTTCCTCTGATCCGTCCCTCTCCTTGACTCTGCCTTTTTCCCTTCGCTTTCTGTCATCTATCTTTCTGACTTAGACAATTCTTCTGCCTCCCCCCCCACCCCCAATAAAATCTTAAAATCATTTTCTTCTTTGTGCTCCTCAAAAATCGGAATGTCTCGGCTGTATGCAGCAGGGAGACCAGTAAAAACTGAAAACCGGACACCTTACCCGTTATGGCCATATGGCCTGGGAACGCAGAAGAAGAAGATCTCGACTATTACGTCCCCCCTCCCTCTCCTCCCCTCCCCTGTCCCCCACACACCCCTTACTTTCTTCTCTGCTGTGAAAGTAACGGTTTGACCCGACTCGCTTCAAGCCTTTCCTCCCCCCAAAAAGGGCTGCTCTTGTGTTGGTAGAGCAGGTGTGTGTGTCTCTTGGTCCCATTCTCACCCTTTGGGTGTTTTCTCTTTGATTCTTCTTTTTTCGTTTGATTGGTTTGTTGTTGTTTTTCTTCCTTTTTGGCTCACTCGTGTACGGGCATTTAAAAAAAATTTTTTTTTACTCGTATCCATTAACGATTGTTTCATTTGTACTTTCAAATTTTATTGGCAATCTTGTACTTTAGACACCCCCCCCTCAATCTTTGTTTGTTGTTGTCACACATGTTCCTGTTTGAGTGAGCCTTGAAGGCTTTGCCTCTTGGTTTAAAAAAAAAAAGATTCACAGTTAACTCGACAGCAAACTGCTTCTCGTGCTATTCATAGTAAAAAGTCGTGAGAAAGATTCTCTTTCGGGTTTTTTGCCTAGTTACAATGAAAAGCAATGAAAACGATTTTAAAGTCATTTTTTGAATGTTGAAGTCATCTGGTTTAACCCTTTCACCACCAAAGTCGCATCTTAGCACCACAGTGATTTAACACCTGTCACTAAAAGGCATCAAATTGGGGGTTATTTTCCAAAGACCCTATTGTCTTAGTTTTGGGAAGTAAGGATAGACCTTATTTTATATACGTCACAGAAGAATCCCCAATACTGCAGATGGATTTTGTTCTCTACCCAGGTAATTTTAATGGATATTTTTGGCTGAAATATAGCTGGCGGTGAAAGGGTTAAAATGATTGTCAGTAAAAGATAAAGAAAAGAAGAAAAGCATTTTAATTTACTTAGTGACTAGCATCGAGTATTGTGTGCGTGTGTGTGTGTGCGCGCATATGTGTGTGTGTTGAGTCTCTGCAAAAAATGATGGATCCGATAAATAGAGTAGAGTGGCTCAACATTTCCAGCACTGTGTGGACTTATGTGCTATAGGGTGCAATGATGGAGGAGTTGTACTGCATGTTTTGTTACCTGGATCCGATAAATAGAGTAGAGTGGCTCAACGTTTCCAGCACTGTGTGGACTTATGTGCTATAGGGTGCAATGATGGAGGAGTTGTACTGCATGTTTTGTTGTTTACAGGTTGTTGAACGTTGGTAAGATACATTGATGAGTGTTTTGTACTAAGTGGTCGAACTTTACGCGGTGACAGTCCTGAGATGACCGTAGCTGTTGACGGGACTATAATGGAAACAATAAATTAAATAAAAATAGATCAGCAAAAAATTGTCACGGGCTGAAAGAGTTTTTGGGGGGTTTCTCAGTTGAATGACATAGAACTAGAAGTGACGTTTTTTTCTTTTTCTCTCTCTCTCTCTGAATTTCTGCAATAAGAATTCATGATGAAAGTGATTTTTGCATGGCCTTATTTATAATTGGCGAAAAACGTTGATTGATATTATTTCTTGATTGTTCAATAATTGTTCTTGCTTTATGATTGTTGTCAATGTGGCTAGCGGTGTTATCATTTTGCATGTTTTATGTAACAAAGTAGGTTTTTTGGTGACTGTTTGTAAAAATGTGAGAAAGAGAGAGAAAAAACAACCGGATGGTATTTTTCGTTTCTTCTTTTTGATACTTGTAACGACTGTAAACTGTGACAAGCAAATAATTGATGATATGTTTTGCTTGTTCTTTTTAATACATGTATTCTATGACGGACGTATTGATGTGATTTTTTTTGGGGTGGATGATTTAATAAAAAAAAATTGTGTCAGTTTTCATTGGTTTTCATTTGTGTCAGAAGCTTCTTCTTCTTCTTCTGCGTTCCCAGGCCGTATGGCCATAATGTGTAAGGTACGTATGTGTCTGGTTTTCAGTTTTCACTGGTCTCCCCGCTGGCGTACAGCCGACACATTTCGATTTCGGAGGAGCTCAAAAGAGACAAATTATTTGGAAGATTTTTTTGGGGAAAAAGGCAGGTGAATGGGCCAATAAGTCAGAAAGATAGTAGATGACAGAAAGGCTCAAAGCAAAGGGAAAAGGCAGAGTCAAAGAGGGCGGCAGATTAGAGGAAGTTACAAGCGCAGAACCTCCTGAAGGTGGGGGGAACTATTTTTTACAAAAGACACCCCGGGTATCCCCACGGGGAGAGACTCATGGAGGGGGTGGGGGTTGTCCAGCTCCCCGTATGGAGGCACGAGGCATCCACTCACTGCCCCAGAGTCAGAAGCAAATACTGTCTGTCCAACAGTTCTTTTTTCGTACAGTGGAACCTCCCTTTTAAGACCTCCCATTATAAGACTCCCTCCCACATAAGACCTACTTCTCTGATGCATTGTCCTTCTTTGTAAGTATTGGAATTACCTCCCTTATCAGACCCCTCCCTTATAAGACCTCCCATTATAAGACTCCCTCCCACATAAGACCTACTTCTCTATGCATTGCCCTTCTTTGTAAGTATTGGAATTACCTCCCTTATCAGACCCATCCCTTAGAAGACCTCATTTTGGATGATTTCTGAAGGTCTTATAAGGGAGGTTCCACTGTACTCCGAGTTCTTACAGAACGGGAGTATGTTGGAATGAGAACGAGGCCTGTGCACATGTCTGTGAGTGTGTCAAGTCAAGTCAAGTCAAAATTATCTTTATTGAGGGTTAACCCTTTCACCGCCAAAGTCGCATTTTAGCACCACAGTGGTTTGGTTGTTGTAGTCATACCCTGGCTTAAAGACTCCAGGGATCATCCCAACAGCCAAAGCACTTGAACACTATGCTACGAATGCACCAGCTAGGGATGAGAACATTACGTGTGTGACCGTTTTTTGATTACCCCGCCACGTGGGCAGCCACACTCAGACTTCGGGGGAACCACAGTGTTTTAACACCCATGTCACTAAAAGGCGTCAAACCAGGGTATGTTATCCAAAGACCCTATTCTCTTAATTTGGAGAGGTAAGGATAGACCTTACTTTAAATATGTCACAGAGGAATCCCCAATATTACAGACAGATATTTTTCTCTACCCAGGTAAGTTTAATGGAAAATTTTTGCTGAAAAAATGGCTGGCGGCGAAAGGGTTAAAACCCATGTCACTAAAAAGCATCCAATCAGGGCCTGTTATCTGAAGACCCTATTTTCTTCATTTGGGGAGGTAAGGAGAGACCTAATGTTATATAATGTCAGAGGAATTCTCAATATTGCAGATTTTTTTTCTCTCTCTACCCAGATATTAATGGTATTTTTTGGCTGAAAAATGGCTGGCGGCGAAAGGGTTAAAGAATAAGCTCACAAAGATTGTGCGTGACAAAAAAATTCTTCCACTTTACAAGCACATAGATGCTGCCCATGGTGTAAGATTTATTAAATGGCATGCCATATTAACATCCCTGTGAATCAAATTTGAATATTACAAAGACACTGATTCTCTCTCTCTCTCTCTCTCTCTCTCTCTCTCTCTCTCTCTCTCTCTCTCTCTCTCTCTCTCTCTCTCTCTCTCTCTCTCTCTCTTCTCTCTCCCCTCTCTCTCTCTCTCTCCCCTCCCCCTCTCCCTCTCTCTCCCCCTCTCTCTCTCTCCCTCCCTCTCTCCCTCCCTCTCTCTCTCTCTCCTCTCCTCTCTCCCTCTCTCTCTCTCCCCTCTCCCTCTCTCCCTCTCTCTCTCTCTCCCCCCCCCTCTCTCTCTCTCCATCTCTCTCTCTCTCCTCCCCTCTCTCTCTCTCTCTCCTCCCTCTCTCTCTCCTCTCTCCCTCTTTCTCTCTCCCTCCCTCTCTCTCCCCTTCTCTCCCTACCTTTCTCTCTCTACCATCTCCCTCTCTCTCTCTCCCCCTCCCTCTCTCTCCTTCTCCCCCCTCCCTCTCTCTCTCTCTGTACGTCTGTCTCTGTGTCGCCTCTGTGTGTTATTCGTTGAGCGTTTCTCCTCCTTATTAGGGAGGCAATGGCAGAACCCAAGCCGAGGACAGCTGTTTCGACTCTAGGGAGTCTCATCAGCTCGGCACTGAATGGGGTCTTAGCCTACCAAGGTGGAGCTACTCTCACCTCAACAAGAAGATTGTTCCACAAATGGAATGTCTCTTCCTGTATATTGGTAGATTCGTGGGTTTTGAGAGTAATGATACATTAACTTATTTAAAATGCATAAATAAGTTAAAGCGATTCTGTGAAGTAGCTTAGGAAATACACCATTGGGACCTGTACTTTGTAATTTGCAGGCAAAAGTACGAAGGTATGAACAAAATGCAGGCAGTATGGTGACACAGCAGTCATAATCCAATAAGTCAACACAGGTGCAGCAGAGAGATGTTGTGACAATACCAGTCAGTACCGTGTGAGAAAGAACACTGTCAGCAAACTACCGACACACACACACACGCACACACACACACGAACACAAAAGCTTAGAATAAGAAAACCATAATTTGTAAATTGAAGTTCACAACACCGCATACAATTACTACAAAGGTGACACTTTCCCCCCCCCCCCGAGTCTAATTTCCCTTTTCCAACATTGTTTTCAGAACTAGTTTTCTGGGGTGCATGTGTAGGTATTATAGGAAAATAACATATATTGTGCTTTACCCTTTTGTGTATTACTCCACGCATTACTATTTTATTTTTAATTTACGATAAGTTGGACAAAATTCATGAAAGGGAGATAAGGGGGACTACAGGCAAGCGCATTTATTTATTTTGGGATTCCCTCCACTATTATAGTGTGCGTAATGGTTTTAAGGGCTTTCATGTATTATTTATGGTTTTAATACATGACATTATTTATGGTTTTAATACATGACAATATTTTTTGACTAGGTTTAATAAGTGATGTTACGTTTTGTAGGTTGCATAATTGTGTGCAACTTTAATTAGAATAGATAAAGTTCCAAAGGGAACACAAGTTTTTGGGGTTATTCGAGTTGATGTGATTTAGGGGGTAGGAGTAAGCTACAGTTACAGGGACATAGTGAAGAAGAATTTCAAAGGCCAAATATTCGAATTTTAGCCAGAAAACCTATAGGATTTTATCAAGAAGGTTCAAGACATTAATAGTAGAGACATTAATTGATTTTTTGTAATGTAATCTGATTGTAAATTGTTATTTTATTATGTATATGTATTTTTTTAATTTATATTTAGTTTAATATGTACATATTTCTATGTGTATGTGTGTGTGTGTGTGTGTGTGTAAGAATGTGAAGGATAGTGTGGAGGTATGTAAGCGGTTGTTTTTAATATGAATAATTTTAGGGCAACTGTAAAGCGCTTAGAGCTTAAAGGTGAAGTACTGTATAAATTTTCTTAAATAAATAAATAAATAAGACGCCCCCACTTAAATAGGACAACGTCAAACCCGGAACCCCGCTCCAAACAGCATGACAAAGAGAATAATAATAATAATAATGAATAATATTTATATGGCGCAATATCCTGATCAGTACAGCTCAAAGCGCCTTGCAACAACACATTACAGTCAATAGATAAACATTGTGATATATATATATACATGGCATGCAATCAACAATAAATAATACATCACAAATCAAAAATACTTGTACCACAGGGAAACAAAAGTTAATTGGACACACACATACTCTCCCCCACCACCCTCCCTCCCCTCTACCTCTCCGCCACCCCACCCTCTATACTCGTCAAAATATACATAGGCAACGTATTTGAATAGAAAGAAAGAGGAAAGAATTGTCCTAACTACAACACCAAGAGGAAACACAAGGTCGAACACCACTCCAGAAAGGAACCCATCGTCAGACGCTACCACAGTCCTTGAACTACAGCCTGCAACACCACCCCTACAAGGAAGGCGTAAACCCCAAGACCTTGCCACACCTGGAGTCCATCGTCAGACGATACCACAGTCCTTGAACTACAGCCTGCAACACCACCCCTACAAGGAAGGCGTAAACACCAAGACCTGCCACACCTGGAGTCCATCGTCAGACGATACCACAGCCCTTGAACTACAGCCTCCAACACCACCACCCCCCTCCCCCGAGGGCTGGATGTAAAAAAACCACACCAGCATGTCATTGCTTATTCTATTGCCCTCTATAAATAAAATTCATTCAATTCAATTCAATACAATTCTCCCTCTCTCTCTCCCTCCCTCCCTCTCTCTCTCTCTCTCTCTCTCTCTCTCTCTCTCTCTCTCTCTCTCTCTCTCTCTCTCTCTCTCTCTGTCTCTCTGTGTCTCTCTCTCTCTCTCGTTTACTTAAACCAAAACTTAAACCAATTCAATACAATTCTCCCTCTCTCCCGCCCTCCCCCCCCCTCTCTCTCTCTCTCTCTCTCTCTCTCTCTCTCTCTCTCTCTCTCTCTCTCTCTCTCTCTCTCTCTCTCTCTCTTCTCTCTCTCTCTCTCTCTCTCGTTTACTTAAACCAAAAACGCAAATAAGTGACAAGCGTCTACCTCATCAGACATTTGCTAAATGTTTTCTTTCTTATCTGTCAATCTGAGTATCCGAACATTTTGCATTACCCTCCCCCCACCTCCCCACTTCTGACCCTCATTACCCCCCACCACCCCCACCCACCCACCCCTTTTACAATGGGATGAATGGTTGAGCTCTCTCTCTCTCTCTCTCTCTCTCTCTCTCTCTCTCTCTCTCTCTCTCTCTCTCTCTCTCTCTCTCTCTCTCTCTCTCTTTATTAGTCCCCGAGCCGAAGGTTCGGGGAGCTATTGTTTTTGTCTGGTCCGTCCGTCCGGTGTCCGTCCGGCGTGCCTCCAACAAACATACAAACATCACGAGAAAAGCGTAATAATTACAGGGGGAAAAAAAAGCAAAGAACATTCACGAATGAGTTTAAATGGGGGGGGGTGTCAAACAGGAGAGAGAGAGGGGGGGGGGGGGGGGGGGGAGAGAGAGAGAGAGGGGGGGGGGGAGAGAGGGAGAGAGCGCAACATAACTAAATAAAACAATGCAGCCTTTTAACAGATTCAATGTACACTACTCACAAAAAGTTAAGGATCACTATGAGAAAACAGGTGCGCAATAAACTCCGTTCGCTCCTGTTATTTTTTTCTCAGTCAAGCCAAATTGTTATGAATTCTTGTTCAGCTGTAAGTGGGCGATGTTGTGTTAGTGGAAACATTGCACGTGATTCTCTATTACTGAGCTTGGCAGCAAAAGAAAAAGCGGAAACTTGCGAAAAAGGACCTTGTTTTGGATCGTTCTGCATGAACACATTGCACAAGCCAGATGGAAAAACCATTATGCACGTGCAAGCACTGCTGTTTATGTGTGAGATGCTGTCTCTTGCTTGGCTTTATAAGAAGACATACCACCAGTATTAGGCCTGATTTGACAATGCCTCCACGACGAAAATTGAGCGAGTTGGATAGGGGACGAGCTGTTGCATGGTTCCAAGATGGTGTTCCCAAGCGAGAAGTGGCCAGGCGACTTCAGGTGTCCATCTCGGTCATTGTCAGACTGATTCAACGCTTCACAGCCACTGGGAGGGTCCATGAAAGACGCAGATCTGGTCGACCGAAGAAGACAACTCCACGTGAAGATCGTCTCATTGAACGACAAGCCCTGCAGACAAGAACAGCCTCTTCCAGCATCATTCGAAGGCAGCTGAGGGTGGCTACTAACATCAACATCAGCCAGCAGACCATACGGAACCGCCTTCATGGGTTTAACCTCCGTTCTCGTCGCCCAGCTGTACGGCCACGCTTAACTCCAGCCCATAGGGCAGCACGCCGCGCCTTCTGCAGACGTCACGTGAGGTGGACACGTCAGCAATGGTCCCAGGTCCTGTTCAGTGATGAATCACGCTTCACCCTGAACCACAACGACGGCCGACTGAGGGTCTGGAGGCGCCCAGGGGAACGCTTTATTGACGCCACTGTCCAAGAAAAGGTGGCCTTTGGTGGAGGTTCTGTAATGGTCTGGGGGGCCTTCAGCCTTCACCACAGAACACCCTTGTATCATGTACAGGGTAACCTGACTGGCCTCCGATACCGGGATGAGATCCTTCGACCGCTGGCTGTGCCTACACTGCAGCAGATGGGACCGCCGGCTGTCTACCAGGATGACAACGCTCGCCCCCACAGGGCAAGGGTGGTCAACGACTTCCTGCAGCAGTCTGGAGTCAACAGAATGGAGTGGCCAGCATGCAGTCCCGATCTCAACCCGATTGAGAACCTCTGGGATGAGCTGGATCGCAAAGTGAGGAGCAACCACCCCCCTCCCAGGGATGCCCAGCACCTCTACCAGATGCTGCAGGCTGAGTGGCAGGCGCTTCCACAGAGGATCTTCACCACCCTGGTCAACTCCATGAGGACTCGCTGCGTCGAGTGCCAGAACAGCCATGGCGGATACACGCATTACTGAACTTTTGGGAGCATCAGAATGCCCTGTCTTGTGATTTCAATGACTTTGGGAAATCAAATTTCGATACGTACCCACTTTGATCAAATGTACAGACCAAACGATTGCTCGAAATTGAAGGCAATTGTGTATCGTTATCACTAAAGCATTGAATTAAATGTTGGCCAAAATTCAACGCATTGGCTTTCTTATTTGGAAAGTTATGAATTAGTTTGCAAGTGATCCTTAACTTTTTGTGGATAGCTTATATTCGTCAAGGAGAACAAACGAAAGAACTGATTTAATCTGCAAAGGGTAAAAAGTATAAGCAGATGAGAGAATTAACCCTTTCACCGCCAAAGTCTCATTTTAGCAGCACAGCGATTTAACGCCTATGTCACTAAAAGGCATCAAATTGGGGTCGTTTATCCAAAGATCCTATTGTCTCAGTTTTGGGAAGTAAGGATAGACTTCATTTTATATATGTCACAGAAGAATCCACAATACTGCAGATGGGTTTTGATCTCTACCCAGGTAAATTTAATGGAGATTGGGTTTTTTAAAATGAAAAGTGGCTGGCTGTGAAAGGGTAGAGAGACCAGGACAGAGACTCAATGACTCAAATGTTTAATGACGAAAGCCAAACCAGCTCATATCACCACAGTC